>CM051273.1:47752866-48352866 GCA_027921565.1 Artemia sinica | reverse complement strand
AAAAGAAAAATCTTGAGAAATTGTGGTTTTCAGCCATGATTGGATCTAAGATGGGTCCATGGGCCAAAAAATGTATCCATTTTGATCTTGTTGCTCTAACGAACAGGACAATACAGGTAGTTTTCTGCGTTTGAAGAAAGGATCAATAATCAAAGCAAGGATGATAACGGTCCGGCTAGCTCAGAGTAACGTCATATCTGTTTGGGATGTTGTCAGTGCAAGATGGTTTAGTCACTTTAAGGCTACAAGAATAAGGTAGATTTTGATGTTGAATAAATTAGTCAGTTGAGGATATTATTCTTGTGACAATGAAAGTTAGGAACGTCTTTGCCGTCGATATCAATTTTTGAGGATTGAGCAAAAGATTCACCAAAGGCCTTGACTTCTGTTTGTGGATCTTGAGACACGTTGTCACCAACTTGAGATCCCTGACGATGTCCACCGTCGACGATTTGACGATGGCAACACTCTCTTATCCATTTTTACAAGATGATAATACAGGACAGGGATAATACAGGTAGTTTTATGGGTTTGAGGAAAGGATGAATAGTCAGAACGAGTATGACAGCAGTCCAACTAGCTTAGCACAGCAGCGTCTTATCTATGTTGGGGGTGTAATCAAGGTCAGAAAATTTAGCCACAGTAAGGCTTCAGCTTTCCTGCGACAAGGAAATCATACTGTCACAATTTCCTTGTGGCAGGGAAATTGGGGGGCCTCTGCCGCCGATACAAACTCTTGAGAATTAACCAAAAAAGCACTTATAAAAACGATGTGTATACTCTTTTCCGAGGGCCTGAAAAATTATTTTCATCCTTTCCCCCGAATGAATAATCATAAGTACGATAAGTATCTTAAGGTAGTGCTCTCATTTAACACCATGAGCTGCAACATATATATGATTACTGATTACAGAGAAGATACAAAGACATCTAGGGCTGTTGCTAGCACCATAAATCTTGCTCAAGGGCGAGACATGGAACTCGCCCTTAGTCTATCCAGATAAGCCGTACTTTGTTTGCTTATTATTGCCTTATATATTCCCACCAACTTGAACGGAGAAAACGGTAGAGCCTCTCGATGACGACAACGCACTCTTAGTCATTTTTACGAGGCGCATTGAACCTGAGTAGTCTACCCTCGTACGTCTGTTGATCAGGGTTGCCACCTGTAGCACGAAATTGCTATGTTAGTATTATTATACTCAAGTTTTGACTGTAGCACCGACAATCTCTGTGTAGCACGCAAATTTGGGCAATTATATCACTTTAAGAACTGACTATATATATATATATATATATATATATATATATATATATATATATATATATATATATATATATATATATATATATATATATATATATATATATATATATATATATATGTATATATATATATATATATATATATATATATATATATATATATATATATATATATATATATATATATATATATATGTATATATATATATATATATATATATATATATATATATATATATATATATATATATATATATTATATATATATATATATATATATATATATATATATATATATATATGGTCTGATTAATTTCTTTCAATAAAGATTAAACCAGGATCGGCACTCTACTAGACACCTGGGTCTACTTTGGTGGAATGTGACTCTCGGTGGAATAAACCTTGATCTTTTCCAGTTATCTGTGGCATTATATTACAGTCTTCTGTGCCTAAATAAATGGTCTGCTCTTAAAACAAATGATAATATCAAACATAATAGATACTGATACAAATGAATAAATAAATATTAAAACCGAGTAAAAAATAAATTGAATATTTTAGTCGAACTTCAAAAGAACAAAAAGTACTTCAAGCCGGAGTTCAGCTACTGTGCCCTTCCCCCCCCCCCCCATATAACCGTAAAAGTTCTAAAACCAATTGCGTCATTTGCGTGTTATTGAAAACTGTGTGTATTTTCATGAGTGTGCTTATAGTTTTTATGATCAATATATTAATCAAGATGACTGGGAAGAACCAATGAAAACAAACTGAATATTTAATACATAATGATTTTAATATCTGGAAACTCAGCAATTCAAGTTTTTTTTTTCACTTTTATTTTTGCTGGGAAGAAGTGGTATCTTACAGGCCGTCCCAATCCCTCTTTCAGTTCTACCATATTATCCCCTCGTGCCCGGTTGGTGGCAAAGTTCGAAGGCGTGCGTGGATGACATCTCTACTTGGTCAATAGCGATTGCGTAAGCACCTGTCTCGAAAAACTTGGGACGGTCTATAAGCAAAAGGTCAAGACGAGACGATGCGCTGAAATCTGCATGAGAGATGTAGAAATTCTTTCGTTGGCCAGTTACAGAACACTCTAATTTGAACTTTTTTAATTTTCAGGTTAGTATTCAAACTTCTTTCAGACTTAGTTCTAATATAGAAATTAGTAAAAGGAGAAAAAAAAAAGTTAGTCAGGAAAATTTTATAATTCAAATGTAAAAAAGAAACACTAGCAGTAATAACAAAACATTAAAGCGAAGAAAAAGAGTAAAACAATAGATAGCAGAAATGAAAACAAGTATGTAATTATGTTAGTATAAGAAATTAACTAATGAAAGAGACTGAATATTTAACATATAATGATATTAATCTCTGGAAACGCAGCAATTAAAAAAAAATCACTTTTATTTTTTGCTGAGAGAAAGAGGTCCCCTAATGTATGGTTGGTGGCAGAATTTCAGAGACTTCTATGGACGACAACGCCTACCAGGTACTAGCGATCGCATACGCACCTGCCACGAAAGACCTGGAACAGTCCTTAAGAAACAGGTCGTGACGAGACGATACGCTGAGGACTATCTAAATGTTAAATCGACAAGCTGCCCAACCCCGTATGAGAGATGTAAAAACATTCTTTCGTTAACCAGTTACAGAACACTCAAATTTGAACTTTTTTAATTTTTAGGTTAGTATTCAAGCTTCTTTAAGACTTAGTGCTAATATAGAAATTAGTAAAAGGTGAGAAAAAAAAGTTAGTCAGGAGAATTTTTTAATTCAAATGTAAAAAAGGAACACTAGCAGTAATAACAAAACATTAAAGCGAAGAAAAAGAGTAAAACAATAGATAGCACAAAATGAAAACAAGTAAGTAATTATGTTAGCATAAGAAATTATATTTACTGCAATATTGTCAAATGAAACTAACTACAGAAAAACATCACCAAGAAAAATAAATAACTAAGAGAAAAAAGTATTCAAGAGAATTGAAGATAAGGAAAGAAGAAGATAAGGAAAGTAAAAAAAAGGCAGAAAAAAAAAGAATTGGAGTATTTGAAAGAAACTCGAGTATTTAGTATACAATAATGACACCAAAAACAAAATATGCATATTAATGTAAAACAAACACATGACTTTAAAGAAAGAAGATAAAGAAACAAAAAAGACCGAAAGCATTGAAAGAGCACAAGGGCAGATGAATAGCACACAAAGAAATGTCGAGTATATGAAATGGGATGGATAGAGGTTAAAAGAAAATATTTAAAGAAAAGCGGAATTTCATGGAGGAAACTAAGAGTCAAGCTCTGAATTGTGTGGATTGATGGGTTTCATCAGCTGTGATAGGCTTAGGCAGTTTTAAAGAAATGTCCATGATAAAACACCATTACCTATGTACAAATCCCATTCTATGAATAGCCTCTAAAGCTAAGACTACTTCAGCACAGTAAAATCTGGCCCACTTCTCAGGGACGTCATAGTTAGACATTAAATTGACCAAATCACCGCCTGGCATGTAATCCATTACCATATATAAGTACTTGCTGTCTTGAAAGGCGTAGTGCAACTGGACGATCCACTCAGAATTAGAGTGAGCCATGATATCCCTCTCTTCCCAAAAGAAGGCAGAGTCTGAACGTTTAATCTGAAAAAAAGTTGACGCTGTTTAGTTAAACTTTGGATAATCTTTTCAAACTTTGTATATACTCTTTCTTGTCCCAGATACAAATTAGAAACTGAGCATGTGACACACATTTTAGCAGAGTTCCAACAACTTTCTCATTTAAGAAGCAACCTATTGAGAGTGATTCCCTCGAGTTCCGGGGATCCTGCAGACGATTTAGAAAGGACAATCATTCAAGTCTCTAAATAAGTAAATGAAGTGGTAAAAAAAGCATAGTAATTTAAGAGTGTCTTTTGTTATTGTTTTTTGTTTGGGAGGAGAGAGACGCATAATATTCGTCTTGTAATGTATATACATCTTGTGTATGTGATATGTCTTCAATCCTTCACTCTTTAAGCTGAAGTTTGAATTTAAAGTCAAAGATCCTTATAGATTTTTAAGTCTTAAAGATCTTTAAAATTCAAATTCAACGGCCTTTGTATTTTAGCAGCATTTCTTAAAGATTTTGGAAAAAAGGTCAACCTTTAGCGTAAAGAGAGAGGGTTGAAGAAGGGACAGCCCCCTCATATACAGAAAGAATTTTGTTCGTTTTAAGCTTTAAATGTTGCTACTTACTTTCAGTTGAAAAAACATGTTTTTTAAATTTAATCTCTAACTATTTTCCAAATCATACCAGGATATCTAGCCCCCCCCCGTTTAAATTTCCCTGGAAAATTTCCCCTGAACTTACCTTCAAGAGTGCAGGCAGAAAATTTTCCAGGGGGGGGGGGGTAGACGCCAAAATAGCAGTGGTGGTTGGGTGACAGGGAATATATTTCAGGATATGTTTTCATAGGAATGAGTTTATATTTAAATACTTTTCGGAAAAAAACTCAAATAAAAAGAGCAATTGAATTGCATGCAAGATGAAACAAAATACAATAAATTTTAAACGACAAGGATTCCGGCAAAGGGATCAATTTATTTTATCAATAATACATTTCATTTTTATGCGTTTAATCGTAAAAAAAATCTAAATCAAACCAAAATTACAGAAGACTTGTTGCTTTGGTAGATTATAACAGATGTAGACTTGTCTTTATGCAATTTCCTACGCCTTAGAATAGTTTACAGACGGAGTAGAAATACTCAAAAATCATCCTGCCTGCATAGATACCCCGTCTTGATTTTATAACGGCCATGTAAAATGTACCTTCTTCATAACAGGACAATTCTCCCCCTCGAACTTAAATCCCTTATATATTCAGACATTAGAAAAACAAATAGAATAGCGAAAGAAAAACAAATTTAAACTGAACAAATTGACCCTCTTTCTTTTTGTTGTCCTATTCAAACTAAATAAAATGAACAGGTTAAAAAAATCTTCGTCACAAGAGAATCTTATCAAATAGTATGTGGTAAAAAACTGAAAGTAAAAACTGACATGGGCAAATATTCATCAAGACTAAATTCACCAAGTATTGGCTTTTTTTGCTGATTTTAAATATATAGAATTCTTTCAGTTTATTGTTATCCACTTAAAACCAAAAATCTAAGGAAATTTTCCTGATTTTTGAAAAAAGGGGAAACGCCCCCAAAAAGCAAGCGATCTTATTGAAAAATCCTTTTATGAAACATCATATCAGGTAACCCTACCGTAGAAGTTTGAAGCTCCAAACTTCAAAATGTGGAATTTCGCTTATTTTTTTCAGAAGAAACATCGTCAATCCATTTGTTAGTTTGTTTTGTTTTTTTCCCAGGGGTGGTTGTATCAAACCATAGGTTCAAGATAATTGGGAGGGAGCTCATTCAAACGTAAATTTAAAGCTCTTTTAGGGTACCAAACTGCGACTTTACCCCAAAGAAGACGAATTTGCAATAAATTTAAAAATCTGAGAAGCTAATTGATTTAAAAGTATTAATAACATTATTTTAGGCTTCCCAGTTGCTAAGAAGTAATGCCACCCAGTGTTAGTAGCCTACTGGATTCAACCAAGTTGATTGGCTTTATTTGTAATGAAATTAGGCTACGTTTGGTGATCTGTAATTGTGCATCAGCTATATTGAGGAGTGAGTCATTGTTTAGGTAGGGGTGGGGTAGATTCCTAAGAAAGTACATTTTAATGGACAAACTGCTTACTCTTCATGAGGCTTCAGATAAATGTTGAAAGAGGTAGGGGGGAGTAGGAATTAATCAAGATGTTTCTCTATACAGCTAGTGTTACATTTCCATAGTACCAGCACAGAGGTGGAAAAGGCAAGGCAGGCCATCATTAACCCCGTCAGGAAATTTTTTTGGGTGGCAAATACTGATAGGAACAAAAAGTCAAGAAATGATAAGGGATATGATCAAAAAGACAAAATTTGCATACTATCAAAACTATTACAATTACCACCACTACTTCTACCTGATTACTCCATTTACAATATGGAGGGGAAATTCAATCTATGCTGGTATGCATGTTTGAACTTCACTTTCCAAGAAGACGAAGGGCACTCAGGTGAGACTTTCAGAGAATGTTGAGGGGAGTGTTCAACTAAATCAAAACACGTTATGCTTATATGGATCGTCAAAGGGGTGCAACACAGGAATAACTGAGTACACAATAATTTGAAAAATTCACGAAATAACAAGGGAGATGATCAAAAAGGCAATATTGCATGCTATCAATACTACTACCACTACTGCTACTACCACACTACTCCATTTAAAATGTTAAGGAGAAATTTGAAATAAATCAAAAGACGCTATGTGCATGCACATTGTCAAAATAGCGTATCTCAAGAACTGAGTTGGGTATTAAGTTGAAACTTTCAGAGAATACTTAAAGGGGAAGATCATGTCACCAAAAGGCAATATGTCCACACTACTGCTACTGCTACATTTACTACTACTACTTCTATTGCAACTACTTGTAGGGATAAGAGCATTAAGATGAAAATTTCAATAAGTATATAAACATACAGGTTATCAAAAGGACATATCAGCAATGTCATAGCAGTGGCTAATTGTATTAAGTTGAAACTTCCAGGACTTGATGAGAGGGATGTTCAACTGACCAAAAGGCAATATGTTAATACTACTAATGCTAGTAGTACTACCGCTATTCAATACTATTACTAGGAATACCAATACTACTACAGTGACTACTATTACAACTATGCCTAAGGCCATAATGGTAAAATTTTCAAGAAATTTTGAGGGGGGGGAAGATGAACTGAATCAGAATACACCCTCTGTCTTCTTAAGACCAGAACGGTATTTGCGCTTTACTGAAAAAAATATAAGCTTGAAATGTTTTCACTCTTCTTACTTTCATAAAAAAAATAATCAAAACCTTTAAGGAATAAATATCAGTATATGTTAATTAAACTACCAATCCACAGTCATTTTTTTTTTTTTTTTTTTTTTTTTTTTTTTTTTTTAGTAAAGCGCAAAATTCGCTCTGGTCTTGAGAAGGCATGGGCGTTATCAGCCCTACTTATGTTAATTTTTGTCCGTTTTGCGTTTGACTTTTTATTTTAACTTCTGTTCGTTTTGAGCTTCATGTATTTGTTGATTGTGATTGGTGGTAGTTTGTGATTGGTGAGCTTCATGTATTTGTTGATTGTGATTGGTGGTAGTTTGTGATTGGTGAGCTTCATGTATTTGTTGATTGTGATTGGTGGTAGTTTTACGCTTGGAAGATTATTTGATTTTATTTTTTGCTCATTCTTGGCTTAACAGAGCTCTTTACTTCTCTTTGAAAAACTTGTTTTGTGGAAAAAGTTTTTTTAAATTAATTACGATAAATAAAAGTTGAATAGGGATAAAATACTTTTAATAGACAGTGTTTCACAAACAGTGATAAAATTTCACAAAAAAAACACTAAATATTTCGGTCACATATGCAGTGACCGTCATCAGTAGTAAAACTCTTATCACCAGTAGTAAAATTATCTAAATTAACTACAGTTAGAAGGTAATTTATCAAAAATAAAAGATTAGTTTTGAAATAAAATTTTTCCCATTTTTCAAAATTTTTACAAATCTTTGTAACGGTTAGTCAAAAAGATATCCCGTAAAAACAAAAATGGTACAAATTAAATTAAATTTTTTCTATTGGCATTTCATAAAATTTCATAACCTTTCATAGTCCCAAGGACCTAATATTAAAGATTAGTCCTCAAAATAGAAATTTTTCTATTGACGTTATTGTCAAAATATCATTTTGGCAATAATGTCAAAATGTCGATGAAATCTTCGTGATCTTTTATCAGAAGAATACTATACAAATACCGTATTGGTTTATGACTAAACCAAAACGTAACTTAAAAAATGTCATTTTAACAATAATGTCAAAATGTCAATGAAATCTTCAAGATCTTTTATCAGAAGAATACTATAGCAATACCGTATTGGTTTATGACTAAACCAAAACGTTACATATAAGAGTGGAAACTGGAACTAGAGTTAAAAAATCACCGATGCCATATAACGTTTAGTTTCTTAAAAATTTTATTAGCGTAATAATAAGGCAACGTTAATTTAATTGGCGAAATTAGCGTAGCTATAAGTGTATGATCTCACTTTCTGAAAAAAGACACAATTATCAAGTTTAAAAAAAAAATGGCAAAAAACCTCAAACGCAAGATTTTTTTTTAACTAGCACCAGTTGCTACTCTTAATAGCGCCACTTGCCACTTGCCACGAGTTATCCATACTCTTTGGCACACATTTAAAACCAGCTATGGATCTTTTTGTTCGATTTATCTCCTAATGATTTAATGGCAAATGATAATAAATAAGGACTTACCATTTCGTATTTGCTCAGCAGCTTCATGGCATAAACTCTGTCGGTATTTTTATTCCTGACTAGTTGAACTTGTCCAAAGGCCCCACGACCAATGACTTTGATCAGCGTAAAGTCATCTGGTTTAATACGTAAGTTGGTAATCTTACTAGATACTCCATCATCTGAAAGTATATTTTCATCAATACAGGTCGGGTGGGTAAAATTTTCTTTCCCACAAGCTAAATTAAGAAAAGTACACGTGTATTAGACAATTCAAAGGTTAAACAGGGGTTAAAGTGAATAATTTTAATATTCGTATAGCTTCGTATGCATATAGTATTTTAGTATGCAAGGCTTTTGGATGTGAAGTTGAAATATTCAGACTTTATTATTATTTTTGTATTAAAGTTTGTTTATTTCTCACTGTCTTATTAAAAACTTCTACCCATTTTAATATGTTTTCATTTCAATTGTAAATTTTTACAGGGGGGGGGGGGGTACATATTTTCCAAAAAATCCAAACTCAACCCTAGATGTAAATTGAGCAAAAATCAGATACTTAAGCAAGTATTATGGAATTGCCCAAATTTCATGTGAACTTTTAGGGGAATGGGGGTTATTACCTGAGAGAAATGAAATTTTAGACTAAAATATCCAGGCTTAACACTTTTTGGCTAGTGTTTCAGTAGCAGTTTGTAGAAAACAGGGAAGTTTTGGAGAATACCCCAACCCTTCCCATGTGCAGGCAATCCTAGTCCCTTCCCGCAAATCAAATTAAACGTAAAGTGTAAATTCTGCAACAATATTTATTACTAGTATGTAAGCAGACTTTTTTTTACGTATCCATGTACCATCCCAATTTCAGCAAAAAGTTAATTAATAAAGTTAATTGAAAGTCTAGGTTTTTCAAATACAAAGTTGGTGTTTCCCAGAAGCTCCCTACAGTACCATTGACAATTATCATTTTCTCCTTAAACAAAACATAAAAACAAACATGTTACCCTTCTACTTATTATAAGTACTACTTAATATCCACTATAGCATACATTAAATAATTGAATTAATAAATTTTATTTAAATATTTAGTTAAGTAAGTGCTCATTATAAAATGTTGATTACTGTAATTCTATAGGAAGCGTTATTGCGCTGCCAAAGTAGGCTTAAAGAGCAATGTGGGAACAATGTATTTGTTTTTTTAGACCAAGGCACTTCGTATCGAAGGAAATGTCATAGAACTTCAAAAAGGGCTAATTGTATTGGAAATCGAAAGGGTTAGTGCCCTTTTTAATAGTTCCTCAAACACATCCAATCAAACTTTTGAGATAGCCACTTTGTTCAACGTACTTACGTGCGGAAATTATGTATTTGAAGATGACACCACAACCTCGGAGCCCTAGGGACAAGGGTTGTAAGTTATGCCCTGGGGGTATATAAGGTTTTTATAAAAAGGGTGGTCGTAGGAACTTCCGAGGGGGCTCATGGGATTGGTAATCAGAATTTCTAGTGCTCTTTTGACCCCCCCCCCCACACACACACACACACACACACACACACACACACACACACACAAACACCTTGTATATCTCCGAAATGCATCTGATTAAAATTTTGAGATGACCATTTGTTGTCGTAGAAACTTCGAAAAGGGCGCAATCGATTGGAAATTGAAAGGGCTAGTGCCCTTTTTATTAGTCAAAAGTGATTGGAGGGCAACTAACTCCCCTGCCACGCCCACGTCGTATAAGCTTTGGATCGGATGGAACTCATTTGATTGGAAGTCGGAAGTTTTAGTGCCCTTTTTAAGAGTCAAGAATGCATGGAGAGCAATCAGCCCCCCCCCCCAAGCCTATCATTCCCCAAAAACATATGCGATCAAAATTGTAAAAGATTTAATTTGTTCAGCCTTGTTAAAAGGTCCAGTAATTATGTCTCTGGGGATGTCAACCTCCCTACAATCCTCAGCACAAGGGCTGTATGCTAGGCAATTCGTTCATTGTTTACACATAGTATATGTTATTGAGAAAGGTGTGCATGTTTGAACTTTACTTTCCAAGAAGACAAAGGGCATTCAGGAGAGCCTTTTCAAAGAATGTTGAACTAAGTCGAAACACTTTATGTGTATAAGGACTGTCAAAAGTGTGCAAAAAGAATAAGTGAGTGCATTAATTTGGAAAATTCAGGAAATGATAGGAGAGATGATGAAAAAGGCAATATTGGTAGGCAATATCTACCAATACCACTACAACTACTACTACCAGACTACTCCGTTTACAGTATTGAGGAAAAAATCGAACTAAATCAAAAGACGCTATGTCCATGCAAATTGTCAAAATAGCATATCTCAAGAATTGATTAGGGTATTAAGTTGGAACTTCAGATAATGCTTAAAGGGGAAGATCGTCTCACCAAAAGGCAATATGTCCACACTACTGCTAATACTACTGTTACTGCTACATTTACTACTACTACAACTACTACTAGTACTTCTATTGCAACTACTTGTAAGGTTAAGAGCATTGAGATGAAAATTTCAAGAAGTATATGACGGCATAGGTTATCAAAAAGACATACCAGCAATGTCATAACAATTTATG
This sequence comes from Artemia sinica, assembly GCA_027921565.1. NCBI lineage: Eukaryota > Metazoa > Arthropoda > Branchiopoda > Anostraca > Artemiidae > Artemia > Artemia sinica. The sequence continues at coordinate 48,341,632 of CM051273.1, read as the reverse complement.
ATTGTAGTAAGTTGAAACTTCCAGGACTGAATGAGAGGAATGTTTTAAAGACCAAAAGGCAATATGTTAACACTACTAAAGCTAGTAGTACTGCCGCTATTCAATACTTTTACTAGTAGTATCAATACTACTACTGTGACTAATATTACAACTATGTCTAAGGGTATGAAGGTGAGATTTGTAAGTAATTTTGAGGGGGGGGGGTGAACTAAATCACAACACGTCGTATGTATGCAGGTTGTCAAAAGGGTGTAACAGCAATATCTTAGGAATAGTTTTGTGTGTGAAGTTGAAAATAACAGGGCTTGTTGTGAGGGATGTTGAACTAATCAAAAGAAAATATTTGCATCCTAATGCTACTGCTTCTACTCATGCTATTACTACTGTTACTATTATTACTACTTCTATTGCTACTACTGCCACTAAAGCTTAGGTTACTACAATTAATTCTACTGCTACTACTGCTATTACAATTAAGGATATTAAAGCAGAAAATTTGGGATATATAGAAACTTTGAGGAACTAATTCAAAACACAATGCCCACACAGGTTGTCAAGCGAACAAATCAGAAATGCTTCAAGAATACTTGATGGTATTAAGCTGAAACTTTCAGCGTGTGTTGAAGAAACCAAAGGTGCTATGCGCATAATCCTACTAATGCTGCTATAACTATTAGGACTGCGCAAGCTAAGGGCATTAAGGTGCAGTTTTTAAGGAATATTTAGGCAGATGTTGAAATAAATAAAACAAACTATGAGCATGTGGACTTTCAAAAAGGTGACAAAGCAATCTCAAGAACAACTACAAAAAGGTGACAAAGCAATATCTGAAGAACAGCTAAGGATATTAAGGTGAAACTTTTAGGGAAGGTTTAGGAGGAGTTTCCATTAAACAAAAAAATTGTATGCATACAGGTTTTCAAAAGAGAACCTGTATTCTCCAACATAGAAATATCAACCCAAACTATGTATTCTAATAGTAAGAAAATGAAAAGATATAAAATATTTTTTTTCAATGAAAAAGACTATGTCAATAAAAAAAAAGGAACAGAAATTAATTTAAAAAACATAATGTGCGCTTTACTGAAAACAAAATACACTTTAAATGTTTTCACTTTTTTTACTTTTATAAATGAAAAATTATCAAAACCTTAAGGATTAAATATAAGTATATGTCAAATCCGCGGTTACTTTTTTTTTTTTTTTTTTTTTTTTATTTGCAGTAAAGCACAAATTATCTACTAATGTTAATTTCTGCTTGTTTTGAGTTTGACTCTCCCATTTATTGTACTTTTTGTTCAATTTGAGTTTCATTTATTTATTGATAGTGGTTTGTGGTAGTTTTACGATTGGTACATTATTTGACTTTATTTCTGCTCAGTTTTGGCTAAATAGAGCTCTTTACTTTTCTTTGAACAACCTGTCTTGTGGAAAATGCTTTTTAAATTAATCATCATAAAAAGCAGCTAGATATACCATTGTCCATGTGACTAAATGTGAACTAACTATTGCCAAAAGAAAGTAATAGCATTTCTATTGTTTTCTACCAATATTTTCGAGATGCTACTTCACAAAGCGGCATTTTTTTCTCCCTACTTTAATGTTTGATTTTTCTCTTTTTTATTTTTTTTTCATGTGTTACTAAATTTATTAAAGTATTGTATAGCGGGGGTGAAAAATAAATTATAACCACAACCAGATTTATTTGGCTAAAAATGCACTCAGCATTTATTTTTTGTCAAGTACAAACAAGATATAAAAATAAATATGTTACCATTCTACTTATTATAAGTACTACTTGATATTCGCTATAATATACCTTAATCAATTAAATTAATCAAATTTAGTTTAATATTGAATACGTATCCACTTATTATAATAAGAGTAATCAATATAATTATTATAAAAAAGAGCTAAATATACCATTGTCTATGTGACTAAATGGGAACTCACTATTGCCAATAGAAAGTATTAGTATTTCTATCGTTTGCCACTAACAATTCTCGACACGCTTATTCACAAAGCGGCATTTTTTTACCTTTTTTTTTCTTCCTCCTTTCATGTTTGCTTTGTCTCCTTTTTTTATTTTCTATTTTATTTTTATGTGTTACTCCACGTATTATACTATTGTACAGTGTGGGTGAAAAATAAATAATAATAGTAATAAACCCTTGGGAGAGAGTTTCTGACTTCAGTACATACTGAAGTCAGAAATTTCGATTAAAACGACGATTCTAAAAATTGGTCCACCGTTCTTGAAAATCAGTGATGTCTCAGATTGCAGTGTCTACAAAAAAAAGAAAACATGAAGTCCTTAAATAACAAATAAAAGACAGTTTAAACATAACAGTCAAACAGCCTAAAAAAAAATAGCAAAGCAAGTTCTGAAGCTATATTTAAAAAGTAAAATAGGAAAGAGAAGGGATAAATTAATTACACCCTTATGCTACCAATCCCCAATACTTAACCTGACACGTAAATACTGATTATGTGCAGTATAACTATAATAACTATCAAATAAAATTAATAAAAAGCAAAAATCAATGTCAAATTCCTTCTATTATTATTTTGTCACAGCACTTTACTAGTAAGTTCTTACCATTTGAACATTAAAAAAAATTATACTGAAAAAAAACTTAATTGGCAACAATAAACTAAAATTGTTCTACTCAGGGGTCACCAAAGGTGGGACAGAAGAAGCAAGTCAAATTAACCTAGGGTTCCAAAGAGGCCAGGTCCAGAATAGATTAGAAAAGATCCCTTGAAGCAATCATTTCCGTTTTGGGCTCTTCATAGGTCTTGTTGGCCCTGAAAAGGTTATCCATCCGTTATATTTAATATTCGGTGTCTAAGCAGAAAGGAAAATTACTTACATCTGTTGAGAAAAAGTTCTACATTTTTCATTCGTCTAATAGCTGGGTGGTCACAGTCACCTATCAGAGCCTGGATACTATCCTAAAATTAAAAAAGCATAAAATGAAAAATATAGAATAAAATAAAGAACACTTAAAACAAAAAGCATTCGAAATGAGAATTTGTTTTCTACACATGCATAAGGTCGTTTTAAGGGTAGGCTAAATATAGATGGGATTTGCCTACATGGTAAACGGCATAGGACAAAATATTAAAGACTGCTATATTCTTAAAGACCAGTTTATACGTGAGATTTAGGGGGGGGGGGGTCAGAACAAGAAAAAGTGCATAAAATGTTCAAATTCCCCCATATTCTAGACCAAACTCGTTAAGGTGCGAGAGAGGAAAGGGTAACATCCTGAATTGTGAGCAGAAAAGGTATGTAGAATGTTTTTAACATGTGAGATACATGCTGCTTTTTTTTGCTCATCCTAGCACAGAATAGACCATCGCAAGTGCATAAAGGTATTTTTTGTAAACAAATAACAAGAAAAAAAGATACTGGCGGACAAGGCTCAACAAATGGACTTTTCACTTCTTTAAGTCGTTTTTTTTTCAATCGAAACTAAAAAAAAGAATAAAACCAAGGTTGACCAGGCAATCACAAACTAATGTTTTAGGCTTGATATCTGCCAGTAAACCCTTTTTTTCTCTTATCCTTTTCAGCACCTTCTTTTTCTCTTTCGTCTTTTTTATCTTTTTATTTTTTAAAGGACATTTCTATGTCAGGGATGAGCCACTATACTTTAATTATGTATATTCAATCTAATTTACCTTAACTAAAGTTAATTATTTTTCCACATGATTATAAGAGTGGAGCCAAAACGTAAAACGAACAGAAAATAGTCTATATGTGACAGGGACTCCCATGCTCACAAACCCCACCACTCCCACTCTACATCAAAGTATAACATCTACTTTTATAAAACTGATACATTTAATTAGTCTAAAAGTTAACGTGCCAAAATAACCCCTTGTTTAGCTGTATTTTGTGCATGCATCAGAGCGTTTCCTGGCAACGGCGCTAACGGGGAAGGGCATGGGACTTCGTTTGTCTATTAGTAACAAAGAAAAAAAAACTGCAAAATAAATAGAGCACTAAGAATATAAGAATTAATTTTCAATTTCTCTATACCTCAAAAATGGTAAAATGCTAAAAAATGAAATTGTTTTCTGTATGGAAATTGGTTGAACAGGGATGTAAGTTTCCTCTGAAGTCCTCAAACGTTCTTGTAATTTTCCAGGAATGATTTTTCTTTTCTTGTTTTAGCCTATTAACTAGTATAAACACGAAACAAAAAAAAAAAACTTCTAAGCTGTGGAATTTAGCTTCTTAGAGAGATCATGTATAGTCAGGTTTGTGTAGAGCATGAAATTATCTACTCCAAAACTTGAGATCATAGGAGACTTATTTAGTCCAATATTTAGACTAGATTAGTCCTTATTTATTAATATTATTAGATCAGTCTTTATTTAGAGTTATTTAGTCCGGTTTTTGAGTTTTCTGGGAGAGCAGTTTTTCTTCTCAAAAGATTTTTTTTTAACAGAACAAAACTTAAAATAAAAAAAATAAAAAAAAGCAAGCAGGCATAAATATACACTTTGCGTCTGCTGCTGGTCTGAACTCCTGGAACATGTGTTCTGGGGAGAGGGCCTTGGGCATCCCCCCCTGAAAAACCATATCGAGCACTGACTCAGAGTTCAATTTGGCAGTTTTAATAAAATTCGTCTGACTTGTCTGGTCGATAAACGGATAAGCTAATAAAGGACTTAACTTGAACTTTGATTAACAATTTTGAACGAAAAAGAGAAAAAAAAAATACTGTGCCTAAAGTGAGTTTTTGGTCAGGTGGCTTTGGTCGAGGCAAGTTGGAAAATGAAAGAAGGTAATCTTGCGTTCGTACGTTTCCAAAGATTTCCCTGATGGCCGGTTCGTATATTAAGTGAATTGACGCCTGGTAAGAAATATTTGGTATTCACGTATTGTGATAGAAAAACCGCTATTGTTTTGACAGAGAAGATGATGGATTTCGAAACAAATAAAACAGCTTGTGCTGCAAACACACATCAGTCTATAAAACATGATGTGACAGATCTTACTAACAACCCGGATTGTTACAATCTGACTGCGGTAACTCTCGGTTTACAACCTGAAGTAACGGTTGCAATGGAAGCTCTTAGAAGCGAGATACAATCTACAAGCAACTCAATCAGCGCTTTAGTCGGAAGTAACATAGCAAAAGAACTTTCGAAGGTAAAGATAACTTGGACTCAGACTGTTTACTCATCGGTTATGCACGAAGTTAAGGTAGTTCTGGATAAAGTAATTTGTCGTCTTGGTGCTCTCCAAAAAAAATGGATTCCAACAAAGAGGAATTGCAAATAGTACAGAAGGAAATGGATCTTATCCAACAAAATAATAAATCTTCGTCTTTCATCATCTATAACTTTCCTGGACTGGAAGTGAACAACCAGACCTCAAACCAAATTCAAACTGATTGTGTTTTAAATCTTGCTATGGGACAACTTGGGGTTCAAATAGGAAAATCTGATGTCACTGATGTTAAAATGCTTGGTAAGCCAAATGGTGATCATATTCCTCCAGTCGAAGTAACCTTAAAAATCCCCTTACTTGCCAGGGAAAAAATAAAAAACCAGTCAAAACTTCGCGGCACGCGTACTTTTTTAACAGAAAGTTTAACCAAGCGAAACCAAGCAATTCTACAGGCCTCAAAAGATGATGTTGGAATCAGAAATATTTGGTCTAGCCAAGGCCGTGTTTTCGTGAAGATAGGTGAAAATATTATTCTAGTTCGAAATTTGACCCAAGTACTATCGCTACCCCTATCTTTTGTGGTTCCTGACGACAACATGATAGGATATAAGGTGCTGATCATAGTGCTGCCTTACAATTAAAAATGGACAGACTTAAACAACAAGGGTCGCAGTTTTTTGACTTATCGAGTTTGAACATTCCCAGTGTATGCAATGAGGTGCATGATGAAAATGAACATATTTGAATATTAAACACCAAGAAATCAAGCACGTGAAAGCCAGTGACATCCGCGTTGCAAAATTGCCCAATACGCTAACAATTGCCAATTACAATGTTCAGGGGCTAGAAACAGCCATGGACAGTCTGTGTACACCACTCATCGAGACAAATTTTTCTTTTCACATAAAAGGCCTGACAGAGACTTTTATAACTGATGTATCTCCTATATCTTTTTTTGAAATTCAAGGGTATTATTTCCATTCCAGTAATCGTCGTAGTATGCAAAAAGGTGGCTGATGTCTCTTTTTGGTATTAGATGATGTCTCTTTTTGGCATGAAGGGCTACTTGAATCCCTTGTCATTCAATTGTGCAAAGATAGTGAAGAAGTATTATTTGCAGTTGTATATAGACGAACTCTGCTACAAGTTCCCAGTAGCAGAGTCATTAGCATCTATAGAGAATTTATGTTATAAATTGAGGTCCTTTAGGGTGCCACCTGTTGCAGTCGGCGATTTCAACTTCAATTTACTTGAATTGAGTAATGTTGGGAATTTAGAATTTCTGACTGCTATGTTATCGGCTGAATTTTAATCTTCGATTACTACCCCAACCCGTGTAACTTCGTTTAGTGCTACGTTGATGGATAATGTATTTTTGCTTCAAATATGGTATGAGTGATTAAAATTTTCGGGAGTACTTGTTTCTCTGGATTCAGATCATTTTTTGAATTATGTTGTATTAATTCTACAACAAGAACCTACAACAAGTCTACAGCAAGACACAGCAAGAATTTGATAATGGCTACAGTTTAAAGGCAACCAGCCATAAACCTCGAGGAAATATTATTAATTTTTCTAATAAAAATTGTGCAAAACTAAATAATTTTCTTTCAAAGATAGATTGGGAAGAAGTATATGAGGGGATGAGCTAGCAAGTGCATACTCATTATTTATGGACAAAATTCTTCAAGGCGTGGATTCATGTTGTGTGGCAAAACCGAAAGATTCGAAAAAAACCATTTGTCTGGAACCACTTTGGTTCACAGCTGAGAAAAAAAATATGATAAAATTGAGAAATAGCCTCTACATAAAGAAAATAATAAAATTCCCTTCCTTTGAAAATGATAAACTTTAGAAGGAATACCGGGCTACTGTGAACAAAAAGAAACAAGAATTAAAAAGAAATTATTATTATTCCGTTTTTGAATTAAATAAGAATAATATATGAGCAACATGCAAAATAATAAATGTGATACTTTCACCTCATAAGAAACAACTAAAAGAAGAAATTTCAAATGTTATAACCACCTCGGATGGGGTTTTGTTAAAAGAGGATACGGATATTGCTAATGGAATTTGTACTTATTTTTCAGAAGTTGATTCAAATATATCTCGGCAAATTAATAATAATGCTAGACCAATTGAAACATCTGCAAAAAAACGAGAATGAAAAAGAAATTATTATTATTTCTTTACCGTCTAACCAATATGGTTTTGTAAAGGTCAGTCGACTATATATCATTTTATTATAAAGATTAAGGAATTTTTGGATTCATGACGTCACCAATTTTTGTGGATCTTTCAAAAGCTTTCAATACTGTTAATCATGAGGCATTAATATCAAAAATGAATAAAATACATTTTCTGGTTTGGATGGTAAAATGGATAAAATCGTATTTGGAAGATATGGAAGGGATTGTGCCCTTTTTAATAGCCGAAAGTTATTGGAAGGCAACAAGCACCCCTTCTACGCCCACCATTTTCCCAAACACATCCAATAAAAATTTTGAGATAGCCATTTTGTTCAACGTAGTTGAAAGATCTGGAAATTGTGTCTTTAACTGCAACCCCAGACCCCAGTTTGCCCCCCCCCGCTGAAATTTAGTTTCTTCCAAAATCTTGTCAAAACTAAGATAAATCCGCATAACTCAAGCATCAACAGAAACAGATCAGTTTTTTTAGTACATATTTAAATTTACAGTGCTATAAAGTAGATTTATAGTACTCTTATAGTACTAAATAGTTCTTTTGTGGTACCCAATTTGCTTCAGGGGGGGGGCCAGATCCTTCAAACCCATTATTCTGTGAGAAAAGTCAGAAAATTATGGGAAAATGAAAAAAATCGTGAGATTTCGAGGGGGGCGGGTCTGGAGGCCCCCCCCCTGCGTACGTCCCTGCCTACTAACTATTGAAAGATCCATGAAAGATCCATGAGAGGATCTTTCAACGGGTGAAGTTTTCATGGGGAAGGGGCATTGCTATGAAGGGGGTACCGGATTTCCCAGCAGTATTTAAAAAAAGATCAGGTAATCTCATTGTAGAATGCAGACTGTAGTTGTCAGATCATCAACATCATTAGAAAGAAAAAAATAGAATGCAGGGCTCCCCAAAGGTTCGATCCTAAGCCCACTACTTTTCCAGATATATATTTCGGAAAAAAGAGATTTTTCTAACTAATTACATACTAATAACATTTGGTGATGACACAGTAATGTTGTTTAAGTCATACACGGTAGATGGTTTGTTTGCTACTATGAAGACCACTTTTGCTCAATTGTCTAGTTCTTTCCAAATGAATCATCTACCATTAAATATTTTGAAAACAAAATATATAATTTTTTCAAATATACAACATTTTGAAACAAATAAAATACTTTCATTTAAAAATGTAGTGATTGAAAGGGTAACCAATTTGAATTATTTGGGAACGATTATTGATGAAATGATTATATGGAAAGATCATGTGAGAGCATTTTCCATTAAAATTTCCCAAGGGACAGGTATTCTAAATAGATTAAAGCATTTTATTCCTCAAGATGCACTTAAAACTTTATATTATAATCTCGTTTCTTCATATTTAGAATATGGATGCGCTCTTTGGTCTAATTTGTTTAATTATAATACATGTGAAACCCAAGTAATAAAAATCGGGCAGTAAAAACTCTATTTTCATACAAATACTCTACAAGTGATTCATTCCGCCTGGCAAAAGTTTTGAATATTTCTAAAATAATTAATCTCCAAGTTACAAGTTTACTTGTTTATTAATTCTTTAGCATCACTTGGGCTAAGACAACTTGATAGTTTCAAAGGGCTTCAGAATATCATTCATACCCAACAATCTCATCTCAAAATAATTTACTCATACCAGAAATTCGCCACAGCCATAGAGTTGCACTGCCATTACTACATGTTGGTGTTGAGGTTTGGAATATGTTGCCCAAGTATATAACGGGATCAATTTCGCTAAGTTCATTCCGAAAAAATATTAAAAAATATCCTACCAAGTAGATTAAATTTGTTAGTTAAGTTTTCCCATTTAATGTTTTGTGAATAAGGTATTTGTCCCACTTGATGCAATGACCTTGTGAACTGATTTATTTCTTTTCATATTTGGAATACTTGTATATTGCCCAAATATATACAAGAATTGATTTCACTAATCTTGTTCTGAAAAAAAAATACTTAAAAATATCTTTCGATGAAGATGAAGAGTAGATGAAAAAATTACTTACATTTTTTGTTGTTTAGTTTTTGTTTGTTTAGTTTTTCTGCTTAATGATATAAGAAAAAGGATGTTTTTGTTTGATGATAGTTGTCAAATATTTTGTGATACTTTATCAAATCATTCATTTCTCAAATTCCCGTATTGGCCGTTTATAGCCTTTGGCAAGTTGGCAGAACAGTAATATGTGTATGTATTGTTTTTTATTTTGTCAATAAATCAAGTCAAGTATATGACTGATTGGTATGATTCTTCCTTGTTAACGTAATTTTTTCCCATTTATGACTGTTCAAAAGAAATAAGAATATTGGAAGAATTGTAGATATTAGAATATTGGAAGCTACAGTGATGTCAGTGGTCAAATATGATTCTGAAGCATGGGCACTCCAAAAAGTGGATGAAGATTTGCTAGATGTTTTCCAGGGAAATTGTCAACAGATTATTTTGGGTACCCAACTAACTGACTGTATTTCAAACAGTAGGCTGTACAAAAAGTGAGGTTCAATCCCGCTTTCTAGGGCTATAATGAGAGAATGATTAAGATGCCTAGGGCACATTCTGCAGATGAAGGATGAGAAATTGCCAAAGATTGTCTTTTTTGGCCAACCGTCTAGGGCTAAATAGAAAGCAGGTCGCCCACAGTTGGGGTGAGAGGGTGTCGTAAAGGAAGGTTTAAGGGAAATGGGAACTTCCTGGGAGGGTGTAAAGAGGGAGGCTTTGAATAGAATAGGATGGAGGAGGAGCATGCATAGCTGCGTTGGCCTCAAGCAGCTTGGTGCTACAGTGAGGTGTAAAAGCAATTAAGACAGACACATTTTTGTCCAAGTTCAGAAGTTTTAATTTTTGACTTCATCTAACAATTCAAGTAATATGTCATAAAACGGTGATAAACAAAATTTTCATAACAGACAAATTAAGACTCCAGAGCCTTATTTGGGACGTGTAGAACACAAAATATAAATAGAAAATTACTTACAAGTAAACAGTCTGTATTCAGCACATCTCTTGGATCTAAAAACTTCTTCTCCAGTTCCTTCAGCTTTCCTAGTCTGTTTGGGTCCATTTTACTGAAAAACAGCAAACGTTTAGCAAACTATAAGACAGATGTAATAGCGCAGAGGCGGGGGGAGAGGGGGGGGGGGGTTGTATGCTCATTGAAATGTTCCTGATCCAACAGCATTGCCTTCAGAATTTATTACAAGTCTGATCCCAGAGTAACATTATTGCTGAATCCACCAAATGGCTCCAAGTCAGATTTGATGTTAGACAATCAGGTTTATATTTGACTGCCAACTCAGTTCTTCCATGACAGTAACAGGGGACACCCAAGGCATTACTTCAATACTGAATCATCAGTACATCATAGTATGTGGCTGAGGTGTCTGCATTTGACAACATTTGACATGAGTGGCTGGTTTCCAGCTCTGCTGCAAATGGTTTCACTGCCAATGCTTTCATTGGGCCAGGCCATCAATATATATAGCAAAGGCATTTAAATTAGAAAACATACAAATTTTGGCCATCCAAAACTTTTAATAGCCACACTTTACAGTTATAAAGTAGTACTGACAGCAGAATTGTATCCATATTTGCAGTTTTTTTCTTTCTTTAAAATAACTTTATGTTTATTCCATGGTATTTTCCTCAGATGGTGAAAAATAGCCCAAACCAAAGCAACACGATCTCTGATTTCATTTGCGATGCTGCATTAGAGATCCCTCAGAGAACCTAAGTATTGGAAGGAGTTAATATTCTGACAGGATTTCCAACAAGCAGGATGGGTGCATCTCCAATACTACTTGTCCTCATCATCTTTGTCTTCTATTAAAAGGAAAAATCTACTGAAAGTAAGGAGCAACATTAAAACTTAAAACGAACAGATATTATACTGCATATGAGGGGGGCTGTCCCCTCCTCAATACCCCTCTCTTCATAAAATGTTTTAAGAATTTTTAAAAAGGTTTTGATTCCAGTTACACAGCCCTTGTGTTTCAGGAATCATTCTTAACAAATTGAGACACAAAGTCAAACTTTAGCATAGAGCAGGGTATTGAGGAGGGGGCAGCCTCCCTCATATATGGAATAATTTCTGTTCATTTTAAGTTTTAATGTTGCTCCTTACTATCAGTAGAAAAAAATGTTTTTTTTATTTAATTTCTGATCATTTTTCAGATAATTCAAGGAAATCCATCCCCTCTGTGGAAAATTCCCCCTGCAAAAATTTCTCCACAGAAAGTTCCTCCCATGTCAAATTCTTCCACCGGGATATTACCCCCAGACAATTCCATCCTTGCTGTGAACTCCTTCCAGAAAATTTCTTGCTTATGATTCTGCCTGAAAAGAACTCTTTAGCATTCTTTGATTTGAAGAAAGGCTTGTTTTTACTTAATTTCTGATCATTTTTAAGGTTACAGGGAAATCCCCCTATGTGCAAGATATTTCTTGGAAATCCCCCCGCCCCTAATGGAAAGTCCCATTGAGAATTTCTCCTCGTGATAATTCCCCCATGGAGAATTTCTCACATGGGAAATCCCCCATATAATTCCATTTCCGCTGAAAATTTCACAAGATGATTCCCCCAAAGCATCACCTCATGTAAAATGGGATCAACAACGAAAAAGTAAGACAAATAAAACTAATTTCATATACAAATTCTGGCGAATTCCCCCTGTGTAAAAAATTTCCCTGGAAATTTCATGCCCCAAAAACTTCCATCCCAATGGGAAATTCTCCCTGTAGAAAATACATCCCCAGAAGATCCCAATTGAAAAAAGTTGGTATACTTCCCTATATCAAATGCTATATTAGAGGCAATGCTAAAGCATTGCCTTACTAAAGGCCATATGGCTCCAATGTTTTTTTGTTTTGTTTTTCCCCAGAGGCACTTCATATGGAAGGAGCTGTCATATAGACTTCAAAGGGGGCTCATTTGATTGGAAATTAAAAGTTCTAGTTCACTTATTCAGTCAAAAGAGATTGTAGGGCAACTAACCCCCCCCCCCATGCCCTTTTTCCCCAAACCCATCTGAAAAAAAATTTGAGATAGCCATTTTGTTAAAAATGGTTCAAACATCAGATAGTAAAAACTCTGGGGTCAACACAATCCCCAAGGCACAGGGTCAGGCATTGCAAATTATGCCTTGGGGCATATATGGTTCAAAATTGCAAGTTCTAGTTCACTTTTAAAGAGTCAAAAGAGATTGATGGGCAATTAGCACCCCCCCCCCCCCCCCCACATGCATATTTTCCCCCAAATTCATCTGATAAAAATTCTGAGACAGCCATTTTATTAAAAAATAGTTCAAACACCAGATAATAAAAACTCTGGGGTTAACACAAACCCCCAGAGCCCAGGGGCAAGCGTTTTAAGTTACACCCTATGGGCATATAAGGTTTTTTTTATGTAAGGAGAGGTTGTATAAACTTCAGAGGTGACTCATTTGATTAGAAATTGAAAGTTCTAGTTACCTTTTTTGAGTCACAAGAGATAGGAGGACATCTACACCCCCCTCCCACATACACACCCTCTTTTCCCAAATGCATCTGATCAAAATTTTGAGATTGCCAGTTTGTTTGAAATAGTCCAACAATCAGATAACAAAAACTTCAGGGTCAACATACCACCCCCAGAGCCAGGAGAAGGGTTGTAACTTATGCCCTAGGGCATATAAAGTTTTTATGGAAGAAGTGGTTGCATTGACTTCAGAGGGGACTCAGATGATCAGAAATTGAAAGTTCTTTTTTAATATTCAAAAGTGATCTGATGGCAACTACCCCCCTCCCCCCTGCCAACCCTCTTTTCCCCAAATGTGTCTAATTGAATTTTTTATATAACCATTTTGTTCAAAATAGACCAAAGATTATATAACAAAGACTCCAGAGATAACACAGTCCACCAGAACCTGGGGGCAAGTGTTGTAAATTATGCCCCAGGGGCATATAAGGTTTTTATGGAAGGGGTGGTATATAAACTTTGGAGGTGGTTCATTCGATTGTAAATAAGTACTCTAAATGGGTACCTGGAGAAATCTGGGGAAGTTAAGAAGGAAGGGTGTGCAAAAGCACAGGATGGCTGGCCCCCAACCCCCCATTGCACTTCCTGGTTGATGGGCAACAAAATGGATACCAGCACTGCCAATTTGGACCTTAAGGGTCTAGTGCCATCATACTTATTTACTTACTTAAATCAGAGTTTTGCAGAGGATTGTAGAGCAACTACCCCCCCCCCCAAGGCCTCTTTTTCCCCAAATGCACCTGATCATAATTTTGAGATAGCATTTTGTACAAAATAGTTTAAAGACCAAATAACAAAAACTCAGGGATCAACAAAACCTCCCAGAGCTCAGTGGAAGTGTTCTAAATTATGCCCCAGGGGCAGATAAGCTTTTATGTAAGGGATGGTTGTATAAACATCAGAGGTGGATCATTTGATTGGAAATTGAAATTTCTATTTACCTTTTTAAGAGTCATTAAAAGTGATCAGCAGGCATATACCCCCCCCCCCCCCTCTTTTCCCCAAATGCATCCAATCAAAATTTTGAGATAGCCATTTTGTTGGAAATACACCAACAATCAGATGACAAAACTTCTGGGTCAACATACCCCCCCAGAAAAAAAAACTGGGGGGGGGGGGTGTTGTAACTTATGCCCAGGGGCATATAAGGTTTTTACAGAAGAAGATGGTTGGACAAACTTCAGAAGGGACTCAAGTAATTTAAAATTGAAAGTTCTAGTTCCCTTTTTAAGAGTCAAGAAATGCTTATGAAACTGTTGAGCCATAAAAAGTTAAAAAAAAATAGCTTGAAAAAGGATATAAAAACTTATCAGAAGCAATGCTACAGCATTGCCTAAAGTAAATAGCCTTAAGGCTTCAATGTTGTTGTTTTTTTCCACAGACACTTCATATGGAAGGGGTAGATATATAAACTTCAGAAAGGGCACATTTGATTGGAAATTGGAAGTTTTAATGCCCTTTTTAATAGTCAAAAGCAATTGGAGGGCAATTAGCCCCCATCCACTCCCTCTTTTACCCAAATGCATTTGATAAAAATTTTACAATAGTCATTTTGTTGAAAATAGTTGAAGGGTCAAATAATTAGGCATCTGGGGTTGAAAAAAACCTCTAAAGCCCCTGTAGCAAAGGCTGTAAGTTATGCAAGTTGCCCATTGTTAACATACTTAACATAAGGTCTTTATGGAAGAAGTGATGATATAAACTTCAAAGGAGGCTCATTTTATTTGAAATTAAAAGTTCTAGTTCCCTTTTTAAGAGTCGAAAGTAACTGGCAGGCAACCAGCCCACCCAACCTCCCAGCCTTTTTCCTTAAATAGATCCAATTAAAATTTGAGATACTCATTTTGTCAAGAATAGTCCAAAGGAAAAATAACTATGCCTCCAAGGTTGACAAAACCCCTCAAAGCCTCCAGGGCACAGGCTGTAAGTTATGTAAGTTGTCCATTGTTAACATATCAGGTTTTTACGGAATGGGTGATGATATAAACTTCAGAGGAGGCTCATTCAATTTGAAATTAAAAGTTCTAGTTCCCTTTTTAAGAGTCAAAAGTAATTGGCAGGCAACCAGCCTACCCAACTGCACAACCTTGTTCCTCAAATGGATCCAATTAAAATTTGAGATAGCCATTTTGTTCAGAATAGTCCAAAGGGAAAATAACTATGCCTCCAAGGTTGACAAAACCCCTCAAAGCCTCCAGGGCACAGACTGTAGATTATGCAAGTTGAACACTGTTAACATTTAAGTTTTTTTTGCAGAAAGAGTGGCTGTACAGACTTTGGAAGGGGCTCATTCAATTGGGAATTGAAAGTTTCAGTTCCTTTTTTAAGAGCCCAAGTGATCAAATGGCAACCACCACTGTGCCCCTCGCACTCTCTTCCCTCCAATACCTCTGTTCAAAATTTTTAGATAGCCATTTTGTTCCAAATAATCCAAACCCCAAATAATTATGCTTCTGGGTTTAACAACCCCCTCTCCAAGCCCACATGACAAGGGCTGTAAACATACAAGTAGCCCATTGTTAACATATAAAGTCTTTATGGAAGGGGTGGTAATATAGACTTTGGAGGGGACTCATTCAATTGGAAATCAGAAGTTAGGGTTCCTTTTTCAAGAGTCAAGCAATCAAACAATCCCAAGACCCCCCCCCTTTCATGGCCTTTTCCCCAAAACACATTCAATCAGCATTTTGAGAATCCTTTTTCAAGAGTCCAAAGCCCCCCCCCCCTCTCATGGCCTTTTTCCAAAACACATCCAATCAGCATTTTGAGATAGCCAGTTTCTTTAAAACAGTTAGAAAGTCAAATAACCATGCTTCCAGGGTTGAACCCCCCCCCCAAGCCCCTGGGACAAGGGCTGTAAGTTATGCAAGTTGCTTATTGTTAGCATTTAACATTTTTATGGAAGGGGTGGTCATGTAAACTTTTGAGGAGGCTCATTCAATTGGAGATCAAAAGTAGTACCCTTGTTAAGAGTCAATTAAATTAAAAAAAAACAAGTTTTTTAACTGAAAGTAAGGAGCAACATTAAAAATTAAAATGAACAGAAATTATTCTGTATACAAAAGGGGCTGTCCCCTCCTCAATGCCTTGCTCCTTATGCTAAAGTTTTTATTATTTTAAAAGGTAGAGTTGTGATAAAGCATAAAGAATGAGGCATTTAGGAGAGGACAGTCCCTTTCATATATGGAATAATTTATGTTCATTATAAGTTTTAATGTTGCTCCTTGCATTCAGTTAAAAAAAAATACTTTTTATTTATTTAATTTTTGAATGTTTTTCAACTAATGCAGGTTCAAATTTGGCTCATTGCACACAAAAAATTAAAACAAATTTGTATATTCATTTTGGAAGATTTATTATGTATATGAAGTGTTGCCTGCTTCTCAATACCTTGCTCTTTATGCTAAACCTGTTAGCACTTTTAAAAAAGCCTCCTATTCTAATTAAATGGCCCCCATGCTTCAGTAGCCACTGTTAAAAGATTGGGACAAACAGTCAAACTTTAGAGTAAAGAGCAAGATATTGAGGAAGGGCAACCCTTCATATATGGAATAATTTCTGCTTGTTTTAGAAATAATACCAGTAAATCTATCCCTCCCAATATGAAATATACCCCTCACCTTCATGGAAAACTCTGCCATGGATATTTCATCCAACATAAAATGAACCCCCCCCCCATCAAATTCCCTTCAGACAATTCCATCCTCTCTGGGAATCCCCCTCCCTGTAAAATTGCTTGCAGATAATTCAGCCTGAAAAATTCTTCTTGGTGCTCTTTCATTTGAATAAGTCTTTAATCTCTAATTGGTTTCTTGATGACTACAGAAATGCCCCCTTCCATGGAAATTATTTCCTGGGAATCAAAATACATGGAAAATAACCCCCAGAACACATCCTCATGAAAAATTTGGCAAAGCAAATGTAAGACAATTAAAAAGAATTTTGTATAGTAATTATGTCAAATCCCCCCAGTGTAACATTTCCCCTCAAAAATTCACCCCCAGAAATTTCCCTCCCCAAGGAAGATTCTCACTATAGAAAAAAAAAGTCTGTATACTTCCCAATAACAAATACTCTACATAAACAATGGGCAAATTTCATAACTTACAGGCCTCTCCCCACAAACTGTGGGGGGGGGGGGGGTATTTTACATCTAAAGACATTGTTCTTTGATTTTTTAACTATACTGAACAAAATGGCTATCTCAAAATTTTGATCAGATAGCTTTTGGGAAAAAATGGGCATGTGAGGGGATCCAGTTGCCCTCCAGTCTTATGGGGTCACTTTAAAAGGGCACTAGAACTTTTAATTTCTGTTCAAATGCACCATCTTCTGATCTTTTATCATCATATATTATAATTGCATTTGTGATAGTCAAAAACTGTGCAGTTGACATATACAAGATTTCATAACTGACTTAGGGACAAGGTGAACATACTGCTTGATTCCTTTTTGTATGCTCTTTCCAAATATGCCAATCAATTGACTTGCAAATGCATCCAATGTACAGTTAGGTCCTCAGTTTGAAATTAATCAGAATATTTTTATCTTAAAATTACCTTAAGTCATACTTACTAGCAATGGGCAAAATCCTGTATCCACCCATTTAGTGATGGTAGTGGGACATGTCATCTGTGGCATCCTAAGAAGTGTACCATGTTTTTTTCAGCCACTTTGTATCTGCTGATGACTTGAATATATTCATGCTGGTAGAGGTCACTGTTCTTTCACTATGATTAGTTTTTCAGGTTGACAACTCTCCTGGAGAAGAACTTGCTCTTCAACTTAGTATTTGTTTGTTCCAGGAAAAGCTTTTTGAGAGTGACAACAAGTTTTCTTTGAGTCATCAAGTTGGAAAAGGCAGGGCATGGTATCTTCACCATTTAGAAGCATGTACACTGTTATTACAGGTAAAATTCTACTTTAACTACTTTTTGCTATCTTGGAAAGGGATAGAAAGGGAAACTTTCAGGGATGGGTCTACAGGCTAAAGCATGTCCCAGGAAGGTATTTTGAAGTACCTAATTCCACTCTTTCTCCCTCTAGAGGGTCCGGATATTTGCCTACATGACAGGTAGGCTACCTATTGAAATTTTAACCAAACAATATTTTACCTTAATTTTCAGTTATCAGTTTCTTTTTCTCTGGTTTTAGTTCTGAAAATGCAATTCCTATTATTTAAGTAAAATTTTAAGCCATATCAATGCTGTTTTTTTTTCAAAATTTAAAAAATATATTTGCATATATTTAAAAACCTTATAAATTAGGATTGAGCAAAGTTGTGAACCTGAAAACAATTGTGTTGTACTTCATTTAAGCAGAAGATCTATTTTGCAATGTTTCACTTTTATAACATATAGATTTTAAAGGTCATCAAAGGTCAGGACCCTCTCAAGAGAGGAGGAGTGGAGGTAGGTATTTCAAGATACTTTCCCAGGACATACTTTAGCCTGTAGACCCATCCCTGAAAGTTTCATTTTCCTAACCTAATCCATTTCCATGATAGCCAAAAGTAGTTAAAGTAGAATTTTACTGTTACTGCATCCCCTTATTTGTAAGAGTAAGTTAGGGAATGCTTCTGGAGATAGGATGGATATGGGACATTATATAAGTCTCTAATGCATTTTGTTATCCTTCTCTGGACTGATTGGTCAGTCTTGTTAATTGGGCATTAACAAGGTCAGACTAGACTCTTATTTAATAATCCTAAGTGTATGATTGACCTTTACAAGAGTTACTTGGGCAGAGATGAAACTTCAGCTTGTTATCTACCAGGACACCAAGGTCTCTATCTGCATTAGTTCTGGAGATAATCTTGCAAGAACAATCACTACAGTCTAGGCCTACTCTATATAGTAGGCCTACTGGGTACATGGATGTTTCTTCTCAATATGAATGGTCTTGCATTTTGAAGCACTGAATTCAAGTCTTTTTTTGTACATATACTAGCCTAGGACTATAGGCTATCTGGGGCCATCTGTGGTAGGCATTAAAGTATCACAAATGAAGCTTTAAACATCATAAAGGGTCAATATATACCAAATCATATTATTGAGTTTTAAATAAAGTGAATACACCATTTGATGCCTTTTTTTATGCTGATTACAAATATAATAAGCATTTCTATCGGAAATGAATTTCAGCCCCCCCCCCTATATAGGCTATACCTAACCGAACCTAACCTTGAATTGGCATATATAGGGGGGGGGGCTGAAATTCATTTCCGATAGAAATGCTTATTATATTTGTAATCAGCATAAAAAAAGGCATCAAATGGTGTATTCACTTTAGTCCTACTCAATAATATGATTTGGTATATATTGACCTCATAAAGAGCATACAATTCAAACTCTAGAAGTACTATAGCCTACTTGCTCTTTTTCTTTTACAGCATTTCCTTCAGAAGACCCTTCAGTGTGAAGTGTTACCATATAAAATTTTCCTAGGCTTACACTAAAAAGCAAGTATCTGGTCTGATATCTATGTTTAGGCATGAAGATCTACCAAAACATGCATGTAAAAACCACTTGGTAAAGTTCTATGAATTCATATTATTGAGTTAGGACAAAAGTGAATACACCATTCAATGCTTTTTTTATGCTGATTATGAATAGGCTATAATAATCATTTCTATCAGAAATGAATTTCAGCCCCCCCTATATATGCCAATTCAGGGTTAGGTATGGCCTATATAGGGGGGGGGGGGGCAGAAATGCTTATTATATTTGTAATCAGCATAAAAAAAGGCATTGAATGGTGTATTCACTTTATTCCTAACTCAATAATATGATTTTGTAGAACTTTACCAACCACTTAGCCCAACTCAACTTGGCCAAGCCTATGCTACCTTCTATGATAAAAAAGGCCTATCATTTAGAATTGTACCAAAAAAAAATTGGTAAATTTTTATCAAATCATATTAGGCCCTATTGAGTTAGGAATAAAGTGAATATGCCATTTGATGCCTTTTTTATGCTGATTACAAATATAATAATCATTTCTATTGGAAATGAATTTCAGCCCCCTCCCCCCCCCTAACCTAACCCCACCCCATATGTGCAAATATATATCCTCAATTGACATATATAGGGGGAAGCTGAAATTCATTTCCAATAGAAATGATTGCTATATTCATAATCAGCATAAAAAAAGGCATTGAATAGTAGCCTATATTTACTTTAGGCTTATTTGAAACTCAATAGGCCTAATAGGCCTATGATTTGGTAAAAATTTACCAAAAAATTTTATAGATCAAATATAAAACAATTTAATAGATCTACTTAGAAAAAACTAAGGTAAAATTCTACTTTAGCTACTTTTGGCTATCTTGGAATGGGGTTAGGTTAGGAAAATGAAACTTTCAGGGATAGGTCTACAGGCTAAAGTATGTCCTGGGAAGGCATTTTGAAGTACCTACCTCCACTACTTCTCCCTCTAGAGGGTCCTGAAATTTGCCTACATGACAGGTCTATACCCATTGAAATTTTGACAAAACAACATTTTACCTTAATTTTCAGTTATCAGTTTCTTTTTCTCTGGCTTTAGCTCTGAAAATGCAATTTCAGTTATTTCAGCAGAATTTTTGTGCCATATCAATGTTTATTCCCAAAATGTAGGAAATGTATTTGCATATCTTTAAAACCTTAGGCTATAAATTGGGATTGAGCAAAGTTGTGAAGCTGAAAACAATTTTGTTGTACTTCATTTAAGCAGAAGATCTATTTTGCAAGGTTTCACTTCTATAACTCACAGATTTTTAAAGGTCATCAAAGGTCAGGACCCTCTAGAGGGAGAAGGAGTGGAGGTAGGTACTTCAAAATACCTTCCTGGGACATACTTTAGCCTGTAGACCCATCCCTGAAAGTTTCATTTTCCTAACCTAACCCCTTTCTAAGATATTCAAAAGTAACTAAAGTAGAATTTTACCAAAACTAAATCAATCAGCCTAGGCTTACAAATTAGGCTAGAGATAACATAGCATAACCTTTTGAAAATAGAATAGGTTTGTCCATAGACAGCAGGCAGCTAAAAAAAAAGAGTTTTAGTTCTAAAGTCAAATACAACATTAATTTTTTCTTACTTTCAACATAAAAAACTTAAACAAACAGACAATGCTTGCTTTATTTACATTACTCCTCCTTTATTTACGATTCTAATCTTCCTCTTCTTAAACAAATCACGTGTAAAATTCTAACATATATGCAAATATAGAGAGCATACTTGTAATTCCAAGCCTTAGACAGCGTTCAGGCACTAAACCAAAGAGCACCTAGAACCTAGAATAGCAACCGTGAGTGATTAGCCTACCCAGTTCAGGTGCAAGTGCAACCAGATTCAGTGTAACATGGTTTCAATCTCTTAACACTATAGATAATATGAAATAGCGGTAAACGTCTTGGCGCAATCCTTGAAAGTAGCAAATCGAGAGCAACCTGGATAATTCAGTGCATTGCAATTGTTACTTTAAAGATTAGCCAAAGATCAGCTCTTCATAATGACTTTCATATCTAACACAAAAGGTCATTCAAGGAAGAAGCTAAACTTATTCTTCAACAATTCCTTTAGAAAACAACTAGCAAATCCCCCTCCCAACTTTTTGAATCGTCCACATGTCATAGCCATGCTTGACAATCACCATCACCATGGATTTTAGTATCCCATTTTTTTTTTTTTTAGATTAACTTTCCTATTCTTTCGAGCTTTTTGCCACTATGAAAGGGCCACTTTTGCAAAAGGGCTTAAAAGGGTCACACTTTACAATGAAAATGTCATATTGGAGAATGCTTTTACCTTTCCAAAATAATAGCTTAACTGAAAACGCAAAACTGACGTGACAAAACCGGAATAGGAGCAGTACAATTCTTAAATAAAGTACAGAAATTTAAAGACTAGGTTATATAGCTCTCAGTAGTCTTTTTCTAGTCGTGAAATCAATATTTTTTACTACAAAATATTAGTTTCCTATAAAAAAAAATACAGTAAGCTTAGTTTTCAGTAAAACGCTAGTTTTCAGAACTCTACAAACATAGAAAAATATCAGAAGCCAGTTTATTTGAAATAGTTTTTCAGAATTATGTTGCATAATCTGCGAAGTGGCAAAGTGTGTTCGTTTTAAGTTTCAACGTAATTCTTTATTTTCATCAGAAAAACTTTGGTCATTTTTAGGTTTTAGGCATAAATCTTATCAAAATATCTTTGTCTAGCTTAGGCGATAAAACTAAGAAAGTCAACATGAGTTTTGGGCTAAAATAGGGCATTAAACATAGGTTGTACTCCGCATCTCTCTTGAGCATTCCCTTAACAAACTACAAAAAAGGTGAATTACCTTCAGTATCACACTTCATACTAAAGGTAATTGCGATACCTTCAGTATCGCAATTACCTTCAGTATCACACGGTTTCGATCTTTTAACACTATGGATAATATAACAAACACAAAGGAACGGAACACAGCCTTTCGCAATCCTAAAGGTAGCAAAGACGAACACAAATTAGCGAATCGAGAGTAAACTGCATAATTGAGTGCATTGTAGCTATCACTATAGTGATTAACATAATTCACATTTTCAACCCCATCATCCTTTATTTTCTAGGGGAAACGTTTCTATTCTGATTTCACTCCCTACTTAATGGTGAACCTTGGATTTTAATATCCTAATTTTAGTCTTTTTAAGAGTAACTTTTCTATTTTTCCAAAATCTTTCCAACTGTGAAAGGGTCACTTTCGCAAAAGGACTTAAAATGCTCACTTCTACAATGAAAGTGTTATATTGAAGACCACTCTTGCATTCCCAACACCAGCGCTTTTTTGAAAACACAAAACAGACGAAATAAAGCAGGATTAAATAACCAAAAAGAAAACACTGCCTTTGCATCATAAACAAAAACAACAGGTAAAAAAATAGGGGAATTTTTAGACAGTGAAACTTGTCCAAAACTCAAATGAACTTTTCGACACTATATCCTAGATCCGTCCTCAGCAAAACACATGCATAAATAAATGCATGTATACATGTTTTACTGAGGACGGTTCCTGGATATAGGGTCGAAAAATGTATTTGAGTTTCGAACAAGTTTCATTATCTTAAAAAAATCCCTTATTGTTTTACCTGTTGTTTGCGTTTAAACCAGGACTAGAAGCAGACAAAATCCTTTAGTAGCCTGCATAAATTAAAAGAGTAGTTTATATGACTTTCATTAGTCTCTTACGAGCCATGAAATCAATAAATGCCACTATAAAATTTAATTCTCTATGAAACTACAATAAGTGCAGTTTTTAGTAAAGCGCTAGTTTTTCAAAATTGTACAAAAATGGGAAAATATCAAGAGCCATTTTATTTGAAACGGTTTTCAAGAAACTTGTTGCATGAACTGTGCAACAGTAACTTTTTTTCGTTGTAAGTTTTAACATTGCTCTTTACTTTTACTAGGAAGACTTGATGTCTCAAAATTAATTTTTAGTCGTTTTTTAGTCTTAAGTATATACATGTTAAATCTTATTAATAGCGTCCAGCTTTTGTGAAGAAACTGAGGAAGTCAATATGAGTGTTTTTCTTTTAATAGGGCATTAAATAAAGGTTTTGCCTCCCTTTTCTATTAAACTTTTTTTTAAAAAATACGTAATTTTGGCACAGAAAGAGGCCAAAGGGGCATATTGTCCTTGGTATCTTTGAGGAGTTATAAATAAAAAATTTAATTATTTATAAAATACTGCATTTTATACAATATTTATTTTATAATATTTAGAATTTTGTAATATATAATAATAAAATTTCTTTAATAGCAACAAACTTATAATATCTATTTTATACAAAATGTATTTTATGAAATATTCCCATGTGAAATATATAGGCTACAGATTTCAGAAACCTGAAGGACATTAGGATAATTTGGTTATATAATTTACTTTGTAGAATTATGTTATTATTATTGAATTTTTCTGCCGCAAAAAATTTTTATCTTTAAAAAAAATATACTTTCACCATTAATGCTACTTGGACTATAACCCTTTAGGAAAACTGATGATTAGAGATGAAACATTACACAATTGAAAATCAACATGGTCGAGAACCCATACAGGATAATAACCCCACCTGAAACAACAAGGAGGTTAACTTTTTTGGATGGATGCACTGAAGTACTGCCTTTATTCTTCGCCGCTAGTGGGGCGCTAGAAAGGGAATACTAATTTCAGAAAAAACTATCTTAATCAAGATTTTAAGGTGGGTATCACAACCACAATGTAGTGTCTTACCCACTAAACCTTCACCTCATCCTCATGTATAGAAGCGATTTTATTTGTTTTTTGCTTATCCTGATCACTTATTCATTACGTGCTAGATGGCAACATGATAGGCTAGGAATTGAAGTTCTATCATCGTCCGACGCGTCTTTTTTATGCTAAATATAAAAATATAGGTAGAAATCAAATATAAATCTACATTACAGCACATTGATATGATCGGGTGCTTCGAGCTGAACCTTTGGAGGCCCAATTCCAATTAAACTGCACCTATTTACGACGTTGCAGTTGCATCCTAGTTTCAATGGTGCAAATTGGGGAGAGGGGGGTTTAAACTTTTAAGATTTTCCCCCCTCTTCCTAGATTTGGAAAATTGCCTTTTTTGGAGTATTTTCATTGAAAATGCCCATTTTTGGCATTTTAATTGAAAAAAAAGACGTTCCTCCCTATATGTTGAAAAAGTTCCCTTCCCCCCTCTGAAATTTCCGTAGATGACGTCAGCATCCTAGTCACTAAAACTAGCCTAGTTCTTTTAGTCGGCAGACGATTTATACAATTTATTAAGGCACCAGGAAGGGATTTTGCTGGGAGGATGATTGTAAGCCTTATATTTAGGGCTTTAGATCATGGGAGGTAATGGTGATAACCTTTTCATATTCCCTAGGTTTTCACTCCAGAAATAGCACTCAAAGGGCAGATTCAGGTGCCATATGGGACTTCACGACGGCGTCATCAAGTCAAATTTATAAAAAGCAAGTAGATCGAAAATTTAGCTTTGAAATGAGCCCTTAAAAGGCTCTCAATAATTTTCCAGTTCTCGACTAGTGACAAAGATAATAAAAAAGAACACATGAGTGCTATTCATCCAAAAGTAACTTTCCTTGATGTTCAAGGATGGGGGCTGTAATTTTCCAGCAAAGGTTTTTGGACAGTGTCGATTCCAACTGTATACTTTTTGCTTGGATCCAGCGCCATTTTCAATGGGTTTCAGACTCTTTCGAAATTCCTATAAATTTGTTACCAAAATAACATTTTACTATCATATTCAAAATAAAGTTATTATTACTACTACTAACAATTCACTGCAGCATAATGCCGCTTGAAGCCAACACAGCTATGCACAATCTTCCTCCATCCCAATCTATTCAAGGCCCCCTCTCTTCACACCTTCCCAGGAAGATACCATTTCTGTTAAATGTTTCCTTGCGACATCCTCCCACCCCATTCGGGGGCAACTTACTTTTCGTTTGGCCCTAGACGGTTGCCCGACAAGGACAATCGTGGGCTTCATCAGCAGAACGTGTCTTAGCCGTCTCAACCTTTATCTTATTACAGACCTTTAAAGCGGGATTGACCCAGAGTTTTCTTACACCTTACTGTTTGAGATACGGTCAGTCAGTCGGGTACCCAAAACAATGGGTAGGCAATTTCTTTGGAAAACATTTAGCAAAACCTCCTCCGTTTTTCGGAACACCCAAACTTCAAAACCATACCTGACCACTGTCATCACTGTAACTTCCAATATTCTTCTTCTTCTTCTATTTAACAGCAGGCGGGCTTTTCAGTAACACTATTTAGCCCTTTTCCTTTTGCTTCACTCTGTGGGCTACAGAGCTACTGGCTTGATTGCCTCATATTTATTAGATATATTCAGATATCTTTCAGCAGATCTTTCGACTCTAGGAGTTCAAATATAAGATGATAGATGTCGATTTCTATACTCTGTGTGCAGGTATAGTTGGCTAGGCTCTTGGCTGATAGTGGGATTTTGTGGTGTTTGAAGTATTTTAACAGTTTAGAAAGCAAGGTATGTTGTGCAGACGTCAGCATATTACATTCAAATAGGCAATGGTCAATTGTTTCAATATTCATATTACAATGCCTGCAAAGAGGGGACAGGGGAATTGAACCACTTGAATTAGAAAGCTTATATGAGAATGCAAGGAAATTTAGTCCATTTGTTCCAGAACGAATTCTATGATAAATTTTAGAAAGATACTTATTGGGAAAGGGGGAAAGGATAGGATTAATCTTATTAAAATTAATATCTGATAGCCTCCATCGGTAAATATCTCTAATTGGGATTGGTCTCCCACTTGGCTGGTCAATATTTATAGCATTTTTTGCTATTTCATCAACCTGATGATTACCACTTATGCCAGAGTGGCTAGGAATGTACTGAAAGTAAGTTTTTATGCCACTTGAAGCAAGATTATCAATAATACTGAGACAATGATAAGTGTCAATGTCCAACTTATATTGAGGAGCTGAGGCCAGCAACTCAAGGCTTGATAAAGAGTCGGAATAGATGATAATATTATTCGAATTTTCAATCAAAGATTGGTTTTGCTTAAGGTGTTCTAATGCCATGATTATGGCATTTAACTCAGCAGACATTATAGATAAATTATTAAATAATCTCTCGCCCATTGCAATTTTCAGGTGAGGAAGGAAAACACCACTTGCAACCTTCTCATTCATTTTTGACCCATCAACAAATATTTGGAAATGATTTTTATAGGTAATTGTATTAAGTTCTGCAAATTTTTTCTGAACAAAAGCAATGGGGGTTAAATCTTTATTCCATTTTGAAAAATCAGTATTTATTATGGGAAATGACCAATTCCATGGAGGGGATTGGGGGAAAGTAGGTGCAATAGACTTTGCTGGTACAGGGAACTTCTTTTGAATATTGGCATACTCATCTGCAATACCTCTATACATGGCTGGATTTCTTAACCAATTATGTAATGTGTGTGAGCTATTTGATTCAATTTTTGTAAGATGTTTTATCAAGAGAAAGCTACGTCTCTCCCTTATTGTTGTTAATCCACTCTCCATAAGCAGAAACTTGGTGCTTGTGGGTTTCCTAAGACCAAATATGAGACGTATTATATCATTTTGTGTTGTTTCAATTTTTTGCATCTGGGTCTTTGCACATGCACCATAGACAATGAGCCCATAGTCAATATGGGGTCTTATATGTGATTTATAAAACTGGAGTAAGGTTTTCTCCTTACAACCCCAGGGTGTGGAAAGAAGTCTTTTTAGTATATTTGCTTTTCTATAACATTTTTTTATTGTGTTTGAAATGTGGAGGTGGAAATTAAGTTTTTGGTCAAGCATGAGACCTAGGTAATTAATATTATTATCTTCTGGAATAGTTGTTTTATTTAGAGTTAGTTTTGCATTAACATGGATTCGCTTCCTGTGAAATTGGATTATTTTTGACTTGGTGGGTGCAATGGGTAAATCTGAATGTTGAGAGAATTTTTCAAACTGGAAAGGTGACTTTTGCAGATTTGACTGTGCTATCTGAAAGGTGTTGCCAGATGACCATAGCACCAGATCATCAGCATATTGAAGATTTGTGTGGGGTAGGTTCATGTCCCAGAGATATAGGGCAAATAGGAGGCAACTGAGGACTGCTCCCTGAGGTAGGCCTTTGGATATTGTCTTTTGGGGTGAAGAGGCTGAACCAACACAAACAATGAAACTTCGCACTTCTATGAAGGATTTAATAAAAGATACTAGCTTGGGAGGTACTCCAAGGTTTGCAAGTTTATTTAAAAGGATTTGGTGGTTCACATTGTCATATGCTCCTTCAAAATCAAGGAAAGCTGCCACTAGGATATTATTTTTTGAGAAAGATTCATTTATTGCATTTGTTAGCAAAATGAAAGCATCTGTTGAGGAGTGGTATTTCCTGAATCCAGTTTGAGTGTGTGGGATCATGTTATTTCTCAACAAACCAGAGGAGTCTGTGATAAATCATTTTCTCCATTATTTTCCCCATCACAGGTGTAATCATTATGGGCCTATAGGACTCAGGGTTATCTTTTGGTTTATTTTTCTTTAGGATTGGTAGGAGGGACGAACATTTCCATATATTGGGGAACCTAGAGGATGCCCAAGCGTGATTATAACAATTTAGCAGTTCTTGTTTGTATGAAGGTGTGAGATTCTTTATCCATGTAGGGTGTATATTGTCATAGCTGCTGCTAGTTTTGGACCTAATATGATGTATTGCATTATTCAATTCCTGGATTGTAAATGGATTAGTTATGTACTCGGATCCTGGGCGTGGTTGGTAACTAGGGTTCATAGGAATTGTGGACAGATTGCTTTGATTGTTTGATGTTAGCTTATTAACAAAAAGAGTTGCAAATAGGTTAGCCTTTTCAATATCATTGTCTTTTTCCCACATATGTGGCTTATGACTTTATGTATAATTGGCTCATGCGTTTCTCTGGAGAGATTATTTGCAAAATTATTCCAGTATTTATATTTAGCATCTATTATAGTCCTTTTTAGATTAGATTCTGCTTGTAATTTTTTTAAATATGTAGTAGGTGTTGGTTTTTTTATGAATTCTGTCCTAGCTGCCTTTTTTATCTTCCATTTATTTAGGCACTCATTTGTCCACCATGCTTTAGGAATTTGTTTAGGGAATGTTTTCTTAGGTGTTGTCCTGGGGATAGCATGATTAGCTGTATTTATTAGTAAAGATGTCAAGGCTTCAGCATGTGTGTCAACTGTTGTGTTAGAAATGCATGAACTTTGGGTGAAACTTGTAATTTCATCATTTAGGTTATTTTGGAAAATAGACCAATTTGCTTTAGTGTTGATATATTTGGAAGTATGAGAAGAAGTTTCAGCAGGTTCATTTAGGGAGCAAACTATAGCAAAGTGGTCTGTACACAGACTATCAATTTTATTTATGTAAATTTTGTTCAAAAAATTTAAAGACACAATTTGTAGGTCAATTGTGGAGAATTTGGCACTTTTGGGGTTAAAATATGTATTTAGGTTTGGAGGGGTAGCAACAGCTAATTCATTATTATTTGAAATCATATGCTCAATTAATTTACCAGCTTTATTTGCTGGTTTATTCCCCCACAAAAGGCTGTGGGCATTGAAATCACCACAAATAATGATGTTTTTTAACATATTAGAATTATTTATATAATTAAAGAAATTCTTGGCATCTGAAGTTTGGCCATTAGGGTTATAAAAGCTTATTATGTAGGTTTTTAAATTATTCAGCCAAACACTTATACCAATTACATCAACATCATTTTCAAAATCTGGAAAATTGATGCCACAAAATTTTATATTATTATTAACTAATAAAGCTACACCACCTCCTTTTCTCTCTGAAGATCTATCCTTTCTCAGGATAGTGTATCCCAGAGACTTAATTTGTTGATTTTGGGTTAAATGAGTTTCCTGGAGGCAAGCAATATTAATGGAATTATTATTCATAAATGATATTAGTTCATTTAGCTTATTTTCTGTGAGTGATCTTACATTCCATTGGAGTATTGATAAATGTTGTGTTGTTGATTTATTCTTCATATGACTGTGTATCAATGTTCAGCTTTGTTAAAAGTAAAGCAAGATCTTTTTTTGCTTGAATGAGCATATCATCTGGGATGTAAATTTTTGCCAATTCTGCAATAATTTTTGTTTTCTGTAGTTGATGTATGTCCATGGCCTGAACTGCATTACAGTTTAGAATGAATAAGCATATATTTGGGGATTGCATTTTTGGTAGTGCATCCTGTTTGTTGGTTAAGGGATTGATTCCTGGTAGTGTTTCTGGTTTGTTTCTTCTTGGGAGGGAGGGCCAGGCTGGCCTCATCTCACCGGAAAACAAGGCTTGCTGGCTTGGTGATTCCTTCTGATAGGGATTTGAGCTAGGGGGCTTAGAAGATGTTGTTTTATATGGGGTGCTTGATGCATTTGGGGCATTTAACTTGGGGGTTTTCGTTGGTTTCATTACAGGCTTTATTTGGTATTGTTGGGCAGCATTTGCTTCCATTGCTGCAAAGGGGTATGGGATGGCCTTCTCTGTTGATATTTGGAGTGTTAGAGCTCTTTTCTTGTATGCAGGGCATAATGATTTATTTGTAGATTCATGTGGACCTTTGCAATTGATGCATGTAGGCTGGGTGTTTTTGCAAGTTGTCAGCTCTTTAGGATGTAAAGATTTACAATTACTACACTCTTGGAGAATTTCATTGCATTTGTTTGTTGTGTGTCCCAGTTTGAAACACTTCTGACACTGAATAGGCTTAGGTTTGTATTCCTTGTGTGGTTTGATTTGCCCAAATAGGAATAATTTTTCTGGGATATCAATTTTATCCTTTAGTGTGAATAAGAAGGATCTACTAGTTTTTAGGCCAGTAGAGTTAGGTTTTCCAAGTTGGGTAACATCCTCAACTGGGATTGTGTTTCCAGCCCTATCTGAGAGGCCTTCTTTTAACTCCTGAGTAGATATCTCTGGGGAAACATTGTAAACTACAATTTTTGTTGGTGGTTGTTTTGGGTTCCAATTAGATGCAATAATTGGGATATTCAGAAGGGATTTAAGGTTAATTATTGTATCTGCTGATTTCTGATCTTCTACAGCTATAAGCAGAGATCCATCACGGTTAATGTTAAGAGAGAACATTGATTTTAGCAATTTAAAAATTGCAACTCTTATTGCAGTGATCATTTTTATTTCAAAGGGGGTAGTGGGAGTAATTTTAAGGTAAATTCGTAAGTTTTTGGAGGGAGGATCTTGGGCAGGGAGAGGGGAAATGCTTTTAATTGGGGAGATTTTTTTCCTTTTTTTAGAGCTTCTAGAGAGGACCTCTTGAAACCCATTATCATCATTTATGGATGCATTAGGACCTACAGTTATCATTGTCCTATTCTCCGAATCGGAGCCATCATTAGAACTTTCAGATAATGTGCTTGACCAGCCAGGATGGGTATCTTTCACTATGGAATTTGATTTGGGATCTGGGGGGACATTTTTTTTTGGAGGACTTCTGAACATTGCCTATTGGAAAAAGCTTTAAACAGAGAAAAACAAAACTAAAGCAAGAAGGGAAAATGGAAAGATATCAAACCGTCTGCACTATACTATGGGGGGGAGAACACCACAGTATAGCCCTGAGGATGAGTTGAGCAGGATTGGTTTGGTATAACTGCTGATTAGAAACGATAATAATTCACAAGAAAATTTGTTTTAATTTTCTTATAGAGTTGCTGTTGTGATAAGCAACTGGTGATTCTAATCTTGTATTAGATCTGGTTGATTCTAATCTTATCACAGTTGCTGTTGTGATAAGCACGGTGATTCTAATCTTGGTACGCAGACTTTATCGTCCTATTCTTCCAAACTTCTTTCCCCTGTGAAAAAATAGCTAGCTAAATCAGCTAGCAAAATAGCTAGCTAATACTACCTAGCTAAATCAAGCTGTCCACTTTATCGATCAGCTCGTACCCAACATGACCTCTTCACCTTCGCTTATTTCTAGTCTTAACATTAATCTTCTTAACATTAATTTTCAACCGTATTCTTGCACCTAGAACTCACAAAATCTCAAAAAATTCATTCCTTCTGCTAACATTTTCATCTAGGATGCTTAAATCATCAGCATAATCGAAGTCTAGGAAAGTTTTATTCACCCAACTATTTTCTTGTTCTCCCATTGCTTTTGCTGTACTCCTTACGACAAAGTCAATCAAAATGATGCATATAAATGGTGATAGGCGGCAAGCCTGCTTAATTCCTGATTTAAAACGAAACCAGCCACTAATCTCATTTCCTACCTTAACCGCAACAGTTTTATTCTCATACATAGCACTAGTTACTTTCATGTATTTATCTGGCATTCCATACAAGGATAGGACCTTCTCTAAAGCTGTTCTATCAGCTGAATAAAAAAAATTCTCAATCTATACAATTGAACACTAAAGGGATGTGATGACCAAGGCACTTCTCAATTATTCATCTGAGAGTGAGTATTTTACCACGCTAACATCACTACCACACTAACATCATCTGGGTCCTTATTATTTTTAACCCTTTTAGTACTGTCAATAATTCTTTCTAACAAAACAAATCTTCTTTCACATCCAAAATGTCACAAAGTTTTTCATTCCTTTCTGTATCATTTCCTGTAACTCTATTTCAGTTTAGCACATTCTCAAAATTTTCTGCCCATCTCTCTTTAACTCTTTCCTCATCACTAATCGTGGCCCCGTTCTTATCTTTAACCGGAACAAGTCCAGATTGAGCATTCCCTCTCAATCTAATAACAAGCCAGTACAATATTTTACTATTTTGCCGTCTGGTTTCATCTTCCAGATCTTCTGCAACTTTATCCATGGCTTTCACTTCATACCTCCTCAATTCCTATTTTAATGCTTTCTCCACTTTCTTTACATTCCTCTTATTTTCACATCTTCTATTGCTCAAATAATTCTTGTACAAGCCCTTATTCCTCTCTATTAAACATAAAGCATTTTCAATAATATTCCAAGCTGCGTTTTTCACATTCTTCCCCAGGACATCATCAGCGACTTCAAAAACTGTTTTCCTAAAATTAGTCCATCCATCTTCTACATTGTCAAATTTCAAACTCTCCAAATCACTATTCAACTTCGCTTCCACCAACGTCATAGCCTCCCAGAAAATCCTGAATTTCAGCTTTATACTAACCATAGACACTACTAGATCTGATCTGTCTTTTCATAGCTGTCTGATGATCTTTACATTTAACATCAGTAACAGCACTCCCATATACCCTAGTATCTTGTATCGATCCTGCCAGTCTTTGGTTTACAATAAAACAATCAGTAAGGCTAGCTGTCTTACCATCATGTGAATACCATGTTAACTTAGGGACCATTTTATGACCAATTTTGTTATAACTAGATTGTTATACCTACAAAATTGCAACAATCTTTAATCATTATTATGTTCTTTTCCTACACCAAATTTAGCTAGGCTACCATCTACCCTAATTTCTACCGACCTGTGCATTAAATCCCAAATAAAAACATCATATTACTACTTGGAACCGTGCATATTTGTTCCTGTAGCTGCAAGTAAAATTCATCTGAGTCACTACTATCTCCATTAGTCAGTTCTACTAGGGCATATAATACAATGACTGATACCTTGTACTTTTTAATTGTACAATGAGCCACTAAGATCCAATTATCAATTTCTTTCCCAACTTAAACAAGGCTTATCAGCATCCTTATTCATCATGAGCCTTACTCCCTGCCTATGCACCCATACTTTCTACCTGAGTATATACATTGTATATCATCTAATTTCATGTTTCCTACTCCTGAGATACGAGTTTCTGAAACTCCTAATAAGTCTAGTTCGAAGCGTCTGAATTCGTCAGTGTTTTTTTTTAACGTTGTAATATTCCAAGTTGCAATTTTCATATTTCTTTATACGATTAAAATTAACATGGCCTCAGGAAAAGCAATGGTCTCAGAACCAATGCAGGATGGGGACTAGCACATCTTCTTAAGTCAATAAAAAGCACTTAAGCCGGCTAAGAACCGGACTGCAAGAAGTCCCTGGGACCTCAAGTTGAATCGAGGCTTTGCGCAATCCTGGGCCCATCTTGGTCACAGCATGACTTTCCACACTTGGCGATGCTCTTCTATCAACAAGAGTCGAAATCCTGCACAGACAATCCCAAGCCTATTACCTATTCTATTAATGCCTACAGATATTATGCTGTTGCGGTAAGGCAATCTACAAAAGATAACTTAGCTAGAAAGAGGCTTTTCAGCTCAAAAAAGCCTACCAAAACCAACAAAACCCAGAAGAATTTAATCAGAATTCAGTGCAAATGCTGTGTCGTTTACTAGGCTACAAATTCCCTCGAGAGGCGCCAGTTCTGAAGGTCAGCCTACAGCGCTGTTAGCAGTCATAGTTTTGGCTAAAAAAAAGCTTGTGAAAGGCCCACCCTGATGCCACTATGAGGCCACGCAACAGGATTTCCATGTCAAGGATAGAAACGGATCCAAAACCATCTCACAGCACCGGAACAGTTTCAATCTTTTATACCTATTCCATCCACGTCAGGGTATTATTAAGATAAATCGAAATAATAGTTGCTATTCCTGAATCAGTTACAAATGGCAATTTTCTCTCACTAGACAGCTTTTTTTTAAGGCATTTTTTACACTTTTGGTTATCAGAAATTGTTCGTTTTAATTGCCATGAGAGTTATTTATCATAGTTATGTCCCTCGCTACATCTGCTATTAAGTCGGTTAACCGTATTTCACACATAGGCTTGCCCATCGACCCGTCTATTCACCACACTTGCAGTATCCTGATTGCTAACACTTCTAGCCTAATAGCTGCCTCATTTACTGTAATTGTTTCGAAGAAACTTAGATTTTACAACGGTGTCACGCTGCCTCATATCTTGAAAGTTATTCCTTTCTCGGAAACATTCAATAAACTGACAAAATGGAAATCTATTCTACCTTCTATGAAAACACCACCCAAGACTGATTTACAGGCCAAGGATCCTTTGGAGGAATAGTATAGCGTTTTATTATATACATTTTCAAGCACGAATATATCTTACCTTAGTATTGCAGTTTCATAGCTTTGCAGGAACCAAACCCATCAAGAGTGCGTTCAGACCTTGGACTTCAGTTAATTATAGTTGACACACAGCCAACTTCAAGCATTTTATCCTTCGTAGCCACAGCTACTCTAACCAACTCTTTGCTTACTTTTTGTAGCTTCTGTTACTGAGTAGAGTCACCGCATAGTCACTTTAGGATGTAGGGAATTTAGCTTGTGAATTTTGACAAAGGTGGTCTAAGGGTATTTGGAAAGAACCCTATATAAGCTCTTGTAATAATTATTCAACTAACAATTTTTCAAATATTTTGCCATACTGACAAAGAAGCAAGCTTTTAACACTCGGGCTCAGCTAAAGCTGCTGTAAGAATTACGGTCGACTCCACCGTAGTCAAGTCGACTTCCGTAGATTAGGGTCCGAACACACTCCAAATCACCTACGGTTTGGCATTGTTGTTTGAATTGAGTTGTCGATTTTGTTTTTCTCTCGTGCAAGGGTGCACTTACATTTTGTTGTCATTGTTCCTTAATGCAAATGTGCGTTTTTTGTTTGCTTATCACTTTTTATGTACTGTTCCGCCCTTTTTATAATTTTGTAGACTGTTTCCAAATAAATAAATGCTACACGATAGTGTAAACTTAGCTGTTATTTTTTGCATCTGTGAAATATTGGAGTAAAATAAATTGTACATAAGTCTTGACGAGATACTAATATGAAACAAGACATGGCGCATATTATACCTTTATTAAAACCAAAGCGAAACTACACAA
Organism: Artemia sinica; assembly: GCA_027921565.1. Taxonomy (NCBI): domain Eukaryota; kingdom Metazoa; phylum Arthropoda; class Branchiopoda; order Anostraca; family Artemiidae; genus Artemia; species Artemia sinica. Next base: position 48,306,285 of record CM051273.1, on the reverse strand, counting down.
AAAGAATACTCGATTATAGCTTAGATATCACTGTGCCTAAAACGAGAGGGTATTTAGTTTCGAAAATGACTAAGCGAAAAAAAATCCTCAAGCAGATCTTCTCGACTGATCGCATTTGTAGATGCATATTCACTTCACAAGAGATAGGTAATACCTGCAAAGATTACTACAAAAAATGTTTTATCACTCCAGCTCAAAGGCTATCAAACATAATTTTATGTATTACATACCAAAATGAAGCCACATTATTAAGCTTTGTGACTTTTAAGACTTTCTCATTGAAATCCTGGAACACTGTTTCCACAGAAAGCTTAAAAGCCTTATGCCGGAGCCAAATATTTTAATAAAAACGCCAAAATTTATGAATTAAATGGTCTTTTTCCTTGATTCATACGTCGAAATTGTACTGTAGATGCAGGAAATTGAAAAAGGCGACAAACTGGCTCGGAAAGCCAATACCAACACTAATTTGCTCCGATGGCGTCGATCCACCAACCTTTTCTGAGCTTTTAATGAAAATACCCCAAAAGAGGCTTTTTTCAAAGTCTAGAGAGAGAAGGGGATATAGGGGCACATCCCCTCCCCCGAATTACGCAACTGATTTGTTCTCATCTGTTTATTCTGCTACATATTAATACACAAATACTTTTGTTCTAAGCTTCAATCTTTCATAATTTCTAAAGATCATCCCACAAATTAAAAATTGTCACTGAATGGCCATTCATAAAGAATACGCTTGAAAGTTGAACATAACTCAACTCACCTAGTTACTCACGAGATAGGTTATTGGTGCTGCATAGTACTTAATTTTGATTTGTTCACCTTTGTGACTATATGCGAGTCGTATATTATGGTCACTCCTTTCAAACATAACAAATGTAAAATACAGCCTTTCACTTTGGATGAGACAATATCATTGACAGGAAATAAAAATAATGTTTTAAGTTATCTTTTATTCGTTGGTTCTGCGTAGCAAAACTTAGTGATGATGGGTGTAGAACCGGAAAATTTCCCCACATGAAATGTTTATATAGACCGAATGTATATTATTCAATCATTCATCAATAAATGTTTTTACTACGGGATGATTTTTTTTCTTTTTTTTTGGGGAGGGGGGGGGGTATTTTCTAGACACATATCTGCTCATACTTGAAACTCTAAGCTGAACAACACAATAAGACTGTCTGGCAATTCTGAGGGAAGAATATACCAAACCCGTTGAAAATATATATACTAGACCTACTTTTTGTATTCTAGCTAGTTTAAATATTTTTTTAATATTTACTGTCCGAAAAGGGTTAATTTTGGGATATATTCTCCTGGAGATAAGAAAATAAAAATGGATCTTTTAGTTTTGACCATGATTCTCTAAGACAAGTAGACGACCTAACACCAATTACAGCTTTTTGGTAAAATATCAAAAATAGGATGATCTTAAAAATAAAGCCAAGTGAGTTTTGTTTCTTGTTGCTATGAAAGAACAGATATTTTTATAGCACTTCAGCAATTTTTCAGTCGAAGTAAGTTTGAAAGACAGGCAAAACGTGGTTGAAGATTTGTAGTCTGTTATAGAGTACATGCCGGAGGGCTGTCGTAGCTCAAACATCGGAGCTACTTGTCCAATCTGAGGGCCGAAGGTTCAAGTCCTACTTAAGACAGTTTTTTTGTATATTCTCGTCATTTGTAAGCAGCTTCTAGAATATCTTCCTCAGTGTCAAACTTACAGGTCTAGTTTATAAACGAACTGAAAAATAGTAGGCCTTAGCTACGTTGGGATACTGGCATACTGGACATGTCAAAAATGGACATAATCCACTTTAGTACTAAGCCCTCTGATTGTAGGGCTCTTAAATGCTAAAAAAAAGAAAAGTAAAAGCTCTGATAATAGAAGAGTCGTCGTAGCCGAGTAGGTAGCGCGCTAGACTTGAAATCCTTGGTCCGTGAGGACCAGAGATCGAGTCCTGATGTCGCTAGTTATTTGGTTTGAAAAGGGGGTCAGTGGCCTGACTGTAACCTGAGGAAGAGTCAACCCAGCTCCAAATAGGTGCATTGAGAAATCTGGGAGGAAAACACGGGAAGCGTCAGATGATTTGCAATCCCTACCAAAAGTTGTGAATCAGGAGATCAGTCGTCAGCATCCGAAAAAGTATTTTTTCTAACAGTAGGAAGCTGGAATCACTCCACTGGATTGTGCAGCTCTTTGGAATAGAGTGGAATCACTCTACTGAATTGTGCAGCTCTTTAGAAAAGAGTAGAATTACTCCACTGGATTGTACAGTTCTTTAAAAAATAGTTGAATTACTCCACTGGATTGCGCAACTCTTTAAAAAAGAGGGGAATTAGTCCACTGGATTGTGCAGCTCTTTAAAAAAGAGTGGAATTACTCAACTGGATTGCGCAGCTCTTTAGAAAAGAGGGAGAGTTTGTTTAAGTATGCACATTTTACAACATCAAATGCTTAGCACCTTACATGGGTGTAACGATTTTTTAGTGATACATTGAGACCCTGCGGGCCTTGTTTCGATTAAAATTTTGAATATATTTTGCATGTACTTTTAGTTTTATTAATAGATACAATTTCGGTTTTAATTATTTATTTAATTCTTAAATTATTTGATGGGCTATTAAAACCATAAATTTTTTCCTGAAATAAATCCAAGTATTTCTACGAGAAATCCCTTCTGCGATCTATAATTCATCAATTTCTAACGGAACTTAATCTAAATTGTAGTTTGTAAGACAAGATTTATTCAACAATTTATTGAAAAGTTGGATACAATCTAAAAAACTATTCATATTTATATACACACGTAATCATATGCAAAAAGTCAAAAATAAATTTCGAGATTGAGCTAATTTTGATTTCGAAAAACTAAACAAAAACTAATAGTGAATTTGACAAAAAACAAATGTAACAGGCTAAATCGTATCAAAAGAATTAGCTAAACACAGGAGAAAAGAATTTTTCAAAATGTTCTTACCTGGATATGCCTTGCCAAACGATCAGTTGCATACTCAATTAGATATATCCTTAAAGAAAAAGGTGAATTAACGCCAATAACGAAACTTTGAAATAAATTTACTTTATTTTTTATATAGAAATATATGTTGGAAGTTGGAGTTAGCCAAACGAACCAAAAAGTTGATTGGCACTTATTTTTGTAAATTTGTTTGTAAATAAAATGATGCCCCTGATAAAAAATAAATGGACAACAAAAGGACTCGTATAACTTTGATCAAGTATTAGAAAAAAAAGAAAACGAAGAAAAAATAATAACTAAGAAACCAAACAAGGGTGACTTTCAATGTGTAAGAAAAAAGGAAAAGATAAAGCAAATACTTCGACTAAGACTTCCACCAAGCCGTCCCCAGCGATGAAAAAAAGGGATGAGAAAAGATTTATAAAAGAAAAAAGACTAAGTTTTAAAGTAGACTCCTTGGAATTAGAGAATTTTCTGGTTATGTGGACTTCCTAGTTCTATCTGCTATCAGAAGCACAAAGGAGATATTTGTAATAATATAAAATAAAATCCCTCTAAAAGTTAAAAACGGAATTTGAATGGTAGCGATTAGTAAAGTCTTTTACATTTATTGCAAAGTTGTGGTTCCTATAGCTAACTTCTCTTGCATGATGCGTTGTATCCCTATTTTAGGATCGGGGTATACTAAAGAGCATAGGAAACAGAGCATAGACTTTTAGTAGAGGGTAAGGGGGGACAGGATATTTTCCCAAGGAGAAAATATCAGTATCCAAACTATAAGATAAAAGCTAATTTCAGGCACATCGTTTTTATTTATTTTATCTTTTATTTTATGTTTTTTTTTTTATTTTAGATTTTTCCTCAAAAATTTTCAATAAGCAGAAGTCTCTTGGAACAACTTGAAGGGTGACTCAACATTGAGATTGGGCTTTGTCTGAAAAAAAAAACAGACGAATTTAAACAATTTCAAGCATAGGTGCAAACAATAACAATTCTGGTGGGGGTGAGGGGCAATTATAAAAGTTTTTGGAGGGAGGCTGACATAAAAAGTGCAGGAGTGCATTAAAGTGCATTATAAGGTACTGACAATAAAAATTACCTTTCAATATTAATCTAGTAGCCTTCATATAGTGTGCCCAGGACCATAATCCAGTAAGCTATACATTAGGAAATTTAAGGAGGTTCTCCTCTGAGCGGCCACAAGGGCTCAAACACTAAAAGATGGCAAGTTATTCGACCATGATATCAAGAATATTTCTTCCGAGGAGCAAAGAACAGGTTTCTAAGTGGTTCTTGACAACATAATAAAGCTTCAGAGTTGGAACCATTAGAATTTTGATGGTTTGCAGTCAGAGTTGGTGAAAGTATATACCCCCCCCCCCCAGCAAACCGTTATGCATAATGTGTCACCACGACATCTGTCCTGTAAAATGACTCTTAATCCCCCTAGTAGACAAATTGTACTAGAGCCAGACTTGGAATCTTATGAATCAGAGTCCTACCTCCAAGATTATAGGGGCAAAAGTCGTCTCTTCCAAAGTAGGAGCAAGAATCCTTTCAACGAAAGTTCAAGGAGTTGAAAACCCTAAATTGCAAGAGTTTAAACCTTGGTAGTAGGAGCTAGAGTGGAATAACGAATTCTTTCATCTTACATAACTTAGGTAAAAATAATGTGTTATTTAAGTTCAAAATTTAACCTCACTTTTATTCTTTAAAAATAAAACCGAGCAAAAATTATTTATCTGAATTTAAGAGTTTCGGTGACTAATGTTCTTTTTTAAGTACGAAGACTCCTACATGAAAGTTGAGAGCAGCGAGAGCAAAGAATCCTGCTTTAAAGTTAAAGGAGCAAAAGGGAGAAACGCTCAAATTGAAGGAGTTCAAGCCTGGTCTCAGGAGCTAGAGCTGGAACAACCAATTTTTCTAGTCAGAATTCATTTCACATAAATCAGTAAAAACAACTTGTCATTTAAATTAATCTGACTTGCACCCTTGAGAAACAAAACTAAATAAAATATTGTTTATTTAAATCCAAGATTTTCGATGATTAATACTTTTTTTCAAGTAGCAGGTGAGCAGTTACCAAGAGCAGCCAAAGCAAAGACTCCGACTCCAGAGGTGAAAGCAAGAATTCTGCCCTCTAAAGTTAAAGGAGCAAAAGTGGGAAATGCTAATACTGCAGGAGTTTTAACCCTGGTCTCAGGATAAGAGACAATGATTTTCGTTTGCTGGAAGAGAACCATTTTAGATAAATTAGTTTACACGAAATGTCTCTGTCTCTCTTTCTAAGAGTACCAAGGACATTCAACAAACAAAAATATCCCCCTCCCCCCTACACTCATCGTTTGTGTGTTTGTACCTACAAACCGCGATTTCCTAACTTTTCTTTACTTAAGACTTTTTCCTAAGACAACTGCACTTTCAAAGGAAAGCAATATCTACCTAAGCTGTTCGGTGGCATATGTTTTCGTCTTATTTTTAGCTAATTTCTTATCCACGTTTTTTTTTTTTTTTTTTTTGGCGCCCAGTACTACCAAAAATTGCATATTTCCTATGAAGATCTTTTTCATTTAAAATTGAATTCCCGATTCATCCTGATGTTTTCAGATATATATGTTGTTTAATTTTTCACTTAGCCAATTAAAATTATCAGATTTTACTTCCCTGTCATTGGTACTTAAGTAATATAACCAAATAAAAGCCTTAGCTATACATATTCACGAATTTCAAAAAGGAAGACAAATTTTGTGGGTATTTTATCTTCTAATTCTTTTTATCATTCATATGATACTAGGAATGCCGATAAGGTAGTAAATGAAACAAGAAATACAGTAGGGTCAGCCCATGTTTTATGTCACATAGATGTACTCCTCTGGAGTAGCCTCCTGGGCAGCATTAAGGGCTCTGAATCAGTTTCATCATTTAAATCCAAGGTCAACGGATTTTTTCTCAGTCGAGATCCATGGATGAGAGCAGGTTTCTTGTGAGTATTACGTATGTGACTTTTTTGTGTCTCTTGATTATGTGATTTAATTTGTTAATTGAACCACTGTGCATAGGTTATTCGGCCTTCTAGTAGTGGCTGTGTTTATTTCATTTTTGTATTATTTTTTGTGGATTGTTGAAAATAAAGGTATGAAAAAAAAAAAAAAAAGTGAGCAGTGACAGCTCCACTCTAGCAGTGAGAGCAGGAGTCCTACCCTCAAAAGCTACATCAGGCAGAGTTGGAAACACTAAAAATTTTACTTTATGTGTTTTTACTTTAAATTTTTACTAATTTTTTTTACGGAAACACTGAAAAAATTTTATAGCATGAACCCTCAACTAGGTGAAAAGATTTCCAGAATTCTCACTACAATATTTTGTGCACCAACACAAGAGGATATCAGTGAAATTAATGTAATGAAATTAAATTAATGCAATTAATTTTATTGTTATTATTTTATTATTATTATTTATTTTTGGGACACCAAAAGGCTTAAAGTGACAAGTCTATTTGTGACAGTAACTGGTTTGAATAATAGATTCCATGAATATGACATGTAATTTCGTTTGGTTGAATAAGAAATGCAATAGATGCTATGCTTACTACTTCCACAATTGTATGCCTATCCCCCCCCTCTACCCCTCACTGTGTTTTTTTTTAGTTTAAGGGTAATTTCCTAGGAGGTTCTCTAGTTTTAAAAAGACAAAATCAAAATATAGACAAGGTGTACTATTTGTACTATTGTACAAGGAGCACTATTACAAGCCACTGCGCCTCCAGAAGGGGACACTCCTTCTCGTAGCCAATATATACTTATTAAGAAGTAAATTCAATGCTAAATCCCTGTTTTTCAGATATAGCCCAAAATCTGGAAAACAAAATAGGAAAGCTAAGACCTATGTAACGAAGGCCAATTTTTGTGCTTTTCAAGTTTAAACTTTTCAGACACATTTTTTGAAAAAAAAAAAATTAGGCAAAATCTGCTTTATTCTTCATTAAAATCTGAATACACAGACTACCGAAGAGTGACTCTATAACCATGGAACTAGCCTCCCTAGAGATCGTGTTAATACCCCCCCCCCCCCCCTAGAAAAATGAGCATTCACAAAAAAAATACAGAAACTCGTTGATTTCGACGCCCAGCAGTTATTTTTTATTATATTTACCACGGTCTGGATTAAAACAAAAAAAAGCCTTACTCGAATAATACTTTTTGTCTAACTATAAAATCTCAATCCTACTCCAAAATCTGCTTTATTCTTCATTAGAATCTAAATACAAAGAACACTACCGAAGAGTGACCCTATAACCGTGGAACTAGCCTCCCTAGAGATCGTGTTAATACCCCAGCAATTAATTCTTTTTTAGATATTTACCACTGTCTGGATTAAAACAAGAAAAGCCTTACTCCAATAATACTTTTTGTCTAACTGTAAAATCTCAATCCTACTCCAAAATCTGCTTTATTCTTCATTAGAATCTAAATACACAGAAGACTACCAAAAAGTGACCCTATAACCGTGGAACTAGCCTCCCTAGAGATCGTGTTAATACCCCCAGCAATTAATTCTTTTTTTAGATATTTACCACTGTCTGGATTAAAACAAGAAAAGCCTTACTCCAATAATACTTTTTGTCTAACTGTAAAATCTCAATCCTACTCCAAAATCTGCTTTATTCTTCATTAGAATCTAAATACAAAGAACACTACCGAAGAGTGACCCTATAACCGTGGAACTAGCCTCCCTAGAGATCGTGTTAATACCCCCAGCAATTAATTCTTTTTTAGATATTTACCACTGTCTGGATTAAAACAAGAAAAGCCTTACTCCAATAATACTTTTTGTCTAACTGTAAAATCTCAATCCTACTCCAAAATCTGCTTTATTCTTCATTAGAATCTAAATACACAGAAGACTACCAAAAAGTGACCCTATAACCGTGGAACTAGCCTCCCTAGAGATCGTGTTAATACCCCCAGCAATTAATTCTTTTTTTTAGATATTTACCACTGTCTGGATTAAAACAAGAAAAGCCTTACTCCAATAATACTTTTTGTCTAACTGTAAAATCTCAATCCTACTCACCTGATCTCAAAATCTGATCTCAAACTCACCTGATCTCGAAGCTTTAGTGACTTGGCCTTGGAAGATGCTGATATGAGCACTGCTGGTCTTTGCATATCCCGTGGAGGTCGTGGGGGCAAACAACTTTTAATGGGTCGATCTCAAACCTTGAACCACATAAAAATCTTAAAAGATGGATAAATCATAGGTAAAATAATAGTTGAAAAATGGTTAAGATATGTGAATAAACAAACATTACCATTCCATTGCTAAAACATTATAACAACAAATGTGCTTCAATATAAAGATTCAAGAGACTTACGAGTTCATGGGTGTCCGCACAACTTTTAAATATTCCAGAACCACAAATAAGAGAGGAGAAAATAGACTGAAGTAATGAATATAATGGTTCAGCCAGAACCAATGCTTTGTTTGAGGGATAAAGCTTGAAACCTTTGAATTCCAAAAATAATATAGCTTATACTGAATTACTTATTCGGAAATACTTGAAATTTTTATTTGTGAATTTTATCTACTTCACATTTTGGAAAAATACTAGAGGGGTTTACAAAAATGTGGCTCTATCAAGCTTCATAGGATTATAATGAGAGAAAGGTTGAGATGGCTAGGACACGGTTTGCAGATGTCGTTTTTCAATGTCATTCTTGACCATCCATCTAGGGCTAAACAAAAATGAGGTCGTCCCCGAATTGAGTGGGAGGAGGTCGTAAGAAATGATTTAAAGGAAACTGGAACTTCTTGGGGAGGAAGCTGTGAGTATACTGGGATGAAGAGCGTGCGCAGTTGTGTGAGCCTCAGGCAGTTCATGAGTTCCGCTACCTTGGTGCTATCTTAACACCGAACGGAGGTGCAGAAGCTGACATTAGAGCTAAAATAGGAAAAACATGGAGTGTCTTCACAAGCATAAAGAAGTTGCTTTGGAATAGACATGAAATTAAAATCAAGACAAAGATGAATGTCTCCAAGGCAACTGTTCGATCGAGCCTGTTGAACGCCTGTAAAACTTGGCCTTCAAAGGCCAGAGAAACACGTTCACTAGAAGTATTTGACCATCGCTGCATGAAGTACATACTACGGGTCGGCCAATGGTCTCATATCTCAAACGCTGCGGTTCGAAGGCGTTGTGCCCATTAGGCCCCACTCTCGGTGATCATAAAACAACGAAAACTGAAATTCCTGGAGACACACTACGACGGCCAGCTGGAACGATATCCTCACCTGCGACCCCCTTCCAGCTTGGCAACGGAGACCAGGCGGACATTTGCGCTCAACATATCAAGAATGGTGGTCCTTTGTTTTTAGAGCATCTCACATTACTGCTGCAGATGGTTTTTACACAAGGCTTGGTTCCGTAAACATTCTGCGTGGGAGATCTTTCTCCTATTCCAAAAAAGTACAAAACCTCCAATCAATGCTCATCTTTCAGGCCCATAACTGTTTCAACCAGTTTATGCAAGCTTTATGAACTACTGTTTATGAAAGAGCATGTTACACCCCTCCACATCAATTTGGCTTTCAATATGGCATTGGATGTGCAGACGCCCTTGCAGTTGTTGCTAATGCTCTGCTTGATGCTTCTGGTACAGGTAGTTCAATCTCCTTGGCTGTTCATGATGTTCGCCACGCCTTTGACTCCCTGATCCACCCCCTTACGCTTTTAAGGGCTGTTAAAAGAGGAGTATATCCGGCTATCATTAGATCTCAAAGGCATATATATATGCTAAGCTACGATTCGGTCTTAAAATTCTTCTTAAGCAAAATGAAATGGCAAGGCTACTGGATAGAACTATACCGGTTAAGAGAAGAGCCAGGTAAGATGCAATTGCCTATCCTTGTAAATTCAATAATATGTCCTCGGAGCTCAGGACCAGTGTCAGATGTCTTGCGTTCTCTCTGGCCTCAATATATCCTTAGTCACTTATGCTGGTGAAATTTTAAACATTAACCGAATTGTGAACAAAATTTTGGAAACTTTCCAAAAATTGCAACAAGAATATTTAAAATCTGGTCTTGAATTTACTAAAGATTTACGAAGTCTGATGTTGTGATTTTTAGCTGGAAAGGCCCAATTTCTCATGAAATTGTACTTTGGAATTCAAAGATCTGCCCGTCCGACCAAATCATTTATCTTGGTATCCCATTGGAAATAACATTTCTCATACTTGTCATCTCCTAACAGAAGTCATCAAACGCCACATATCAGCTACCTATGCTTCCAGTCTCTAAGCTTCGTTTCAATCGCCATTATCTCGCAACGCTGTACAACACTGCTGCTCTCCCCCACATCCTCTACATTGCACCCTTCTAGAAGATTCTTACAAATGTTGATAAATTGAAAACCCACTCCATTTTTTTTTTCCGTTTCGCAAAATACCTACTGAGATATCTAATTTGGACACGCAATTTAAAACAGTCTTCACATAGCAGATCATACTGTAGCTGTTGCTAAACTTATACAGAAACAAAATCACAAGATTTCCAGACATGTCTTGAGCCAACTTCTTCAACTATACTTACCTTGTCAGTTGTATATTGCTTTTTTTTTTTTTTTTTTTTTTCTCTGTACTGCTCCGTCATTTTCTTTTTTTTTAAAAGATGGTTTTTCAATAAATAACAATAATATATATATATATATATATATATATATATATATTAATAGCTATGAGCCTATCATTACTATATTAATAGTACCATGTCATAAATGAACATTAACTTACATAATATAAATACTTGATGAATAAAATATAAATAGTTAACGTAATATACTAAATTAGCAACTTACGGAGAGGAAACAGGAATTTGAGAATTATTTGTACTGACTGCAGGTGTTTTCTTCCGTAAAACAGTAATTAACGTCTTTAACTCTGCAACTTTTGACTGGAACAGCTTTGTTGGCTTCATTGGAGCTTTTAGACCAATAATCCCAGAACGAGCTTGGGCATATTCTTTCTCCAATTCTGAACATTTTTTCTTATGGGCTGTGAACCCTTTATGATGAGTTACAACTGAGGATTGATGGAAATGCTGGCGATTTTTCGTCTCAGCTAGCTGCTTCTGTATAAGTTTGAGATTAGCCTGAAGCTCCGTGATTTTTTCCTCTGTTTCACTGGCAGATTTAGAAAGTGCTGCTTCTTTTTTTCTTTCAGCTTCTAACCCTTTCAAATGAGTTATAGTTGATTCCAACGCTGCATAGACTTCAGACCTGAAGAACATGAATGAAAAAGAAGAACAAATCAGTAATCAATGGATTTCAGTTAGAATTTACAAAACCACAAAAATGGTAATCCATATTTTGTTTTAAAATGTTAAGGCCTGAAGAAGGGGAATTCGCCCTGAGGATTAGACCTGTGTTCCCTTATCGACACTGATACACTGATGAAAGAAGTGACCCCCCCCCCATAATACTAGTTCAACGGACCGTCTGAAAGAGTATGGAACAGAGATAAGGAAGAAAAAACAAGAAATACACAACAAAAATAGAATATGAGTTTGGTCAAAGCAACTAGCCAAATGCCTGGAATATTATGTATCACTTGCTGATTTATAGAGCCTATATGTTTCATTTGTGTTCAACTAATTTATGTTTCATTATGTTTCATTTATGTTTCACGCTGATTAATAGAGCCTTTATGTTTCATTTGTGTTCTGTTGACTTTTGTTTCATTTATGTTTCATGCTGATTTATAGAGCCTTTATATTTCATTTGTGTTCTACTGATTTATGTTTCATTTATATTTCATGCTGAATTATAGAGCCTTTATGTTTCATTTGTGTTCTGCTGATTTATGTTTCATTATGTTTCGTTTATGTTTCATGCTGATTTATAGAGCCTTTATGTTTCATTTGTGTTCTGCTGATTTATGTTTCATTATGTTTCATTCATGTTTCATGCTGATTTATAGAGCCTTTATGTCAAATTATAGAGCCTTTATGTTTCATTTATTTATCGAAGCTATGTATATCACCATATAAATTTATTATAAATAAGTCAAAGGAATCATCTAACCCCTTACCTCATACTCACTGAAAAGCATGTTAAAACCAGATAGAAGCTATTAAATGCATTTTAAGGTATCATACCCCCCCCCCTCCCCGTCCCCAAAAAAATATTTTGACCCCCATTGAACTTATACCACGCTACCTATAAAATTAGACAAATAGAGGTAACATTTTTTGGGGCAAGAACTTCCTGGAATTTTCAGCAATTTTCAAGTGGGTAAAAACACGAAAGAAACGAATTTGTACTCCACAATTCATTCATATAACGGAAGGATTTCTTCAAGCCAAATTAGGAAAACCCTTTACCACTAATACCTAGTGGTAAAAAAACACTATTTAGTATGTAGTAATATAAACCTGGAATGATTTTTTATTCCTTATATTTCATTCAACTAACACAATAAAAAATCACTTAAGCTACACCAAAAGCTATCTATTTAACACTGTCAGATTCAAAAGCTTTACTATTCAACATCAAAATGACCATTCCCTAACTTGCACATTCATAGTAGTTAATTACAGTTAGTTTTTTCTTTATGTGAAAGGCAAGTTACACCATGCGATTACCTAGGGGTTAGTAACGATGAAGATCAAGCTACCTTTTCAGCATACGAAGAACAAGAAGTTATGTTGAATGACGACATTTTTGGAGACAATGATTAACATTAAACCTAAGCGAATAGTTCAGCTATATGATTAACTGTCACATTCAGCAAAATGGAAGGCGAAACTAAAAAAACAACAACAATAGAAATCTAAATCACTCAAAACTATACAGTAAACGAACTGAAAACCAAAAATAAAACCGAAATAAACATATCCTTAGTTTCATCACTTAATAAATTTAGGGAAATCTTAACCTTAAAGGTTTAAACAAGTTTTATCTTTTAACTCATCTTTTAACGTTATCTTTTAACGATGAAGATCAAGCTACCTTTTCAGCATACGAAGAACAAGAAGTTATGTGGAATGACGACATTTTTGGAGACAATGATTAACATTAAACCTAAGCGAATAGTTCAGCTATATGATTAACTGTCACATTCAGCAAAATGGAAGGCGAAACTAAAAAAACAAAAACAATAGAAATCTAAATCACTCAAAACTATACAGTAAACGAACTGAAAACCAAAAATAAAACCGAAATAAACATATCCTTAGTTTCATCACTTAATAAATTTAGGTAAATCTTAACCTTAAAGGTTTAAACAAGTTTTATCTTTTAACTCATCTTTTAACGTTATCTTTTAACGATGAAGATCAAGCTACCTTTTCAGCATACGAAGAACAAGAAGTTATGTGGAATGACGACATTTTGGAGACAATGATTAACATAAACCTAAGCGAATAGTTCAGCTATATGATTAACTGTCACATTCAGCAAAATGGAAGGCGAAACTAAAAAAACAACAACAATAGAAATCTAAATCACTCAAAACTATACAGTAAACGAACTGAAAACCAAAAATAAAACCGAAATAAACATATCCTTAGTTTCATCACTTAATAAATTTAGGTAAATCTTAACCTTAAAGGTTTAAACAAGTTTTATCTTTTAACTCATCTTTTAACGTTATCTTTTAACGATGAAGATCAAGCTACCTTTTCAGCATACGAAGAACAAGAAGTTATGTGGAATGACGACATTTTTGGAGACAATGATTAACATTAAACCTAAGCGAATAGTTCAGCTATATGATTAACTGTCACATTCAGCAAAATGGAAGGCGAAACTAAAAAAACAACAACAATAGAAATCTAAATCACTCAAAACTATACAGTAAACGAACTGAAAACCAAAAATAAAACCGAAATAAACATATCCTTAGTTTCATCACTTAATAAATTTAGGTAAATCTTAACCTTAAAGGTTTAAACAAGTTCTATCTTTTAACTCAACACACGTTAGTCCTTTTCTAGGAGTTTGTTTTAAATTCGAGTCATTCCTGTATTAGTATGAATTCTAAAGAACAAAGGACATTAAAATAAGCACTACTTTGCCTCCTGAACCCCTCGTAGGCCTATATATACCTGAAAACCACAATTTTCTAAAAAATTTCCATTCAGTTGTTTTAAAATTGAAGGCATTTAGAGCATTTTTTGTCAGTGTTGCCACGTTGAATCATGAAAACAAATAAGCAAAACTATTAAAAATGACAATGCTTTTTTTCTGTAAAAATTCAAACATAGCCTAAACAACCTGTTGATTCCCAAAGATTCAAAAGAAAACTACTCCTTCTTAAGATGTTTGGTGCCATAAGTTTTTAGTGTATTTTTGGCAGATTTTCCCCCCATGTTTCTTTTTTTTATTTGACAGCTGCTACTACTAAAAAGTACATAACAGCACATGGAGGTCTTTTTCATAAAAATAGAACTCGCAATTTTGCCTAATTTTCAAAGATAAATAAGATTGAGTAAATTTCCAAAAAATCTAATTCAGGCAATTAGATTTAATTTTCACTGTCCTTGGTAGTTCAAGAATGTTAAGGTAAATCATTGAAGACTTGGTGAATAATCGATACTGTTACAAATTAGCATATTAATATTCTCCCGTCAAAAAGTGACTGTCAATGGGGTCCAGTGGTACCAACAGAAGACGCACGTTTAACCCCCCCCCCCCCCCATTCCAATATGTTCAAAAATAATTTTTCCCATTTTAATTGAAAAAAACCTTTTTTTTAAATATTATCATTGGAAAAAAAAGCATACCCCCCCCCCCCCCCCCCCTACATTTTTGTGAATTGGCAACACTGATGGGGTTTTAACTGCAGATTGTAACAAATATAAGCAATGAGATCAAAATCATCCCGTAGAACTACCAATAGCGCAAACGATTTCCCAATGCCGAGAAGGCAAATCGTGTAAATCCACAGTACTGCCCCCTACAAATGAATCCTTTCGTCTGAGCAAGGTCACCTTGGATGAACTTAAGGGATACCATGTACAACATGAAGAATAGTTCGTCTGGCTGAGACTTAGTGGGTATAAAAATTCTGAAAGGTATTTTCCATCTACATCTGGGGTTCTAATATCACTGATTAATAATTGTTTTCGACATAGTGAGTTTCCAAAGTGTTTCAGAAAAGCAAGAGACACGGGTTTATAGAGGCAGTGATACAAATTATTTTGGTAATTACTGCACCATATTAGTGTTGCCTGTAACTTCTCATTTTGTAGAAAAAAGGGCTTAACACCCAGTTACTTCATTCTTTGCGTTTAGTTGTTAAATAGCCATCAGTTTGGCTTTTGAATTGATAGAAAGACAGAAAAAATTAAGATTTTTAACCAACATAACTTCGGATAATGATCGTGGGGTTGGTGGTGTGTTTCTGGATTTAATGAATGCTTTTGACACAGTTGACAATGGGCTACTCTTGGTAAAAGTATAAAATGCATGGGCATTCTAAAGCTCTTGGTATTACAAGGGCTTCCTCTGAAACCGGATTCTAGAGATAAATTCCATACAGTCCAGACTGTCCCCTTTTATTTGTGTATTTCCAGAGGGATCTGTTCTAGGTCAAATTATTTTCCTAGTGTTCGTAAATGACATAGTTGTTTGCCATGCTGCTATTTAAGGGTTAATAATATGAGTAAAAACAACCAGAATGTGACAGTGCCACTGTTTGCTGAAGACAAAGTAGCTGTCAGTACTGCAAAAATATTACTACATGCTTTTTATAAAGCTTTGTTTATATTTAGGCTACAAGACAGTATACACCAGGCGTAGGCAACCCGCGGACCGCAGGCGGCCTTTGATGATATTAAGTGCGGCCTGCAGTGATTTTACCTCTATCACATGCCATTCGGCCCGCTGTAATATGTAAAATTGTAATATTGTTTACAAAATAAATAATTCTATAAAATTGAAAAAAATTCTATAAAATTGACAATATTGAATAAAATGAATATAAGATTGATAAAAATAAATAAAATAATATTGAAAGAGCATGAGTTTTTTTCCGTTTCCAATACATCGTGTTTGCAGAAATTCATCCAACCTATCCTATAACATGTTATAACTTTGCCTGTTTATAGCAATATCCATTTTAAGAAACACTCAACCAAGATTTATATTTATGAGGCTACTACCGCGAATCGCTTTAAAGTCCTTGTGATAACATGACAACATTCACTTTAGCAATAAAAACAAGTCGGATGTGATAATTAAAAGGGCGATTTATGCCATTTCGGTCTAAAATGAATTATGTATGTGTCGTCATTACAAAGATAAAAAAGAGACATACGCCACCTTTGGACGTAGACAAAATTCGATGATAAAAAAGAGCCATACGCCATGGACAAACTTTTTCCCCTTTTTTGGCTCTCCTCTGAAAAGTTATTAAAATGGCGTAGTCACCCTTTTAATTATCACAGCCAAAGTGTGCCAGATATTTTATTATGTATCTTTATTGTCGTGACCTCGAGCATTTTGATCTACTGATGATTGCAGTCTTGCTTATGGGGTTCAGGCAAGGCCAAATCCAGAGGGGTAGGCCATTTGCCCCTCCTCCGTATTGTTTTTCCCACTCGTAAATAACATAACAAAACATGACAGTTTGCATTTGTTCACTCAACTTGTAGTGATCATTATATATATATATATATATATATATATATATATATATATATATATATATATATATATATATATATATATATATATATGTATATATATATATATATATATATATATAAATATATATATATATATAAATATATATATATATATATATATATATATATATATATATATATATATATATATATATATATATATATATATATATATATATATATATATATATATATATATATATATATATATAAATATATATATATATATATATAAATATATATATATATATATATATATATATATATATATATATATATATATATATATATATATATATATATATATATATATATATATATACATTATATATATATATAATGTAATAGTGAAATTTGTCCCCATTGACAGGTAAAAATAGCTATAATAGCTATTTTATATATAAATTAATTGGATCATTTTTCGATCCTATTTAATACATACAAAATTCAATCATGTAGCCCATGAACCAGTTCACTCTAATGCAGGGACAAAACTTCAGCATTTTTACTGGGGAGGGGGGAGACGGGTCCATACCCGGAAAGTCAAGGGGCGTGGAATATATAATAACCGTTTCTACACATTATTGAGGGTGGGGGGGGGGAACTGCCCCCCCCCACACGACGCCCCTGCTATAATGACAATGGCCCTTTTCCAAAAACAGTTGCCCATATTTTGATAACTGAGTGTATTTGAGATCCTCGGCCCATAATTACGACACTCGGTCCTCTATAGATGTTAATACCCCATTACTCGCTTCTGCGTGGTCGACATTTTCTGGTCTTCACAGGGAGATCAGAAACTGGAACCATCTTGATCAGAATAATAATAAGTATCGGCGATATTCCTTTGTTTAAGAAAGTAATTAAGGAAATTGTTTATAGTAGGTATGATTTTTAAATCTTTTATTTCTTGTGGGTATTGTCTTCTTGGTTTGAGCGGTCGGGGCATTATTACCAGGGGCGTCCCTAGGCTCATTTTATTGGGGGGGGGGGGGACAATTTTCGTAAAATTTTACCGAATTTCTGCCTGATTTATGCCGAATTTTCTGCAGAAATAAAAATCTTGCTAAATTTTTGGCGATTTTGCAAAAGTTCTGCCGAAATTTTTGCCTTCGACGAAAATTTTACCAAATGCCAAAAAATTGGGGGGGGGATGTCCGCCCCCCTCGGGACGCCCTTAATTATTAACGTGTAATAGTGGGTTGTGCATTTGTAAGGTTTGTAGTGCTGAATGGGACAAGTAACCTATAGTTCAAATGTTTTGATTGTGGTATTTCTGTAGTTTGCCACCACCTGGGTCAAGCTTTTCCTTCTTGAGGTGGCCATTAAACTAATGTTGAAATTTTTAGGTTCCAACAAATTTCTCTCTCTCTACTTAATTAAAAAAAAAAAACTTTCCTTCAATACTTACTCCATACCTGTAAATTTACTCATTTTAAATATCAACTTTACCTCTGATTTTTTATCTTATTTTCAATTTCCATTATTTCAGCTTTAAGGGTGTCCTTCTGAGATCCATCTTCTGAAGACTGTATCTTCACATCAGGTAAATTATTATTATCCTCCGTCATTTCTTCTGAAAATCCCTTGGTTGTTTGTTTGCTTTCATCCTCTATTTCTTCTGCTTTGTCATTTTTGATTTCTTCTTTTTTCTCAGTTTTAGTCTCACTGCTTTTTACTGACAATGAATGAAGACGCTGTTTGAGCAGCCAATATTCTTTTTGCATAGAATTTGGAAGTAACTAAAAATGACAATAGAACAGAATATAGTAGTAGGCTATATAATATAGTAGCCTAATAGAATATAGTAGCCTAAATAATATAGTAGCTGCTAAATATAGTAGCCTAAGCCATACACCGATTTTGAAATACTAATAGTTTTCATTATTAATTACTTCATCTTAAAATTTTTATTAGCACTTTTTGATAAAAATTTTCATTTATATAACATACTATATTCCATATAATACTAAATGCATATCAGTTTTCATGTTATATACTCTAAGAAAATGTTAATAACCGGATTGTTTCTACCTTCTGATCATTTTGGCATGTAATCTAAAATGCAAATAGTAAAATTAAACTAGCAGCAATAAAATTTATGTTGCATCAGAAATCTTTAATAACAAGATTGTTTGTACTTACGAATCATTTTTAATAACAAGAAAAAATTAAAACAAGATAGTTTTTACCTTCTGATTATTTTGGCATGCAATCTAAAATGCAAATAGTAAAATTAAACTAGCGGCAATAAAATTTATGTTGCATCAGAAATCTTTAATAACAAGATTGTTTGTACTTACGAATCATTTTTAATAACAAGAAAAAATTAAAACAAGATAGTTTTTACCTTCTGATTATTTTGGCATGCAATCTAAAATGCAAATAGTAAAATTATACCAGCTAATTTAGCAATAAAGCTTATGTTACAATCAGAAATTGTTAATGACAAGATTTTTTTGCTTTCTGATCATTTTGGCATGGAATATAAACCATGAAAAGTAAAATTAAAGTAGCAAATTTACCGATAAAGCTTATGTTACAATAAGAAATCTTTAATAACAAGATTGTTTTTACTTTCTGATCATTTTGGCATGGAATATAAACCATGAAAAGTAAAATTAAAGTAGCAAATTTATCAATAAAGCTTATGTTACCATAAGAAATTTTTAATAACAAGATTGATTTTACTTTCTGATCATATTATTACACGCTGAGAAAAGTAATAATATATTAATTTTTTTTAATGCCAGATTTAACAAGTCGGACACCAAATTGAGGTACACATACCTCAAACATTAAGATGTTCAGCATTTCAGCAAAAAAAATCTAAATAATTGTTAGCGACAATACTACTTTTATATTTTTATGTATATTTCCTCCCGATTTTCCAAATCCGAATGATCTCCCAAAATCTTCCAAAATTCTGATTTGCCCTCAATGATTTATATAATTCTCTCCTGTATTTTTTTAAGCTTACCCCTCCTCTTGAATAATTTCCTAATAAGGTTTGTCTAGGGAAAATAGCAAAGGGTCAGACATACAAAAAAGGGAAAAAAAAGCATTTCTTGGCCTCAATTTTTCCGGTTTTCTAGTAACGAAAAAGTTGCGTAAATTAAATGGGAGGGCATGTGCCCCTTATATCCCCCCTCTAAATTTTGAAAAAAAACTTTCTGGGGGTATATTCTCATCAAAAGTTTCCTTCTTTAGGTACTTTCATCAGAAAAATAAAAAAATTACTAATTTACCCCCTCCCCAACTTCACAAAATACATTTTAGCCTTTTCTAAATTTTCGTGAATTGACGCCACTTATTATTAACCTATTATTATTAACTTATTATTAACCTATACCTCTCTAAAATAAGACAGCAATATCTTGTAAACACTGCTTTACATAAGTACACCAACCAGGAAACCTTGAGTCTGGTTCCTAACCTGTCCAATCTTAGGTTATTATTAACCAACAAGATTTAAGCTTCTTAGAGTTTGCTACAAAATATTTCTTATATTTCATACTATATCCATCAACTCCCAATAATTTACTACGTTAGAATAGTAAATTTTCCACAAAAGACATCAAAATGAAAACATCCAACTGACTTATAACTTATTAGGAAGTTTTTAAGGTACTTGTATGATATACGCCCTTTATGTTCTTCTAATATGTTTCTCTGACAATCAATCCTAATAAAATATACCAAAGTAAGATAAAAATATACTACTTTAGAAACAATTCGGGCTATATATTTACATATTAGGGGGGAGGGGGTAAAGTATAGCAGGTCTGCATGTCTAATGTGTTAAGTACAATTATTCTGCATATTATGTAGTAGGAATTGTTTTCTAACTTCACACTGTCCAAATAATTTACCACCACCCCCCCCCTAATGTGCAAATATATATCCCAAATATATATTTTCCATCTATTCTATCACTTTTCTTTGTTTTGTCTCACGCTAGGCTGAAATAAACTAACGAAAAAAAAACGGTTCTATACCACGTCAATGAATAAACAACTTGAGCGGTAGGGCGTTTATCATACAAGTACCAGTATTTTTTATATTATGGAGCCCAAAACGGCCATACCTTTTCAAAGAAGCTTCAAACTACCAAGATAATGTACCTGTTACCAGTGGTCTATTATTTCAAAAGTACATACTCATCAGCATGTCTTTGTGATCAGTTATTAATTCATCATCATAAGTTACTGGCATTCTTAGGGGGAGGGGATGTTAGTGGTTACCAGTAGATGGATCACTGATGCTTCTACTTTGGGGAAATTTCAAAATTAGATTACAATATGCAAATCTTGGGGGGGGGGAATGTGACAAGGACGCCAATGATTGACCAAATTGACAAATTTATTTTAAAAATAAGAGTGAAAAACAGAAAATAACACAAGAAATGAGGGCACTAGAAAAAATATTGGGGGGGGGGGGCGGGAATGAATATTTCTTAATGCAATCTTATCTTAATGATTCTTAAAGAAGAAATCTTAATGAAGATTTTTTAAGTTTCAGATGTGGAAACCCTACTCTTCGATTATTCTTTTTTAATTATTTTTGTCCACGGATTTATTTTATACTTATTTTGTTTTCACATCAAGAGACTTACTATAAAGCGGCGTTCACAGGCGTGTCTAGCTAGAATCCTATGTCTAGACATTTGTCTAGCCAGAATTTAATGTCTAGGCAACAACCGTTCACAAGTAAAATTCGGCGCTTAGCTAGACACGCTAGACACGGCGCTTGGCTAGACATTGAGTTCTAGACTCTAGAACTCAATGTCTAGGATTTTCGATTACAGCCAATCAGAATGTGTCAAGTTCCACTATTTTCATCATTTTTGTTTACATTTTAAACTGAAATTTAATTTTTTTTTCTCATTAATTGTTTTTTTTTTTCATTTCAGGCAAAAATGCAACACCAGACATAATAGTGAAGCACACTAAGGCAATTGTTTTGCTTATCTCATCCATTATCTTGTGCAAGTAAACATAGGGATTACAATTTTGAAAGTTTTGCTGGCATAAGCTCTCTTGATTGGCTACAAATGACAATTTGAAACTAAATTTGTAGTTTTATCTAAGCACCAAATTTTACTTGTGAACGTTTATTGCCTAGACATTGAACTCTGGCTAGACACGTGTCTAGACATGGGATTCTAGCTAGACACGCTTGTGAACGCTGCTTAAACGGTTAAGATTCCAGCGACGACGAAAAGTCGACTGGATGATAAAATTAGATGGCAATTGTTTATATAGAAGTTGGGAATTTTCAAAATCTCCAGTAGGCTAGTAGATTCCAAATTGGATTATCTTCATTCAAGTCACAAATACTTTATTAGGTGCTGGTAACTAATACACTACCTTACCTCACTTAGTTGTCAATATTAGTAATTGTTGGAAAAAACAGATAAGACCTTAGGATCTTACCTTGATAGAACTTTCAGGTAAAAGAGTAGATTTACTGTCCTTATCTTTGAGAGTCTTTGCCCTTTCGATTATTTCATTTAAGGCTGCATCCCTTTCTTCTTTTCTTTTCCGTGCTTTCTCTGCTTCACTTTCTTCTCCCCAATCACAATCATCATCTGAACCACTAAATTTTATCACAACGGGCTTCAATTTTGGCACATTAATTTTTGTTGGTTGACTGATTTTTCGATTTGATTTGTCACTACCATCGGCTTCTCTGCTTGCTTTCTTTGAGAGTTCAACAAGCAACATGGCTCTCAAAAGCTCTGCATCTTCTTCTTCTTCTTGCTGTTCATGAACTACAGAAATTCGCTCCTCAGAAGTGATAACTTCTCCTGATTTCTTTTCTTCAACATCCTTCCGCTCTTTAATTGACTTCATAACAGCCTGGCGTAGGAGTTCTTCATCATCACCATCACTGCTTTGACTTGAACAGAAAAACGACCTACTTTTCTCCTTTAGTTGAAGTATATAAGGTGGAACATCAACTACATCATCTAAAACTGAAGTTGCATAGTGAAAAAGAATTTTGTACTTATCAAAGTCTGGATGCATCATATCCAAATTGCTGATTATATTAAATGTGTTCTCATACAAGGACCCAAAAGAATCCCACCCTTGACTAAAGGACTTGTCAGCTTGATCCTTTGCCATAAGAAATAACTTGGCTTTATGTTTTCTTTGCTCTGCTAAATTATTTTTATTTGTAACACTCTTAAATCCTCCTTCGACCACTTCAACAATATCACACAAAGGCTCAGTTGGTACTGAAAGACTACTTCCAAGCATATCTCCATCTTCTCTATCATCTAATAGTTTTTCTATTTGTGAAAACCGCGTGGCCAATTCTGGGTCATTCTTATCAGCCATTGATAAAAGCAAAGCTAATCTCAATCTTATATCCTCCTCCTCCATTTCTTCCTCATTGGGAGTGCTCTTTCTTTGAGGCTGTTCTTGTGGCATAGGTATTGAGCTAAGACGAATTTTACGCGGTCTTTCAGGGAGTATTAAAGGGGTGGTACTGTTAAATCGACTTTTGAACCTTTTAGCCATTTTGTCAAATTTATCAACAGAGCTTACATGTTTTTTCAGCTTTGGTCTCTTCTTTTCACGTCTTTCTTTTTGTTTGCTCCACTTTTTTTGCTTGTTTTCTTTATTTTCACTTACAAATGCTGGCTTTTTGACATCCAAAATTACAATTTCTGGCTCTTCATTTTCTACTGGCTTATTCGGTATTTGAGACACTAAAGTCCTTGAATTGTTGCATCTGGCAACACTGTACTCTATGATTTCGCCTTCCTCTCCGTCATCACTAATACTCATATTATCTCCTTCACTACTAACATCACTTAGCACAATTTCCATTATATTTGATCGCCTGGAACAACTCTGCAGAAAAAGAATATTTAATTTCATGGTTTCCTGAACTAAAGAAAAATATCCCAAGCAAAATAAAACTTTAACTAATGCAGCCATAAAAATATTAGCAAAATCCAAAAATTAATTTATAGCATAATCATTGCAAAATAAAGATAAATACTAGAAAAGATAGACCATGTAGAATGCAAGGATCACAAGCAAACTTGCAGTCTTGGAAAGGTCTTCAAAAAAATGTTGCTAATGATGAAATATATACATATACTTTATTAAGTATAACAACTTTGCAATCATAGAGGTGCAAATATGAACTGTCAGAATTGCTAGATCCATTTCAGTAGGAAATGGCAAACCCAAAAAAAATCATTTCTTTCTATGAGAGTAGTTGAATTCTGGCAACATTGACATTCCATTGTGTTGTGGAGCAATATTTTTCTTTTTACAGATTTTTTTTCTTTTTTTGTGCATGTGATCAGTGAGCTGTAGCTTATGGTAAGAGATAGCAACTCCAAAACCCTTTCCAGTATAGAGATTGTCAACTGGAAAAGAACATTATCTATGAAGCTTGCAGAATTTCCCATGATATCCCAGATAGAATGGAGACTTTTTTCAAGCTTACTAAATAGCATAAACAAGAAGGAAAACATTACTTAGCTCCAAAAGTAAACATCATAGGAATCTTTTTATGTTAAACCTTTGTAAAGCATGGAAGCATTTCTCAAGCCCAAAAATCAAAAGGTGTGGACTATCTCTTGTGGACTTTTAGAAAAAAAAAACATGGAAAGGACAAGCTGGACACTCTGAACTTATTTTGCAATGAAATTTGTGAATTTGATCAATTTTCGAATATTTTGAGTGCATATCAACTGAAGTTAACTGAAACGAGTTCAGCCGCAATCCGATTTCGATGTTGGGAAAGGGAAGGGTGTTTCTGAAGTTTTGTCATTTGGAAAGCTACCAGAAGGGGTAGCCTTCCAACCAAAATTCATGAGAAACAAAAGATAGGGCCCTAGTCATGCTTTGAGGGTGTCCAAACACGATCTGACATCTGAAGGTGAGGGTGAAGGAGGAAGATGGACCTTAAATTGTTGTCATCATGAAATCCACTAGAAGACTTTTAGATCTTGATCAAACTCGGTGAGGAGCAGCATTGCCAAAACTTTGAAATAAACTTTAACAGTTTTCAAACTAAAATTGTGCCACAAGATCTGAATAGCAGGTTAAAAAATTGTCATAACAAGAATAAAATTTTTGATGAACTAAAACTTGGAACAATATCTGAGTCAAAAAGGAAAAGTAAAACCGAAATGTACCAGAAAATCTGATAGTAACAGTAAGTTTCCAAATGTACAGCATAGTATAAGGACCTCTAAATTGTACAAAAACTACACAATTGTACCATGTTGGCAACGCCAGGGGGAAGTAAGAACTAGTATCTTGGTTATGCCTAGTGTATTTCTGGTACCAATCCAGCATTTGCAGGGTAAGGAAAGAGGGAGGATCTTTAAAGAATTATCATTGGAACATCTAGCATAAGGGTTTATTGGATCTCAAACAATCTAGGATGGAAGTAATAGCAACCATCCTGGTTTTGCCCTTAGGATACTTGTATCTTTTCTGATCTATGGAGGGGGGATCCCTAAATTCCTTTTAAATCTCCTAAAGCAACTACTAAAACTGTAACTGCTAATTACCACCAAGTTTGACTGTGACCTCATAAGCCCTTCTGGTTAACGCCTATAACAAGAACGTTACACTTCTCTCACATTCGTTAGACCATAGCAATCCACTTTTGAGTGGCAGGCAGTCAAAACAAAACTGTAGGTTTGGGCCATGTTTGATTGAGTTCTGGCAGTGTGCCAAATGAATAGGCTTACAACGGGTTGTTCTTGAGATCCTTATTCTCCTCAAAGAGGCCAATATTAAAAAGACACAAAAGTGAGGATAGCTCTGATTTTCTCCCAATTTTGGTTGGGATACAACATCGCTTTTGTGTAATTAAGCTGAATAAGAGACATCCCCAATGCAATTTAGATTGGTCCCAGACTACAAAATGGCACAACTAGGACACAGTTTGGTTGAAAATCAACAGCTCCTTCAGGAAAATATGCTGATGACTAGAATTTCAACATCCTTCCACACTTCTTAGAAATTGAGAAGGTCCTGGACGTACAAAAGACATAACCAGGACATTAGCTGTTATTTCTCATCTTTTGTGGTCAATATTCGACAATTTGTTCTGGTAAATATCCTGATGACAAAAAGTCTATAGACTATCAGGAATTGCATCAGGACATTATTTTTGCTTTCCACCACATTTGATCAGGGCCCAACTACCTATTGTAGATGTCTTGATAACAGGATAGACAGATATTTGGGGTCTTGATCCCCACCAAATTCACATTGGGTATGTATCCCCTCCAAAGGCATAACTAGGACAAAAACTCCTAGTTCCCACTAGTTTTGGTTGATATCCAACAAACTTTTCTAATAGAAATCCTGAAGAATACAATGTAGGGGCCCCTCCTCCAAGAAGGTTATACTGTGTTTGAACACCCATGAGGCAAAACATTAGCTCTTGTTTGCCATGAAGTTTGATTAAGATCTAGCAGCTGTTTCTGGTAGATAAGCTTATGACAAAGATAGAGTGTAACTGGTTTTTAATTGGGACAGTTCTGTTTCACTCCATTTTTGTACAATTTAGTAGGCTAGGAAAGACTTTTTTCCTGAAAAACTACTGAAAATTTTGTTAACTTCACAGGAACTCTGTATCTCATCTCTATCACAAAGCATAAGATACCAATTATGCTAGTCTAGTAGGTTTACTATAAATCAAGCAAAAAAATTGAGGGCCCTCAGCAAAACACTGAAGGCTACTCTACACCAAAACAGGCACCACATAAGGGACAACTCTACAAAGTAGTTTCCACAGCATCAACCTTTGTAAATTCTAACATGAAGCAGAATCTTGTTAATGAAAATAACAATCAACAATAAAAAAAATGATAACAAAGAAAGTAGTTATTATGTAGACTCTTTTAAAGACGCAACCAATCAAGAAGATTAAATTTACATACGATAACAGAGGAAATAGTTCAAGTTAAGAAAAGCGTAACAAAAACGGATTAAAACAGCTACAAGTAAATGGATGACTGTGAGCATGTATACAAACTTGATTCCCTATATAGCACAAGAACAAACACCCACAATTTTAGATGGGAGAGGTTTTGTGAAAAATATTTCTAGAGATCTGAGTTTCTGAAGAGAGTTCATTTGAAAAAAGGAAATACAATTGAAAGCATCTATCCTCCAAAAGAAGTACCTGATTGCCTTATTTTTCAAAACAAACAGTACAAAACTCTTGATATAGCTGTCAAGAGAAGTCCTTGAGTTGATAAACAAAATTATTTAGAGCATAAAGTAATGGAAACAGAAGAAGCAACAGAAAAAGAGACTGCAGAGCCAGGCACAAAATCACCAATAAGCAAACTAAATGACACATAGAAACAGAACAATCATAGTGCAGGTAACAAAACATATTACTGTCTATGAAGCACAGGCAAATCATTTCAAGAAATTCCTTAATGACCACTTCCAGAAGAGCTGACACATCACATACCCCTGTCTTCCCCCTAAATATCAACAAGAATCTATCTTCCACCAGCAAAACTTGAGAAGCAGTACCATCTCTGTACTTGGACTCCTGAAAAAACTATTTCCAGAAGATCTTTCTATGCTTTGTGAAGTTTTACTAGGCCCTTATCAGGCCAGTGCTTAATTTTGGAATGTGCAGAGCATCACCAGGATACATGGGTGATGTACAGCTTCTGGAACGGGTACAGAGGAGAGCTACTAAGGCAGTAACAAAGATAAAAGACAAGCCTTATGATGAACATTTGAAGGAGTTGAAATTATCTACACTTGTGTGCCAACAACAAAGAGCTGATATGCTTATGGCCGATAAGCTTACTTCACAAGAGCCCCCCCCCCCATTTCATTTGTCAACTTCCCAAAATATAGGCACTGACAAGAGGGGATATTCAAAGAGGCTGCTCATGATCCAATAGTCTACATCATTTCCTAGGAAAGGCAAGAATAAGACCTGAAGATAGTGTCAGCTCTCTCAGTGCTGGCACCAAGTCAACAGGAGAATTAAGTCAAGTAAGTAAGTCATTTATTTAATATGGACTATGTGCCACTCTGCTACATTACTCACTCTACAACTGAAAGTGAGGGCTGTCACGTATGAGGGGAGGGGACGCCCCCCCCCCCAATGTTTTCAGTCACTCAGTAAAAAAAATGAGTCGGTAAAATCGTAACGCAAAGCGCCACGGTTTACCGATGCTGCCAAAATTTTTTGTTCTGTTAAACAAAAACCAAGAAAATACTGACATGTCATATACAGAAATCTTGAACTTGGTCAGTAAACGCAGCAGTATTACCGACTCCTGCCGTGATTTTATGGATGGTGATACAATTTTCCATTTGGTTAAATAAAAAGCATAAAGATACTGACATGACATATACTGAAATATATATCTTGGTTGGTAAATGCAGCTGTTTTACTGACTTGTGCAGTGTTTTTATGGTTGGTGCAACAGTTTTTCATTTGGTTAAATAACATGAAAATATGGATATGACATCTAATGAAATCTCAATCTAGGTTGGTAGATGTAGTGGTTTTACCAACTTGTCGTGAATTTACAGAGGGTGCCAAGATTTTATGTTTGGTTAAATAAAGAAAATGAAAATACTGATATGATGTGTACCATAATTTCAATCTTGGTTGGTAAATCTAGCGGTCGCAGTACCAACTTGTGCAGTGATTTTATGTATGGTACCACTATTCTCTATTTGGTTAAATAAAGAACATGAAAATAATAACATGATGTCTACCAAAATCTCAGTCTGGTTGGTTAATGCAAAAGAAGATACCACAGATGTAGCTTCAGCATGGTCAAGTGAACCAGTACTGTTAACATCTTTACCAAAAAAAGATTGTTCAGCCTGCAAAAAGGAACTAGGATGAAAACGTCTATCTAAGGGAACAATCTGTTAGTGATAGTGATACAAGAAAATCAGGTAGTGTGAATCAAAACCTATGAGTATCCTCAATGAAATCAGAGATAGACATGACAGTAAACCACTCTAAGTCCATGATAATGCCAATCATGGACCCTTCATCACAGAAAAATTAATAAGATATCCCACTTGTTTCTCCCTTCTTTTATTGGCTGATGGTGCTGCCCAGGTTCTTGCACTTATTTGTTTGTTTCCACCCCCCCCCCCTCTTTTTTTAGTTTCACTTTTAATTTTTATAATATTTATATTTTGTTCTCTTTTTTTGTGTTTATTCACTTATTTTTGTCCCCTCTCCCCTTTTTTGACCACTTTTTATCTTTTCAACTATTTTATTGACTTTATGCAGTTAGATTATTGACACTTTTTTAATGTCCTTTTTAACTTTTATGGTTGTTCCATTGTAACTGAACCCCCGTGTAACTGAACCCCTGTAACTGAACCCCCATGTAACTGAACCCCCGTACAACTTAACCCCCATGCAACGGAACCCCCGTGCAACTGAACCCTCGTGCTACTGAACCCTCATGCAACTGAACCCCCTTTAACTGAACCCTCGTGCAACTCAACCTCCATGCAACTCAACCCCATTTAACTAAACCCCCATGTAACTTAACTCCATGTAACTGTAACTGTGTGTAACCATGTAACTGTGTGTTAACAGAACACAATTGATGAGCGAAAAGTGACGAAAGAGAGGGGTAATACCGAACTCTCAGCTACCATTCTTGGGAGACATCTGACAGTTTATAAGTGACCATGGAATTCCTGTGCTGTTTTAAAGTCACTTTTCTGTGAATAGGCAGCATGGAGGCAGAGTGCACTTGGCAACAATAATATCTCATTCTTTTTTTGTATTTATGGGCTTATTTCCCCCCCCCCTTTTTTTAATGTCCCTTTTAATTCTTTTTTTGACTTGTATTTGTTTAAGTTTAGTTTGACCAGTTTTTATCTTTTTAACTCTTTAATTGAATTTTTGCAGCTTAATCATTGACTCATAAATGATTATTCATTATTTTTCATTTTGGTTGTTGTTTTTGCATTTTTGCCAGTTTTTGTGCAATCATATGATTTGTTGACTCCAAAGTCCGAATTCTGCCCTTGGTGGGCTTCTGATAGAGATTTTTTTAAATAAATAAATATCTTATGTCAGAGGACAGTGGGGAGCTTGTTGCAAAGTTGCAAATGATTTAATTGGTGATTGTCAAGCAAAGCTCTGGTTTGACAGTGCATCAAGTAATCAAAAAAGACTCTGCAAATTGATATTACCAGCTAGTGTAAAAGTGTAGATGAAAACCTAAATAACTTGAAATTGTGTCAGCAGCTATACTCCAAGTTGAAACACAAAAAAGCATGATTTTTGAAAACCTGTCTCTTGACTGTCATGTTGATCACAACCCCAGACAGCAACCATTATGGGAAAAAGAACTAAACAGCTATTTTTCCTCATATTATATGATTTGGTAAGCTGAATTGCAATCCCAAGTTTCATATTAGAAATGGCCATTATGTTAATTAGTGGTGAAAACAGTTTGTATAATGATCAGCCAGTCAGTAAAATCAATCACCCCCCTCCTGAACATTTTGGCTAGTAATACCCCTGCTGAAAGTTCAATATATATTTTTGCTATCTTAGAATCTTCACTTGAAAACTTTTTGGCTATCTTTGGGCCAAAATTATTGTTTTGCACCACAAAATGGCAGAAAATTCCATTTTGCTGCAATGAAAGTATTTGTATTACTTAAAAGGACACACAGTCAGTAAAATCAATCACCCCCCTCCTGAACATTTTGGCTAGTAATACCCCTGCTGAAAATTCAATATATATTTTTGCTATCTTAGAATCTTCACTTGAAAACTTTTTGGCTATCTTTGGGCCAAAATTATTGTTTTGCACCACAAAATGGCAGAAAATTCCATTTTGCTGCAATGAAAGTATTGGTATTACTTAAAAGGACACACAGTCAGTAAAATCAATCACCCCCCTCCTGAACATTTTGGCTAGTAATACCCCTGCTGAAAGTTCAATATATATTTTTGCTATCTTAGAATCTTCACTTGAAAACTTTTTGGCTATCTTTGGGCCAAAATTATTGTTTTGCACCACAAAATGGCAGAAAATTCCATTTTGCTGCAATGAAAGTATTTGTATTACTTAAAAGGACACACAGTCAGTAAAATCAATCACCCCCCTCCTGAACATTTTGGCTAGTAATACCCCTGCTGAAAGTTCAATATATATTTTTGTTATCTTAGAATCTCCACTTGAAAACTTTTTGGCTATTTTTGGGCCAAAATTATTGTTTTGCGCCACAAAATGGCAGAAAATTCCATTTTGCTGCAATGAAAGTATTTGTATTACTTAAAAGGACACTAGAACTTTTAGTTTCTGTTTAATTGAGCACTCTTCTCAGAAAAGAAGTACAAAGTTTTCACTTTCTTGAATAAAGGAGCTTGAAACCTCTTTTATTGGGGTTTTCTATGTTGAATTTTATTATGTAATTCCCACCAAAATCACTTTGCCCCTTTTTGGAGAACATAACAAATTTTCTCAGTCTCATAACTTTTGGTGGGTAGCTTCAAACCTAATGAATTTTGCATATTTAGAACCATCCTAAAAAGCCAGTTCTTTGGATGCATATATTCCTTTCTGTAAAGTTTCAGTCACTATTAGCACATGCCACTCTTTACTTAGTTTGTTACCATGAGCTGTTTATCCATTCAAAGAGTACAAAAAATAAAGTTTGCACTGCTCATGTGTCTACCCTGCAGAGTAAAATATATTAGAAAACAAACCCAGTAATAGTTACAAGATGGAAAAAATCCAAGAATAGAATAAGAGCATTGGGTTAACATTGTGTTGATACCATGACATAGCAGCTTCATTTAAGGTAGAAAAAACAAGCTATGCAGTGGTATCAACCCAAGTATTTTAGTAGGCATCCAAAAACAAGCAACTTAAATGACAAAAGACAGTAAGAAGCAAAGTACAAGGAAAAAAAAAATATGCCAGGAGTACAAAAACATGAAAGATTATTAAGGGATACATTTGAACTAGATGTCAGTCTGAAAAGTTAATAATAAAAATTTCATGAATAAAATAAAGCAATATCTGTTATAGCAGTATTTAGCACTAAATTTTGATAATTTATTGGGTTCAGTTTAGAAGATGCTCTGCACTATTACCAAATAGAATATATTGAATGCTGAAATTGCAATCAAAAGAAATTTTGTAGAAATACAAATAAAGATAGCAACAAGTTGGAAACTTATTCTAGGGAGTGCTAATATGAAATCACTAGAATATGTATATGCCACATATTTTTCCAGGAGAACAAAAAAAAAAGTTAGCACTGATCACTAATATGATCACAAAAAAATACAGATTAAAATCCAAAGAAAATATAAAAAACAAACCTCAAAATAAACACTGAAACTAAAAAAGGTCCATAAATTCTAGACATCTTAATTTTCAATAAGCCTCTTTGCCTTGAGCTTTCTATTTATAGAAAGCCTACACATAACAATAGTTATTTGCATTTTTCTTCCAACCACTCTCTTTGTGTAAAAAGAGGAGTAGTTATATCTTTGTTTGATTGTGTAATAAGAATATGCTCAGAAGCTCACATAGTCCCAGAATTAAAATATCTTAAGGACATTTTGTTTTGCAGTAGGTATCCTATAAAATTACTTAAGTCTATCAAAGAAAAAACACAAAAAAGGCGCAAAAGAATACATCAACTCCACAATCCCCAAAAGATATCCCCTTAGTGGGTGATAAGAAACTTTTCACTGTTCTATCCTATATTCTCAAATAGTGATAAACTGAAAAAGAAAATCCTAAAAAAAATAAGTTAATGCCACCTGTAAAAATTCAAATACAATACAGAGCTTTTTTAACAGCAGCAAAGATAAAACCAGTCCCATTCTGGGTAGTGATGTTTATAGAATTCCCTGTTCTTGTGGCTGTTTCTATGTAGGTAGAACCCAACAGCAATTAGGGGAGAGGTTATCAGAACATAGGTCCTCAATTGACAAAGCCATGGGGCTATACTAAAGGCCTGAAACTTTTGATTCCACCTTAGCTCAACATGTCTGTGACAACCCACAATATTTATTTTGATTGAGAATACCACTATTATTGCCCCTGCTAAAGATGTCATGCAAGTTTTTACAGAAGTAGTTGAAATACAAAAGCACATTCACCTAAAGGTTGTCCTCAATAGAGATACTGGAGAAACTTTTCTAAGCCCCATTTATAATGAAATTATTAACTCTAA
This sequence comes from Artemia sinica, assembly GCA_027921565.1. Lineage (NCBI taxonomy): Eukaryota > Metazoa > Arthropoda > Branchiopoda > Anostraca > Artemiidae > Artemia > Artemia sinica. The sequence continues at coordinate 48,273,407 of CM051273.1, read as the reverse complement.
CTGTTTTTACATCCATGCACAAAAATTTAATTTCCAATCTGATAATAATCCAACATGGCAAGCAATTCACCTTTAAAAATGCTTTACATAAAATGAAGTTGTGAAATTTCATATTTCAGTTTCAGTGTTTATTTTGAGGTTTTGTTCTTATATTGTCCTTCTGCCTTTTATCTGTATTTTTTTTATTGTTCTGTACTGAGGACAGTTGAGCAGAGGTCTCAACTGAAATATTTGCATAATTTTTTCTTCTGTTTTTCACTGGTTGTCATTGTTCTCATTTCTGTTTTTTTTGTGATTTTGTTTTGTCATGCTTAGCCAGTGTGGTCTCAGAAATTATTTTTTAATATGCTTATCTCTCAAAGCATCCAAAATCAATAAAAGCAATGATATTTGGGCATTTAAGTAAGAAAATTAGCCAATACAAGCCATTGAATTAAACATAAAGGTAATTATGTCAAAGTGTTTCCTTGTAGAGACTGCCAGTACTAAACTGATATCAAAGCCTTCATTTAAAATGGTACTTTTAGGTGATGAAATGGTAAAATTCTTGACAAGGAGTTTTTTGCTACCTTGGAAAGTGGTTAGGTTAGGAAAATAAAACTCAGTAATAAATCCAGGGCTAAAAACATACTCCAGGAATATTATCAAGCTACTAAGTTAACCTTCTGATGATTTCTAGGTCTCTGGTTTTAGTTTGGAAAATGTGATTCCTGTTATTTGAGTAGAATTTTCAGCCACATCAATATGATTTTTTTTTTAATTTAGGAAATTTACAGATCTTTGAAACATTGTAAATCAGGATTGAGCAAAGTTCTGAGGCTGAAATACTTTTCCTAGACTTCATTTAAGCAGAAGATTTATTTTGCAAGGTTTTGCTTCTATAAAAGAAGGATTTTTAAAGGTCATCAAAGGTCAGATCTGGTGAAATTGGATTATTTTTGACTTGGTGGGTGCAATGGGTAAATCTGAATGTTGAGAGAATTTTTCAAACTGGAAAAGTGACTTTTGCAGATTTGACTGTGCTATCTGAAAGGTGTTGCCAGATGACCATAGCACCAGATCATCAGCATATTGTAGATTCGTGTGGGGTAGGTTAATGTCCCAGAGATATAGGGCAAATAGGAGGCAACTGAGGACTGCTCCCTGAGGTAGGCCTTTGGTTATTGTCTTTTGGGGTGAAGAGGCTGAACCAACACAAACGATGAAACTTCGCACTTCTATGAAGGATTTAATAAAAGATACTAGCTTAGGGGGTACTCCAAGGTTTGCAAGTTTGTTTAAAAGGATTTGGTGGTTCACATTGTCATATGCCCCTTCAAAATCTAGGAAAGCTGCAACTAGGACATTATTTTTTGAGAAAGATTCATTTATTGCATTTGTTAGCAAAATGAAAGCATCTGTTGAGGAGTGGTGTTTCCTGAAACCAGTTTGAGTGTGAGGGATCATATTATTTTTTTAGATATGTAGTAGGTGATGGTTTTTTTATGAATTCTGTCCTAGCTGCCTTTTTTATCCTCCATTTATTTAGGCACTCATTTGTCCACCATGCTTTAGGAATTTGTTTAGGGAATGTTTTCTTAGGTGTTGTCCTGGGGATAGCATGATTAGCTGTATTTATTAGTAAAGATGTCAAGGCTTCAGCATGTGTGTCAACTGTTGTGTTAGAAATGCATGAACTTTGGGTGAAACTTGTAATTTCATCATTTAGCTTATTTTGGAACATAGACCAATTTGCTTTAGTGTTGATATATTTGGAGGTATGAGATAAAGTTTCAGCAGGTTCATTTAGGGAGCAAACTATAGCAAAGTGGTCAGTACATAGACTATCAATTTTATTTATGTAAATTTTGTTTAAAAAAATTAATGACACAATTTGTAGGTCAATTGTGGAGAATCTGCCACTTTTGGGGTTGAAATATGTATTCAGGTTTGGAGGGGTAGCAACAGCTAATTCATTATTATTTGAAGTCATATGCTCATATTGCTGGTTTATTCCCCCACAAATGGCTGTGGGCATTAAAATCTCCACAAATAATGATATTTTTTATCATATTAGAATTATTTATATAATTGAAGAAATCCTTGGCATCTGTAGTTTGGCCATTAGGGTTATAAAAGCTTATTATGTAGGTTTTTAAATTATTCAGCCAAACACTGATACCAACTACATCAACATCATTTGCAAAATCTGGAAAATTGATGCCACAAAATTTTATATTATTTTTAACTAATAAAGCTACCCCACCTCCTTTTCTCTCTGAAGATCTATCCTTTCTGAGGATAGTATATCCCAGAGACTTAATTTGTTGATTTTGGGTTAAATGAGTTTCCTGGAGGCAAGCAATATTAATGGAATTATTATTCATAAAATAATGGAATTATTATTCATAATTGTCCCGGGGGGTCCATAATAGAATCTGGGGCACCCTTGCCCGGGGTCATAAATACAGGCGGAGGAGGAAGAAGGCCCCTCAAATGTACACTCAAAAGGGCCCACTTGTTTATCCACAAGTTCCATGAGTTGCAAACCTTCTCCCAGCAATGGGTTAAATTGCATGGTGATGCAGAACACCATCGCGGGAGGATCCTCTATAGGAGGACAACTGTGGCAGGGCGTAAGATCCAGATCTATGGACAACGGCCTCTGCAAAGGGCTGCCTCGACCTTTTCGGGGTACCTGCAAGACTGGGGACCTTGCGGTCAACTCTATTCCCACTTGAGGAGTGGCGCCCCTCGAGGAAATTATAGCCTAGTAAACGACACAGCATTCGCACGGGATTTTGACTAATGGACAATTCTTCTGGGATTGGTATGTTTTGATGGGCGTCTTTGGGCTGAAAAACCTCTTCCTAGCCAGTTTATCTATTACGGGTTGCCTCCCCGTAGTAGCATAATATTTGTAGGCATGAATATATAATGAGTCGGAGGTAATAGGCTTGAGATTGTCTGTGCAGGATTTCGACTCTTGTTGATAGAAGAGCATCGCCAAGCGCTGAAAACCATGTTGTGACCAAGATGGGCCCAGGATTGCACAAAGCCTCCATTCATGGAGGTCCCAGGGACTTCTTGCTGTCCGGTTCTAAGCCGGCTTAAGCACTTCGGTGTAGACTTGAGAAGATATGTGATCCCGTCCTGCACTGGTATCCGGGATCATTGCTTTTCCTGAGGCGAAAAAAATTTCAATGATTTAAAGAACATGAAAATTGGAACTTGGAATGTAACGACATTAAAAAATGACTATCGTATCGACATTTTGACTGACGAATTCAGACAATTCGAACTGGATTTATTAGGAGTTTCAGAAACTCATATCCCAGGGGTAGGAAGCATGAAATTAGGTGATATAGAATTTGTTTACTCAGGCAGGAAGGATGGGTTACATAGACAGGGAGTAGGGCTCATGATGAATAAGGAAGCTGCTAAGTCTTGTTTAGGCTGGGAAGGTATTAATAATAGAATACTAATTGCTCATTTTATGACTAGAAAGTTCAAGGTATCAGTTATAGTAGTATACGCCCCTGTAGAACCGACTGATGGAGATACTAGTGACTCAGATGAATTCTACTTACAGTTACAGGAGCAAATAGACAAGGTCCCAGGTAGAAATATGACGTTATTGCTGGGAGATTTTAATGCCCAGGTTGGTAGAAATAAGGATAGATGGTATCCCAGCTTAGGTAAATTTGGTGTAGGAAAAGAAAACAGTAATGGAAACAGACTTTTGCAATTTTGTAGGTATAACAATCTAGTTATAACCAATATGGTGTTTGGTCATAAAATGGCTCATAAGCTAACATGGTATTCACGTGATGGTAAGACAGCAAACCTTATTGATTATGTTATAGTAAATCAAAGACTGGCAGGATCAATACAAGATACTAGGGTATATAGGAGTGCTGTTATTGATGTTAAAAGTAAAGATCACCATCTAGTAGTGTCAAGGGTTAATTTAAAGCTGAAATATCGGAAGGGTAATTACCTCCCGGGAAGTTATGATGTTAGTAGACTCCAGGATGAGAATTTGAGAGAAACTTTCCAGGAACAGTTGAATACTAAACTTGAGAGTTTAAAATTTGATAATGTGGAAGATGGTTGGAATAATTTTAGAAAAATAATTTGTGAAGTTGCTGAAGATGTATTAGGGAAGAAAGCTAGAACTGCAGCTAAGACTATTAGTGAAAAAGCTTTAAGTTTAGTAGAAAGGAGAAAGGACTTGTACAAGAATTATCTGAGTGATAGATCACATGAAAACAAAAGAAATGTAAAGAAAGTGGAGAAAGCATTGAAATATGAACTAAGGAGGTGTGAAGTGGAGGTCATGGATAAAATTGCCGAGGATTTAGAAGATGCAGCTAGACGGCATAATAGTAAAATCTTGTACTGGCACGTTAACAAATTGAGAGGTAGTAGTCAATCCGGACTTGTTCCAGTTAAAGATAGGAATGGGGTGGCAATTAGCGATAAGACAAAAGCTAAAGCGAGATGGGCCGAACATTTTGAGAATTTGCTTAACCAAGATAGAGTTGCAGGAAAAAATGTAGAGGAAAATGAAAAAGTTTGTGATACCTTGGATGTGAAGGAAGATTTGTTTTGTGAGGAGGAATTAGAAACAGTACTAAAAGGATTAAAGAATAATAAGGCTCCAGGTGCTGATAGGGTAGTAAATGAGTTTCTTAAATATGGTGGCTCTGAGGTTAGAAATAAGTTATTGGAGATTATGAATATGATTTTTGAAAAAGGGGAAGTACCTAATGATTTTAGGAAAACCTTAATTAAGCCACTTTATAAGAAAGGTGATAAAAGTGAGTGTGGTAATTATCGAGGCATTAGTCTGGTGTCTGTAGGTAGCAAATTGCTTAGTAATATGATACTTTTTAGACTGAGAGATGCCGTAGACAAAGTTTTAAGAGAAGAGCAGTGCGGTTTTAGAAAAGGTAGAGGATGTGTTGACCAAATTTTCACTCTTAGGTTAATAATTGAGAAGTGCCTAAGTTTTCAAACACCTTTGGTCCTCAGTTTTATAGATTATGAGCAAGCGTTCGATTCTGTTGATAGAGGAGCTTTAGTAAAGGTTTTATCCTTGTATGGTATACCAGACAAATACATTAAAGTGATTAGTGCTATGTACGAGAATAACACTGCTGCGGTTAAGGTAGGAAATGAGGTTAGCAGCTGGTTTTGTATTAAATCAGGAGTTAAGCAGGGTTGTGTTCTATCCCCCTTTATATGGATTATTTTGATGGACTTTGTTTTAAGGAGCACAGGAAAGGCAATGGGAGACCACGGAATCAAATGGGGAGGAAAAAGTCTCCTGGACTTGGATTATGCTGATGATTTAAGCATCCTAGATGAAAGTGTGAGCAAAATGAATGAAGTTTTAGAGGTTTTGCGAGTTCAGGGTGCTAGTATTGGTTTGAAAATTAATGTTAGGAAGACCAAGTCACTAAGGCTAGGAATAAGTGAAGATGAAAAGGTGACGTTGGGTAATGAAAAGATTGATCAGGTGGGCAGTTTCACTTACCTTGGTAGTATTATTAGTAAAGATGGTGGGAGCAGTGAAGATGTTAAAAATAGAATAGCCAAGGCTCAGGGTGTTTTTTCACAGTTAAAAAAAGTCTGGAAGAATAGGAAGATAAGTCTGCAAACAAAGATTAGAATCTTAGAAGCTACAGTGATGACAGTGGTCAAATATGGCTCTGAAGCATGGACGCTCCAAAAAGCGGATGAAGATTTGCTAGATGTTTTCCAGAGAAATTGCTTAAGGATTGTTCTGGGTACCCGGCTGACTGACCGTATTTCAAACAATAGGCTATACGAAAAATGTGGTTCAATACTGCTTTCTAGGTCTATAATGAAAGAAAGGTTGAGGTGGTTAGGGCATGTTGTTTGGATGAAGGATGACAGATTGCCGAAGATTGTTCTTTTCAGCCAACCATCTAGGGCTAAACGGAAAGCAGGTCGTCCCTGTCTGGGTTGGGAGGACGTCATAAAGAAAGATTTAAAGGAAATGGGAACTTCGTGGGCGGGTGTAAAAAGGGAGGCTTTGAATAGATTGGGGTGGAGGAGGAGCGTGCGTAGCTGTGTTGGCCTCAGGCGGCTTGGTGCTGCGATGAGTTGTTAGTAGTAGTAGTAGTAGTAGTATGACTTTTTGTTGTTTTCTCTATGTACTAGCAGGAGGTATAAAAAGTCATCTGTATGACTTTATTGAAGTTTGCTCTATAAAAGAAAGGCATAAAAAGTCATATGCAGGACTTCATTCATGTTTCCTCTATAATAGTATGAGGTATAAAAAGCCATCTGTATGACTTTATTTATGTTTGCTCTATAATAGCAGGATACATAAAAAATCATCTGTATGACTTTATTCATAATGCTTTATAGTAGAATGATATATTAAGAAGTCATCTGTATAACTTTATTTAGGCTGCTCTATATATGAAATCATGTAGGCCTAGGCTGTAAAAAGCCATCGGTATGACTTTTTGTTGTTTTCTCTATGTACTAGCAGGAGGTATAAAAAGTCATCTGTATGACTTTAATGAAGTTTGCTCTATAAAAGAAAGGCATAAAAAGTCATATGTAGGACTTCATTCATGTTTGCTCTATAACAGTATGAGGTATAAAAAGCCATCTGTGTGACTTTATTTATGTTTGCTCTATAATAGCAGGAGACATAAAACGTCATCTGTATGACTTTATTCATTATGCTTTATAGTAGAATGATATATCAAAAAGTCATCTGTATGACTTCATTTAGGCTGCAGTAAATATCTACCAAATCATATTATTGAGTTAGGACTAAAGTGAATACACCATTTGATGCCTTTTTTTATGCTGATTACAAATATAATAAGCATTTTCTATTGGAAATGAATTTCAGCCCCCCCCCCTATATATGCCAATTCAGGGTTAAGTTAGGTATATATAGGGGGGGGGGCTGAAATTCATTTCTGATAGAAATGCTTATTATATTCATAATCAGCATAAAAAAAGGCCTCAAATGGTATATTCACTTTATTCCTAACTCAATAATATGATTTGGTAGATATTTACCTAGGCTGCTTTGTATATGAAATCATGTAGGCCTAGGCTACAAAAAGTGGTCAATATCTACCAAATCATATTATTGAGTTAGGAATAAAGTGAATACACTATTCAATGCCTTTTTTTAAGCTGATTATGAATATAATAAGCATTTCTATTGGAAATGAATTTCAGCCCCCCCCCCTATATAGGCTATACCTAACCTAACCCAACCTAACCTAACCCTGATTGGCATATATAGGGAGGGGGCTGAAATTCATTTCCAATAGAAATGCTTATTATATTTGTAATCAGCATAAAAAAAAGGCATCAAATAGTGTATTCAGTTTAGTCCTAACTCAATAATATGATTTGGTAGATATTGACCTAAAAAGCCATCTGTATGACTTTTTGTTGTTTTCTCTATGTATCAGTAGGGTAGGCTGATATAATTTTTTTCTGTATGACATTTTATTGGATCATATATGAAATAAGAAAACCAAAAAGTCTTCTGTATAACTTTATTCATACTTCTCTATAATAATTTGATGTTTAAAAAGTCATACAGAAGACTTTATATCATTCTCCATGTTTAAAGGAAACACAATAGGCCTATTGTCTTTTGTTTAACTTTATAGTACTTTCTATATAAAGGTAAATGACAATATGTGTTTCTTAGAGTATAAAGAACCAATGACTTTAATAGTCAAACATTGCTCACCCAAAAAATATAAATTTGCCAACTATAGGCTAGTCAAAGTCAAAGTCAATTTTTCCTATACTGACAGGCCAAATTTTCCAACTAGATGAAAAAAATGTTTTTAATTATAAGAAGATTGGATAGTACCATTCTATATAAGCTTATAAACTAATTTTTTCCAATAGCCTAGTCAAAGAGTGGATAGCCTAGGCTATCCTGTTTAGGCTACTTCAGCTATTTGTATGTCAATAATGTGGATAATGAAAAATTTACCAATGTTTCACCAATTTGACATAACAAATTTCTGCAATAGCAAAAAGCATTGGGTATTTAAATTTTTTGGAAGTAGGTCTAATGCTAAACCTAGCTTATACCTCCAGATAGTTTGCTGTAAAGGCCTTTTTAAGCCAAATATTTTACTTCTGTGCAAACTAGATTATCAACAGCTTCAACACATTAACTTAGATGCTACTGTAAAAAATACAAATAGATGCTAGGCTACTCTTAGGGCAATTAGATATAGCAAAATAGACTTTGCAGAAATCTCATTCACAAGTTGCAAGCTCAATTCTTCAAAAAACGTGATGCGAAAATATAGTGCCATCTGAGAAACTTTAATTTAGATCAAGCAGAAATTATCAATTTGTATTTCAGATTTGCAGAACATAATTTGCGCTTTACTAAAAAAAATAAATGTTTTTAATTTTATAACTTTAATAAATCAAATAATATTAACATTTTGATTAACAAATATCAAAACAATGCTGATTTTTAATAACATTTGTTCAAGACGACTTATTTTGCAACTCAAAACCTTTTACTTGTACCAAAATATTTTCTTTTGACGTTTCAAACAATGCTTTGTATTTATCGAAGTTTGGTTTTGATTTATAGATTCCAGCGCCAGATCTCAGATTCTGGATGAATGTATTTTATTTATATGTTTTTCTTTTCCTTTATTTTTCCTTCTCTATTGCTATTTTTACAACACCCTTGTTTTTATTTGGATTGGTACGAAGGATTCGCATAAATGGTATCCAGCCGGTTGCTTTTTCAATCATTATTTTTATTTTGACTTTTTTTTTCATATTGAGTTGTGATTATGTTAATAGAAATGTCTGAAATTTTCCCTCAAATTCAGAAAATCCTATTTTCCAAGGGGGCTAGGGGTACACACCTAGAACAGTCTCCAAGAAGGCTCTTTCGGGGCTGCTGCCCAGTAAAAAAAAAAATCCCTAGACTCTTGAAAATCACTAATTCAGTACATAAATCACTAGAACTGTAATACTATTTATCAGTCTAATGAATAGTTATTTTGTTTCTTTACCATGTTCTATACAGGCGCACGAATAAGAAGGGTGTAAAATTAACTCCCTAGATGTGGAAAATACCTTTAAATTGGTATTTTGTTTTTTCTCAAGCGAAAATTACCCTTGAAACTTTGAAAAATGCTCTTTCGCATCTATATGCAGAGAACAGAACAAAATCCTTGCTTTCTTCCTGTATTTTCCTAATTTGGTACCCTGGGTTTATCCCCCGGAAGGTGAAAATTGGTTATCTGTGATCTAATCGAAAAGTTTACTTTTACTTTTTAATTTGTTTCCTTGCCCGTTCGAAACCCCAGTTTTTTCCCCAACAGATATGGGAATTATTTTCTTTTTACTCTAGTTGAGCTAGTGTAATTACTGGACACCAGTGACAATTTTGAAAATGACCTTTTTCAGTATTTTTATGGGAAAAATTTGTTCCTTCCTTCACAAATTTTAATAAGAATCGGTCTTATTGTTTCTTTAATAAAGAAAAGATCAAAAGAAAATGTTTTTTTCCACTATATTTCCGTTTATTACTGACGAATAATTAAAAAAACTTTTTTCACAAAACAAGTTTTTCAAAGAAAGTAAAGAGCTCCCTTAAACCAAAAATGAGCAAAAATAGAATCAAATAATCTACCAAGTGTAAAATTACCACAAATTAGAGCCAATAAATAAATAAAATCCAAAACAAACAGAAATTACAATAAATAACTTATTCAAACTGAAAATGAGCAGAAATTAACATGGTTAATGCCCACAACCCCTGTGCCTTCTCAAAGCCAAAACCGATTTTGCACTCTACAAACAAACAACAACAAATGAATGTGCATTGTTAGTTTGACATACATTTGCTCATATTTATTCTTTAAAATCTTAATAATTTTTTATTTATCAAAGTTATTAAAGTGCAAACATTTAATTGTCAGATTATTAATTGGTTATATTAATTTGTAGATTATTTGATTTTATTTTTGCCCATTTTTAGTTTAATGGGGTTCTTTACTTTTCCTTGAAAAACTTACTTTGTGGAAATAGTTTTTTTTAGTTAACTGTCAATAATACACGGAAATATATTGGGAAAAAACATTTTCTTTTGATCTTTTCTTTATTAAAGAAACAATAAGGCAGGTGCTTATTAAAATTTGTGAAGGACGGGACAATTTTTTCCATGAAAATACAAAAATGATCATTCTCAAAATTGTTGCTGGTGTCCCAGTAATCACACTGTACTTTAGTGCTGTTTTTCCATTTTTTAGATGGAAACCTGGAATTATTTTCTCCTGGAAAAATTACACAAAAGTTTTTCTTCTGTGAATCAGGGTGTTCGGGGTATACATTTTTGGAGGGGACGGGATAAACTGAATGTCATTTTATGTCTGAAATTCCCTTCGCAAAGTGAACTTTAGTCTCCTAGTACTTATTATTAAAACTGGTAAACATAGAAAAAGAGTATAGGTTGAAACCGCTTATATGTGCGTAAGGTTTTGGAACTTTTCAACTGTGCTGAACAAATGACTATCTCAAAATTTGATGGAACAATTTTGAGAAAAAAGAGACGTGTGAGGGGGGTCTGGTTACCCTCTAATTCCTTTGGTCACATAAAAAGGGCACTAGAAATTTTAATTTCCGTTCATACGATCCCTCTCCCGATGTTTCAGGACTATTGGTTCGATACGAGCATCCCTGGGGAAAAAACATACACCCGGGATCTTTATCCTGGCAAAAAATACAGAATTCAACATTTTTTGCAGATAAGAGCTTGAAACCTCTATAGAGGTTTCAAGAGCTTGAAACCTCTATAAAAAAAACCTCTATAGAATAGTAAGTTATTTGTGCTTATTAGGCATTTAAATTACAAACAAAAGAATTTGGAGAAATATTGGAGTATCGATTAGATATTAGAAGTAAAAACTAAAACCATTAAACAATTCTCATAGAAGATATCCCACCCCCTTAATCCCTACCGACTACAGTCATCAAACTATAATCGATATAGCCTATCTAGTTATATTACAAATCTTATTATGAAAAGCAACAGGTCCTATTTTCTTTTTCAATAATTTCTTTTTTCATTCAGAAAATTATATTTAATGTATACCTACCTTTTTTTTTTCAATGACTCCATTTCTGATCTATTTGCAAATGTAGAAGGTGTACTAAAGGCCGTACCCAGGATTTTTTTTCGGAGGGGTTTTACTAAAATAAAATCGGGGGGGGGGGAGGGAGTTACAAAAAAACCCTCAAAAAACGCATACAAAATTTGTTTATATCCATTTTTGTTATGTTTTTACGATTCAGACAATTTTTTTGGAAGGGAGGGGGGGGGGGGCTTTGGGTACGGCCTTGGGTGTATTCACATCCAATCCACTTTCAAAAATTTTAACAGAAGAAAATCTAATTTGAAACTGATACATTATAGAGAGTAAAAAACCTTAAATATGAAGGACAAAATTGACCTGAGCAAGTGTTGTGAAATAGTAAGTATTTACAGTTTTGTGATTAACTAGCTTCGCCTATCCTCTTGATGATAAAGCTCTGAGGTCTATATCTGATATAGTGCGAAATCAGAAGTTTAAAAGGCGGTATATTTGCACCACTATTTTCCGTTTTTTTATTAGTTGGCTACCTGTATGATTTATGCGGTTGAATAATGAATCTATGCGCTAAATCATAAAAAATCACCAGATTTAGAAAAAAACCTAAAAAACTCAAAAAAAAAAATCCAGAAGATTTGTAAAAAGCCTTAAATGAAAAATTTTGCCCCTAACAGAACTCAAAAATCCCTATTTAGGGGAAAAATCACTAATATGGAAACACTGGTTTGGAGCCCTGCTCATGTTAATTTCTGCTCGTTTTGAGTCTGACTCGGTTATTTATTGTAATTTCTGTTCGTTTAGGGTTTCATTTATTTATCGATGCTGATTTGTGGTAGTTTCACGCTTGGTAGATTATTTGATTTTATTTTTGCTCATTTTTTGTTTAATGGAGTTCTTTACTTTTTTTGAAAAAATTATTTGATGGGAAAAGTTTTTTTAATTAATTTCTGTTCGTTCTATATTGACCTAGTCTTTTCAGGAAAAAAGAACATAATAGTTTAAATCTTTTCGTTTTTTAAAAGACTTTATAGTTTGGCCTGCTATTTGTATGCTGGAGAACAATTTTTCAGCAATTTTTAACAACATACACCCTTTTAAAAATCTGGACACAAATAGTAGTGTTTAATTTAGTTTCATACCTCCTCTAGTTGACCTGAAATAGAAAACTTGATACCATTCGCAAAAAAACATCTGTTTACTTTCTTTGATAGCTTGGATACACTTACGCTATTTTGATTTGGTTAAATTTTAAAAGCAGAAGTAGCCCCTAAAGTTTAAACATAATACCCTCAGTCACTCTTGGGATACTGCTGAGATGCCTTATTGGGAATTAGCATTAAGACAATGCATTTTGATTTAATCTTAAGGCAACATTTAGTTTTTAAACATAATGGGCAAATGGGAAGGTGGTTGTAGAGGGGGATTAGTTGCCCTCCAATCACTTTCAACTATTAAAAAGGGCACTAGCCCTTTCAATTTCCAATCGAACGAGCCCTTTTTGAGTTTCTACGTCAACACTTTCTATAAACACCTTATATGCCTCAAGGGCATAAATTACAACCCTTGCCCTGAGGGATATGAGGGGGCTGTCATAGTCAAAGACCTAATTTCCAGAACTGTCAACTACGTTGAACAAAATGGCTATCTTAAAATTTTGAATGGATGTCTTTGGGGAAATGGTGGGCGTGAGAGGGGGATTAGTTGCCCTCCAATCACTTTCAACTATTAAAAAAGGCACTAGCCCTTTCAATTTCCAATTGAATGAGCCCTTTTGAAGTTTCTACGACAACACTTTCTATAAAAAACCTTATATTCTCCCAAGTCATAACTTACAACCCTTGCCCTGAGGGCTGGGGGGGGGTCATCCTCAAAGACCCAATTTCCAGAACTTTCAACTACGTTAAACACAATTGCTATCTCAAAATTTTGATTGGATGTGTTTGAGGAAATAGTGGGCGTGAGAGGGGGATTAGTTGCCCTCCAATCACTTCCAACTATTAAAAAAGGCACTATCCGTTTCAATTTCCAATCGAATTTGAAGTTTCTACGACTTCACTTTCTATAAAAAACCTTATATACCCCCAGGGCATAAGCTTACAAACCTTGCCCTGAGGGCTGTGAGTATCTTTGGGGGAATATGTATCCTAAAAATGTATTAATATATCTTAGAAAACCATAAAATGTTCCCCTATCGTGCGTGTTCTTCTAACTGATTAAGAAAGCGACCTTATTTTAGTGAGAAAAGTCCTATTTTGTTCGTTCTTTTTTCATAAATTTCCAGGTTTTTCCTTCTTTTTCTTATTATGTGGCTAGTAACGAGTCTTACAAAGTACAAATGAGGGAAAGAACTTTGAGAGAGAGAGAGAGAGAGATTTATTTTAAACAAACAATCAATTTAACATAAGTTTAGTGGCCACCCCAAGAAGTAAAAACTTGTCCAAGGGGGTGGCAAAAATACACTAACATAACAAAACAGCAATAAAAAAAAAACGAAAAAAATAATAACCTATCTATAACACAGTCCCCAAACAGCACCACAAACCTTAAACCTTAACATTTTCATTAAATTTGCAATCATATTCATAATCATCACCCCCAGGAGCCATAAAAATTTACCAATATCATTATTAAAAAAAAAAAAAAAAAAAAACCTAGAATTCATACTTACTAAAAAGCATCCCTTTAATTACTATCTTAAACGAAGAAATATCACCTATATTTTTTATATTTTGATCAAGATGGTTCCAACTTCTGATCCCCCTGTGAAGCAAAGAAAACATCGATCGGGCCGAAACTACCAGTAGAATATTAATCTCTGCAGATGACCTAGTATCATAATCATGGACAGAAGATCTCAGGTTAGCCAAGCTATCAAAACACGGGAGGTTTATACCCCTCTGAATCCTAAAAATGAATAGAAGTGTATACAACTCCCTTAATCCAGAAGCTGGCAGCATCTTTACACGCTCATACACGTTTCGTACCGAATCCCGGGGTTGTAGGCCATCTAACAGCCGAACAGCGTTGTTTTGTAGAACTCGTATTGGCCGAGCAATAGAAGGAAATGTTCCAAGCCAAACGCTACTACAATACAATATATATGGATGGATAAGGGAATAATAAAGAAGGCGCATAACAAAAGGAGGAAAAAAATGCTTAAGTTTTCTCATTATACCCAGGTTACGAGACACGGTTTTACAAACATAATGTACATGGCGCTTGAATGATAAAACATCATCAATATAAACCCCCAGGTACTTATAAGAACACACCCGCTTTAAAGCTCCATACTGTGTTGCAATATCCTGAAACCATGGATAAAAATGTGGTGAACGGGAAAAAATAACAAAATTAGTCTTACCCAGATTAATCTTTAATCTATTTACCCTCAACCAGGAATATAACCTTTCAATAGCATCTTTCATCGATGTCTGAAGTAATTCTTCTGTCTTCGCGGTACTAACAGCAACTGTGTCATCAGCAAATAATGACACCGTCTCATTCCTGGGATTTTTGACCATATCACTAACATTAAAACAACAAACCTGGGATACAATCAGGCATGTCATTAATATACAATAAAAAAAGAATCGGACCAAGAACTGACCCCTGCGGGACACCACTAGTCACTGGGCGGGCGCCTGATTGTATACAAGTCATCTCTACAAACTGGTACCGGTTACTAAGGAAACTCCGTATAAAGTCAAGAGCTTTACCTCGGATCCCATAGACCTCACATTTTTCCAGGAGTAGGCCATGGTCAACTGTATCAAAAGCCTTCTGTAAGTCTAGAAACACTGCACCAACCTTAAAACATTCATCTAAAGCTATGTTAATTATACTAGTCAAAAATATCAATGCATCCTCTGTCTTCCTATCTTTTCTGAAACCGAACTGATTATTATTCAACAATTTAAACTTCTCTAAAAAATAGGTCAACCGATTACTAAAACACTTTTCAATAAGACGAGAAATAACTGGCAAGACTGATATTGGGCGATAATTACCCAAATCATTTCTATCACCACCTTTATAAACCGGTGTCACTCTTGCATTTTTTAAACAATCTGGAAACCTTCCTTGACGGAAGCAATCATTAATCAGTGATGTCAGAACACCAGATATACAAGGGAAAATGTATTTTAGAATTTTTAGGCTAACTAGGTCACTACCGGACGAACTATTTTTCATACTATAGATAATATCCCTTAACTCATCTAATGTAATCATCTTTAGATTTAGCGATACATTTGCAGGAGATGGTAGAGTAGATCCAAAGGGTGGGTCATCTGGAGACGAGGAAATCATCTCGGCTATTTGTAGGCCTACTGAACAAAAATGATTTAAAAACTCATTACATATCCCAGTACCATCTGCAATTATAACCTCATTAACAGTCACTTCTGTTGGTAGAATATTAGACCGCTGACCTATAACATTACGGATTATTTGCCAAGTTTTCAACGGGTTACCTTTAACATCATTGAACTTCATACTAAAATATTTTTGTTTAGCCTCACGGAGGAGATTATTCAAACAATTACGAAAAACACGGTATCGCTCTTTATTCTCATCCGTCGGTCTTAAAGCTTGTGACTTAAACAGTCTATCTCTTACATTTATTTTTCGAAGAAGGTCATGCGTTATCCATGGCTTCCTCCCATTATGTTTTCGACCATTCGAATTCTTCACTGCTCCCACTTCCTTAACCATTTCTAAAAGCTTACTATAAAAGAGTGAAAATTTAGTATTTACATCACTCTCATTTCCAAACAGAGATACCCAATCAATATGAACCATATTATTTTTTAGTTTCTACAGGGCACTGCGATCAAAAACTACAACTCTTTTACTCCGTTCAGGAGTTTCTCGCTTAGGGATAGATACCTCAAAATCTGCAAAAACACCAAAGTGGTCAGATTCCACATTTACAAGAACTCTCGGCGACCTAAAAGGTGAATTGGAAAAAATATTATCCAAAAGTTTTGCAGACGTCCTAGAAACTCTAGTTGGGATATTAATCGTTGGGAACAGCCCATAAGACATACACAAATTTAATAACTGAGAAGTCACAGAAGACTCCATATCCAGCATGTTAATATTAAAGTCACCTAGAACAAAACAAGAGTTATTACTAATTTGTACTTTTGCCAGCTGTTCATGAAGATTCTCAAAAAATTCTTGAATAGAACCAGAAGGAGGCCTATATACAATTACTAAATATGTATCAACATTATTCAATTTAGCTTGTAATACTAGCGTTTCACACACCATTTCCTTATATTCACTTAGATCATCTCGGACTCTAACACGGAGATCTTCACGAACATAAGCCGCAAGACCCCCGTGTTGACGTAACTCCCGGTTCCGAGTAAACAAAGTATATCCAGGTATATCTAAAAGAGCAGAATTGTGGTCCTTCAACCAGGTCTCCGTCAAAGCAAACACATGGAAAAGATTAAGTTTACCTAGATTCGCTAAAAAATCAAATGTCGTATTTAGGCCCTGACAATTCAAAAGAAAAATCCCAAAATCTTCCGATCCACCATGCCGACACTCAACATCATGAAAATCATAACTAAAAACAAATTTAGAATCCTCAGGGGGGTTAAAAGCTGGAACCACAAAGTCCAAATTTCTATTAATACATTCATTAAAATAATTATAAAAATTAACCTTCTTATTTTCCAAATCAATTATACTACGAGCCCCCAGGGGTAGAACAAGATCTCTAACCACTATCTATTAAAGATCCAAATGGCCTGTGGTGACGAATAGGGCATGTACCAATCACAATTAAAGATACTCTCTCAATACTCACAACAAAAAATGAAACAAAAATAATCAAAAGAAAAAATGAAAAAATAAAAACACCAAAAGAAATAAGGTATAAATTCTAAATAAAGGCAAGCGAAGAAAACAATCATTATTAATCACCAAAGAGCACAATATAATCACACAGAGGGTATCCAATCTAAACTCTAACAGCCAATTAAATTACTTAACCTTACATCACAAACTATAAAAACAAATATAATTTTCCTTGATTAACAACAAACAAGCAAAACATTCACTTCTGCTTTCCGAATCGACCTTTTTGACTACGCCCTCCATAGTCATGGCTAATAACCGGTCTAGCAAGTTCAGTAATTACATCATTCTGAAAATACTTAGCGATCGATCCATCAGGGCGTTTAAATTGAACACAAGGTGGGAAAGATTTAGTAACCCATGCATCAAAACCTGCATCTCGTAACTGGGCTCGCTTATTAAATAAAATTTTTCTAGCCCGACGTAACTCAGGGGTAGCATCATCACTAAGAAACAATTCCTTGAATGGGCCAATATTCTTATTATTTAGTTTTTTTGCACTGCGTAATAGACCAATTTTTGTTTCCTTGTCACTTAGTTCAACTTTGAAAAATTTGGCATCCTTCTTACACTGAATAACTTTGAATGGTGGTACTGTAGGCTGTTCTAAACCCACTTTAACAATATCCTGGAACAAAGCAACAGCAACATTTTCACTTTCGCAACCTGCATTCCAAACAATTATGTTTTTACCCTCTGTTCAATTTCCAGTTTAACAAGCCTATCCGACATTTCCAAAACTGCATTTCCCTGGGCCTTAGCCTCATCAACAAGAACTGATAATTGTGATTTCAAGGATGAGTTCTCATTTGTTAGAACTTCAATTCTACTATCATGAATAGCAACTTGAGAACCCTGGTCAGACTGGGTCACCTCTATTTTGGAAACACGATCGTCTAGTGCTTTTAACTTATCGTTCACCATGTCTAGTTTTCTACCATTTTCTTGGACAGCTTCAAGTACTTTATTAAAATTCTGTGATAAAGTTTCCACGGTAATTTGGGTGATAGAACTTCCGGTACTAGTAGATGTAGAATTCAACGGGTTTTCTGAGTCCTCAGCAGGACGATTACGTTTGCGATTACGACCCATACCAATTAAAGTAAAGAGACTTCGCCCACTTCAAATAGATAAATTGTTTGTTTACTCACTCTAATTTTAACGTACTGTTGGCTTTGGCCGTTAATTACTAGCACGGCTAAAAATATAACCAGGACAGGTACGCCTCAATAATGGCTAAATATCAAACTTGGGTGATAGAAGCGGCAACAGGGGAATATGGGCTTCGAAAATCCGTGAAGTAATCCAAATCTGCCACTGAACACTGATAACAAGCACCCTCGTGTGAACTATGCTGTTACTCGGGCAAGAGCATAATGATAATTCAAAACATTAAACGAAACTTACTCGCAAGGGGGGAGTTCGACTACCCCCCAAAAATCCAAAAAACGTGCTGTTTATAATCCTTTATATTCCAAGTTTTATAATCCAAACGTTGCGCAATTATAATCCTTTTTCACTCAAATGTAATTACTATAGCTATTACTATTGCATATATTGATCTTCACTGTACCACAGTAAATTAGATTGCACAACTTACTAATCTGATGGTGCTCGTAAAACGTTCCAATTTCGTTATGAAATAAATGTTCTTTTACTTCACTGAGATTAGATTGCGAAACTTACTAATTTGATTATGTTCGAAAAAATATCTGTTTTTAGATAGGTGTTATCGCTTTGAACTCTGAATGAAAACTTTGATTAAACGATCCAGCCTAGCTCTAAGAATTTGTTCAACTAGGTGTGGGCAATTTTTTCCAAAGTTTTCTACTAAAAAATTAATGCCATTTTAGAACCACTTGGAAGTTTTTTTTGCTGGGAACACAGTTTATAATGCCAAGAGGGGGATAAGTTCCGCAGTCGGGTTGCTTCTCATAAAAGGCTCCTAACCTGGCCTTCTACCTGTGGCAGATCCTAGATTTGTCAGGAATGGGCTGCCTACAATTTTGATGACATTTTTTCTTCGATGAACTTGTAGCTTAGAATAAAGCCAAACGATTTTGCCGTAAGTCTACTCTCCTTTTTGTGTTGTCTCAACAGTCATCCGCCTTTGATGATGGTTGTCATACTAGATTCTTTCGTTCTACCATTTTACTATATTTTAATTTTACTACATTAAAAAGTAGATTTTTTTGGGTTTTTTCGTTTTTTTTCTTATGATAGTCCATACTTTGAATCACATAAAATTGTATTGCTTTACAGACGTACAAAAAAAAACCGAATCCATTGACTTTTGAATTAAAATCAAGAAAAAGCCAAGACAGATAGTCTGAGTGAGAAGCAAAGCTGACAAGCCCCTTACAGAATTGTGTAAAAATTATGTCATTTTCACTTGTTGATTGATAGTTTATCATACATCCTAGGGCAGAACTAAGGTAGATAGTCATGAATTAAGGGATGATTGGGATTTTTGGGCTAACTCATGACCGACAATGTCGACTGGATTTGTATGTAAAATGGGGGACTGAATCGTTAGTGCCAGTAGACTTGACCTCCCTTGGAACACTTAGATTGCCTCTATTTTAACAAAACTAAGGAAAATACAGACAATTTTCCATTTCACATTATTTAAGTCACAAATCAACAATTCAAGACGTTAAAGTTGACATTGCCCTTATGTCTAACCCGAGTGCTAAAAGATATTTAAATTTTCTATGAAAAGTTGTCATTTTAAGAAGAAAAACCCCTAAAAGTAATTTATAATTATGTTTTTTATCTAAATGTTACGCTATTCTATGAGAGGGGCCGGAAAAATTACACAAGGAGAGCCAAATTCAGATACACCTCCCCATTGCCGATACTTGTTTCTAAAATCAGCCTTGGAGTAGGAATGAGCTATTATAAGCTTTTCGTAAAAAGAGTTTCATTCAAAATTAGGTAAATAAAGGGATCTTTAAATTAATAGTCTGAAGCTGGATAAAGTTACTCCATTTTGTTATATAGCATATAAAACTGTGCTAGAAGGCCTTTACGGTTGAGGTACGGAAATATTTTTGTCCAAATTGTTGCTGGTATCCCCTACCTCCCTTGAAAAAAATTCTTGACTTCTTATCAGAGATATCATGATATCATGATATGAAAGATATCATGCCCACATCATCCTCTGGATATTCTTGTTCAACATAACTTCTCACCACCAAAGTAAACAGACCCCCGATTTCCGGAAAAAATTCTTTATAAAATTCGTATCCCAGTCCATCCACCTCAGGTGACTTGCCATTTTCCATTCCTATTATTATTTTTTCAGTTTCAAGCCTGGTTACATCCTGCAGTATCAGCTCATTCTCTTCGGTCTTTACCTTCCTAACTGGTTCAAAATCTGCCAAGGAATCCATTCTGCTATCTCGTTCTTGATCTGGCAGTGTGAAAATTTGCTTATAAGAATCTTCCACTATTTTTGTATCTTCTCTTCATTTTCCACAACTTCTCCCTGCTTATTTCTTAATCTCCTAATTCTGTTATTTTCTCTTCTTTTTTGATTTAATTTTCATTGCTGGATTTACTTGTTCTGCATTCTCTTCTTCGGACAATCTATTTTTCCGTTTCCAAATCTCAAATTCTTTTTCTTCAATCTTTCGTATTTCATCTTTGACTTCTTTAAGCCCGCACCACACCTACATCCCCTCGTCAATCTCTTCCTTCAGTTGGTTTAACACTATAAAGATGTCTTTTATGTGCTTTACTTTTCCGTCTTGATTCTTTTTCCCAGTTTTGTACATATTCTTTTACTTTAGGACTTTCCAAAATTGCACTGGCTCTGTTCCATTTGTAAAATCATGCATCCAAGTTCGAATACTGGCTCTCAGCTGCTCTTTCAGTGGACCCTTAAGTGTTGAAGGATTCAGTTTCCAACAGCTCCTTCTAAATTTTTCTAGTTTTGTGTTAGTTCCCATATCCATCACAAGGGCAATGTGGTCAGAGAAAGATACGAGTTCGTTCTGTACACTTATCTCACACTAGGATATCCAGAGGATGATGTGGCCATGACATCTCTCCTTTTTAAAGGAGGCGATAGAATGGACCTTCAATACTGGAGATCTATAGCGGTTTCAAACAGTGACGACAGAATAACGTCCAAATTTTTAACTAAGAGAGTCGAGAAGGTGATTCCTGGAATCCTGGGAGGATATCAGTTTGGTGGTATTCAAGGAAAGAAGGCCCGGCATATTCTCAACGTGCTGCATGACTTGTTGGTACGCAGAGACGACGAAATGGCAAAAAGGCGTTTTACGTAATGGCTTTCCTACTGTGTATGGATGTTGTCAAAGTGTATGACTCGGTTATAAGATCGATACTGTGGACACTGATGAAGGAAAATTTTGGGTTTGATCAACGGTTTGTGAAGTGATATGAAAATTTATATAAGAACCGATGGCGGTTGTGAATATAAATGGTTACACTAGTGGAAGGCTGAAGATTGAAAGGACAGTGCGACAAGGGGATCCGATTGCCCTTTATTTATTCGAACTTTATATCGATCCACTTTTTAAGTATGTCGAACGGCGGATACAGGGGATTGCGATTACGCCGAATATCTCATTGAAATCACTAGCTTTTATAGACGATGGGGCCTTCCTCCCTGGGAGTGTGGCTGATTTGATAGAAGTGGTGAGAGGACTAATGTGGTATGAGGAGCATTTCTTGGTAAAAATCCACAGAAAAAAGAGCCAGTTACTAAACATAGGTGAGTGTGTACGGTTAGATGATAGCGTCTGGGTTGAGGAGGCTCAGTCAGTGAAAGTATTGGGTGCACTTTTTGAAAGAACGGTGAATGTGGAAAATTTGTGGGAAGAGCGGGTGAAAAAGATTGAGGAGTCGCAGGTAGCCCATCAAAGAACACATTTCGTGTCAACGTTTGAGCGAGTAGTGTATGTAAACATGTATGCTCTCCCACTGCTATTTTATCTGGCACCGGCTTTTAATCTTGAAGAAAAGTATGCTAAAAAGGTAGAAAGGAGCATTTGGTGTTTCGTTTGGAGGGGAAAGCTTGAAAAGCTGAGTATGAAAATGTTGTATGTGCTCCGAGAAGAGGGGGGTCTTGGTGTTACAAATTTCCGAAAGGTGTGCAAGTCTCTGAGAATTAGAAACGTCTGTGAGATGATCTATAGTAAATGGATCGACTGTGAAATAATAAGAGGATGGACCTTACCAGTGATAAATACTGAGGAGGATGAACTAGCAAAGCAAAAATGATCAGGGATGAGCCAGAGAAACTCCATGAAGTAATATGGTGTACTCGAGAAATGAAAAGCCTAGGCTTGCTGAGTGATCAGGTGAAAAATGCCGAAAGGAAAAAGATTGTGGATAGATATTTAAAGAAAACGGAAGAAGAAGAAGTGGATTTTCACGTGAAAAGAAAACAGCCATTTGTGAATTTTAAGCTATCGTTTGAGAAAATGCATAGTGTGCCGTATAGTCAGTTTAAAAAGGAATTCATGTTTCTGTTTATTCATGAGATACTGCCGCATCAAGGTCGAATAAGCCGTTTTACCCTAGATGAAGGTCAAAGTGCAAGCTTTGTGACGAAATAGTGATAAATGGCCTGAAGCACGAATTTTTCAATTGTAAATATAATGAAGGAATTGTAGATAAGTGTCTTAGTGCCTTAAGAGATCGTGGAGTAATTTGGAATACTGAGTAAGACCAGGTTGATTAAACTGAATGTAGAAATTCCTGGAAATGAGAGGAGATAGCGAGCTGTGGTGTTGATTACGATGAAATTATGTGAATATGTATAGAAAAGAAGGAAGAAGAGAGAAGGGATTGAGTTAAGAAGGTTTGGTTATGATTGTAGGAGAACGATAGTGCGTTTAAGTTAAACTGAAACGTGGAAAGAATGAGTCGATATTGCGTGGATAGAGTTGTTGGTTGAAGATCATACTCCCTGACTATGTTGTGTCTGGGAGTATGAGCGGTGACCACTCTGCGTATCATGTTGAAAGGATATTGATTGTGGTTCTCGGCGTCCAGAAGGTATTTTGTATTACGTGCGATTTACTTTTTGTCTTTGTAAATAAACCCATTGAATTGAAAGAGTTTATTGTAAAGAGGTAGGTTATGCTTGAGGAGATATATTGTGTGTGTGTGTTTGTTTGTGAGTAGAAATGGGTAAAACAGCGTTGTCAGTTTTTTTAATTTTGTTTTGTTTTTTGGAGTTAAATAGTAGCCGGAGTATAGTTAAAAGGGAAAAATGAAAAGATAAAATTTAAAAGTGGTATCACTATAATTTTTTTGACGTCTTTGTAATTTGTAAATATTTTGGCGTATTTTCTGTAAAAGAAAGTTATACTAATAGATAATTAGGTTTATTTTTTTTATTATTATTAATTTAATTAGTTTATTTTGAATTTTTTTATTGTTATTATTTGTTTCTATAGGAGACACGTAGGGTCACCATCCGGAAGAGTTTAGAGGTATGGTAAGATATTGCCACCGTATGAAGGGCTTCCTGTTGGGAGAGGACGCCCTTCTCCACGGGAATGGCAATTCTTTTTTCTTTTATTGGAAAGTTTTTGGTAGTATATGGTGGCTTGAGGAGTGTCAAGTTCGACTGCTATTTAATAAAAAGAGTAGGTGACGTCTAAAGTTAAAATTAGATGTATTTTGAATTTAAAATTTGTCCTCACTGAGAGGAGAGGAGGTGGGTTTTTAAATTATAAAAAAAAAATAGCAGTCACAATAGACTAGATACGTCGACCTGTCCTAAGCTTTTGACCTAACCCCATCGAAGCATTGTCTTCAACTATTAGCATTGTCTTCTTCCCCAGTGACTTGCTTGGAGTTATTTTTGCTCTCATTGACTAGCGAAGATTGGGAGGTGTTGAGCAATATAAATTGAGAGACAGCCTAATCACCATCCGTACCCGCTTTCTGATGACATCGGCAATTGGGTCATGGTTTATCATGCGATAGATTTCGTCGTTCCTCACTCTCCATGTCCAATGTATGTTCAGAACATTGAGAAAATTATAGACAGTAAGACAATTACTATCAACAGCTTGGAGACGTTTTCCCAACTTCGTATCAATGCCCTAAGTTTCACAAGAATATGCAAAAACAGAAGTTACATTACTGTTATAAATTCTGTCCTTTAGCTTCTGGGAATATTTTCCCAGACACTTCTAAAGCAGTTTAAAACAGCGTCAGCCAATGCTATTTGGCTAAAGTTTTCTTTGTCGGGACTAGAACACAAGCAAAATTAAATTTTAGAAGAATATTTTAAAGAACGATATTGAAACTTAAAATGAGGACCAATTAACGTATGTAAGAAGCTCAACTCAAAACGAACAAATATTGCCACAAAAGAAGTCGAACCAAAAAGGAACAGAAATCGCTAAAAATAAGAGCGGCGTTACCTCCCTCGTGTTTTTTTTATCATAGAATTCAAAAATACAAAAATACAAACACTTCTTAAACTTCCGATAGACAAATAGCTACTTTTCGTGGTTAAACATTTTTTTTCGATTTAATTTTCTTCAAGAGAGGTAGGGGATGCCAGCAACAATTTGGACAAAAATATTCCCGTACCTCAAGCGCAAAGGCCTTCTAGCACAGTTTTATATGCTATATAACAAAATGGAGTAACTTTATCCAGCTTCAGACTATTAATTTAAAGATCCTTTTATTTACCTAATTTTGAATGAAACTCTTTTTACGAAAAGCTTATAATAGCTCATTCCTACTCCAAGGCTGATTTTAGAAACAAGTATCGGCAATGGCGAGGGGTATCTGAATTTGGCTCTCCTTGTGTAATTTTTCCGGCCCCTCTCATAGAATAGCCTAACATTTAGATAAAAAAAACATAATTATAAATTACTTTTAGGGGTTTTTCTCTTAAAATGGCAACTATTCATACAAAATTTAAATATCTTTTAGCACCTGGGTTGGACATATGGGCAGTGTCAACTTTAACGTCTTGAATTATTGATTTAGATAATTAAAGAACTTTTTCCAGAAAATAAGTTTTTCAAAGAAAAGTAAAGAACTCCATTAAACAAAAAATGAGCAAAAATAAAATCGAATAATCTACCAAGCGTGAAACAACCACAAATCAGCATCGATAAATAAATGAAACCCAAAACGAACAGAAATTACAATAAATAACCGAGTCAAACTCAAAACGCGCAGAAATTAACATAAGTTAATTAATAAGTAAATTATAAGTAAATTAACATTAGCATAAGCAAAACCCCTATGCCTTCCCAAGGCCAGAACAAAATTTCACTTTACTGAAAAAATACAAATGAATGTGCATTGTCAGTTTAATATACATATACTGATATTTAGTAATCAAAATGTTAGTATTATTTGATTTATTAAAGTTATAAAAGTAAAAACAGTTACATTTTTTCAGTACAATGCAAATTTTGTTCTGGCCATGGGAAGGCCTAGGGGTTTTGCGCCCAACTTATGTTAATTTCTGCTCGTTTTGAGTTTGACTTGGTTATTGATCGAACTCGAATTATTGATTCATGATTTAAATAATATGAAATGGAAAATTATCTGTATTTTCCTTAGTTTTGTTAAAATAGAGGCAATCTAAGTGTTCCAGTGAGGTTAAGTCTACTGGCACTACTGATTCAGTCCCTCATTTTGCATACAAGTCCAGTCGACATTGTCCGTCATGAGTCAGCCCCAAAAATCTCCATCATCCCTTAATTCTATGACTATTTACCTTAGTTCTGCCCTAGGATGGATGATAGACTATCTATCAACAAGTGAAAATGACATAATTTTTACACAATTCTGTAAGGGGCTTGTCAGCTTTGCCTCTCACTCAGACTATCTGTCTTGGCTTTGTCTTGATTTTAATTCAAAAGTCAACGGATTCGGTTTTTTTTTGTACTTCTGTAAAGCAATACAATTTTATGTCATTCAAAGTATGGACTATCATAAGAAAAAAAACGAAAAAAATTAAAACAATTAAAAAAAGGACTTTTAATGTTTTTAATGTAGTAAAATGATGGCCGGTAAAATGATGGCCGGTAGAATGATGGCCGGATGGCCGGTAAAATTAAAATATAGTAAAATGGTAGAACGAAAGAATCTAGTATGACAACCATCATCAAAGGCGGATGACTGTTGAGACAACACAAAAAGGAGAGTAGACTTACGGCAAAATCGTTCGGCTTTATTCTAAGCTACAAGTTTATCGAAGGAAAAATGTCATCAAAATTGTAGGCAGCCCATTCCGGACAAATCTAAGATCTGCCACAGGTAGAGGGCCAGGTTAGGAGCCTTTTATGAGAAGCAGCCCGACTGCGGAACTTATCCCCCTCTTGGCATAATAAACTGTGTTCCTAGCAAAAAAAAACTTCAAGTGGTTCTAAAATGGCATTAATTTTTTAATAGAACACTTTGGAAAAAATTACCCACACCTAGTTGAGCAAATTCTTAGAGCTGGGCTGGATCGTTTAATCCAAGTTCTTTACTTCATTTGTACATTTGTAAGACTCGTTACTAGCCACACAATAACAAAAAGAAGGAAAAACCTGGAAATTTATGAAAAAAGAACGAACAAAATAAGACCTTTCTCACTAAAATAAGGTGGCTTTCTAAATCAGTTAGAAAAATACGCATGATAGGGGAAAATTTTATGGTTTTCTAAGATATATCAATACATTTTTAGGATACATATTCCCCCAGAGAGGCTCTCCTATGGCCCCGAGGAAGCGAAGTCGTTGACCTTGGGAGCTAATTTCTTTGCACAAAAAAAAACCTTTGCGATGCACATTCAAGCAATGACAAGGGCTTGCTATACAATTTTGTATGTTACCTTTAAAAATATTACACCTGTGCGCAAGGGGGAGGGGGTAAGGGCTCATACTTTTTTTTAGGATTTCGCACCTGTCCAAACGGGTGGATGTTCCCTTTTCCTGAAAAATGCAGGGTTCTGATCAGTAGCATTAGGGCTAAAAAGAGATGCTCCGACATGTATTATACTAGCCGTATCAGATTTTACAGTATTTTTTCTTTGAGACCTGAAATGCCAAGTTCCAATTTAAAGATATTCTTCCAAATCGAATTTCACCACTTTAAATTTTAGCAGGACTCACCAGACAGAAGAACAACATTAAGCTTCTTTAGAAGAACTCTAAATATGACAGGGGTTCTAATAAATAGCCCACTTGTGTAAATAAATAGCCCAATGTGTTGATAAGTCCTACTAAATAGCCCACTTGTTTAAAACAAAATCTAGTTTCAAGGGAGTGCTTCCATAACAACCGGTTGAAGATTTTTGTTCAATTTCTGTTTAACCAGCTACCGCCAATAGGTTGTTGACAAAGTTGAGCAGGTACTTAAGTACATGTATTTCTTAATAATTAAAGAAATACTTAAATACATCTTTCCAATAGAACTTTAAATACATACTTAAGTACTTCTTATTACTACGTACTTAAGTGCGAAGCAA
Source organism: Artemia sinica (assembly GCA_027921565.1). NCBI lineage: Eukaryota > Metazoa > Arthropoda > Branchiopoda > Anostraca > Artemiidae > Artemia > Artemia sinica. The sequence continues at coordinate 48,245,933 of CM051273.1, read as the reverse complement.
TTCAATAAAACGTATTTGGAATACTTAGTACCAACACCTTTTTGGTCCAATACTTCTACTTGTATACCTTTTTATAGTACTTAACCCAATAGTGGTTCTTGATCGACAATCATAAAATCTGACTGATAATCAACCAATAATATGGCTGCAGTGAAGACGCAAAAGGTAGAATACCCAATAAGCAGGGTGTATTTTCGTACCAGAAAATTTTGCTGTCCCCTCCTCAACGCCTCGCTCTTTACGCTAAAGTTTTTTATTGTTTAAAAAAAATAAGAGTTGTGAGAAAGTCAAACTTTAGCGTAAAGAGCGAGGCGTTGAGGAGGGGACAGCCCCTTTCATATACGGAATAATATAGCTGCAGTGAAGACGCAAAAGGTAGAATACCCAATAATCAGGGTGTATTTTCGTACCAGAAAAATTTGCAAGCCAAAATTAGAATGTTGAAAGCCACGCTAATAGCAATGAACAAGTATGGCTCTTGAACGTGGGCATTTTGAAAGGCACAGGACAGTTTTTTGCGGAGGAATTAGCCAAGGATAATTTTAGGTTGTCGTTTGACTGACTATATATATCAAACAATAATCTGTACAAATATGGTTCGACGCCATTTTCTGGGACCATAATGATAGAAAGCTTAAGCTGCAGAGCCCTGTTTGACTGATGAAGGATGAGAGATTGACAAAGATTGTGATTATTGGCTACCCATCTGGGGTTAAACAAAAACCAGGTATAGGATATGATCGAATAGGATAGGAAGAGGTTGCAAGAATAGATTTAAGCGAAATTAGAACTTCAGGAAAGGAGGCAAAGAGTAAAGCTACGATTTGACTGAGGCGGAAGAGGAGCATGCGCAGCTGTGTTGTGCCCAGACGGCTTGGTACTGCTGTGAGTTTTCGATAGTGACAGTAGTAGCAGTAATTAAACCAGCAATAGTTAACCACAGCCAGGGCCGTATCCAAGAATTTTTCGGTGGGGGCAGGGTTAAAAAAAAAACTTTACTGTCAAAAAGTTGTTTATATTCATTTTTGTTACGTTTTTACGAGTCGGACAATTTTTTTTTTTTTGGGGGGGGGGGGGTCAAACCCCCTAGCCCCTCCCTGGATACGGCCTTGACCCTTGTCGATCGTGAAAATACAGGGATTTTCGAACAATTGAAGACCACCCGAGCAGGTTGTTGTTCAACAGTGTCACGAGATAAGCCCTTTAAATCAGACAAGCTCAATAGCAGGTAATGGACATCAATATTAAGTTGAAGAAGGTAGTAAGCTGATGCATGAAATTAAGTAAACAAAATTTAAAGGTCGGACAGATGTAGCATTTTTGAGGCCAATAACGGCAGTATTGAACAAATACGGCCGTAGTTGACGCCAGTTTCGAACTAGTAATCTTTTCTAGATTAGCACTGAGCTTTTTATTTGTACTGACTTATTTAAGTTTGAGAATTTGACTCAATAAAAGAAAATGTTTGACTAGTGGAGTTTTGGAAATATTTTTTATAGAGGCTTAAGCTCACCCAATCTCAATGAATATACTGCTTGAATGCTCGGCCATACGAGTTTTCTTCTTTCAATGTCCATTTTTAACAAAATTAAATATTTGCAAAGGAAATACTGTCTTTTCTTCGAAAAAGCCAGCTTACCATCCGCACTTGTATATCTCTTAAAACAAAAGAAGAAAACACATTATCGGTCCAACCAAAAAGACTTTGACACCAAATAAGGCTATTTTTAGCAATCCTCGTCCGCTTTTCCTTTCTACCACGATCCAACGGGCTGATTAGCGAGATACTATGCCTTGATTCAATTTTCTTCATGCGGAAACAGAGACGTCAAGAGATGGAGAGAGAAACAAATAGACTTGCATTGGCCAGAAGATCAGAGGGATGTCCCTAGCCACAAAAGGTCCGTGGGAAGAAACTGTGCATACTCGTGATGAACAGTGTACGGCTACAAGACCTTTAACCAATACACTATCCTCTGTCGCTAGGTATGTTACCCAAATTGCTAATCCTCTATCCTCTAATAGCTAAACTAAAAAAAAATCACAAATATCCACTGAGCTCTAAGAAATTGGTATCTACTAAGAAAATAACCATCATTAGAGTTTAAAAAAGTTTTAATAAAGACCAAATTCTGTATAATAGGTAAACATTTTCACTCCAAACAAAACATAGAATTGAAATAATTTTTAAGAAAACGACTCCAAATTTCTTGTAAGAAACGAAATGAGAAATTTTGGCTAGTGATAAAAAGAGACTGAGATCATTCAAGGCCAAGTGCCCAATTAACACCCTGGACAAGTAGTAAAATCACTGGCTGCCATGCTACTAACCATCTGATCCAGTCTAGCAGCTCACCATACAGAACGTGGGGCTTCTCCCATCTATACCATCATGTAAAAGAAAATAGACGTGAAATTTACATAGAAAAAAATAAAAAAATAATAAACGTAAGATAGAGTCAGTAGATAGGGCGTTTTCCCACTTTCTTAATCGCTATTAGCATTTTTTTTTTTAATCAGGATTGTAAACGTTGTCAAATAATTCTTCTATTTTGAGATACTTGTCAGTGTTACTTAAGTAATTATAATCATTTTCAGTATAACAGTGTAAGTTGTAGCAGTAATATAAAGCTAAAATAGTGTAAATAAATAAAATAATAGTCACCTAAATAGTTATTTGGCATTTTTCCAACTCTCTCAATTACTACTAGCATTTTTTTTGTTTTTACCAGAATTATAAATTTTACCATTTAATTAATAACCATCACTTAAATAATTATGCTAATTGTCTGCATAATGGTGTATAGTGTAAATAGTATGCTAGTAATATAAAAATTTGTATAGTGTGAATGAACAAAATAATTGTCATTTAAATAATTATATGGCGTTTTCTCATCCTCTTAATTATTACTAGCAAGTTTCAATTAGGCTCGCAGGAACGTAACTGCTGATTTACAAATTTTTAACACCAAGATCAGGCCATAGAAATACATACTGAAAAAAATAATGAAAACTTGGTCTATTTCCTATTGTTCATTGCCAATAATTTTATTTTTATTTTTTTTTATATCTCAGTCTGGTCCATCCGTTAATAGACCATCAATTTCACAAACACACATAAAAAACTAAGATACAAGTATTTGTCCAATAAGAGAGTCATACATTCCCCCACCATTTACCCGTTCCATTTAAACATTTTGCGTCTCAATTACTCGGACTATCTGTCTTGGCTTTTTTCTACAATTAGCCATGTCTTTATGCCTACTGCAAAATACTTGAGTTGGATATGTCACTCCATTTGGATTTGTGTTGGAGTTGGATTTGAATCCCTAGAATTCAAACATTCTTTGAGTGATAGAGTCAGAGACAAAGTTTACCAGAAGAACCCCCTCTTTGAGCTAAACAAATTGAAATATCTTGTGGCCTAATTATTACCAAGTATGTCCTACCCTTTGAGAAGACTAAAACACCACTAAAAATATGGCCACAGGAGAGAGAATCTGGAAAGGATTCTTAGAAGCACAGAAATTCGTCCTTGAAAACATTTCAGACGTGCGAAGAAGTAAGCACTGATTTATATGATTATAAATTCTGATTTTAACTGAGCTGATTATAAGAGAAGTATTATTATAAGGGAATTCAATTTTCGACGTAATACCTTAAACTAAGTATTTTTTCTATGACAATACTGCGTATCTACGACGACAAATAACGTTCAACAGACTTTATCTGTTTTCTCTGTCTAATAAATGGACTTATCCTCATTTGACCGTCATAAAGGCAGCGTGGTCTTAAAAAAAAATACCTAACTTAAGTTCACTTTTTGTGAACCAGTTCACTATTTATGAACCGGAAATAATTATTTTGTTCTGCATTAATGTGTTAGTTTTAATTTTAAGGCTTTAGCATTTCTGCTGATGACGATTGTTGTACATGTGATCGACATATTCAGACTTTTGTAGCTGTTTTCACTGTCTAATAAGTGGACTCATCCCATTCGAACGTTTGTTTTTTTGAAATGAATTCAAATTATAACACAAGTAAACGAGGCATCTACTACTACTACTAACAACTCATCGCAGCACCAAGCCGCCTGAGGCCAACACAGCTACGCACGCTCCTCCTCCACCCCAATCTATTCAAAGCCTCCCTTTTTACACCCGCCCACGAAGTTACCATTTCCTATAAATCTTTCTTTATGACGTCCTCCCACCCCAGACGAGGACGACCTGCTTTCCGTTTAGCCCTAGATGGTTGGCCGAAAAGAACAATCTTCGGCCATCTGTCATCCTTCATCCGCACAACATGCCCTAACCACCTCAACCTTTCTTTCATTATAGACCTAGAAAGCGGTATTGAACCACATTTTTCGTATAGCCTATTGTTTGAAATACGGTCAGTCAGCCGGGTACCCAGAACAATCCTTAAGCAATTACTCTGGAAAACATCTAGCAAATCTTCATCCGCTTTTCGGAGCGTCCATGCTTCAGAGCCATATTTGACCACTGTCATCACTGTAGCTTCTAATATTCTAATCTTGGTTTGCAGACTTATCTTCCTATTCTTCCAGACTTTTTTTAACTGTGAAAAAACACCCTGAGCCTTGGCTATTCTATTTTTAACATCTTCACTGCTCCCACCATCTTTACTAATAATACTACCAAGGTAAGTGAAACGAGACATCAAATGAAACTAAACTAGTCACTGGCACAGACTAATTTTCATGAAGATTCGTAAAAAAGGATTTTGGACAGAAATCGCACCCGTCTCCTTGTTAATTACGACAGTGATTAATATGGTCAGAAGATCATCCCCCCATCCTCTTTGTGTCTAAGTATACACATAATGAACATTCCCAGCGCATTATCCTTCAATTTACTAGAAAACCCTTCCTTGCAAAATTTAGCATCTTGGTGGTAAGCTTGTCTTTAAACAGTACATAACAAAAGCATACCTTTTTATTCAGGAAACCTCTCTAACATGTCCGAAACCTCCCACTGTGTTTTAGAAATGGTAGTAAGACCAGTGTAAACAAAATCCAATATTTTGACGGTTTTACACAAAGATCAATGAAAGAAAATTATTCATTATGTCTATCTAAGGCATCCTTTAGCACGTTTTAAACGTGTTGCTCTTTTAAACTGTTTTTGATCTTTCTGTCCTTTTTTTGTTGTTTAACTCCGAAACATAAATTTGGCCTATCTGGGCTTGTGAGGGCGAGTTTTTGCCGTAAATATGTTATGATTTCTAAAAATTTGATTTTGTCCTAGGACTTACAAGAAGGTAAATTTAGTCCTGTCACCAGGAAAAATTAAAAAATAGGAAAAATTGTCTAATAGGGAAAACCTTTTCCCCTTAAAAATTGGGTTTTCTATAAAGGTGTGATGTCGCTTGAAATTTATGATAGCCACTTAATAATCCATCTTACTTGGATCGTTCCTAGGTAGGGTACGAGAATAAGGTTGATTAACTCCTTATGACTTAAAACCTAGAGCCTAACTTTAGGGTAAGACTCAAAAACACTCGATGCTGACTTTTATATTAAATTCCATAATAGAGATGTTATCTGTTTTCCATGGTTAGGATGGATTTTCATCGATTTTATTCCAAAAAGAGAAACCCATTTTTCTACCCTTTCAGAGTGATAACCCGTTTAGTAATCTAGCTTTTGCAGATTACGTTGTCAAGAAGGAAAAAGGAAGGAAAAAAGATTCAAAAGGATACGGATTGGTAACAATTCCTCTGAGGTCAACTTTCTCCTTACAGTAAGGACAGGTTTCCTTCTTTCCAACAATGCACCAGCCACGGATACAAAACTCATGAAACCTGTAAATACAAGTAAATTATTTTATTATATTTATTAATTACTTCATATATGTATATATATATATACACATTATACATAATTATAGTTATATATTCTATATATAATTTATTATTATATTTATTATATAATATAATTATTTATCATATAAATTTCATAGGTGTAGATCAGGTTCAGATCATCATAAAAAATCAGGAAACTAAAAGAAAAATGAAATTTAAAAGCTAGTACCAGTCCAGGTACTCGACGATTAGCCCCATTTTTTATTTACCAAGATGGCGGTATATGGACAAACAATAAAGGACGACCCCTTCCTTCTCAACTGAATACAGACAATGGCGCTCTCTACATCACTGTTGAAATCTCGTAAATTTTAAACTCTCATCAAGTATACATTGTAAAAAGTTTAAACAATAGCAAACAGAGTTAGTCATCGAAGAAAATCTAGTTTGTTTAACTAAGTAATATACTCCTACTGTGCAATCATTGTCAGTCTATGAATCAGCATTTTGGAACAACTTATAAGAATAATTTTGCTCCAGTTCTGCATTGAAAATACTCACTCCGAGGGCTCTGACCAACGCCGTACCTAGACAGGGAGGGGAGAGGTTACCGATTTTGACCTCTTTCCTCCCCCAAAATTTTGTCTGACTTTAAAAATTAATATAAACAGATTTTTGACATGTTTTGTATTTTTGTACCCCCCCCCCCCAAAGAAATAGCAACAAAAATACCCTGCCCTCCAAAAAAAAATCCTGGAAACAGCCCTGACCCTCAAGAGCATTTGACCCTCAACATTGGATAAGTATTACAACAAAAAACTCAGACAAAAAAATTGGGTTTCCGAAAATTTTATATATTTCAAACGTTTCTTTTTCCTGTAGATTTTCTTCAAAATTTGCAGGGTGTGACCCACTAAATGCAAGAGGACTGAAGCTCAGCCCACAGGAATCTTGTACCCGAGCAGTATCCTAAATTTTACACAAAAACTTGGTATTTCGATAACTATCATAATCTGTTTTGGTTTCTGGCAAAAGAAATGGTCAAAAACTGATGCATTCGATGCAATAAAAAGCGCTGTGTAAATGGTCGGAATCATATGGGCCTTTGTTTAAACGATCGATAAATTCCTACTGAATCAAAAATACGTAAATAAAAGTAAATAACCCCTCCCCTTCAACACCACTAAATAAAAATATTTTGAGTTTTGGCCCTACACTTCGAAACCAATTCAGATATGCCAATTAAATTATGTATAGAAACAAATTATTGTCATGCTCTTAAATTCAGCAAGATGTCAAGAGAAGAAGGGTATCTCAAGATTTCAAATAGTGGGAGTTCCAAATCTCTTCAAATTATTAAAATCAATAGAAACGAATGCTTTAGAAATACCGGTTTGTAAGATTCTGATGAAATTAAAAACTGATAGCTATGGCAATCCTTAGCCGCTTTTCATCATCTACCCATGCCGCCTGGCTGACCGACACGAAGAATTTCCTTCACCCAAGAAAAAATAAAATAATAGCACCTTTATATTTAGGTTATTATGTATATTTTGAATTTTAACGCAGAAGTATTTTTTTTTAACATTTCAACTGAAATATTTCACAAAATCAGGTGAGCCACCATGACTCACGAACTTACGCCAAAACGGAAGCAATCTGGGTCAAAACGCAGAAACGATTAAAACGCAACAACGAAAAAAATGAAAAAGCAAACACGTTCGTTTTCCGGCAAAAACTTATTGAGAACAACATATTTAGTAGCCATACGGTAGTTTTAAGGCGTTTTTGGTTCGAATAATAGCACCTACGCCTATGATCACAAGACATAGCGAAAATATCATCAAAACTGTCTCAGGACTCTACCCAAAGCACGCACCTAGACATTTTCTTTCATAAGGGGGGAGGGGTTTAGATGAAAATGTTTCTGTGAAGCAAAAGAAGCAGTCGAAGATCATCTCTGATTCAATGAGCCGAAACCTGAGATTCTTTTGTTCAGTGGTAAACCAGATTGTAACATCTCCGTCCATTTGGGCGAAGCTTAGTGACTTAAGTCCTTAAGACTTTGTCTTAAGTCCTTTGAAGTGAAGCTACTATACACGTCAAGGACCATATTATCTTGACCTACCAATGGGCAGGTCAGTGTCAAGTTTATGGCATGTGAGTTAGCGGGTCAGTATTATCGTTTTTCTTCTTTTTACGAGTTTTATGTATTTTTGATTTGAGCCTCGCTGTTGAAAAAGGTTCCTGGAGGGGTGCCCGAAATATTATGTTGTTTCCTTTTTACATTTCCATATAATGATCTGGCTCTTCCACATTCTCTATAATAGTCCTATTTGGAGATTTTTCCGCAGCTGAAAAACGCGTTCAATACATTACAAATATTGCAAGTTCCTATCTCGAACACCAAACGTCTAGATGTTTGGATTAATAGCACGGAAGAAGGGATCCTTAGTAAAATTACCAGGTAGATGGCTAGAACACGTTATGCGGACGAGGGATGACAGATTGCCAAAAATCGTCCATTTCGAAAATCATCTAGGGCTAAACGAAAATCAAGTCGTCCCCAAATTGGGTGAGAGGAGGTCAAAAGGAAGGATTTAAGGGAAATTGAAGCTTCTTGGGAGGGTGTGAAGAGGGAGGCTTTGAATAGATATGGAGGTGGAGCGTGCGTAGTTGTGTTGGCATCAGACGGATTGGTGTTGCAATGAGCTGTTAGTAGTAGTAGTAACGCTTCTGTTAGGACCCATCCCTGGTCTAGCGTTCTGAAGCACTAATGCAACTTATTTTGAGTTAGGTTTTATAGCTATTTGAAGTATTTTATCTTCTCTTTATAATGGTTTAAATACTAGAAGTGTGTTTTTTTTTGTTCTTGTGTATTCCATCTGAGGCTGGTTTGATGGATAACAAAATCATTCATTCATCCAAAGGAGTGAATCATAAAGCGATTCATCATAATCACGGTATGCCGTGACTCTGGTGTGCTTACGGTTAAACAAATTCCTACGAAACATCTGAATTTTAGACGCCTGGTGAGGGAGAAAACGCCTGGTCCTGCTCAGAGCTGGTCCTTGCATAGGCCCTGAGGTAGCTGGGATTAAACCCCGAGCCTCGTATTCCCAAGTAGAGATGTACCCACTCTGCCACCAGAGGAATTAAAGTAATTTATTTCCCTTTAAACCCCAAAAAAGGTATTTTACTTTTCGTTTATGGATTAACAATGCTTTTTGACTACGAAGATCCTTGCATCAGCTCTACCACAGTTGGGGTCGAACCCCGGATTCCCTACTCCCAAGTAGTTTAAATTTTCCAAGCAATTTTAAGTTTTCAAGTAAGACTAAGATAATCATAAAGGCGTGATATTCCAGGTAACCGGGCCCAGAAGTCTCCATTCTACAAATATATCTTCTTCAGCATGGGCAGCCATAGAGGAGAACCCTTTACAATCCATAGAACCGGAAATTTGGACAACGGCCCATTCTTTTTAGAACATCAAAAACCCCTTCTCAAAGCAAAGCCCTTTAAAGTGTTCACTTCATAAAGGTAAAGGATCCGGGACTAGACTCTAAAGTCCAGACCGGCAGCGCTATTCTCCGTTTCATTGCCCTTCCACTAGAAAGCACAAAGGGGGATTGGGTTCAAAAAAATACTTACACATGATTACAAGGGAGTCTAAAAGTTTTTTCAAGGACCGCATCATCATTGTTGAGCACAAGGAGTCTATTGCCACAAACTGCACACATATTCTCTTCTAAACTACGACTAGGAATACCATCAGGAACATAATACTGAAAAGACATGAAAAAAGATTAAAACCCAATTGAGTAGATCACTCGCTGATTTACTATCTCTAAACTATGACAACTTAAGGTCTCTTTTGATAAGCAAGACTGCCTGATGCAACTTCCTGCTTATTTCGTATTCGTTTAATCAAATAGCTTTCGTAGCAAACAAAACTGAACGCTAAATTATGCTATTTAAGAAAAAACATCACTTATTTAATACATTAACAAAATATGGTACGAAGGAATTTGCAAATCTGTTCGTTCGGCACTTGACGGGTTGTAGTCTGTTCTGATGCCTGGTGAGTTTGGGGGTCGGTGCGGTTGGAGGAAGAATTGAGCGATGTTTCTCATTTTACATGAGTGATTTATTTCTTTCCTTTAAATCATCTTTCTTGCCCCTTCTGTATCGCGATTTTCAATCTTCAGCAAATTATTTCTAAGAATTAGGTCTAACTGAGATTCCTGTTTCTCCTGTCCACCTTGTCTTTTCTAAGATGTATTCCTCCCCCCAATTAAATCCGCAAGACTTTCACTTCGATACCAAAACGCTCATTTTAGAGATTAACTCAACTTAGAAGAAAAAAGCCCCAAGGATTAAAGAGCCATTTTCTTCAAAGAGTTTTTTACGAAATTATTCTTTGCCTGGATTTAAGTGTATTGTGGTTCTCTTATGCAAAGGTGGATTCCCCTGTTGTCTCCAACATTGTACATCAACATTATTTTAATCTTAATTTTTTGAATTAAGATATTTTATCTTAGTTTTTTGAATGGTGTTTGCCTGACAAATCAAGTCCCGTTGGGTAGTCTGGAACATTATTCATCATGAATTTTTATAAATAGAATGGACTGAATCTTGTCATTTACTGTTTTCTTTGCTACCATTTTTTTACTGCTTTCTCCTTAAGAAGATGAGGCAATAGAAACAGCCATCTGCTCCTAACAGAAAAAATAAAAGCCACAGAAACAAAATTCAAAAAGCTTTTTATGAATATGTAACCGACGTTCAAAGAAATACTATTATCAAATCAATTATAATTTGTTCCAAAAATCATAAATCATTATTAACTAACAACAAACAACTGTCTTTCTTTTCCTTTTGCCCTTTGCCCCTTTTCTTTTGCCATTTTTGTTTTATGCCCGCTTTTGGCTATTTTCTCTATACTCTGTCTATAAACAGATGCAACTTCGGAAAGACCCATCTCTTCCTAGCCGGAAAGAGTATATCGACACCATTCTATGAAAAAATAATCGATATTTGGAAAATTGAAAGCTTAGATAAGCAGCAATCCCTGGGAAGGCTAAACGCTTATTTTTCTTGTTTATCTCTATATTTTACGGTGTCACGGTGTACGGTGTTCATCGGTGTCACGCCTAAAGGTTGTATCAGACTTTTCAAACTTGTCAAGATAATTGCCAACATTGGTTTGCTAAGCCTTTCTCAAAGGGAGGAATAGCAGGCCGATATAGATCAGGAGAATCAAATCGTAACTAAACATACATTGTCCTGTTGATCCTCCTTTTGAGAACGGCTTAGCAAAAAAGTTTGGCCATTATTCCAAAAGTGTTAAAATGTCAGATACCATCTTTAGACGCGATAGTAGCGATTTATCGCTACTGTCATCGCGAGTAGGAGCACACTTCTCAGCTAATCTTTTCCCAGTACCCTAAAACAGGATAACTTCTGTTTTTACAGTACCCACGCTTTTACTGAAAAAAATATATAAAAAGATAGGTAAAAACCTAGAGATCTTACTGGATAGAAGGAAACATGTTAGGAAAACACTTCTTACTTCATAATATGCAGAATTATCATAGTTAACACATTTTGCATGTAGCTAACCTTTATCTTCCCTTATTTTAGTGTTCTTATAATTTTTCTAATATGTTTATCATTTTTTAATAGCTTTTCTTCAGTTTTGAATCATCCCTGAAACAGAGCACTCTGTATAACATTTGTTATAGAGGACGCTAAAGTAATCGCAGTGGCGTTAACACAAAATTCATGAAAAGTCAATTGACTACAGCAATTCTACGAAAAAAATAGATAGCGCTATGTTTCATAAAAACGGCCAGAATCTGTCTTCTCCAGGCCTCAGTTTGCCCCCCCCCAAGCTGAAATTTAGTTTCTGCAAGAAATCTTGTCAAAACTAAGATCAGCCTGCATAATTCAAGTATCCAGAGAAACAGATCAGTTTTCTTTAGTGCATCTTTGCCTTTATGGTAATATACGGATCATTTTTCAGTTTTCACTGTCATTTTCACCTGATTTGGGAAAATTGCTCCCCCCCCCCCCACTCACCAGGATTTGGCAAAATTACACCACTGAGTGACAGGACGATTAGTCAGAATAAGAAAATCGACATTTTTCTGGAGGCGGCTTCAGAATAACGAAATATGCTAGATTGAGGTCCAACTGCAATGAGATTTTACTATTACCAATATTTACCTAGCGCTAATTTGAGCCAATCAAAATTTTTCATACAATTTTTTTAGCCAATATTAGTAAAATTTCATTCTGAATCGGTCTTTATCAAAAAACGGTTTCGTAATTTTGTCTTGAAAATAAAACAAAATTGGGGTCTAGATTTTCAAATTTTTTTTCGCATTTACACTCTATACTTGGACAATTGCCAAGTTTCTAACTTAAGATAAGCCAATTTCTAATAACATTAATGGTTCTTTGCTCGCAACATTAATGGTTAATTAATTAAAGTTTGATCACCATTTCATGTATGCGTGGACTTTCGTAATGCAAAAGAGAATTCAGGAATATCTTGTCGTTGAAACTGCAATGCAAAACCGACCATTTTTGTAAAAACTTAAGACTAACTAATTATTTGAACATACAAGTTTTATTTTAGTAAGATCACACTTATTAGGTAGTTCAGAACATTCTTCCATTGTATTGTTATCACTTAGTTATTTCGCATTTTCCCATTCTCCCATTCCCCATTCTCTTTTCTTCAATCTTTGATTCTTTCCTTTTTCTCTCCTTCTCTGCAATTCCCCCCCCCCCTCCCTCCACCCCCACCCCCATTTCTAACTCGCTGTAATTTTGCTTCTTTAATGAGACGGACGACTTCCGTCTTCTGCGTCCAATTACTTTGAAAAGGGATTGATAGTGCTTTTAAACGCTTTTCAGAATACAAGCATTAAAACATAAACAGACGTGCTAAATTTAAACTGCAGCCAAACAAGAGGAAATCAAAATCTCGGGTAAAGATATTTTTAATCAGAAAATAAAAATTGTTGTTTTTAATACAGAAATTCAGAAGATCAATTATAAATTAAATAATAATAATAATAATATAGTGATGACAGTGGTCAAATATGGCTCTAAAGCATGGACACTCCGAAAAGCGGATGAAGATTTGCTAGATATTTTCCAGAGAAATTGCCTACGGATTGTTCTGGGTACCCGGCTGACTGACCGTATTTCAAACAGTATACTGTACAAAAAAAGCAATTCAATCCCGCTTTATAGGGCTATAATGAAAGAAAGGTTGAGATGGCTAGGGCACGTTCTGCGGATGAAGGATGACAGATTGCCGAAGATTGTCCTTTTCGGCCAACCGTCTAGAGCTAAACGGAAAGCAGGTCGTCCTCGTGGGGTGGGAGGATGTCATAAAGAAAGATTTAAAGGAAATGGGAACTTCCTGGGAGGGTGTAAAGAGAGAGGCTTTGAATAGATTGGGATGGAGGAGGAGCGTGCGTAGCTATGTTGGCCTTAGGCGGCTTGATGCTGCGGTGAGTTGTTAGTAGTAGTAGTAGTTTTCTCTCTAATTTGATAATGAAAAAAGCAATAAAAAAAAACTGACCTTTAATCGACTGTAGCTATCACAGTCCCCAGCCACCCAATAGGCGTACACCAATTATACTGATAGTTTAGCATATTCAATTCGGCTCAGAGTCAGAATCAGAACCGACACTGCAAGGTGGGATCCGAGATTGGAGCATTTGAAATCATCTGTTCACTGAGTAATAACTCATGTACACCCATAGACAGTTAAAAACCCCAACAATAACTGTAATACCTACCCCTATATTTGATGCCATTTTATCAGCACACATCTCGGCTAGATCTCTTCCTAGCACTCCAAAGTATGAGCCATAAAATATAAGTAAAAATCCGAAATCCAGCCACACTTGAGGGAGAACTCCAAAAACCAAATTCAATCCACAAAAAGCTGCAATTATAACGGCGTATCCGAAAATACCCAGACCACAGCTTAGTAAGTGAATAATGTAAAACCATTTGTACACCATCCTGAAAATTGAAAAAATGTATATGAAACAAACGTAAATTACTATTACTACTACCAAATTCATTGCAGAACCATGCCACCTGAAGCCAACAAGGCTCCGCACGCACCTCCTCAACCCAACTTATTCAGTGCTCCAACATTCCCTTTGGCATGAAGTTCCAATTTCTTTCAAATCCTTCCTATATCCAGGACCGGATTTAAAGATTTGACACTTCTAAACCCAAGAGTTTTTGCCGCCCCGAGTTTGCGATGTTTTCTGGGAAACCCCGAAAATTCGTGGATAGCAGAAGCACTAAACAGAACGCAACAGATGAGCCAAAAGTAATGATAGAGAGGGGTGATGCTAAACTCTCAGCTGCCATTCTTGGGAGAAATTTCAAAGTTTATAACTGGCCACAGTTTTTCTGTGTTGTTTTAAAATTGCTTTTTGTGAATAGGCAGCGCGGCGGTGAAGTGCACCTGCCACTTCGACAATAAATCACATCAGTCCAGTTTTTGTTAAGAAAAAAATCTCTACGTGAGAATTTATTGCACCCCCTGGCATTGGCACTGTACGCCCCTAGGCCTGGGTCCAGTCGGCCTATTGGTGAATCCAGGCCTCTCTTACAACCACAATTTGGAACAATATCCTTTTCTTCTGGCTCTAGACGAATAGGCAAAAAGCGCAATCTTTGGCGATCTTCATCATTCATCCACAAAACATGGCCTAGCCTAACGTGACCCTCTAATCTTGCTTTCATTATTGGCCAAGAAAGTGGGTTCGAACCCAATTTTTCGTAGAGTTATTGTTTTATGTACAATCAGTCTAAAACTAGCCTTTGGCAATTCCTCTGGAATTATTTCGATAATAATAAGAATTATAAATGAATTAAATCCAGATAAGGCCATACAATACAGTATCCGATAACACACTTAAAAAACAATTAACAAGAACCTTAATCTTCCCCCTCCCCCTGTCACAAAAGCTCAAATTGAGATTTTTTTTCACCACTTCATATACATGTCTATATGAAGCAGTCAGTAGGCTTTTTACAGTCGTTTGCAGGTTATATAGCGTCACGAAAAAAAACTTAAGAAAACTTTAAGAAAGTGGGAACTTAAGAAAAAAACTTCTTAAATGAGGAAGCTACTGGCACTCTGCAAAAATTTAGGCCACAACCAACTCCTAAATTGAATCAGTGGCAATAGAAATCTGCATCTGAAACTATTCTTTTTCTTTAATAGCCCTCTTTCTATAGATAAAATAAACTGAATTAAAAAAGAATATATGTTTGAAATATGGTGGAGAGGCTGTGAAACGTAATTGAGAGAGAATGTTACTCATAGCTATGAAGATAGTAAGATTTCTCAGCGTAAGTAAGAATCCCCCTGAAGATTATAGGATATTATAGGCTAAGTTTTTCTACAAGATTTGTTAATGTTGATTTAGTTTTAATAATTGCTATTATTTTGGTTGTCACCACGGCCTTGAAGCCTTTTCTGCAACAAATATAGCATATAAGAAAAATAAATATTACCTGAAGTAAAAAATAGTATCATTTATCGTCTATAGGTGATAAAATTCAAAAACACCAACTGCGTGAAAATAAATTAAAATAAAAATAAACAAAATATGAACCAATCCTTGAAAAATTAAACAACGAAAACGGGCAAATTAACTTGGAAATAGAAGGTATTTTTCAACCTCCGAATGGCTATAAAAGAAAGACGGGAGAATGAAATAGGTAATTCTATAACAAAATATGAAATCACCTTGACGGTTCAGGCACTAGTCATATTTGTTAATACCCTGTTCATTACACGTTGCCATGAATGCTTTGAAGTGAGTTGAGAGGTTTGATTTCTAGCTACTCGTCAGTTTGGGAACGCTGCCCCTCTTCCATGGAAAAGATGGGAGTTATTTGGTATTAAGCCCCCCCCCTTCGTACATGACACTCCTAGTTGCATCACCTAAGGATTCTGCTTAAATCAGAGCGATTGAGAATACATTCAAGGAGTACCGTATCGCTTTTCGGGCAGATGAATTTTAGCTCCTTGATTTCACTTAATATTTATCAGCATAAAAGCACCATTAAAAACGATTTCAGTACATATTGTTAGTTTTGGGACATTACCCACAGATTTAACAGACTAATGCCATCTATAATCCATGGAAAAGGAAAAATTCAAGCCAGATTATATCAACAGAAAGGTTACCAAGAAAAAGGCATTTTAAATTTTTGCTCATTAGTGAACAAGTTTTTGATAGTGCATAATTCAAACTGAGATAATTAGCTTGACTCGAAAGCTGCGTTTTAAATTGGTCCTGAATGAATTTTTTAGTAAGTTGAGACGTTTTCTTTTAGCTACCCATCAGTTTGGAAACGCCATCCCCCAGGTACTTCTTTAACGGAAAAGATTGAAGTCAAGTCGGGTATCAGAGGAATTCCAGAAGAGAGCATTCCCTTCTTCTGTCTGAATCTTCTTCTTCTTCTGTCTCCTTCGGCAGGCGAAGCTTCAACACAAGAATATATAGTAATTATTGTTCTCGGCTACATGAGCTCCATCACCAATACACCTTTTTGGATACAAAAAACAGTTGCCATAACGTTGCGGTTGAACTTTGGTTTGAGTTTTTGGTTGTTTTGGGGAACTTGTGGGCACCCCTTGGTAAGAAGGTTGATAAACAGAATTTTAATGAAAAAAGAATTTTAAAGAATTTGAAAGAATTTTAATTTAAGAAAAAGAATTTTAATGCCTAAAATAGCTTTGTCTACGTTAGAAGAAATGTTTTATTTGTTCCTGTAAACATTTCCTGGCTGAGAAAATATTTCCAGCTAATGAAAGCAGACCAAAATCCTTTAGGAAATTATTTTTAAAGTTCTGTTTCAATCCAATAACTTGATTCTACCAAAAATCCTTTTCCCTATAAAATAGCTTTTTCCCCTATATAAATATATATATATATATATATATATATATATATATATTATATATATATATATATATATATATATATATATATATATATTTTATAAAATATATATATATATAAATAAAGATATAAAATATCTTTTTCCCTCCTCTTCTGGATTTATTTCAAGTTTGGGACAAATTTCCAGAAAAGACACATAATAAAGTAAAAAGCTTCAGTTTCGTGTTTACAAAGGTGTTAATAATGGGTATATACTCTATACCCTATTAATATGTCTATAAGCCCTTATAACAGTACACTTATTAATATATCGTCTTCTCCTACCCTGTAATGCCCTCCCCTTTCAGTTATACAAACTTGAGGAAATATCTTACCTGGGGGTCGCTCCATGCAAAGGCTTTTCTAATGCCTTTCTTACAACTAGCAACGTAACGCATGAGAATAGTAACCAACAATACACGAATCTCCAAAACTGGCTTCTGATGCTAAGAACAATTGGAATTAACCACATCCCAATAAATGTTACAAACTGTAAGAAGAAAATTGAGCGTTACTAAGAATTTTAATTATTACAATAGTGTCAATTATAATATTATAATATATAGTTACTTATAGTAACTGTAATTATCCAGTTATTGCCTGCATAGTTTTCTTTTTTAAACTATAATAAATTATGTCAAACTTCTTTATAGTTTTGACTTGTATCAATTACAATCGTGTAATATATTACAGTAATTAAATATAGTCAATTTTAGCAAATTGGTATATAATTACTACAATAGTCAAAATATTAATAACAGTGACACAAATACAGAAGTTAAAGAAAATAGAAAAGAAAAAGAAGCAAACGGAAATTCTCTTTGGAGTTTGGCCGCTAAACAGAATATATGTAAAAAGATTTTTTCTATAAAAAAAAATAAGAACTTGTTTTGGACATGTTTTTATCAAAAAAAATAATAATAATAAAGTTTGGCCTTCAACAAAAGCTTTATGCATAATGTTGTCCTTTATATCTCATCTTTTGGGCAATATTTGTACTGCTGTTCAATGTTACTAAATAAGAAGTTTATTGGATCTCCCAAACCAATACCATTAAAGAAAAGAAAAAACTACCTTGAAAGCAGATAGAAATTATTTTTTACGTTATGAGAAATAGCTACACACGAATTGACAGATAGCAGGGTTTATGAAGCCAACTATTATCGGGTAAGAACTAATCGACTAAGCAAACAATAAAATGTGTTGACAAGAGAAAAGGGAAATAAACCTAAAACTGACAAAATTTACATGGAGTTGGAGGGAGCAGGGGGAAAAGCTGAGCTTGGAGTAAGAGGGAGCAGGGGAAAAGGCTGAGCTTATGTAGTATAACAACAGAAAAAACAAAAACGAATCGATCAAATATATGAACTACTGAACTACTACTACTACTACTACTACTATATTAGGAGTATATGAACTACTACTACTCCTAACAACTCATCGCAGCACCAAGCCACCTGAGGCCAACACAGATATGCACGCTCGTCCTCCATCCACATCTATTCAAAGCTTCTCTCTTTACACCCTCCCAGGAAGTTCTTATTCCCATTAAATATTTCTTTCTGACATCCTCCCACCCAACCGCGGACGACCTGCTTTCCGTTTAGCCCTAGATGGTTCGCCGGAAAGGACAATCTTCGGCAATCTGTCACCCTTCATCCGCAAAAGGTGCCCTAGGCATCTCAACCTTTCTTTCATTATAGCCCTAGAAAGCAGGATTGAACCACAGTTTTTTGTACAGCCAGTAACAATCCGTAGGCAATTTCTCTGGAAAACATCTAGCAAATCTTCATCCGCTTTTCGGAGTGCCCATGCTTCAGAGTCATATTTGAACACTGTCATCACTGTAGCTTCCAAAATTCTGATCTGGGTTTTCAGACTTATCTTCCTATTCTTCCAAACTTTTTTTTAACTGTGGAAAAACACCCTAAGCCTTGGCTATTCTATTTTTAACATCTTTACTGCTCACACCGTCTTTACTAATAATACTACCAAGGTAAATGAAGCTGTCCACCAGATCAATCTTTTCATTACCCTACGTCACCTTTTCATCTTCACTCATTCCTAGCCTTAGTGACTTAGTCTTCTTAACATTAATTTTTAAACCAACTCTAGCTCCCTGAACTCGCTAAACCTCTAAAAGTTCATGCATTTTGCTCACACTTTCATCTAGGATGTTTAAATCATCAGCATAATCTATGTCCAGGAGAGTTTTTCCCATTGCCTTTTCTGTGCTGCTTAAGACAAAATCCATCAAAATGATCCATATAAACGGGGATTGAACACAACCCTGCTTAACTCCTGATTTAGTGCGAAACCAGCTGCTAACCTCCTTTCCTACCTTAACCGCAGCAGTGTTATTCTCGTACATAGCACTAATCACTTTAATGTATTTGTCTGGTATACCATACAAGGATAAGATCTTCGCTAAAGCTCTTCTATCAACATAATCGAACGCTTGCTCATAATCTATAAAACTGTGGACTAAAAATGTTTGATAACTCAGGCACTTCTCAATTATTAACCTAAGAGTAAAAACTTGGTCGACACATCCTCTACCTTTTCTAAAACCGCACTGATCTTCTCTTATAACTTTGTCTACAGCATCTCTCAGTCTAAAAACTAAGTAATTTGCTACCTAGAGAGATCAGAATAATACCTCGATAATTACCACACTCACTCTTGTCATCTTTCTTATACAATGGTTTAATTAAGGTTTTCCTAAAATCGCTAGGTACTTCCCCTTCTTCAAAGATCATATTCATAATCTTCAATAACTTATTTCTAACCTCAGAGCCGCATATTTAAGAAACTCATTAACCACACTATCAGCACCTGGAGCTTTACTATTTTTTAATCATTTTAGCACTGTCACTAATTCTTCCTCACAAAACAAATCTTCCTTCACTTCCAAGGTATCACAAACTTTTTCATTTTCCTCTATGTCTTTTCCTGCAACTCTATCTCGGTTTAGTACAAGTTACACGCAGATTAACCAGATAAACCTTTCAGTTTATTTGCAATATACTTGTATAAGATCTTGTAGCTTAAAGGCAATCTTACTCTGTGAGGCCAAATGTGCTTGACCTCAACAAAATAACAAGCAAAGCAATTAATTGACAAACAAAACAATAAATATGAGCTCATCAGAGAAAAGAGAAGCAAACATACAGCTGACAAAACAACAAGGGGTAGACGGGAAGAGAAATAAAGTCGAGACCATGTGAGGAAATTACGAAAAAGATAATCAAATATTATTTTGACTACTAATTGACTTTTAATTTGACTACAATGGATTCAAAGGGGAAAAACCTTTGCGATATATGAAGTTGCGTTTAAGGAAAGGTTTTTGAACTCAATTAATAGATATGAGAATCCAGAACAAGTTTCGTTTGAAGATGTGCTTGACCGAGTTTAAGGTTCAAATTTTCGTAATCTCTCACCTGTCGGAAGTACTTCCTGTTTATTTTTTGGGGATGCCCTTTTTTTTGGGAAATTACGAAAAAGCAAAGCAATTAATTGACAAACAAAACAATAAATATGAGCTCATCAGAGAAAAGAGAAGTAAACATACAGCTGACAAAACAACAAGGGGTAGACGGGAAGAGAAATAAAGTCGAGACCATGTGGGGAAATTACGAAAAAGATAATCAAATATTATTTTTGAAATATAAGAATATAGGTATGTTTGTATCTAATGGTTTTTTGGAAACTTCCCTAGTAGGCATCTCCATTTAAATGCCACCTCCTGTTGCTATCCCATAAGAAGCTTTGCATTCAAATCAAGAGGTACGCCAGCGTTTTAACGGATACACAGTAATTCTTTTCCCAATATGTCTGCACATACAGACACATCAGTTTAAGGTAAAGAAGCTCAATCTGGTGCATGTCTGGTGCAATCTGGTGCATGTCTGCTCAAGCTGGTGCATGCAAATCAAAATTAAAAAAAATTTAATTTCTGCTCTTCCAAGTGGCTTGTCTACCTTGTCAGCACAGCTCTATGCCTGTACCATAAACTTGGTCCTTGGGGCTTTAATAAAATGCAGTGCATAAAACCATAGTATAGTGCTTGCTATAGATTTGGAATCATCCTTCCATTTGCTTGAAAAATTTATCTGCATGCTGAAGATACCAATTTAAATATTTTTTTTTGAAAATATAACCATCACCTGTGTTTATCAGAAGCCAGAGAAAATAATAATAAATTGAAATTATTCCCATTTTTCTCCAAATTTCATTAAGAATGCTTCACAGAATCTGTGCATGCTCAAGTGGCCTTAATTTGTAAACTTTCTCTTATCAAATCCCCAATGCAACAGGACTAACCCCTAATCCCCGTATTGAAGACTCTGCAACATAAAAAAGAAACTATTAACAGCTGCCTATTTGAATGTAAGGTGATAATGCCATACCTACCCACTATAATCTTCAAAATAATTTTTTAAAGCACCTAAAACCAAACAGACTACCCCATTCCGGTAAAAGCCTGGTTGCCGACACCTTAACAAAGAGTATTTAACTCAAAATAATACCATACCTACTCACTACACTCTTCAAAAAAACGCACCTAAATCCAAACAGACTACCCCATTCAGGTAAAAGCCTGGTTGCCAACACCTTCACAAAGAGAAAATGAACTCAAAACATAAACCAGGGTAATTCAGCGCCTTGAATCCAAAGAGCTACTAAAAAAACGTATAAACTGCAGTAGCCTGTCAAAAATCAACACTCCACTTTAACACAGAAAAATAAGAAAAGAGCTAAAGTCTTGACTGATAAGCCCACGAGTTTTAAACAAGAAAAACACCAATCATTTCTATTATTTTCTACTATTATTTATTTCCATACCACTGTTTTACTGTTGTAACAGTAAATGCAGCTTGTCATAAGCAAACAAAGTCAATTGTAAAAAAAAAAAAAAAAAAAAAGATACATAACGTTTATAGCTGAGAAATTTGCAATCAAAACCATTTTTCTGACCTTTACAGGTGTACTCACCTTTGAGCCTTAGGAGATCAGGTTAGTGTAGTGTAAGCAGATTTTCTTAAAGTGTATGGGGTTGAATATATTTTTCAGTATTTTTTTTTTTATAGAACAAACATACAGGCAGATGGGGGTAATACTAAAAATACATTTCAAATCCAATCTATTCTGATTTTCACAGGGGGGGGGGGACTTTGGGTCGATTTTGATGGATTCTACATGTCCATCTTGTATCTTCTTTTACTGACTTTTACATTAAAGTGAAGGGGGAATTCTGAAAGACCAAAATGAAAAATTTAAGCGAAATAGTAAAATTCCCAAGAATTTGAATTTTAAGCCTAAATTTCATCTCACTCTGTCATACCATCTCCGAAGCTTTGGACAGAGTCCATTCATCAAGCGTGTATTTTTATATTTGATTGGGTTTGTTACACTTCGTTTTGCTGTTTGCATATAGTAAATTACTAAATTATAAACATTTAAGTGTAATATTTAATAACAATATTATTTGTAATATTGATAATTAATGATTGAAAATTAATAAATAACAATATTAATAACAATAACAATAATTCAACAACAATATAAGAATAAATACATTACTTTGTTGGGCTTATAGAACCATTTTTGATAATAGCTATTAGATTATGTAACAAATCTTTGAAGAAGGATAAAAAAAAACTTAACATGACTTGAGAATACTAGGAATATTTAATAATACTTTAGTGTGCTAAATATACTATGTTGTAAGCAGACTTAATCTGTCTGCTAACAATAAAGCTTGGTTGAGAAAGAACTTATCAGGCTATGGTAACAATTAAAGAGGTATTACCCGATAAGACCTGTAATGTCCTGTAATGACCTCTTCCACCAGGCTATCAATATGAATTTTCCTGCAATCAAGCTGAAAATCAGTATTAAAAACATTTCTATAGTAACAATTAAAGTAACAATAGGCTATACTAACAATTAAAGACGTATTACTCGATAAGACCTGTAATGTCTCTTCCTCCATTCTATCAATATGAACTGTCCTGCAATCAAGCTGAAAATCAGTATTAAAAACATTTCTATAGTAACAATTAAAGTAACAATAGGCTATAGTAACAATTAAAGAGGTATTACTCGATAAGACCTGTAATGTCTCTTCCTCCATTCTATCAATATGAACTGTCCTGCAATCAAGCTGAAAATCAGTATTAAAAACATTTCTAGATGCATAGCTTCATGGCCTCTATGTGCAGCTCTGAGGGATTCACGCTCTCTGAAATAAACATCTTATATTAGAACTAAGAAAGAAGCAGAATATATTTCGAATTGAAGGTTCAGCAAACTCACTAATTTCCCACCTAGTTGGGTCCAATATTACCCTTAGTAAACTGTCTGCAAATATATTGAAATGGATACAAAACCCCAAGACTTGATTAAACAATACACTGTTAAGGTATCATATTCTTCCCAATTTTAGAATAGCCTGGTGATACCCCCCCCCCTCTTAAGGTAATAAGCTGGGCCTAAGGAATGTAAAAACTAAATTCACAGCTGCTGACCATACCTACAAGCAAAGAGGGGAACATTGGGTTTACCTCTACCCTTTATTATTCTGAAATATACAAACCAGGAAATAGTTTAGAAATATCTATAAAATGGGCTTAAAACTTACATTTGTCCCCAAAATACATGATAAAAAAAACTTTCAGGAGAACACGGTCTCATATGTTCTCCCAACACTCCCAGAAAGTTCAGAAAAGTAGACTATGAAATTTGAAAATTTTCTGATACTGACCTAATGTACTTGTCAATCAAATAAGAAGTTTTGATATTCAAATAGGGAATAGAATCTTTCCAATAATAAATGCAAATTTCAGATCAAACTGATAAAACCCACTTGGTCAAACCCAAAATTAAAAGTAGATATCCTTCTGCTGAATACTACCTCATCTTTCAGGCAAGGCCGTACCCAGGATTTTTTTTTCTGAGGGGATTTTACTAAAAAAATATTTTTTTTTTTGGGGGGGGGAGGTTTACACACAAAAAAAAAACTAAAAAAAACGAATACAAGATTCGTTTAAGTCCATTTTATTTTATTTTTACGAGTCAGACAAACATTTCGGGGGGGGGGGGGGGTTGAATCCCCCCCCCTGGATACAGCCTTGCCTGCAGGTATAATCTGCTTCTGTATTTTTTTTTTACCTTTTTGTGTCTACTTTTGCACATTTGTTTCAACATAATATCAGATAAGTCACAGATAATCCAGCAAATTCAGAAAACCATCAAAGGAGTTATATAAAAAGTAGGACAGATTTTTTTAAGTCTGTGGAGTAGGCTATCATCAGGAACATGTTGATGGATCCCTGACCTTAAAGTCTGTTATGCAAAATACCATAATAGTAATTAAATGGACGCCGAAACTTAAAGTTATTACTTTACTCATTGTATATAAAAAAAACTTTTATTTTTTAGTAAGTTCTTTAGCCTTTGTAGCAGTAAAACAGTCATTTATGTTGAATTCGGTTCATGTTGAATTTGGTTCATTCATGTTGAATTCAAAACACTCAGCCTTTCTTGTGCACTCCCTTTTATGAAATACTACTTCGAAATAAGTTCTTGTGTTTTCAAAAACAGACAATTAACAAATCCTCTCAGTAGTCCATGATAGACTCAACCAGAAGAAGAATAATTCGTTCATAGGCCCCTCCCTCCCCCCCCACCAACCTCACAGAAAAATCTGTAGATGTTCACCAAGGAGAATGGGGCTGCTTTCTTGAATTTTATGAATAAAGGATTGGTGAAGGATACCTGAATCCAGTTTTTTCCTCCCCTCTATGTGATGTCTTTTTCACCTGTGTGCAAGTAGTTTGTTTTTGCTCATTGCTGTTTACAACCCGGGTAGTAAAATTAAAAAAAAAGGTAAAAGACCCATAAACAGATTAGCCAAAAGAGGATTCAAAGGAGCCCCCACAGCCAAACCAACAGTCCATTGGTAAAATTCAGCTTATTTTGGTTTTAGAGGCGAATTTCGTCAGCAGGTTCTTGGTTTGCCCTATCAGTGCTGCTCTAAGTCCTCTTTTGGACAATCTGTTTTTAATTGCACTGAGATGTCCACCATTCAAAATTTCTGTCTAGTTCCTTATATCCAAGATAGGTTCACTGATGACATTTTACATATATACAGACACGGATCTGAGTCTAAATCTATTTCTTGGTTGTTTAAATAGGTTCAATAAAACTTAAAGTTCACATTCAAGTTGGAGGAGAAAAAGTTCCCTTTTTTGGGTGATTTATTAGCAAAAGGAGAAAATTGGTTGCTTTTCTCAATGTATAGGAAACAAAATCATAATATTATCTAAACTTCGACTCATACTACCCAGTTTCAGTAAAGAAAGGAGTTGTTGTTTCATTGGTTGATAGAGTTGTTAGAACTTGTTCCTCTGGGTATCTAGATTCTGAAGCCTTGTATTTGAAGGCATATTATTCTGCAATGGTTATCAAACTAAATTTACAGATGAAATAGTAAAGAAAAGCCAAAGCAACCATGAAACCAAAGTAGAACCTCAGACTTGAATTTCTAAAATTTTGAGTAGTGATGTCTCTTTACTTTATATACAAGACCTTGGTTAAAACTTAAACATAATATTGAAACCTTTAACGTATCAATTAAATCTTTTTATTATTTTCTAAATTCTGGTGGAGATTGGACTTCTGCAATTTAAGAAGCAGATGGTATAGGATTCCTGCTTCTGTTATAAGTTATAACTTTTAACTTAACAACCCCAGTTGTTCCTGGGGTATTGCAGATACGCCATTTTGATCAGCTGAATTTACTACTTCAGGAATCTCTTCAAAATTCATTGGAAATTCAATTTAACACCCTTAGGCGTTCCTCACACATTGTAGCACAGGAACATTTACCCATATGTTCTGTAATGGGTTAAAATCACATACAACTTGCAGAATGTTTTACTGAGCTAACAGTTCTGTAGGCTTGTAACCTTTGATGGGTAAATAAAAACTTAATAAGCTTTATACACTCAGAATTGCAAAGAAAAGCCAATTCCTATATACATGTACATACATTTTTATCAAAATTTGGTTTTTGATTGCTAATTTGGTTGTTCCTTATTTACAGTTTGCTACCACTAATTGTTTGAAAATAGCCAATCAAAACTCATCACAGAAAACTCTTTTATTTTGTAAGTTTTGCTTTTGGCATTTCACTGTTCTTCATGTTAATCTTTTCTGCCCTAGATTCAAGCTTATGTAACTTTTTTCATTTCTGTTTCTTTTCCTTTCTCAGCACAGTACTTAAATAATGTGTGTATCCCCCAGTGATGTCAACCGGGGGAAGGTGGTGGGGATACAAACTCCCCTTGGATTTCAAAACATATTTTTTTTTTGGTTTTGCCATCAAAACATGCTTTTTTTGTACTTTCACTAAAAAAACTGAAAAACAGCAAAATCAAAATTGCCAACTACTAAATATTCAAAAATACAGCCCCCTCCTGCATTTTCGTGAATTGAAACCACTGATAATATATATATATATATATATATATATATATATATATATGTATATATATATATATATATATATATATATATATATATATATATATATATATATAATATATATATATATATATATATATATATATATATATATATATATATATATATATATATATATATATAATATATATATATATATATATATATATATATATATATATATATATATATATATATATATATATATATATATATATATATATAAATATAATTTAATATTTATTTCTTCATATTCGTTTTTTTATGGCAGGACAATGTGGTTTATGAAACTACCTTTGTGTTATAAATGCAACTGAGGACAATTTAAAATTCTAAAGGAACTAACCTAATTCTCTCATGATAAGCATGAAGTCCATTGTGCAGTTTTGTAAGGTTTCCAGAGTCCACCAACACAACTTGAGGATCCTAAAAAGAAAATAAAAATTTATTTTGAAAAAAAAAAGACAATTAACTTTTATTCACTGTTAATTTAATTCAGTTTAACTGCATCCTTGCCCTTTCCCTACTTATGTCTGAATATAGCCCTAAGCTCAGTGGCTTAATTTCACCAAGATCCTAGGGGAGGGAGCAAGATTGAAGCCATCTTTTCCCAAATCAAGTAAAATGACAATGAAAACTGAAAAATAAGCCATATAGTACCATAAAGGTATATACTAAAGAAAACAGGTCTGTTTCTGTGGATGCTTGGATTATGCAGGCTTTTCTTAGTTTTGATAAGATTTGTAAAGAAAACAAATTTCAGCTGGGGGCCTAAACTATATCCAAAATTTAATTGGTTTTGTTGGTTGGAATTCCTTTTATATTTGCTTTTTAGCCAAAGTCAGTTTATAACAACAGCTATAGAAAAAATTTAAACAGCAAGCAACTCTGAAAATTAAATATTGATTGCTGAATGTAATGAACCAACACTTTGGTAAAATTTCAAACAATAGGCTTTTTGCTATAATGGGAAGGGGTTGAGTTATAAGTATAATACCCTTGGTAATTAACTCAGAGTTGAAAATTATGTTCTAGGAAGTTGTTTTCAAGCTCTGGTCTCTACTCCTACCCTATTTCAAAGGTTTCAGAAATGGCCTATCTGTCTAAAATTTGGATAAAAATGTTTTACTTAATTTTAGTTTGAGTCTAATAATCTTTGGTTCTAATTTTTGAAACACACAATTTTAGCAATTTGAGTAGGATTTTAGGCAATAGTGGGATTTATTTAAATTCAAAACAAAGATTCTTAAATTGTTTGTATATAAGCAAATTATTATCCAACATCTATAGAGATGCAATGTCTCATTATGGAACAGGGTATTAAGTTGACACTTTCAGGGAGAGACAAGAGAGATATAAAGCTAAATCCAAATAAGCTACATGTATCCAGATAAACAGTCAAAAAGCTGTTTATGCAATATCCCAGGTAAACTCATGGGTATTATGCTGGACCTTCAGGGTATGTTTTAGGGATATTAAACTAAATCAAAAGACAACAAGCACATCCAATTTTTTCCAAGGGGCATATATGTGAAATCTCTGGAACAGCTAAGGGCAAAGTTAAAATTGTCAAATGATGTTGTCAAAGCAAAGTTCATGGTGAATTTGCAGTGGGCCATATTATTTTAGCTAGGATGAAAGTCAAAACTTCATTTGATCCTTTTTTTTATAGTCTTTCATAATTCATGTAAAATACCTTTGGGGCCCCTTTAAGGGCTCAAGATACAATTAGCCCCAGAAGCAATTACTGAATTATGAAAGAGCATAAAAAAGGGGTAAATTTTTGGTTATTCATATTACTGAATTATGAATAAAGTAAACATACCATTTGATACCTTTTTTATGCTCTTTTCAAATATAATAATCATTTTTGTCAGAAATGAATTTTACCACCACCCCTATATAAAGGGGCATCCCAAGGGGGGCAGGGAGGGGCAAGCCACACCTCCAACATTTTTGGCATTTGGTAAAATTTTTGCCAAAGGCAAAAATTTCAGCAAAATTCCCAAAATTTAGCAAAAATCTTGATTTCTGCAGAAAATTCAGCATAAATCAGGTAGCAATTTGGTAAAATTTACAAAGATTGCCCTCCAATGAAATGAGTCTTGGGGGTAAATTTTATTTCTTTTGTAAATGAGAGGTAAGTTTAAACTTTCCCCCCAACCCCCCTTAATGTACAAACATACACCCTGAATTGGTATATATAGGGGTGGGGGTAAAATTCATTTCTGACAAAAATGATTATTATATTTAGAAAGAGCATAAAAAAAGGCATCAAGGGGTATGTTTACTCGTAAATTTTTACCAAATCATATTATTGACTTACAACTAAAATGAATATACCACTTGATGCCTTTTTTATGCTCTTTACAAGTATAATACTTGGTAAATTTCTACCAAATCATATTATTGACTTACACATAAAGTGAATATACCACTTGATGCCGATTTTTATGCTGATTATGAATATAGTAATCATTTCTATTGGAAATGAATTTCAGCCCCCCCCCCTATATATGCCAATTCAGGGTATATATTTCTACAACCTAACCTAACCCTGAATTGGCATATATAGGGGGGGGGGGGGCTGAAATTCACTTCTGATAGAAATGGTTTATTATATTTGTAATCAGCATAAAAAAAGGCATCAAATGGTGTATTCACTTTATTCCTAACTCAATAATATGATTTGGTAGAAATTTACCATCATATTTTGTTGGAAATGAATTTTACCCCCACCCTTATATATACCAATTCAGGGTATATATTTGCACATTAGGCAGGTGGGGGTATATTTTATTTCTCATTTAAACAGGAGGTAAGTTTAAACTTTACCCCCCCCCAATGTGCAAATATACACCCAAATTGGTATAAATAGGGGTGGGGGTAAAATTCATTTAGCCTACAACAAAAATTATTATTATATTTGTAAAGAGCATAAAAAAGGCATTTAGCAAGTGGTATATCACTTTAGTTGTAAGTCAATAATAAGATCTGGTAAAATTTACCTGTTTACTTTATTCATAAGCCAATAATAGGCCTATGAATAACAAAAAATTTACCAAAAAAGGCATCAGATGACATTTTCAGGTAGGCTAAATTTTTAGGTAGCACTATAAATTAGCTAGAATGAAAGTGAAAACATCATTTGATGCTTTTTTGTGCTCTCTTATAATTTGTATAAAATACCTTTGGGGTCCTGCTAAGGGCTCAAGATGCAATTTGCAACAGAAGCAATTATTGAATTATGAGAGCATAAAAACCAGCATCAAATGATGTTTTCACTTTCATCCTAGCTAAATTATAGTGCCACCTAGAAAATTACCCATTTTCACTTTCATCTTAGATAAATTATATGACCCACTAGAAATTTATCAACTAGCCTACTGATTGAAAAATTATGATGACTGGAGATCAAATGTTAGGCTACTAGTGCTTTTTGCTGTGTTGGTTTTCCCTTCAGAAGAGCCCAAACACAAGAATTTTTCTAACTTAAACACAGAATGTACCCTGAAAAAAAAAGCAAGTCTTTTGTTAACTTACTTTTTGGCCAGGGTCTACCAGCTGAGTATCATTGTCTGTTAAAGCCATGACTATGAAATATAGATATATTAGAGAGCAGATGAAGCCTTGCTGCTCTTCCTGATGAAGTTGTGTCCAAAAGGCTTATATTCAAGCCTGCGAATTCTTGAAGTTTAATTTATCATTTTTAAAATTCATTTTTGATACTAAACTGTACAAAAATATGCCTATAATGTCAAAATTCTATGTCTATTATTATTTTGTATAAAGTGTTAAGTATTGGAAAAATAACTTTCTAATAATGACAATTTAGTGGTTTTTCATGGGGAATATTTGCATAATTAGGAATTAACATGTCAAATTAGAATTATACTAAACAAGGAGGTAATTGATAGAACGTTATTAAAGCCGGCTGACGACTGCAAGAACTTTCTAAACCGCAAGAAGTAATAAAGGGTTGTCGTGATTTTCCATAGCCATTCCACAATATAAGCTACTTGAAATAAAGTATGAAATGGCCCACTGTTGGTTTACTAAAAACAATACTTCGACAATAAGTCTACGTTTTGACGGACCTTATGCAAACCGGTTTAATAGGCCTACCTAGCCAATGTCAAGTAACCTTTACAAAGACTGAACGACCCACTAATGCGATTTCACGGAAAACCAGCAGTTTTTGTGTAATCCATCAAATTTCCTCCGTTTTTTGCTTCAAGTTTATGGGTCACAACGGTTTAACGGTTGCATTAAAACATTTCTACTGAGCCGCTCAAAATGACATCCATTATTCTGAATTAAAAGCTTTTTAGAACCATAAATTGCAAGTAACTGAGAAATTAATCATTTTTATTAGAAGTTTTTCATTGATATTTGAAAAACAGCAAAGTTACATTGGATTTATTAAAAAAAATATATATATATACATCATCGATTCCATGAAGCATACTTGCGCAGGAGAAAATCCTCCTAATAAAAAAAAAAAAAAAAAAATAATAATAATTACAGCTCAACTTACCGGACCCAAAAACCAACGAACCTCCAAACAACACCTAACAAAATCATAATAATTATAATCATATTCAGCTGCAACTAAACCCTCCTCAAAAACATAGCTTAAGTGGCATAGAATAATCCATTCAAAATACACACATCAAAACAATGGTTCTTTAGCAACTTACGAAATTCCTGCAAACCCCCAACATTCCTCAAATCCTCTGGCAAACTCTCCCAAACTAACGGAACAACATGGCAAATTGAAAACCTAGACCTAGACGTGACCATAGATGGTCTTCGCACCAACTGAGAAGATCGTGTCAAATGATCGTGAATAGTAGACGCAAGACTAAACATTCCTGAAAAAACATGATGGTAACTCCGAAGCTAAATATTTAAACATAAACAGAGCATTATAGAATACGCATATTCCTGCCAACGGTAGAATTTTATACTCGCGGTAAAGATGCCTCACCGATACAGATAGGTCAATCTGCATTACACTGAGCGGATGGAGGTGAGTTACAAATGTTTTCGACCAAACCATACAACGGTAAAGGAGATATGGGTCAACCATAGAAAAATACAACATTCTCAGAATTTCACACGGAAAAAGATACCTAAGTTTACGCATAATACCAATATTACGAGACAATTTGCAGCTAACAGATGCAATATGGTCTTTAAAACTAAGGCTTTCATCAATTATAACACCTAGGTATCTAGTACTAGTAGATCTTACAATAGTATGGTTCCCTACTTCTATCCTATTAATCCATGGATAATGTCCAGTAATTCTACCATAAATCAAAAAAATTCGACTTATTATGATTCAGTTTCAATTTATTTACTCGCATCCACTTTTCAGTCAAAGAAACACCTTGTTTCAATATAGTAATCAACTCATTTTCAGTTCTAGCAGCTACAGTAAAAGGGGCATCATCAGCAAAACATGGTAGAATTCTTTTAGTACCGTAAGTATCAAGGTCTAAAGAACAAGACACATTACTTGAAGCTCTACAAAGGTCATTAATATAAACCAAAAACAACAAATGGCCCAAAACGGAACCCTGGGGTACTCCAATCGAAAAATATTCAATTTTAGATGTAACTCCATCCATCACGACACACTGAGTCCTTCATTTAAGAAAACTAACTATCACATTTAAAAAATCACCACGTATACCACTACTATATAACTTTTTAAACAAAAAATCGCGAAGAAAGGAAGAAAACGAGGACAATTAACAGCCAGTGAAAAAATTGAAAAATTATGCAATTATTTCGGTCAAGACCTCCGCTTGACCGTCCTCAGTGCAGAATAAAACTGATAAAAATATTAAAACCAAACCTTAAAATAAAAACACCAAACTAAAATTGGACGACCCTTTCCTAGTAACGGTGAAAGGGTAAAGGGAGTTACCCTTTCACCGTTACTAGGAAAGGGTCGTCCAATTTTAGTTTGGTGTTTTTATTTTAAGGTTTGGTTTTTATATTTTTATCAGTTTTATTCTGCACTGAGGACGGTCAAGCGGAGGTCTTGACCGAAATAATTGCATAATTTTTCAATTTTTTCACTGGCTGTTAATTGTCCTCGTTTTCTTCCTTTCTTCGCGATTTTTTGTTTATCATGATTAGCCAGTGTGGTCTCAGAAATTATTTATAACTTTTTAACTAGTATATCATGATCAACAGAGTCAAATGCTTTAGTAATATCCAAAAGTATCAAAGCTATCTTCAGACCCTTGTCTAAAGCATCATTAATAAAAGTTGTTAAAAACAAAACTGCATGCTCTGTAGAATGATGACTCCTAAACCTAAAGTGACTAGAACTAAAAAATTGTCTTTTCTCGAAAAAACTTACCATCCTACTATGAATCAACTTTTCAAAAACTCTACAAATAAATGGCAGTAAAGAAATCGGTCTATAATAACTAAAACAATTCTTATCACCTCCTTTAAATATCGGGATAACATTCGCGCACTTTAGACAATCGGGAAAAATTCCAGCTTCTAAACAATTATTTATAAGTCCTAAAAAATGACTAGATATAACAGGTAAAATCGACTTCAAAACCTTCAACAAAATAAAATCGCCTCCTGATGCACCATTTTTCATTATTATTTATAACATCAAATAATGCATCAATAGTTACAGACTTAAGGTACGCAGACACATCACAATCTTCAGGTAGGAACTGACGAAAATCTCCATCTTGATCAAATACTGGCACCGATGATGACACACGCTGCCCAATAGTAGCGAAGTGATTACACATCTCATCTGCAACATTATTATTCATTCCTATATTATCTGGACGGATCAAGACAATACCAGGGCAAGTCACCGACTTAAACAATTTCCAAGTCTTACTCGGGTTACCCTCAACTTTTTTAAACTTAACCTTATAATATTCTACCTTAGCCTGTCGGAGTACAGCATTTAACCTACTATTATAAACTCTATATATTACTTTATCATGAGGATCATTGCTCCTTGTTGACAACTTATATAAAAAAACAGTCTTCTATTAATTGACTGTAACAAACTCTTTGTAATCCAAGGTTTATTCGGAGACAACCTTCTCTTCTGTATTCCTTACACTTCACAACATTCCAAAAACGTATCCTTAATCTTAACATACCAAAGCTCTAACTTAAAATTTAAATCTAATTCTTCTTATAAAAATTTAAAATCTAACTGTTCTATCCTAAGCTTAAACCTTGAAATAGTATTTGAATTAACTAATAATTTCTTAGGCTTAGGGCGAGCATCACTGTTAATATTAATAGTCTTTAATATACCCGGAACTAATATTGCCAAACCAAAGTTATCCGAAACATCATTTGACGCAACACTCGACGAATCATGGGGAACATTCAAAAATACATTATCAGTTAGAGATGAAGATGACTCCGACACTCTAGTACAAACATTTACAGCAGGATGTATCCTATAACCTAACATTAAATTCAAAAAATTCCGGGCTTTTAAGTTAGATGCTAACAATTTCAAATCAATGTTAAAATCTCCACACACGAAACACGGCATGTTCTTACGAGTTAGAAGGTCCATTTGTTGCTCTAATAATTCTATAAAACAATCTACACTAGCTGAAGGGGGGTGGTAAAAAACAGTAATAAAAAATGGGTCACCATTCTTATCAACCTCCGCAACAAAACACTCAAAAATCATCTCTCTACTAACAGACAAATCATCCCTAACCTTCACATTCAAATCAGTTCTAATATACAAGGCAAGTCCTCCATGCTGATGGTGAGTACGGTTCTTAACACACATATTATAATTTAAAATATCCAATAGTCCAGAATTATTATTCATTAGCCATGTTTCAGTAAGTACAAGAATATGAAAATCAGATAGCATACACAGCTCCGACAAATAATCCAATTTACTATTTAACCCCTGACAATTCAGATGAAAAATGCCAAGTTTATCTGGTACCAGTCTAGTATGTAAATCAACTGGGGGCACTTATAAGTAACCTTCGGAAAAACATCATCTACCCCCATATCAAAATCCCTGTGAAGTACCCCTAATCCTAAATCCGAAACACTCAATGGATTATTCTCAAGCCAATCCAAACGATCATTACGAACAATTACCATTTCTTATAAATATATATATATAAAAAGAAAAGGAGGGTAGTTGCAACCAAACCTAACCAAGTGAATAACTTACTATAAATCGGAGGGTCCGTGGTCCCGCATCCAACGTAAGTGAAGCTCCGGAAAAAAACAGGATATAACCTAAAAATAATTAGACACATATTAACAAAATGGTATAAATAAACAAACGAATACAAAAAAAGTAAAAAAATTCTCACTAACACTAGCCTGTCACAATACAGGCTTACTGGTTTCATTACTGAATTCCAGAAAATTATAGTTGAAGAAAACACAATATTCTACAGGTGTCTACCACTTACCCATTCTAAATTCTAACAAAAACTAAATAAATGAAAAAAATAGAACAACTTTTCTTTTTTTTTCCATAAACACAAATACAAAAAAAATAAAAAAAAAAAAAAAAAAAAAAAAAAAATATCTTAACAAAATCTTAATTCACCATTCATGATATAACCATCTATTAGTCACATAACTCAGGGATAGGCTCATCGTAACCAAATTTTGCCGCCATGCCACCACGGTCGATCTGTATATATGGTGGAACTGTATTAGAAACCCATGATGAAACTCCAATAGCATTTAATCTAGATTTCTTTACATACAACTTTCTTCGAGCTTCACGAACTGATATTGGTGCATCATCGCTAACAGATACATTTCTATGGTGTCCAATAACTTTACCTTTTAATTTCTTTCCGTTCTTAAGCAAACTGACCTTCGCATCTCGAGAACCAACATCAACTTTAAAATACTGTTGCTCCATACGGGCATCACCAACAACTCGAAACCTCGGGACCATGGACACACTTAGACCCTCCAAACACAACTGGTCAAAAAACTATTCGGCTTGGGTGGTATTTTCATAGGGAGCATTCCAAACGATAAGATTCGTCTCTGTATGTCGATACTCAGATGCCATAAGCCGACGAGACAGATCTGTACTCCCAATTTCATACTTTTTCGTTTCACTAGTCCTAATTGACATTTGATTTCTTAAGCCTTGAACATCAGATTCCATCTGTGTAACACGCGAACTCATAGTATTAACTTCTGATTTTAGCTCAGACTGTGTATTTTCCACTGATACCATACGATTTTCTAACACTTTTATACTATCGTTTATAGAGTCTAGTTTCTTACCATTTTCAGTAATTATTGTTAACATCTTAGCAAAATCATCCGCCAGGGTCTTCAGTGAAGCGACATCGTTATTCCCTTCGGATGAAACGGTCGATTTCAACAAACTGTTCTCAACAGACTCAGATCCTACTTGGACAGTTTTAGCAATCCTCCTTTTTCACCCCATGGCAAGTGCAAATAAAATATTTAATCTCTCTTACCTATTCTTGCCCCTATTATTTATCCACGTCGATGCGGACGTGCAGTTCGCTAAGCCACCGTTAATTTGGGCACGGCTAACACCCCTATCTCCTGTACCGACGACTTCCAACAGCGTTTGAATACCGACGCTACCTTACGAATCACAACCAACTTTCCGGAATACTCTGTAGCGTTTGCAAAATTCAACTAACCAAATATTCAAATACTTGCATTTCATTCCACCCCTCAGGGAAAGCGGTAAACACACCTGAACTACTACTCAATCAGAGCTTGATTCATTGGCTTTGGGTTATTTTCTTTTTTTGTCATAATTAAATGACGTAATCCAAGGTGTATAATCCCAAGCCAATTCAATGTTTCGCAATGTCTTCACTGTCTTACAAATGCACTTTTTTCAAACCAATTAAATTCAAAGTTAAATCCAATTTGCGTCTCCTCACAGTTCAAAGTCTAATTCAGTACTGAATGAAGGCATGAGGGCTGCGATTTTTTTATGCTAGATTTTAATACTCGGACCTGGGGGGATATTTTTATGGAAATGAGAATAGAATATAAGAACTGTATTTTTCATTGGGCATATTGCTGTTCTAAGCTAATATAAACTAGCCCTTTGAATGTTTTTCCGGGCTTCTAGAGCTTGATCTAGCCTATTCATATGCTTTTGAATATTTCATGATATTTTTTGCGTTTCAGTAGCTGCAGTGAACCATTTCTGTATGAACATCTTTGCGACTTTGCGACATCCGCTATCTGTGAGCCATTTTGAGTAAGAAATCACATCAATGGGATCCAAAGGTAAAAATTAAATTCTCTTCATAATATGCAGAATTTATGCTTTGAGTGGTGCTTCTGACAGAACACATTCGTTCATAAAATGTAGAATTGGGCTAAATTTGTCATAATCTCTTTTGGTCTTTGGAAAGGTTCACTTGGAAATTACACCCATGAAACATTTAATGTTCCTTTTCCTTTGACTAACTTTCGGAAAATGTACTTGAAACCTGTTGTAATGGCTAATCTCAAGCAAGGTCAGCAGAAACTAGTAACATTTAAATTTTAGTTTGTAGCGACCCTAAAATTGCGAAGAAAAGTTTCATCTGTTAAATTGTGAATGAATAATGGGTTGCTCATTTGTTCTGTTTAGCACATTAGCTTGTATTTTCTCTGCATGTTTTGAGTTAGTCAAGTCATATGAATACAAGGAAGAATATTTCCACCAGAAGGTGACTATTATAATCGGATTCTAAAAGTACATTCTTAAAGTAGATGGCGATAATGTCCCATTCACTTAATATAATTGGCTGCTGACCAACGATTTATTGCATGCATAATATCAAATATCGTAAGACTCATTCGTTCTAATAAGTAGATTTTACCCTTTTTTTTGCAATTCTTAGTTAACTTCGAACCTTCTTTTTGTCCAAGATCCAGTAACGAAAAGGCCATCATTTGAAATTAGTTGATAAGAAAATTCCGTAGCAAAAAAAGTAAACTAAAGCTGCAAGAAGGTTTCATTGACAAACAAAAATGGCAACTTCTCCCTAAAGGAGAGAAAGAGACTGTTGGGCTATAGAAAGAATGCATGTTCGTGCAAATCAAGGATAGAACGTTGACATCAAAGTATCCAGGCTCAGATAAGTCCGACAAGAAACGTATGTAGTATTATTATATCCTAACAAACAAAGACACTAGATTATATATTACAAGTCATATGATTAATGTCTCTGAACTTCCCATGATTTTGCCCTTTGACGTGGAAGCAAAAAATTAAGAACATTTCGGTGGAACTAATTAAAGCCTTCGAAAATCATTAAAAACCTTTGTTCTTATTCTTTAATAAAATTAATTAAAAAAAACTTTTTCCACAAAATAAGTTTTTCAAAGAAAAGTTAAGAACTTCATTAAACAAAAATGAGCAAAACTATAATCAAATAATCTACCAAGCGTGAAACTACCACAAATCAGCATTGATAAATAAATGAGACCCAAAACGAACAGAAATTACAATAATTAACCGAGTCAAACTCAAAACGAGCAGAAATTAACATAAGTTGGGCGCAAAACCCCTGTGCCTTCCCAAGGCCAGAACAAAATTTGCACTTTACTGAAAAAATATAAATGTTTTTACTTTTATAACTTTAATAAATCAAATAATATTAACATTTTGATTACTAAATATCAGTATATGTATATTAAACTGACAATACACATTCATTGGTATTTTTTCAGTAAAGTGCAAATTTTGTTCTGGCCTTGGGAAGGCATAGGGGTTTTGCGCCCAACTTATGTTAATTTCTGCTCGTTTTGAGTTTGACTCGGTTAATTATTGTAATTTCTGTTCGTTTTGGGTTTCATTTATTTATCAATGCTGATTTGTGGTAGTTTCACGCTTGGTAGATTATTTGATTTTAGTTTTGCTCATTTTTGTTTAATGGAGTTCTTTACTTTTCTTTGAAAAACTTATTTTGTGGAAAAAGTTTTTTTTATTAATTTCTGTTCATTTTATATTGACAAAGTCTTTTCAGGGAAAAAGAAAGTAATACTTTAAATCTTTTCGTTTTTTAAGACTTTATAGTTCGGCCTGCTATTTGTATGCCGGAGGAAAATTTTGAGGAATTTTTAACAGCATACACCCTTTTAAAAATCTGGACACAAATAGTACTGTTTAATTTAGTTTCATAACTCCTCTAGTTGACCTGTAATGGAAAACTTGATAGCATTCGCAAAAAATCTGTTTACTTTCTTTGATAGCTTGGATACACTTACGCTATTTGGATTTGGTTAAATTTTAAGAGCAGAAGTAGCCCCGAACGTTTGAACATAATACCCTCAGTTGTTCTTGGGATACTGCTGAGATGCCTTATTGGGAATTAGCATTATCACAGTGCATTTTGATTTAAACTTAAGTCAACATTTAGTTTTTAAACATATAAAAATTGGATATGAGGAAGACTAAAATCTATTCTATAAATCATATACAACAACTTTCTATATAAATCTTATATGCCCCCAGGGTATAACTTACAACCCTTGCACTGAGGGGGTTATCATCCTAAAAGACCTAATTTCCAGAACTTTCAACTACATTGGACAAAATGGATATCTCAAAATTTTGATTGGATGTGTATGGGAAAATGGTGGGCGTGAGAGGGGCGTTAGTCGCTATCCAATCACTTTCAACTATTAAAAAGGCACTAGCCCTTTCAATTTCCAATTGAATGAGCCCTTTTGAAGTTTCTACGACCACGCTTTCAATAAAAACTTTATATGCCCCCAGGGCATAACTTACAACCCCTGCCCTGACGGCTGGGGGTAGGGGTTATCATCTTTAAAGACCTAATTTCCAAAACTTTTAACTACGCTGAATAAAATGGCTATCTAAAAATTTTGATTGGATGTGTTTTGGGAAAAGGTGGGCGAGAGAGAGGGGTTAATTGCCCTCAAATCACTTTTGACTATTAAAATGGTACTAGTCCTTTGAATTCCAAATCGAATGAGCCCTTTTTCATGTTTCTACGACAAAGATTTCAATAAAAACCTTATATGCCCCCAGGATATAACTTATAATCCTTGCCCTGAGGGTTGTGGGTGAGTGTCCTCCTTAAAAATATGTTTTCCATCTGGAAATCAACTACCCTGAACAAAATGGCTATCTCAAAATTTTTATTGGATGTGTTTGGGGGAATGATGGCTGTTGGGGGGGAGGGCTAGTTGCCCTCCATTCACTTTCGATTATTAAAAAGGGCACTAGCCCTTTGAATTTCCAGTCGAATGAGCTTTTATTGAAGTTTCTACGACAATGCCTTCTTTAAAAACCTTATATACCCCCAGGGCATAACTTAAAACCCTTGCCCTGAGGGTTGTGGGGGAGTGTCCTCCTCAAAAACATATTTTCTATCTGGAAATCAACTACCCTGAACAAAATGGCTATCTCAAAATTTTTATTGGATGTGTTTGGGGGAATGAAGGGCATGAGGGGGGGGGGGCTAGTTGCGCTCAAATCACTTTCGACTATTAAAAAGGGTACCAGCCCTTTGAATTTCCAATCGAATGAGCCTGTTTTGAAGTTTATACGGCAACGCCTTCTATAAAAACCTTGTATGCCCCCAGGGCATAACTTAAAACCCTTGCCCTGAGGGTCGTGGGGGAGTGTCCTCCTCAAAAACAAATTTTCTATCTGGAAATCAACTACGCTGAACAAAATGGCTATCTCAACAATTTTGATTGGATGTGTTTGGGGGAATGATGGGCGTGGGGGAAGGGGCTACTTGCCCTCCAATCACTTTTGACTATTAAAAAGGGTACTAGCGCTTTGAATTTCCAATCGAATGAGCCTGTTTTGAAGTTTCTACGACAACGCCTTCTATAAAAGCCTCATATGCCCCAGGGAATAACTTAAAACCCTTGCCCTGAGGGTTGTGGGGGAGTGTCCTCCTCAAAAACATATTTTCTATCTGGAAATCAACTACGCTGAACAAAATGGCTATCTCAAAATTTTGATTGGATGTGTTTGGGGGAATGATTGGCGTGAGGGGGGGGGGGCTAGTTGCCCTCCAATCACTTTCGACTATTAAAAAGGGTACTAGCCCTTTGAATTTCCAATCGAATGAGCCTGTTTTGAAGTTTCTACGACAACGCCTTCTATAAAAACCTTATATGCCCCCAGGGTATAACTTAAAACCCTTGCCCTGAGGGTTGTGGGGGAGTGTCCTCCTCGACAACATATTTTCTATGTGGAAAGCAAGTACGCTGAACAAAATGGCTATCTCAAAATTTTGATTGGATGTGTTTGAGGGAATGACTGGCGTGGGGGGGGGCTAGTTGCCCTCCAATCACTTTCGACTATTAAAAAGTGCACTAGCCCTTTGAATTTCCAATCAAATGAGCCTTTTTTGAAGCTTCTACGACAACGCCTTCTATAAAATCCTTATATGCCCCCAGGGCATAACTTAAAACCCTTGCTCTGAGGTTGGTGGGGAGTGTCCTCCACAAAAAGATATTTTCTATCTGGAAATCAACTACGCTGAACAAAATGGCTATCTCAAAATTTTGATTGGATGTATTTGGGGGAATGATGGGCGTGGGGGGGGGCTAGTTGCCCTCCAATCACTTTCGACTATTAAAAAGGGCACTAGCCATTCCAATTTCCAATCGAATGAGCCTTTTTTGAAGTTTCTACAACAACGCCTTCTATAAAAACCTTATATGCCCTCAGGGCATAACTTAAAACCCTTTCCCCGTGGGTTGTGGGGGAGTGTCCTCCTCAAAAAGATATTTTCTATCTGGAAATCAACTACGCTGAGCAAAATGGCTATCTCAAAATTTTGATTGGACGTATTTGGGGGAATGATGGGCGTGGGGGGGGCTAGTTGCCCTCCAATCACTTTCGACTATTAAAAAGGGCACTAGCCACTCCAATTTCCAATCGAATGAGCCCTTTTTGAAGTTTCTACAACAACTCCTTCGATACGAAGTGCCCGGGTATGGAGAAAATAAAACAACACATTGTGCCCACATCGTTCTTTACTTAGGCAGCGCTGGCGCGCTGCCTATGATTACCTCTACTGGTAAGTTCCCAAATTGTTGGAAATTCGTCTTTATTGCTCCGTGAAAAAGACAGGTAACAAGCACGATTTTTATAGTGTCCGACCCATTACGCTTACTCCAATTCTGTCCAAATTATATGAAAGATTTTAGGTGGTTTAATAAAGATAATCCCAAATGTTGACCTTAGGCAATTCGGAAAAATACATTCTACATCTATCTTTTTCACCTTATGCATACACTTTGTAAAAAACTTGAAAACATAATACCTGGCTTAGTATTATAGCTTTGAGCTTACAAAAACCTCTGATTTAATTAACCCCTTAGCACTTTTTACACATTTCCTAATTTTTTTGTTCATTATTATGTGAACCATTTCGATTTCTGTAAGGAAATTTGGATCGGGCGGGGGAAAATTTGGATCAAGCAGGGAAATTTTGCGGACAGAGAGCAACTAATTTCGGCGGGAAAATTATTCGCTATACCCCCTTGCTGCTTGTGCAGGTCTCAGTATTTTCAGTTTTTGCTCATATCATAATTTTGTCTTTCATTTTTAGGTGGATCACTTCTCTTTCACTAAAGACATAAGCTACAAGCAGAGGTACCTTATAAACGCAAGTTATTGGCAGTCTAACGGACCTATTTTCTTTTATACAGGAAATGAAGGTGACATTGAGCTTTTCGCAGAAAACACGGTTAGTTTGACGTTTCTTCTTAGGTAACAACTTTTATATTTATTGATTTCTTGATCATTGGACAGACCAAAAGTTCAGCCATACTTAAATCTAAATGTTATCCGTCTCCTATTGCACAATAGTAAAGTAAAACAGGCGTCAGATCAAAGGTGACGGGACAGGTAAATGAAAGCTGCAGCTTTTAAGGAAAATCTTTGCCTTAAGTATTGGGAAAAAAAGAATTGGAATTATTTTTAGCAGCAACAACAAATACCACAAAAAAATGAATAGATAATGCATACTAAGTTTGATTATATTTTGAAGATCATAAATTGCTAACGGGGGGGGGGGGGGTTACTTGCTAATTTAAATGCAAAGAACACCCACCTACCCTCCTTATATGGATTGAACCTTCATGCCCCTTGACACTACAATATTTATTTTTGAATCTTAAGTGAGGTGTTTTTTTCTTTCTTTCTGTTGGCTAAATTACAAATAAAACGGCATTTGAACCAAAGAAAATCACATATAGCGGAATTTCTAAGACTACAGTGGACCACAGGTTTCGCTGCAAAGGACTGGACCTTGCAAATGAAGGGGACATCACTATCTCCCTACATCCACTCCGAAAAAAACAACAACAACTTGTCTTACTAAAAATTATTGATATTATCGCGGACGAGGCCCCCCGCATAGCCTCATATCGGTCCACCTGAAAACGTAAATTTGCGACCCCCTCTAAGCCACCTACCATGTGGCAGGAGTCTTAAATCAAAGCCCAAAGGTGTTTGACTAGCCTGTTTAAAGATACTTCTGTAGACTTGCGGAGCTGAAGAGCCACATTTTTACAATAATTTTTTCGGAGTTTACCAGAATTTTACCTAAAACTTTATACCGGTCTATAAAAATACCAACCAATCA
Source organism: Artemia sinica (assembly GCA_027921565.1). Classification (NCBI taxonomy): domain Eukaryota; kingdom Metazoa; phylum Arthropoda; class Branchiopoda; order Anostraca; family Artemiidae; genus Artemia; species Artemia sinica. The sequence continues at coordinate 48,202,927 of CM051273.1, read as the reverse complement.
GTCAAATCACTTGAAGGGTTATTTAGAATTTGTATTTGGGGGGGGGGGAGAAAAACCAAAAGGTGTTTTATATAGAAACTATATGAAATCATGGGAATAGCTATAGAATTTTCGAGAATATAGGCAGGGTGAAAGGTGATGGAGGGGGTGATGGACAAAGGATCATCTTGTACAAATGCCTGGGCTTTCCCTCTACACATTTTGGCTTGTGACTCTTCTGATACTTTGCTGTGAATTTTAATAACAAAAACTATGTGATTGATAGCAATAACTTATTTCAATAGTCTTCTGGGGGGGGGGGGGCAGTGTTAGAACTTATAATAGGGGGGGGGGGGAGGGACACATCCCAATATAAATTCCCCCATCACACAGTTCAGCTACTAATGCTTCTGTTGTTTTAATGTGACTTTTATAACAATAAAAATGGGATTGATAATAATACCTTATTCCAATAATCTCTTGGAGGGCTGTGTTAGAATTTGTATTCAGTGGGGGGAGGGGCAAAACAAAAAAAGGTTTCATACGGAGAGAATATGAAATCATGGAAATGAGTGTAAAAATTCCAGAATTTAGGGAGAAGGGACGGTGGTCTCAACAGCCTCCTGTATTTGTGCTGGGGCACCCCTCCACAAATTTTAGCTAGTGATGCTTCTGTTGGTTTGCTGTGACTTTGTGTGGCGAAAAATACGGGACTATAATAATAACTTATTAAAACAATAAATTTGTTACTTATAGCAATCACTGGTTAAAAATAACCACTTTTGGTTTAATTTTATTATGTAATATGGTGCTTTTTATAAAGTGAAAAATATTGTCTTTTTTTCAGGGGTTTATGTGGGATATAGCGCCCGAATTCAATGCCATGCTTCTGTTCGCTGAGCATAGATATTACGGGAAGTCCCTTCCATTTGGAAACGATTCTTACAACAATGCTTCTACTTTAGGATACTTAACAGCCGAACAGGCTATGGCTGATTTCGCAACCCTGCTTACACATCTTAGAAAAACGACAAATGGTACAGAGAAAAGTCCTATAATTGCATTTGGTGGGTCATATGGAGGAATGTTGGCTGCTTGGATGAGGGTGAAATACCCTCATATCATCCAAGGGTTTGTTTTATACCTTTAGATAAATTACTTATTCATTTAGGATAGCAGTTGTTACAACTAAATGCAGTATCTAATATTCTCTCATTTCCGAGATAATTACCAAATGGGTTTACTAAACTGGGCTCAAAGAGATAATCAGCAGAACAGTGTATTTTCAATCATCCTTGAATCGTCTTGATTTACATTGCCCTGCTGATAAGGTTTGCTAACAGTTTTATGGAATTATTTTAGAAACATAAAAATGTCGCATAATGACCTTTAGGCGCGGCAGTGGCGACATGGTCAAACTTTGTGAGGGTTAGGAAATCTAAGGGGAGGCACAGGGATATGCGTTAAATTGTCGACTTCCCCACCCTCTTTTTCTATGATTTGCAATCATTTAAGTCTCGAACCTGAAATTTTGTTTTTAATTGTTAATATACAATTAACCCTAACATACGCGGGAGAGAAAATATGCAAAAATGGAAGGAACCACGCTATTAGGACATTCTATGATGAGGAGTGTAGGAATAAGAGGGAGGAACTTTGGGAGGCACTGAAGGTATTGAAATTAAATGAAGAAGGAGATGTTTTTCAACAACTGTTTCAGAATCATCGAAAATCTTAGGCAGCACTATTGCGCTGCCTAAGTAAAGAACGATGTTGGCGCAATGTATGATTTTTTTTTTTTTGGTTTCTTGGTCTTAGACCAGGGCACTTCGTATCGAAGGAGTTGTCGTAGAAACTTCGAAAAGGGCTCATTCGATTGGAAATTGGAGTGGCTTGTGCCCTTTTTAATAGTCGAAAGTAATTGGAAGGCAACTTACACCCCTTCCACGCCCACCATTTCCCCAAACACATCCAATCAATTTTGAGATAGCCATTTTGCACAGCATAGTTGATTTCCAGATAGAAATAATGTTTTTGAGGAGGACCCTCCCCCACAGCCCTCAGGGTAAGGGTTGTAAGTTATGTCCTGGGGGCATATAAGGTTTTTAATGAAAGCGTTGTCGTAGAAACTTCAATAAAGGCTCATTCAATTGAAAATTCAAAGGGCTAGTGCCATTTTAATAGTCGAAAGTGATTGGAGGGCAACTAACCCCCCTCTCACACCTACCTTTTCCCCAAACACATCCAATCAAAATTTTGAGATAGCCATTTTGTTCAACGTAGTTGAGAGCTCTAGAAATTAGGTCTTCGAGGATGACAACCCCCCCCCCCCACAGCCCTCAGGGCAGGGGTTGTATGTAATGCCCTGGGGGTATATAATGTTTTATGTAGAAAGCGTGGTTGTAGAAACTTCAAAAAGGGCTCATTTGGCTTGAAATTGAAATGGCTAGTGCCCTTTTTAATAGTTGAAATTGATTGGAAGACAACTAACACCCCTTCCACGCCCACCAATTATCCAAACATATCCAATCAAAATTTTGAGATGGCCATCTTGTTCAAAGTAGTTGAAAGGTCCGGAAATTATATCTTTGAGGATGACACTACCCCCACAGCCCTCAGGGTAAGGGTTGTAAGTTATGTCCTGGGGGCATATAAGGTTTTTATTGAAAGCTTTGTCGTAGAAACTTCAAAAACGGCTCATTTGATTGGAAATTCAAAGGGCTAGTGCCCTTTTCAATAATCGAAAGTGATTTGAGGGCAACTAACCCCCCTCTCACGCCCACCTTTTCCCCAAACACATCCAGTCAAAATTGTTAGATAGCCATTTTGTTCAACGTAGTTAAAATTTTTAGAAATTAGGTCTTTGAGGATGATAACCCCCTGAGAGCCCTCGGGGCAAGGGTTGTAAGTTATGCCCTGGGGGCATATAAGGTTTTATTAGATTGTGATGTTGTAGAAACTTCAAAACGGGCTCATTCGATTGGAAATTAGAAGGGCTTGTGCCCATTTTAAAATAGTCAAAAGTGATTGGAGGATAAATAACACTCCTCTCACGCCCACCATTTCCCCAAAGACATCCAATCAAAATTTTGAGATAGCCATTTTGTTCGACGCAGATAAAAAGTTTGGAAATTATGTTTTTAAGGGTGACACCCCCCCCCACTGCCCTCAGGGCAAGGGTTGTAAGTTATGCCCTGGGGCATTTAAAGTTTTTTCTATAGAAAGCGTTGTCGTAGAAACTTCAAAAAGAGCTTATTCGATTGCAAATTGAAAGGCCTAGTGCTTTTTTTAATAGTTGGAAGTGATTGGAGGGCAACTAACCCCCCTCTTACGCCTAACATTTCCCCGAACACATCCAATCAATATTTTCAGATAGCAATTTTCTTCAACATAGTTGAAACTTCTGGAAATTAGGTCTTCGAGGGTGACAACGCCCCCCTCCCCAGTCCTCAGGGCAAGGGTTGTAAGTTATGCCTGGGGGCATATAAGGTTTTTATTTAAAGTGCTCAGAAACTTCAAAAGGGCTCATTCCATTGGAAATTGAAAGGGCTATTGCCTTTTTCAATAGTTGAAAGTCATTGGAGATCAAATAACGCTCCTCTCGCGCCCAACACTTCCCCAAACGCATCCAATCAAAATTTTGAGATAGCCATTCTGTTTAACGTAGTTAAAAGTTCCGGAAATTAGGTCTTTGAGGATGACAACCCCCTCACAGACCTCAGGGCAAGGGTTGTAATTTATGCCCTGGGAGCGTATAAGGTGTTTATAGAAAGCGTTGTCGTAGAATCTCAAAAGGGGCTCATTCGATTGGAAATTGAAACGGCTAGTGCCCTTTTTAATAGTCGAAAGTGATTGGAAGGGTTGACATTTTTATAGTAAAGATCGATGTGGGTACGATATATTATTATTTTTTACTTTGTTTTTGTTTAGACCAGGGCACTTCGTATCGAAGGAGTTGTCTTAGGAACTTCGAAAAGGGCTGATTCGATTGAACACAGAAATAGCTAATACCCTTTTTAATAGTCGAAAGTGATTGGAGGGTAACTAGTCCCTTTCCGACGCCCACCCTCCAATTTGCCCATTATGTTTAAAAACTAAATGTTGCCATAAGATTAAATCAAAATGCACTGTGTTAATGCTAATTCCTAATAAGACATCTCAGCAGTATCCCAAGAACGACTGAGGGTATTATGTTCAAACTTTTGGGGCTAATTCTGTTCTTAAAATTTAACCAAATCAAAATAGCGTAAGTGTATCCAAGCTATCAAAGAAAGTAAACAGACTTTTTTATGCGAATGGTATCAAGTTTTCTATTTCAGGTCAACTAGAGGAGGTATGAAACTAAATTAAACACTACTATTTGTGTCCAGATTTTTAAAAGGGTGTGTGTTGTTAAAAATTGCTGAAAACCTTTCTCCAGTATACAAAAAGCAGGCCAAACTATAAAGTCTTAAATAAAACGAAAAGATTTAAAGAAATATTTTCTTTTTCCCTGAAAAGACTATTTCAATATAAAGCGAACAGAAGTTAATTAAAAAAACTTTTTCCACAAAATAATTTTTTCAAAGAAAAGTAAAGTAAATAAAAAAGTAAATACAAATGAATGTGCATTGTCAGTTTAATATACATATACTGATATTTAGTAATCAAAATGTTAATATTATTTGATTTATTAAAGTTATAAAAGTAAAAACATTTATATTTTTTCAGTAAAGTGCAAATTATGTTCTGGCCTTGGGAAGGCATAGGGGGTTTTGAGCCCTACTTATGTTAATTTCTGCTCATTTTGAGTTTGACTCGGTTATTTATTGTAATTTCTGTTCGTTTTGGGTTTCATTTATTGATCGATGCTGATTTGTGGTAGTTTCACGCTTGGTAGATTATTTGATTTTATTGTTTCTCATTTTTGGTATAATGGAGTTCTTTATTTTTCTTTGAAAAACTTATTTTGTGGAAATTTTGATTTTAATTAATTACAGTAGAGAGAGAAAGGAATATAAGAGTCTTATAAAGGTAAAAAAGGTAGTTTGAGATTGAAAAAACTGAAAGGCTAAGGTTAGTTATATTGCTAAGGTCTCTTATTGGCAACCATAAACACCATTCAGTTTGATTTAATTTAAAGCAACAATTAGTTTTAAAGCATAATGGGCCAGTTGCATAATTGTGGGTGATTGACATGCCCAATATCCCTTAAGACATAGTTGCTGGACCGTTCTACTATGCTGAACAAAATGGTTGTCTCAAAATTTTGACTGGATGTGTTTGGAAGAAAAATGGGCTTGAGAGAAGGGCTGCTTGCCCTCAAATCTTATACTTTACTCTTATACAGGACATCAGAACTTTTACTTTTAAATCGAATTAGCTCTTTTACAAGTTTCAAGGATAGTTCTAGCTATTACAGAGTGGTGCTGCTTATGATATTGCTTATGTACCCTTTTGAAAACCTGCACGCATAGAGTTTTTCCTTTAATTGAAACTCCTATGCATACAGTTTTTCGTTGAAACTGCTAAACGTTCCCTAAAAGTTTCACTTTAATACCCTTACCGTCATTAGTTACAGTAACTGTAGTGGTAATATTAAAAGTATACACATAGTGCCTTCTGGCTAGTTCAAAATCCCACACAACTTACCATTAAAGGTCAATAATGTGAGTTGTTCTTCAAATATTGCTTTGTCAGCTTTTAAAGTCCACATGCTCATAGTTTGTTTTGATTTAGTTCAACATCCGTCTAAATATTCCTTAAAAGCTTCACCTTAATGCCCTTAGCTTGCGCAGTAGCAATAGTTGTAGCAGCATTAGTAGCAGTATGCGCATAACATACTGGTTTCTTCAAAATCCCCTTCAACACACGCGTAAAATTTCAGCTTAATACCATAAACTGTCCCTGAAGCATTTCTAATGCGTCTCCTTGACAACCTGAGTGGGCATAGTGTGTTTCGAGTTAGTTCAATACGGTTTCTATATGCCCCAAATTTTTCACCTTAATATCCTTAGTTAGTAGTATTAGTAGCAGTAGAATTAGTTGTAGTAGTCTAAGCTCTAGTGGTAGTAGTAGTAATAAAAGCAGTTATAATAGTAACAGTAGTATCAGCACGAGAAGAAGCAGTAGCATTAGGATGCAAATATTTTCTATTGCTTAGTTCAACATACCTCACAACAAGCCCTGTTATTTTCAAGTTCACACGCCAAACAGTTCCTAAGATATTGCTTTTACACTTTTGACAGCCTCCATACAGACGGCGTGTTGTGATTCAGTTCACCTTCCCACCTCAAAATTCCTTGAAAATTTCACCTTCATACCCTTAGGCATAGTTGTAATAGCAGTCATAGTAGTAGTATTGATATTACTGGCAATACATTGAATAGTGATAGAACTACTAGCAGCAGTAGCATTAACATATTGCCTTTTGGTCAGTAGAACATGCCTCTCACCAAGTCCTGTAAGTTTAAACTTAATACAATTAGCCATTCCTTTGACATTTCTGATATGTCCTTTTGATAATCTGCATCTTCATATACTTCTTGAAATTTTCATCTCAATGCTCTTAACCTTACAAGTAGTTGCAATAGAAGTAGTAGTAGTAGTAGCAATAGTAGTGAATGTAGCAGTAACAGTAGTATCAGCAGTATTGTGCAAATATTACCTTTTGGTGAGATGACCATTCCCTTTAAGTATTCTCTGAAAGTTCCAAACTAATACCGAAATCAATTTTATAGACTCTCCCGCGCGTGATTTGCCTCACCTTGGTGAGAAAGTATTAGCTCGACTTAACAGTGAAATGGGACTCAATCTTGATAAATCCGTTGTCAAGGGTGCAAGGCGTTTGGGAGGTGCCTCGGAAATAAAAACTCCGATTGAACTTACATTTTTTACTGAGGCATCTGCGGTTGAGATCCTACGCAATCGCAAGAATTTGAAAGGTACCCGAATCTATGTAAATGAGGCTCTAACCAGGGAAAGGCAAGAAATCTACAAGCTTGCGCGCAATAAGTTTGAATTGAAAAATGTATGGACTTTACGAGGTGTTGTTTATGTCAAGTGCGGTTCGCAAATCATTCCGTGTAAAACGATTTCCGACGTAGTTCAGATTCGCAATGTGTCATATGAACCTGTCGTCTAAACTAAGAAGCTGTGAATTTTTCTTTTCTTTTTTTGTTTTATGGATCGTTGTCAGCGTTTTCTTGATTCTCGTTTGAAATTAGATGTTATTCTAAATTCAGCTACCGGAAGTGATAAATATATGCCTTATGTAAATAATCTACCTGAATGTGATTATTCTTCAGGCGAGTTTCTATCAGATAAAACAAAAGTTGTGATTTTCCGATCAGATCGTTACATGTAAATGCACAGGGGCTACAAAGTGCATTCAATGAACTGAAGCTTTTGCTTGCATCTAGTCCTATAGACATTGTTGGAGTTTGCGAAACTTTTCTGTCTGCTAATACACCCCTTACAATGTTAGATCTGCCCGGGATGAAGTGTATTTCGCGTACAAGGTGTCAGAATGCGAGAGGAGGTCAGATGCTGTATATTCGTGATGACTGGTCTTTTAGTATTCTCAGTGATTTGTCTGTATTTGATGAAGGGTACTATTTTTGTTGAAGTTGTACCTTTGGGCTGTAATCCATTTATTTTCGGGTCTGTTTATCGATCTCCGTCGGGTAACCCAAAAATATTTTTGAAGTTTTCGAACCGCTGTTGAAAAATCTGGAAGCGTTGAACAAACCGGTTATTATTTCGGGTGATTTTAATTTTGATCTTTTGAATCTCGATGTTGGAAATAATAAGGAGTTTTTAACTATGATGTTGTGTTCTAATTTTCTTCCAAGTATTTCTCTGCCGACAAGAGTTACAGCTAACACAGCTACATTATTAGATAATATATTTTTTTCTCCTGTTTTATTTGATGCTGAAAAATCGTCAGTAATTTAGTCTGATATGTCAGATCATTTTCCGGTGACTGTTCTTTTAAATTTAAATAATAGTAATAAACAACATCGAGATTCAACAATGGATAATTCAAAAAAGCGATATACATGGATTGATTGTAAAGTTCTACGTCAGTTAATTGGTGACCATGATTGGAGTTCGATTTATGGCTCAGATGACGCAAATGCTGCGTTTTCAGATTTTATTGATCAAATGATGCGACTGCGGGATCGGGCTTCTTCAACACGAGTTTCGCATGGAAAGTTTGCGCAGAAATTTGACCCATGGATTACTGAAGGTATTTTGGCATCGTTAAAACATAAAAATAGAAAATTTAAGAATTATTTAAAATTAAAGACACCTGAGTCGTTTGAAGAATTCAGAGTTTATAGGAATAAGCTAAATTCAATTATCAGACATGAGAAGAGAAAATATTATAAAGAGAAATTTTTGGAGTATAAATCGGATATGAGAAAAACATGGCAATGAAAAGATACGTCCTCATAGTCGTAAGAATACTAGTGTTAATTGCCTTGTTTTAAATGGAGAAAATGTTGCAGAGCCCAATGAAATTTTAAATGCTTTTGGAGATTATTTCAGTAATATTGGTTCTAGACTTGCATTGACTATGAATATGCAACTGAATTCCCCTTCTGTTCCAGTTAATGAGCAACATGCGGAAAATTCGTTTTCTTTTTCTGAGATTAAGCCTCATGAGATTGAAAAAGTTATTCTGAAGCTTAAACGGAGTTTTTCTAAGGACGAATTTGGATTTTCGGCTCAAACCGTAAAGCAAATAGCGTCAAGCATTTCACCTTTGCTGGCACATATTTTTAATCTATCACTTATGCATGGGGTTTTTCCTGAGCTTTTAAAAAAAGCAAATGTTATAGCATTACCTAAAGCTGGGAGTTCAACTGACCCTTCAGATTATAGAGGCATTTCTCTACTTTCGGTTTTCAGCAAAATTTTGGAAAAACTTGCAAATAGTCTATTACAAAAATATTTATTTGATAGTAAGATTTTACACACGTCTCAATATGGTTTTATAAAAGGAAAGTCAACTGAACTGGCAATTCATGAGCTTTTACTAAATATTAATGATTCACTAGATGATGGTCAACACGCGTTGGCGATTTTTCTTGATGTCGCAAAGGCGTTTGACACCGTAAATCATTCGTTGCTTCTTTTTAAACTAAAGTCTTATGGGTTTTCAACACAAGCTGTTAAAGTTTTTTCATCTTACCTTTCTGGGAGACGACTAGATTGTGTTGATAAATCTCGTGATCTCCGTTCCGAAACTTTTCCAATTAATTACGGAGTGCCTCAGGGCTCTGTTCTAGGGCCTATTCTATTTATTCTTTTTATAAATGATTTGCCAGAAGTTTTGCCTTTTTGTAAAATTATGATGTTTGCTGATGATGTAGTAATTTTTGCTTCTCACCGGGACCTATCAGTTCTTTTCCAGAACCTCGGAAGTACGTTACTAACTGTATCTGATTGGTATTCAAGGAATTTACTAGCTCTTAATGCAAAAAAAATGCCAGTATATGTTATTTTCGCGAACTGGATCAGTAGTGTCAGATACCTTCTCTCTTTTTTTGAATGGTCTTGAATTAAGACGGGTGGATCAGTTCAAATATCTTGGGATTATTTTAGATGAAAATTTGTCGTTTCATAAATATGTAAAAACACTGTCGTTAAAAATTTCCCGAAATATTGGCATGCTAACTCGTCTTTGTCACTTTTTTCCTAAAGCTATTCTAAAATCTATTTATTATTCTTTCGTCCACCCATATTTTCTCTATTGCATTTCGGTTTGGGCATCTACCTTTCCGTCTATTTTCAAATCTCTCCAAATACTTCAGAATAAAGCAATGAGGATTCTTTTTAATGTTGATTGCAGAACTTCAGTTAGACACCTATATGGGACTTCAAGAATTTTCTCTTTGGACCAACTTCATTTAATTTCTATCTCTAGTATTTGTCATGATTATCAATATAGTAATTTACCTGTAAATTTCTGTGGCATTTTCTCAACTAATTCTCAATTTCATAATTATCCTACTACGCATCGTTCAGACTTTTCGTGCGAAATTCGCCCGACATCGAGAGCGGGATTCAGCATCCGTCACATTGGCCCAAAAATCTGGAACTCAATTCCTGCATCAGTACGAGAATGCAGCAACAAGCGACATTTTCTAAGACTGGTGAAGAAATATCTTATGACATGCTAAGCATTTTGTTCATTAGGATTTTCTTTTTCGTTGTTGTAAAATTTAGTTAGAAAATGGCTGTGTATTTTTGTTGGCAATATTTTCAGCGCTAAAGTATGCCACCAGGCATGTGCGCTGTTTTGTGACATTTATTTATGTACGTGTTATAAATAAAAATATTCTACTCTACTACTCTAATTCTTGAGATACGATATTTTGACAGTGTGCATGCACGTAGCGTCTTTTGATTTAGTTCGAATTTCCCCTTAATATTGTAAATGGGGTAGTTTGATAGTAGTAGTTGAGGTAGTTGTAGTAGTATTGGTAGCATGCAAATATTGCCTTTTTAATCATCTCTCTTATTATTTCCAAAATATCCCAAATTAATATACTGAGCTATTCCTGTGTTACACCCTTTTGATAATCCGTATACATATAACGTGTCTTGATTTAGTTCAACAATCCCCTCAAAATTCTCTGAAAGGGTCATCTGAATGCCCTCCATCTTCTTGGAAAGTAAAGTTCAAATTTTATGCATACCTTTCTCAATAACCTATACTATGTGTTAAATGATGAACGAACTGCCTAGCTTACAGTCCTTGTCCTGAGGATTGTGGGGAGATTGACATCCCAATGACATAATTACTGGACCTTTCAACAATGCTGAAAAAAATAGCTCTCTTAATATTTCGATCGGATATGCTTTGGGGAATGATAGGATTGGGTGGGGGCTGATTGCCCTCCATTTCCTTTTGACTCTTAAAAAGGGCACTAAAACTTCCGACTTACAATCAAGTGAGCTCCACCAGATTCAAAGTTTATACGTCCACCCGTTCCATAAGAATCTTAAATGCCCCGGGGCATAACTTACAACCCTTTCCCATGGGCTCTGGCAGATTGTGTCCATCGTAAAGACATTGTGACATGATTTTGTTGACTATTGGTTTGAAATGGCTACCTCACAATTTCAACTGAATGCGTAGCCGAAAAAGAGAATGTCAGGGGGGAGGGCTAGCTGCTCTCCATCATGTTTGAATCTTAAAATGGAACTAGAACTATACATTTCCAATCAAATGAGCCTCTTCTTGAGCTCACACGACCACGCCTTCAATAAAGACCTTATATGACCCTAGGGCATAACTTGCAACCCTTACCCCCAGACTGTGATCCCGATCAATTTTATTCTTAAAAACGGTACTAGGACATCTGATTTCCCGTCCAATGATCCCCCTCCTGTGTTTATACAACCACTCTTTCTATAAAAACCTTATATGCCCCCGGGACACAACTTACAACCCTTGTTCTGAGGGCTGTGGGGGGGGGGGATAAAATAAAAGTTCAAAATAGGGATAAAATCCTTTTTAATAGACAGTGTATAGAAATTCACAAAAAACACCAGATATTTCGGTCACATATGCAGTGACCGTCATCAGTAGACTGATGACGGTCACTGTATATGTGACCGAAATATCTGGTATTTTTTGTGAATTTCTATACACTGTCTATTAAAAAGGATTTTATCCCTATTTTGAACTTTTATTTTATCGTCATGGAAAGGCAGTGTGGTCTTTGAAATTATCTGTGGGGGGGGGTGCCATCCTCTAAGACATAATTACCGGACCTTTCAATTACGATGAACAAAATAGCTACCTCAAAATTTTTATTGGATGTGTTTGGGAAAATGATGGTCGTGGGAGGGGGGTTAGTTGCCCTCCAATCAGTTTCAACTATTAAAAAGGGTATTATCCCTTTCTGTTTCTAATCGATAGAGTCCTTTTCAAAATTTCTACGACAAATCCTTCGATACGAAGTACCCTGGTCTAAAAAAATAAAAATAAAATAAAAATAGATAAATAATACACTGTGCCCACATTGGTTTTTACTTATGCAGCGCTATTACGCTGACCATGATAAACCCGAATGAACATAAAAAGACCCCCCCCCCCCTCAAAAAGAAAATGACATTTGGATTCTAGTTGATAATGTGACATAAGGTCTTTAAGACAATTCCTTAAAAAAAAACACGAAATCTTCTTCTGAGCTTCTGGACTGATTGGATATTCACTGAAAATTATAGATATAGATTTATATATATATATATATATATATATATATATATATATATATATATATATATATATATATATATATATATATATAATATATATATATATATATATATATATATATATATAATATATATATATATATATATATATATATATATATATATATATATATATATATATATATATATATATATATATATATATATATATATATATATATATATATATATATATATGCTGATATTTATTCCTTAAAATCTTAATTAATTTTTGATTTCTCAAAGTTATAAAGTGACAACATTTAAAACATTTTTTTATCTTAGGCTCTAAGGGGGGTTATCATCCTCAAAGACCTAAGTTCCAGAACTTTTAACTACGGTGAACAAAATGGATATCTCAAAATTTTGATTGCATGAGTTTGGGGAAATGGTGGGCGTGAGAGGGGGGTTAGTTGCCCATTCAATTTCCAATCGAGTGACCCCTTTTTGAAATTTTACGACAAAGCTTTCTATAAAAAAAAAAAAACCTTATATGCCCCCGGGGCATAACTTACAATCCTTGCCCTGAGGGCTGTAGGGGGAGTTTCATCCTCAAAGACATAATTTCCGGACCTTTCAACTACGTTGAACAAAATGTCTATCTGGCAAATCATTTATAAAAAGAATAAATAGAATAGGCCCAAGAACAGAGCCCTGAGGCACTCCGTAATTAATTGGAAAAGTTTCGGAACGGAGATCACGAGATTTATCAACACAATCTAGTCGTCTCCCAGAAAGGTAAGATGAAAAAACTTTAACAGCTTGTGTTGAAAACCCATAAGACTTTAGTTTAAAAAGAAGCAACGAATGATTTACGGTGTCAAACGCCTTTGCGACATCAAGAAAAATCGCCAACGCGTGTTGACCATCATCTAGTGAATCATTAATATTTAGTAAAAGCTCATGAATTGCCAGTTCAGTTGACTTTCCTTTTATAAAACCATATTGAGACGTGTGTAAAATCTTACTATCAAATAAATATTTTTGTAATAGACTATTTGCAAGTTTTTCCAAAATTTTGCTGAAAACCGAAAGTAGAGAAATGCCTCTATAATCTGAAGGGTCAGTTGAACTCCCAGCTTTAGGTAATGCTATAACATTTGCTTTTTTTAAAAGCTCAGGAAAAACCCCATGCATAAGTGATAGATTAAAAATATGTGCCAGCAAAGGTGAAATGCTTGACGCTATTTGCTTTACGGTTTGAGCCGAAAATCCAAATTCGTCCTTAGAAAAACTCCGTTTAAGCTTCAGAATAACTTTTTCAATCTCATGAGGCTTAATCTCAGAAAAAGAAAACGAATTTTCCGCATGTTGCTCATTAACTGGAACAGAAGGGGAATTCAGTTGCATATTCATAGTCAATGCAAGTCTAGAACCAATATTACTGAAATAATCTCCAAAAGCATTTAAAATTTCATTGGGCTCTGCAACATTTTCTCCATTTAAAACAAGGCAATTAACACTAGTATTCTTACGACTATGAGGACGTATCTTTTCATTTATCAATTGCCATGTTTTTCTCATATCCGATTTATACTCCAAAAATTTCTCTTCATAATATTTTCTCTTCTCATGTCTGATAATTGAATTTAGCTTATTCCTATAAACTCTGAATTCTTCAAACGACTCAGGTGTCTGTAGTTTTAAATAATTCTTAAATTTTCTATTTTTATGTTTTAACGATGCCAAAATACCTTCAGTAATCCATGGGTCAAATTTCTGCGCAAACTTTCCATGCGAAACTCGTGTTGAAGAAGCCCGATCCCGCAGTCGCATCATTTGATCAATAAAATCTGAAAACGCAGCATTTGCGTCATCTGAGCCATAAATCGAACTCCAATCATGGTCACCAATTAACTGACGTAGAACTTTACAATCAATCCATGTATATCGCTTTTTTGAATTATCCATTGTTGAATCTCGATGTTGTTTATTACTATTATTTAAATTTAAAAGAACAGTCACCGGAAAATGATCTGACATATCAGACAAAATTACTGACGATTTTTCAGCATCAAATAAAACAGGAGAAAAAAATATATTATCTAATAATGTAGCTGTGTTAGCTGTAACTCTTGTCGGCAGAGAAATACTTGGAAGAAAATTAGAACACAACATCATAGTTAAAAACTCCTTATTATTTCCAACATCGAGATTCAAAAGATCAAAATTAAAATCACCCGAAATAATAACCGGTTTGTTCAACGCTTCCAGATTTTTCAACAGCGGTTCGAAAACTTCAAAAAATATTTTTGGGTTACCCGACGGAGATCGATAAACAGACCCGAAAATAAATGGATTACAGCCCAAAGGTACAACTTCAACAAAAATAGTACCCTTCATCAAATACAGACAAATCACTGAGAATACTAAAAGACCAGTCATCACGAATATACAGCATCTGACCTCCTCTCGCATTCTGACACCTTGTACGCGAAATACACTTCATCCCGGGCAGATCTAACATTGTAAGGGGTGTATTAGCAGACAGAAAAGTTTCGCAAACTCCAACAATGTCTATAGGACTAGATGCAAGCAAAAGCTTCAGTTCATTGAATGCACTTTGTAGCCCCTGTGCATTTACATGTAACGATCTGATCGGAAAATCACAACTTTTGTTTTATCTGATAGAAACTCGCCTGAAGAATAATCACATTCAGGTAGATTATTTACATAAGGCATATCTTTATCACTTCCGGTAGCTGAATTTAGAATAACATCTAATTTCAAACGAGAATCAAGAAAACGCTGACAACGATCCATAAAACAAAAAAAGAAAAGAAAAATTCACAGCTTCTTAGTTTAGACGACAGGTTCATATGACACATTGCGAATCTGAACTACGTCGGAAATCGTTTTACACGGAATGATTTGCGAACCGCACTTGACATAAACAACACCTCGTAAAGTCCATACATTTTTCAATTCAAACTTATTGCGCGCAAGCTTGTAGATTTCTTGCCTTTCCCTGGTTAGAGCCTCATTTACATAGATTCGGGTACCTTTCAAATTCTTGCGATTGCGTAGGATCTCAACCGCAGATGCCTCAGTAAAAAATGTAAGTTCAATCGGAGTTTTTATTTCCGAGGCACCTCCCAAACGCCTTGCACCCTTGACAACGGATTTATCAAGATTGAGTCCCATTTCACTGTTAAGTCGAGCTAATACTTTCTCACCAAGGTGAGGCAAATCACGCGCGGGAGAGTCTATAAAATTGATTTCGGTATTAGTTTGGAACTTTCAGAGAATACTTAAAGGGAATGGTCATCTCACCAAAAGGTAATATTTGCACAATACTGCTGATACTACTGTTACTGCTACATTCACTACTATTGCTACTACTACTACTACTTCTATTGCAACTACTTGTAAGGTTAAGAGCATTGAGATGAAAATTTCAAGAAGTATATGAAGATGCAGGTTATCAAACGGACATATCAGAAATGTCAAAGGAATGGCTAATTGTATTAAGTTTAAACTTCCAGGACTTGGTGAGAGGCATGTTCTACTGACCAAAAGGCAATATGTTAATGCTACTGCTGCTAGTAGTTCTATCACTATTCAATGTATTGCCAGTAATATCAATACTACTACTATGACTGCTATTACAACTATGCCTAAGGGTATGAAGGTGAAATTTTCAAGGAATTTTGAGGTGGGAAGGTGAACTGAATCACAACACGCCGTCTGTATAGAGGCTGTCAAAAGTGTAAAAGCAATATCTTAGGAACTGTTTGGCGTGTGAACTTGAAAATAACAGGGCTTGTTGTGAGGGATGTTGAACTAAGCAATAGAAAATATTTGCATCCTAATGCTACTGCTTCTTCTCGTGCTGATACTACTGTTACTATTATAACTGCTTTTATTACTACTACTACCACTAGAGCTTAGACTACTACAACTAATTCTACTGCTACTAATACTACTAACTAAGGATATTAAGGTGAAAAATTTGGGGCATATAGAAACCGTATGGAACTAACTTGAAACACACTATGCCCACTCAGGTTGTCAAGGAGACGCATTAGAAATGCTTCAGGGACAGTTTATGGTATTAAGCTGAAATTTTACGCGTGTGTTGAAGGGGATTTTGAAGAAACCAGTATGTTATGCGCATACTGCTACTAATGCTGCTACAACTATTGCTACTGCGCAAGCTAAGGGCATTAAGGTGAAGCTTTTAAGGAATATTTAGACGGATGTTGAACTAAATCAAAACAAACTATGAGCATGTGGACTTTAAAAGCTGACAAAGCAATATTTGAAGAACAACTCACATTATTGACCTTTAATGGTAAGTTGTGTGGGATTTTGAACTAGCCAGAAGGCACTATGTGTATACTTTTAATATTACCACTACAGTTACTGTAACTAATGACGGTAAGGGTATTAAAGTGAAACTTTTAGGGAACGTTTAGCAGTTTCAACGAAAAACTGTATGCATAGGAGTTTCAATTAAAGGAAAAACTCTATGCGTGCAGGTTTTCAAAAGGGTACATAAGCAATATCATAAGCAGCACCACTCTGTAATAGCTAGAACTATCCTTGAAACTTGTAAAAGAGCTAATTCGATTTAAAAGTAAAAGTTCTGATGTCCTGTATAAGAGTAAAGTATAAGATTTGAGGGCAAGCAGCCCTTCTCTCAAGCCCATTTTTCTTCCAAACACATCCAGTCAAAATTTTGAGACAACCATTTTGTTCAGCATAGTAGAACGGTCCAGCAACTATGTCTTAAGGGATATTGGGCATGTCAATCACCCACAATTATGCAACTGGCCCATTATGCTTTAAAACTAATTGTTGCTTTAAATTAAATCAAACTGAATTGTGTTTATGGTTGCCAATAAGAGACCTTAGCAATATATAAAGAACGACTTGGGGTATTAACTTGAAACTTTTAGGACTACTACTATTACTACTTCTATTCTTACAATTTAGTAAACAAAAAGAGTGCAAGTGTATCCAGGTTGTCACGAGCATAGATAGGATCTTTTGGGAATGATATTAAATTTTATTTTTCAGGTCAACTTAAGGAGTTATAAAATTTAAAAACACTGTTTGTGTCAGAATTAAAAATTGTTGAAAAAGTTTCTGCAACATACAAAGAGCAACCCAAATTATGAATTCTTGTAGAAAAAAACTGAAAAAAAAAATTCACCGAAAATGACTATCAAACAGTTCGTCGTTACGAACTGTAAGTAAGGAGTGACCCGGCTCAATAGTAACCGAAACTCTAAAAAACGGAATTTTTATACTAATAGATACATCAGAAGAATCATATTTTTATGCTGATTTCAAATATATAAGTTTCATCAAGTTTAATCTTACCCATCAAAAGTTACGCTCCTGAAAAAATGTGCCTTATTTTCGAAAAAAGGGGGAAATAACCCCTAAAATCATAGAAATTTAATGAAAATCACACCATCAGATTCAGCGTATCAGAGAACCCTACTATAGAGGTTTCAAGCTCCTATCTGCAAAAATGTGGAATTTTGTATTTTTTGCCAGAAGAAAGATCACGGATGCGTGTTTATTTGTTTTTTGTTTTTTTGTTTTTCCCCAGGGGTGATCGTATTGATCCAGTACTCCTAGAATATCGTGAGAGGGCTCATTAGAACGGAAATTAAAAGTTCTAGTGCGCTTTTTAAGTGACCAAAAAAACTGGAGGGCAACTTGGCCCCCTCCCAAGCTCATTTTTTTCTGGAAGTCACCCAATCACAATTTTTAGATAGCCATTTTGTTCAGCATAGTCGAAAATATAATTAATATGTGTTTGAGGATGACTTAATCCCCCACTGTTCCCGGGGAAAGGGCTGCAAGTTATAAACTTTGCCCATTGCTTACATATAGTATTGGTTATTGGGAAGTATACAGGCGTTTTCAGGAGGAATTTTTTTCTAGTTGGGGGTCGGGGTCAGAGTAGGGGTTACGGGGGAGGATATTTCCATGGAGGATATTTCCTTGGGGGAAGGGACATTTCTATGAAGGGGGAGCCAGATTTCCCAGCATTATTTAAAAAACAATCAGAAATTAAATAAAAAAGCAAGTTTTTTTTCAACTGAAAGTAAGAAGCAACATTAAAACTTAAAACGAACAGAAATTATGAAGTATATGAGGGGGTTCACCCCCTAGTCAATACCTCGCTCTTTACGCTAAAGTTTTTTTTTAGTGCTTTCAAAAGAACTATCTATTCTAATTCACCTGCCTTTGTGATTCAGGGGTTTGTGATTCGAACAAAATTCGACCTTTAGCGTAAAGAGTGAGGTATTGACTAGGGAGAGTACTCCCTAATATACGTAATAAAAACATACGAATATAGAAGTTCGTTACGTAAGTTAATTCGTAAGTTACATCAGAACAAAATTTAGAGAAAGCCAATAAGCCAAAAAAAGGAAAATTAATATGCGAATTTCGTTTTAATTATTCGTGTTCGGTGAGCCAAAATCAAAGCTGCATTAATTCAAAAACGTTCAGAAATTAACTAAAAAAAACAAGGCTTTTTAACTGAAAGTAAAGAACGACATTAAAACTTAAAACGAACAGAATTTATTTCGTATATAAAAGGGGTGGTCCCCTCCAAAACAATAAAAAACTTTAGCGTAAAAAGCGTCGCCTGAAAAGAATCCAATACCGAGGTCTTCTGGTAGTGTCTAAATCTCACAAGGTCCCTTATTGCTCCCTTTTAAAACAATTTTCCCTTACAACTCCTTCGATACGCCGTGATGAACTGTGTTTTAAATTTAGTGTCGGTATTTTGGCTTATCCGTTGGTTTGTGAAATCCTCCCCCCTGAGTATCTCCCTTCGCATCAACGGCTCCCGCGACAAGTAGCTCAACCGGCACCAAAATTCAGCCGGTACCAGCACGGCATATGCGTTACACAAGTAGTTTTGTTCCCTCGTTCGTCAAGAATTTTAATACTGCACTCACTCGTCAATAATTTTACATATTTATTTGCTTTAGTTCATTATTCTTTTTATTCGTTTTATTTTTTAAAGTTTTTCTTCTTTAATTCGAAATTTGAGTTTTTTTTTTACTGATAATTGATATTTCAATGTCTTAGATTTTAGTTTGACTCTGTGATTTTTCGATTCAATGTATAAATTTGTATGACAATGGCTATGGCTATGATTTTTATATGTTTAGTGCCTTATATTTTATTATGACGAGAAGTGCCGCTGATCGGCATGACTGAGTAAGACGTTTGATAATAAAATCATTTTATCGTTTTGTTTTTTTTTATATTAAAATTCAGCTAATTCACTACTATATCCATCAGTCGGTTCTGGGGCGTGTTCTAGTATGACTGATGTCTTGCACTTTTTAGTCGAATAAGGAATACCTAGCATTTTATCATTAATTCCTTCCCAGCCTGAGCAGTACTTAACAGCTTCCTTGTTCATTATGAGTCCTACCCCTTGCTGATGCTCCCTATCCTTCCTGCATGTGTAAATAAATTCTATTCCACGTAATTTCATGTTTCCTACCCCTGGAAACTCCTAACAAGTCAAGTTCAAAACGTCTATATTTGTCAATCAAAATGTCAATGGGATAGTTGTTTTTTAACGTTGTTACATTCCAAGTTGTAATTTTGATATTATTTCAATCATTGAAATTATTATAGCGTCAGGAAAAACAATAGGTCCCAACCAGTGCAGGACAGGGACTAACACATCTTCTCAAGTCGAGCTTAGAACCGAACAGGAAGAAGTCCCTGTGAGTTGCAGTTGACTGGAGGCTTTGTGCTATCCTGGGCCCATCTTGGTCACAACATGGTTTACCACACTTGGTGATACTCTTCTCTGAACAAGAGTTGAAATCCTGGACAATAATTTAAAGCCTATTACCTCTGACTTGTTACATATTCATGCCCACAA
The DNA here is from genome assembly GCA_027921565.1 of Artemia sinica. Lineage (NCBI taxonomy): Eukaryota > Metazoa > Arthropoda > Branchiopoda > Anostraca > Artemiidae > Artemia > Artemia sinica. Next base: position 48,182,817 of record CM051273.1, on the reverse strand, counting down.
ATGTTAACACTACGTTGGGGAGACAGGTCGCAATAGATAAATTAACTGGGAAGAGGCTTTTCATCCTAAAAAAAAGCCCACCAAAACCTACAAAACCCAGAAGAAATATTCATTTGTCAGAATCCAGTATAATGTTGGGTCGTTTACTAGGCTATAATTTCCTCGAGACGTGCCGCTTCTCAATGCCATCCTGCAGCGTCCTTTGCAGTCATGGTTCTGATGACGCAAACTCCTGGAAGTTCCACCCTGACGCCAGCTATGAGGCCACGCAAGCAGGGTTTCCCTTTCAGGGAGGGACGGAGGGAGGAGCTTATGATGGAGCGGAGACTCCAGACTATCTCACAACGCTGCAATATCTCCAACCTTTTATACCTAGCCTATCCTCGTCACGGAATTCGTCAGTGTCGTCACATTCATCAATTTCTCTCAATCGTCACATTAGTGCTGTTAAAACGAAGATATCAAGGAATCTTAGAACTCTCAGGAAGCTCAAACACACTTTTCCTGGGTCGATTTTAAAGTTCTTTGTCATTGTTCGGTTTCAGTCTTACGTTTTTTATTCCCATCAGAATTTGTTCATCTCTTTTCTGTGAATATTTTACTCACCATCTTTGTAATTCTAGCAATATTTGACTCCAATTCACTCCGTCATTCACATCAGATTTCAATCATTGGACTGCCTGGAAAACTCTGACAAAGTCAGCTAAAAATTGTCACTCGCTTAGTGCCATCGCAAAAATCAGATCAGCGACCTCACGAAAACACGAATCTGCCCTGCCTCGGTAGCTAGTGTTATCCTATACTCGTCAAAGACTTGGCCCATGACACAGACGCAGATGATGAAGGCAGATGGAATCCATACGAAACAACTTCGTAGAATGGAACAGTTTTTTTTTGTCAATTCAACTCAATGGGTTTATTTACAAAGACAAAAAGTAAATCGCACATAATACAAAATACTCAGTCCATTTCTGGACGTCGAGAACCACACTTAATATCATTTCAACATAATACGCAGAGTGGTCACCGCTCTTACTCCCAGACATAACATTACCTCTGAATAATAAAAAAAAACAAATAACCATTACTTTCCTGCTCCTTTCTCCAGGGGAAGCCATCCAATCATGAATAATAATGAAAAAAATCATAAATTAGTTTTCTATATTTTAATCTTAAACTTTTTATTTATCATACTTTACAATATTTGTCACACTTTACTTTAATTTTTTTTTGTAATACCACTAAATGATTTTTTACTCTTTTTTTAAATGACGCAAGGGAGCTCCTACCTCTCAGCTCTTCCGGGATCGGATTCTATATCTTTGCGCATGTTATATTAGGAGCAAAATCTGATCGTACAGTCGGGGTGAAGGGTATGTGCAGGTTTGATGACGATCGAGTAGGCAAATTATGATGGTCCGAGAAAGGTCGGAATAATGTTTTGAATGAAAATGGCAGCTCACCAGCTAGAAACTTAAACACAAAGGTCAAGTATGACAGATGATGCAGTAACTCTAATGACAAGTACTCTTCATTTTCTCCAATGAATATGAGACATTGTCTATGAATAGAAGTCAGTTTTTGTAGATGAAATTTGAAAGTTGACTGCCAGATCATTGTACAGTACTGTAAATGGGGCTTTATGAGGGTGTTGTACAGAGGACAAGTGTTTTCTGCGGCAAGGTGCGCTTCAGTTTTTTTATTATTCCAAGATTCCGGGATAGCTGCAGCTCTACTGCTTGGATGTGATACAGGAATGACAGGTTCTCATCAAGGAGTATTCCCAGGTATTTCGTGAAGCGCTTTTCTGGCCGACTAATCAGACCTCTGGAAGTTTGGATACCACATATCGCTGGATGGACACCTCCGACCCGGGAAAAAATAAAACGCAAGATTTATCAACGTTAATGACTAGTCGGTTAGCATTCATCCTGAGATATGTCTCCTCCAGAACATCCCTCAGCTTATACATGAGCACTGTCTTATCCTTTTCACAACAGCCAAGCGTCGAATCATCGGCAAAGGCCACGAGCTCATCGTCATCATCTTCGGACTTAAAATAGTCTCCATCGTGGCATAGGTTACAGTAGCGAAGATTAGTGCGTGCGGGGTTCAGCACTCGACTTAGATCGTTGACGTGGATCAGGAATAGTAGCGGGCCTAATATTGAGCCATGAGGGACACCACAGTTGACGAGTACATCGTTCCTTGGATATTCTCCCGTATAAATCCTGCAATCCCTAAGATAAGATCTGAACCAATCCAGAGCTTCGCCTCGTATTCCTACATTTTCCAGTTTCCAGAGGAGAATGAGTGGTACATACTATCAAATGCTTTTCAGATATCAAGAAGAACCGCTGCAGGTATTAAGCCAGAGTCCAGAGCTTTGTTTATCCATAAAACGTAAAGCTGTTAGAACTCGTTTAGATGGTATGGAACTTGGAGATTCTCTGGTCTGAGGAGCTCGAGTCTTGATCGCTGCGCTGATATGTTCATCTTCTACGCCTGAGATTTTAAAATCTCATTAATTCAGTGACCTTAAAGCAATTTCTGGGACTACAAAGCTATAACCCCACTGTGACGTCACTGCCTGCTTGATTGGATATGATTTACGGATTGTGCTTTGGACTTTTTGCGATTGCAAGGTAAATTGTGCGCTATTGCGGAAAAGCTGATTCTGAGCCCTGTCTTGAATTTCCTGAGTCGGTCTTTGACTGATGGGGTCAAACAAGAGACAATTCAGAAGGTAGCTGTTGCGTTTTTCGATCACGATCAAATTATACAAGCAAAGAAGATTCTATACACAGTCACAAGCGTCACATCGCGAGTTGTGATTCATGCTAGGTATGAAGAGAAAATTCTTGATATTTGTAAGAACATGGTCTCACAAGCTAAGCAAAATGCCAGTATCCCAAAATTCGTGATTTTAAACCCAGGTGACGTTCCGACTGTTGGTGAGGCTGTCAATTCTACAGTTGTGTCAAAAGTTAATGAACTGTCCAGAAAACTTGATGATTTATTACGAACGTCACTCGTCCCTCAGCAAGTGTCCCTCCCCCCTCAGCCTCCTAACCAAACCCGACCCCCAAGCCTTTATTTGCAGTGATTCTGAAAAATCTGCCTTGCGATTTTTAGGACAACTAACGTTTTACCATGTATGCCCAGGAACTTTGCAATCTACACAGAAAGGACTCTTCTTTCAGGGAGAGTCAGAGCTCGACTTATGGTCACTGGCACCGCATTTAGAGCAGATAGCACTGTTTAAACAATTCGCAGCTACGTGGCCAATCATGTGGCAATTAAAACAGCGACGGGGCATGAAAACAAATTCTTGAACCAGTAGTCTCTCATATCCTATTTTCAGAGAGTCCCTTAGAAATAGATTTCGGTCAGCACGAGTTTGGAAATAAACTTTGAACGCACGAGACTTTCCGCATTCTCCAATTTTGCTACACTTTGGGATTAAGTCTTTAAGTGGTGTGTCATTTAAATCCCCTGGAACTTGCTTCAGAACGGCAACGAAGAGTGGCTCTTTGACAGAGAGATTCAAACTGGGATCAGAACGTTTTACAGTATCGGCTATTTGATTCGCAGCTTTCTTTGACAAGACGACGAGCTTCCATTCATCTTTTAACTCCTGAGTTCACATATATCACCACCAGAAGTAGGGCATAGATTGCCTAAATACGCTTTACACTCAGATGGATCTTTCAGGTCTTTTGTGTGGATTTTTCAGAATCACTGCAAATAAAGGCTTGGGGGTCGGGTTTGGTTAGGAGGCTGAGAGGGGAGGGACACTTTCTGAGGGACGAGTGACGTTTGTAATAAAACCATCAAGTTTTCTGGACAGTTCATTAGCTTTTGACACAACTGTAGAATTGACAGCCTCACCAACAGTCGGAACGTCACCTGGGTTTAAAATCACGAATTTTGGAATACTGGCATTGTCCTCTGGTTTGTCTTTCATCGGGTAGAGAGTGATCGGTGGCAGTGTTTTGTTTTTTCTCTCTTTTCATTCCCCGTCGTAAAACCTTGCAGAGGGAATACAATGACGTATTTTTTTTTACTATTGAAATTTATGTATTGTTGTTGAATAAATCTATCTATCCTATCTACCTAAAGACAATGTCTAGGTGTATACTTGTATTTTTTTTTTTTAGTGCAATAGCTGCTTCAGCCCCTGTGTTGCAGTTTAAGGGAGTAACACCTTGTAGTGCATTTGGTAGAGTTGTGACTAAAGATTTTGAAACTCAATCGTCCACTTGTGCCAACGTTATCAGGAAATCATGGCAGGCTATTGAAAATGTCACGACTACAGGTAACACAATATTTAAAGAGTGAGTGAGACAAACTTGGAATTTGATCCCAGTAATGAGATTATGCGAAAGCGTCTCCATTTACCTCATGGATCAAAGAGAATTTGGGAATTCGAGAACAAAAATGCACTTTTTGTTGCTTCAGCCCTCCCCCTTACACAAATATCAATCAGCCAGCCTCCATAATATTTTTATTCAACCTCATGTTAATCAACATATTTAAATAAACTTTAAAATAGATGTCTGCATTATATGTTTTGTTTTGTAAGGGCTATATGTATCTTTATTATTGAAGACGCCACCGCGTGGCGTTGCTGTTTCTGAAACTAGGAAGTTCAATAAGTAATTTTCTGATAACTTGATATTTATTGGGAATCTCAGAATTTTGAATGATAGCTCTTTGACCCTCTTTGGGCAAAATTGTTGTTTTGTGCCACAAAACGGCAGACATCGTTAGTTTGGTGTGGGACAATTGCTTTTGCTACTTACAAAGGACACTAGAACTTTTATTTTCAGTTTGAATGACGCTCCTCCCAATCTATACGGTTGGTTGATACAATAGCCCCTGGAGAAAAAAAAAAAAATGAACAAACAAATGAACACGAATCAGTGATCATTCTTTTTGGAAAAAAAATGCGTATTTTCGTGGTTTTATAGAAAGCAGCTTGTAACCTCTGCACAAAGGTTCTTTGATATGCTGAATTTGATGGTATAATTCTCATTATGATCACTTACCCTTCTGATTGTGTTTTCCCCGTTTTCGAATTTCATAAAATTTTCGTAGCTTTTCATGAGTAACTTAAAACTTGGTGAATTTTACATATTTACAAACAAACAGTTTGTGGTAATGAACTGCAAGTACCGAGCGACGCGGCTGAATAGTAACCAAAACTATAAAAAAAGGGAATTTTGATATCAAATATATTAAAAGAATCGGCTTATTATTCTGATGCCAAATTTATAAAATTCATTAAGCTTTGTGTTACCCATAAAAGGTTACGAGTCTGGGAAAATTTGCAAAATTTCGTAAAGAGGAGAAAACAGCCCCTAAAAGTCAGACAATCTTAATGAAAATCACATCATTATATTTAGCTTATCAGAGAACCCTACTATACAGGTTTCAAGCTACTATCTGCAAAAATGTGGAATTTTATATTTTTATCAGAAGGAGGATCACGGATGCGTGTTTATTTGTTTATTTTCTCCGGGGGTGTTCGTATCGAACCGACGGTCCTAGAACGTCGGGAGAGGATAAATTTGAACGGGAATTAAAAGTTCTATTGCCCTCTTTACCGTCCCCCCTGATTTCGTTTGGTCAAAATTTTGAGATCAACCTTCTCGTTACCCAACTTCACCTTCATTTGTTCTCAGTCTGATTGATTTAGTCTGTTTGATATTAATTTTCAAACCAGTTTTTCAGCATAGTTCAAAAGTCCCAAATCTATGCCTTTGGAGATAACATGCTTCACCCCCCCTCCATCATCTGTTCATCAAGTTATAAAATTTGCCCATTGTTTACGTAGCCTATAGCATTTGTTATTGGGAAGTATACAGACATTTTTCGGGGGGGGGCGGGTGTATTTGTACTTGGGATGGGTTTTCATGGGGATAATTTTCCGTGTGGAGGGAAATTTCTGGGGATAAACTTTCCAGGTTAAAATCTTTACTCTGGGGGGATACAGAATTCCTATATAATTTTTTATTATTTGTCTTACTTTCTCTTTACCTATTAAATTTTGCGTGTGAAGATGTTCCGAGGGAATTGTTCGTGGGAAATTTTAAGCGTATTTGGATTTCCGGTAAATAATTTCCAACGAAGGCGGGATTTCCCGAGTGATCGGAAAAACGGTCAGAACTTAGTCTTTTCCAAATGAAAGTATGCTAAGGAGAATGTTTCAGGCTGAATCTTCTACAAGAAATTTTGCGGAAGGGGGATTTTCAGCGACGATGGAAATATACATAAATAATTTTACGAGGGGGGGGGGGGGGGGTTACGTGGGAGGAGCTTTCTACGAAGTTATTCCCCGTGAGGGGAGGGAATTTTCCATGGAGGGTGAGCCAGACGTACCGGCATTATTTGAAAAACGATCAGAAATAAAGTAAAAAAAAAAAAAAAAAAAGTTTCTCCAACTGAAAGTAAGGAGCAACATTAAAAATCAAAACAAACAGAAGTTATTCCGTATATGAAGAGTTTACCCCCCTCTCCGATACCGTGCTCTTTACGCTAAAATTTGACGGTTTGTCCCAATTTCTTAAGAACGACTTCTGAAACACAAAGGCCGTTTATTTAGAAGAGAAAACTTTTTTAAAAGTGCTAAAAACTTAAGCGTGAAGAGCAAGGTATTGAGGAGGGGGGTAACCCCTTCATATATGGAATAACTTCTCTTCGTCTTGAGTTTTAATGTTGTTCGTTACTTTCAGCTGAAAAAAACTTTTTTTTCATTAAATCACCATAAAGAGTGAACACTTTTGGTGCATATATTGCTATCGAAACCTCCTAGTTTTGGTCGAAACCTCCTAAATCCACCATTAGCACGATTTCCTGCACACTTACAGTTATTTACCAGAAATTGTGTGATAAAAATAATAAAGTGAAAACATTAAATTTAAACAACGGGTAAAACATTTCATTAAGGCAATGAGTTGAATGAAACCAGAACATTTTGCTTGCACATCCGGAAATTTTTATCAACGGAAAAAATTCGAAAAAAAAACATACTAGAAAGCAACAGAAAAAAATATCGAAACTTCCTAGTTTTGGAGTTTTGGCCACCATTAGCACGATTTCCTGCTTACTTACAGTTATTTGCCAGAAATTGTCTGATAAAAACAATAAAATGAAAACATCCTGAAATTTTTATCAACGGAAAAAAAAAATGCTAGAAAGCAACGGAAAAAAAATTTTATCAACAGAAAATATTGAAATAAAAAAATTTTTATCAACGGAAAATATTGAAATAAAAAAAATTTTATCAACGGAAAATATTGAAATAAAAAAATTTTTATCAACGGAAAATATTGAAATAAAAAAATTTTTATCAACGGAAAATATTGAAATAAAAAAAATTTTATCAACGGAAAATATTGAAATAAAAAATTTTTATCAACGGAAAAAAAATGCTAGAAAGCAACGGAAAAAAATTGAACCTGAAAGACTTGCAATTGTTTGCCAAAAGTTCCCTTAATGAATAAACTGCTATTATCAAAATAATTACCAAAATGGTAAAAACACAAAAATGGAAAGATAAAGTCCATTTGACTTGTTTTCCCGTTTGAAAAGAACGAACATCTTTTGAGTCACAAGATGTTTTAACAGTAAAATCTGTTTCTCTGTGATTTTTGGTAGACTATCCTATTGGTAGGGCATGTTGGTAGTCATACTTCAAGATGGGCAAAGGTTCTCCGCTGTTATATATTTCTACATTTCCATTTTGTTTATAAATAGAAACGCAGTGCTGTCTTTGAAATAATTTCTAATTCGATTATTAATTAAGATAAAGGCTTGCAATGGCTTTCAAATGCATGGCAACTCTGTAAGCCCTTGAAGTCGTCAGATGACAAGAAGAGGCTGAAAGATTGGCTCTCTGATGTATGGACTAATTTAGCAATGGTAGATTATCCGTACCCAGCGTCTTTTCTTGCTCCTTTGCCAGCCAATCCCGTTAAGGTAATGCAAATTGGTTTCTTATTTTTTATAGGGAATAATATTTTTATGAAAAACAGGACTTTAAGCATGTCTTTATTTGTAAGATTTATACAAATTCATAACACCAATCAGATGATTTGGTTTCAATCACTGTATATAGATGGAGTTTCAATGGAGAATTGCATACCAGGTCCTCGTTGGCATTTTACAGACTGCAGACCACAAGTGGTGTAGAATCGGCATTTTGGCAGATTGGCAGAACCTGACTAACGAAGACGCGTTTTTACAGTAGGCTATATGACCTTGTATAGTAGAACAAGTCGAGGGACTTCCAATTTTCCTTTGGCTGTACTGAAGTTTGTTGGGCTCCACACTACGTTCTGGGCCTCCCATCACATTCCTGTTCTATCTTTCGCTCCACACCCTCGTCTCTGCTCTTCTCTTCTTTGCTTCTACTTACATTTAAAATAATCTATGATTGTAATTTTCTTGTCAAAACTAAAGAAAGAAACCTTGAAAAAAGAAACAGGTCTACGGTCAGTAGGAAGAAATGAAGAAGAACAAGCAAGCGAATATTTTGCCATACAACAAGGAAAATATTTGAACGCAACAGTTCACAAAAAAAGTAAAATCTAAAGAGAATAAAAAAATTATTTAATATTGAGAATGTCTACTTGAAGTAAAAACCAAGAAAGTAGAATATAATAACATAATTATATAATATAATGAAACAATCGGCTGCTCAGATAAAACCCCAAGTAACAAACGCACAATCAAGGATCTAATTATATAGCGACACGAAAGCAAATTCTGTGTTGTTGTCTTCTTTGTTTATATTAGCTCCACTTTTTCATTTCATAGTCTTTTGATTTTAATTATTTTAGATTTGTCTCTTTTTTAAATTATTTAGTGTGAATTACTTCCCTGTTTCAACGCTGAGGATGTCTTGTTGTGATACAGATGAATACAGATACAGTTGTGATACAGATGTTGTGATACACTTGTTGTGATACAGATGCGATACACATATAGGCGAAATATCCGTTTTTTTCCTTCTGTTTTTTCCTAATGGCCGTATCATCGTTGTTTAATATCTTCTTCTTTGGTTATAACATGGCAGGTTTGGCCTTAGATCTATTAATATATTAAATTTTAAAATAACATTTTTTCAACCGAAAGTGAGGAGCAACGTTAAAACTTAAAACGAACAGAAATTATTAGGTACATGAAGGGGGTTTCTTCCTCCTCAACACCTAGCTCTTCACAATAAAGTTTTTAGTACTTAAACAAAAGAGCTCCCTATTGTTCTAATTAATTTGCTCCCTTGTGTTGCAGGAGTCGTCATTGAAGAATCGAAAAAATTCCAACTTTAGCGTAAAGAACGAGGTGCTCAGGAGGGGGCAATCCCCTTCATCTACGTAATAATTCCTGTTCGTTTTAAGTTTTAATGTTGCTCCTTACTTTCAGTTGAAAAAAACTTGCTTTTTATTAAATTTCTGATGTTTTTTTTTTAAATAACACCAGTTAATCTTGCCCCACGTCAGCGGAAACATCCCCCCCCCTCATGGGAAGATTCCCTAGACAACTTAATCCCCGCAAAAATCTACCCCAGACAATTACGTTTGGAAATTGTAACATTTCCATGCGTAAAATCGAGTCGGTAAAGAGAAAGTACCAAATGAAAATAATTTCGTATAGGAATCCTGGAAAATTCCCCCAGTGTAAAATTTCCCTAAAAAGTTCAACCCCCGGAAACTTACCTTCTCATGGAAAATTTTCCATAGAAATTCATCCCACCCCCACCCGGAAAATGTATGCAAACTTCCCAATAATAAATACTATTCGTAAACAATTAGCAAATTTTATAAGGTAAATTCCTATCCCTAGGAGCTCTGGAGAATTGTGTTATCTCCAAAGCCATGGTTATTAGAGGTTTAAACTATGCTGAAACAAATGGCTATCTAAAAATTTTGAACGGATAATTTTTGGGACAAGGGGGCGCGGGGGAGGGGGGTGTGGTTAGTAGCCCTTCAATATTTTTGGTCACTTAAAAAGGGCACTAGAAAAAGCTTGACTAGTTATTGTAGTAACTAAGACTAAGAGCTCTATTGAAACGGCTAGGAGCTGGCAGTTTATAATACCTACCAAAGCCAATCTCTGTGTTTAAGGTTTTAGACCCTTGTAGAGCAGACTAAAATCCACCATATCTGGATTACAAGGCTCTTCTTCTAAAGAAAAGGAGGGTCATCTTTGGAGTAAAAAAAAAAAAAAAAAAAAAAAAAAAAAAAATACTTTTTTAACTCAAAATAAGAATCAACATTAAAACTGAAAACTAACGGAAAATTATTCCGTATATGAAGTAGTTACCCCCCTCCTCAATACCTTGCTCTTTACGCTAAACCTTTTAGCACTTTTAAAAAAGCTTCCTATTCTAATTAAACGATCCTGGTGTTTCAAGAGCCACACTTAAAAAATTGGGACACATAGTCAAACTTTAGCGTAAAGATCAAGGTATTGAGGAGGGGGGCAATCCTTTCATATACGGAATAGTTTCTGTTCGTTTTGAGCTTTTTTTTTGTTGCTCCTTACTTTCAGTAAAAAAAAACTTGTTTTTTTATTTCATTTCTGATCGTTTTTCAAATAATGCCGGTAAATCTGGCTCACCCTCCATGAAAAATCTCCTCCCCTCACGGGAAAATACCCCGTGGAAATTTTTTCCCACGTACAATACACCACCCCCCCCCGTAAAATTCTCTCTGGAAAAACCCGTCCTCGCTGAAAATCCCCTCCCCCTAAAATTTCTTGAGGACGATTCAGCCTGAAAAACTCTCCTTTACATATTTTCATTTCAAAAAGACTTTAATTTCTCATTGTTTTCCCGATCATCCCCTCTTCCGTGGAATTTTTTTTTCTTGGAAATCCAAACACACGGAAAATAGCCCCTGGATAATTCCCCCGGAATGTCTCCAAATGCAAAATTGAGTTGTCAGAGAGAAAGTAAGACAAATAAAATTAATTTCGCACATCAATTCTGTCAAATCCCCCCCCAGTGTAAGATTTCCCCTGTAGAGTTTACTCCCGGATGTTTCCCTCCCCGTGAAAAATTATCCCTGAGAAAAATCCCCCCCGCTGAAAATTCACCCCCCCCCCTCCGAAAAATAACTGTATACTTACCAATAACAAAGACTATACGTAAACAAAGGGAAAACTTCATGGCTTATAGACCTTTCCCAGGGGCTGTGGGGGGGGTCTTTTTATCCCCAAAGGCATAGTTACTGGGCTTTTCAACTAGACTGAAGAGAAAGGCCATCTCAAAATTTTCATCGGACGACTTTGAGGGAAAAAGGAGGGTGGGAGGTGGGCTAGTTCCCTCCAATCTTTTGGTTACTTAAAAAGGGCACTGGAACTTTTAATTTTCGTTCAAATGAGCCCTTTCCCGATATTCTAGGATTATTGGTTCGATGTGATCACCGCTGGAAAAAAAAAACAAAAAAAACGTATCCGTCATCTTTGTTCTGGCAAAACATAAAAAATTCCACATTTTTGCAAATGGGACCTTGAAAATTCTACAACAGGGCTCTCGAATACGCTGAATGGGATGGTGTGATCGTTTTTAAATATTCCTTGACTTTTAAGGGGTGTTCCCCCCTTTTTCTAAAATCAGGGGAATTTTCTCAGGCTCATAGCTTTTGATGAACCTTACAAACCCCTTATTCAACTATGCTGAACAAAAAGGCCATCTCAAAATTTTCATCGGATGACTTTGAGGAAAAAAGGAGGGTGGGAGGTGGGCTAGTTGCCCTCCAATATTTTTGGTCACTTAAAAAGGGCACTAGAACTTTTAATTTTCGTTCAAATGAGCCCTTTCCCGATATTCTAGGATTACTGGTTCGATGTGATTACAGCTGAGGAAAAAAAACGCATCCGTGATCTTTGTTCTGGCAAAACCTACAAAATTCCACATTTTTGCAAATGGGACCATGAAAATTCTACAACAGGGCTCTCGAATACGCTGAATGTAATGGTGTGATTTTTTTTTAAATATCCCTTAACTTTTAAGGGTTGTTCTCCCCCTCCCCCCCTTTTTTTTGAAAATTAGGCGAATTTTCTCAGGCTCATAGCTTTTGATGAACCTTATATATTTATTGAACCTTATATGAAATATATTTATTGAACCTTATAAATATATATTAAGCCTTATATATTTGGAATCAGCATAATTAGAAGATTATTTTGATATACCTATTGATATCAACATTCTATTTTTTAGACATTCGGTTACTATTGAGCCGCGTCGCTCCTTACTTACAGTTCTTTATCGCGAACTGTTTGATTCGCTTACAATCTTGGGAAATTTTCGAACGTAAAAGACTCTTTTCATCGGGTGACATGAAAGTCGACGACTGATGCGGACTTCGAGTAATGTGTGAACTGAGCTTAATTCTTCTTTTGCAGGAAGTCTGTAAGAGATTGAAAGATGATAGTCTTGATGGGACGGAACTTCTTCAGCATTTATTCCGTGGATTATCAGTCTATACCAATTACACTCAGACAACAAAATGTGTGGATATCAGACAAGCTGCCGAAGACACTCTTGGAGAGAAGGGCTGGGATTTCCAGGTAAACTTGGTCAATTTGAGTGTTGTGTATTCTCGAGTTCCTTTGAAACAATCAGTTTCAAGTCAGTTTTATTATAAATTTAGCCAGTCAGTTATACCATAATTACCATAAATTTGATAAAGAAATTATTTTTCTTTTAAATTTAAAGTAAAGAGGATTGTTTGAACTAAAACTAAAGGGAAGGGCTACCATCCCCTCAACTCTTTCCACTAAAGTTTGACTAGTACTTATCTGAGCATATTCTAATGTGCAGCAATTATAGACTATTGGTCTTTGGAAGTTTCGTCTTCACCAATTGCCTTTTGAAATATTTGAACTGGAAGTGCTAATGTTTGAGAGAAAGAAGAATAAGCTAAAAGTGTTAATTTTTAAAACAAATACTAATAACTAAGCCCTTTCATTGTGAGGTGCTTCGAAAAAACTTTTCGAAGCACCTCACTTTTTGTCACATTACCCCTGTGGTAGATAAATTTTCCCGAACTGTTGGGAGGGAGGGGGGGGGGAGTCAGCAAAATAAGCAGCCTAGGATATTAGCTCTGGGGTTCTCAGACATGGTGAATGGACTTGGATCCTCACTCTTTTTTCCAAAATTATATAAATTCACTTATGCAAGTGACTTTTAAAGGATAAATTTAACTTAAATGAATTTTACATATTTACAATCAGTCTGAAAAGTTATTTTTTTTTAAATATACGCATTGTAATAAATATTCTATTTGAAAATTGTTGGTTTCTTTTAACAAGATGAACTCTTCACCTACAGCTTGTTTCTAATATTCTTTATTGGCTTCCAGCCCCACCGCAAGGCCGTATCCAGGGAAGGTTAGGGGTTTGACCCCCCCCCCGAAATGTCCGAGAAAATTGTAGCGATAAAAGAATTTATTTTGTGGTAATGGGAGATTCGCTACTGTGGTGATAGAGATTTCTCCTATAGCGCCACTTATAGCGATGGAGATTGTGTCAACTAGGCTAGCACCGCTCTCAAGTAATGAGAGAAAATTGAATATGTAGACATACAAATGTGGCTTCTTCTTTCTTGAGCTATCTGGAGATCAGATTCCTTTGGGAGCATTTACCATGGAGACTGGCGAACTAGTTACCTATTATCGGACTAGACTCAGACATATAAGAGAAACAAACACATATAAAAAGATAATAGATTTATTGAACTTACATGCTTAGTTGTACAGCAACGGGTCACTTCAATGACAATAAAAATGGTGACCGAGATTATTTGCGGTACTAATCGCTTCAAATCTGGATAGAGATTAAAATTAAAAAGGCACATTTGCCCCACTCCCAAACGCAGTTCTTTCGTCCTGCGCTCTAGGGACTGTCTGCCATTGGCTTACGTGGCCCAAGGACGCGCACCCTCGTCCAATAATACGTCTTAAATATTTTTGATGATTTAGGCGTTCACACGGTTCTTTGCCTTTTAAACTTCCTTGGAAATTTTATGCATTGCATTTTCTTGCTACAATTATCTTAGCGAAATTCGAACGACTAGCGCCGTTGTCTGACTGAAGCTAGAAATGCAATTTCTCTTTTCGCTGATTAAGGACTTTTCATTTTTGCAACTAGATTTAGCTTAATTATAAGAAATCGGAATTATCTTTAGAAAGGAACTTTATTTTGGTATTTTAAATACATCGTGTTTTACTCCCGGTACATATCACCCTTCCCGTCAATTAATGACGTCCCGTCATTAGTTACTGCCCATCAGGAGTTTTAAAATTTTTCAATTATTTTTCTTATTTTATTCTACATCCTTATCTAAAATTCATCTACCGGACTAAGATTATTTTTGGTTCTAGGTTAGCTACTATACTAAAGATTTTTTTTTTTCTATATCTAACACTGATTACTTTTACTTTTCCAATAAGGTTGGGACTATTCTACTTTTACATTAGTTCTCTTTTTTTTTTGATTTTGCTGTCTATATGACGTACTACATACTATCTACACAACGTTAAATGAATAACATAATAATATTACACCTAATTCTACTTGTGGTACATACATAAATGATTTATAACGTACAATATTTGGTTCAACATATTCACAGATGACATTAAAACACTTTCACTATTTAGATTTTTGCATTGTCAAAGCTGTTAGGAAGTAACACATGTAGCTTCACATCTATTCATCACCTTTCGTGTCCTTAGTGTACTACACCCTTCTGTTGTAAATTACTGTCCTTCACTCCTTTTGTCGTGGCAAAATTTTCGAAGCACGTACGTTATGGTTTCTTCATGGAACAGTTCGAGTCTAGTTGTCTTTACACGGTATGTTTTCCCTAATAGTCAACTGGGAAATGACCGTTGAATATCGTTCTAATAGTCAACTGGGAAATGATTCTTCCCACTAAAGGTGTTGGTGTTTTTCTTCTTAGCATATCATTTTTAGGATTTTTGAGGCACATAGAGAATGTATTCTCCAGTAAAATTGTTCATTTGTGCCTTTTGAAACGGGTTGCCGTCATATTATAGTGACTCTCTTAATATATTGTCTTTAAATTCAACTTCGAACCTCTTCAGCTATCATCTAACTTCAAATATCGTTAAATATCGTTTATCTTGTACTGCTCGATGGTGTTCTCAGAGTTAAACTTCAAATTTTCTTTAATTTTGTCTTCAAATATCCTCAAATGTCTTTAAGTGTCATTTAACTTCAAATATCGTCTATCGTGTGCTGATTGATGGAGTTCTCAGAATTAAACTTCAAATTGTCTTTAATTTCATCTTCAAATATCTTCAAATGTCTTTAAGTATCTTTTAACTTCGAATATCGTTTATCATGTGCTGATTGATGGAGTTCTCAGAATTAAACTTCAAATTGTCTTTAATTTCATCTTCAAATATCTTCAAATGTCTTTAAGTATCATTTAACTTTAAATATTGTTTAATATCGTTTAGCTTCAAGTATCATCACTATACTGTCAAATTATTATGGGGTCCATAGTGAGTATCAACAGCGATATCTACGTATTTATATCTTGTATTGGCCGATGGGTTTCTCAGCGTTTATGCGATTATATAGTTCGTTAAAGCACTTGATACTGAGGTTCAAATATAGTGTTACCTGATACATAATATGGTTCATAGTCGAAGAAACGACGATCGAAGGTAACTGTTGTTTTCGTAGACGAAGTTTGGATGAAACTTGCCTGGAGTTATGGTGAGTACTCTTCGTTGGTTGAGATATGATGAAACTAGATGTTACTGGGTCGTATCTGTACTGAGCGGCTTGTTGTAATACTCAATGACCAAAGTGTCCATTTACCTTCCTGTAATAAAAACAACGCGGCAGAATCACATGTTCTTTTAAGTAAATACACATACAATTATTCACGCATTAATTGGGTTATAATTTCTTAGCTATGAGACAGAATTAAATAAATACACTAATATTGGTACTCACATTGAAAATCCAAAACAGAAATTTCTTCAAATTTGTTTTGATAACGAAAAATGTGATATTCAATTTTCTCTCATTACTTGAGAGCGGTGCTAGCCTAGTTGACACAATCTCCATCGCTATAAGTGGCGCTATAGGAGAAATCTCTATCGCCACGAGCAAATCTTTCCTATTACTACAAATACAACTTCAATGGTACAAATGGCGCGTGTCGGAAATTGGAGGAAAACTGCGAACTAGTTAGGCTGTTTAAACTTTGTAATTCAAATTTAATTTTTGGGGGGATACAGACATATAAGAAAATTAATTAGGCCTATTGCCGCTAAGCTACTACAGGGAAACCCTTTAGAATATCTCATAGGAGATAATAGCCTCCCCCAAAATAGGTTAAGTAAAATAATAAATTTATTTTAAGTTGATATAAACGCAAAAAAAAAATGTCTGAAGATTTAGAAGAAAAATTAATAGTGCAAAAGTTAGTCGCCAAAAATATAGAGATTGCAAAATCTATCCCGGAATACAATGGTCAATCAGATATTGACGAATTTAATATCCAATTGACCCAGTTTGTACAATTAACAAAAACAGACGTTGGAGCATTAAAAGACATGCTGCTTCTACGATTAAGAGGCCAGGCCTTAACTTTTCTAAAACAGGTCGAACATACCATAGGAAATAACGCCAACTTGCCAATAAATACGGTTGATGACTTGTTAAAAGCATTCAAAGAGAGATTTATAGAAACCAGTTCAATAAATAAATTAAAACATGGAGTAGTGAACTTTGATTTTTCACAAAATATAAGGGAATATCTGGATAACATACACATTTCTGTAGAAGCAAAATACGGAAGTGGTTCTGGGCAACTGTATGAAAAAGTCATACTAAATACCTTTTTGCAAGGGCTACCCCCGAAACTATATAGAGTAGTAATATCCAAGAATATTCAGACGTTGGATCTTGCAGTCCAAGAGGTAGAACGATTAATCGAAGTTGATAAAATGGTTGCTAATCATAGTAATGCAAAAATAAATAGCTTAGGCGACTCAAACGCGAACCCAATCTTCAAGGGCGATCAAGCATCCCCCAATTTCTTTTCAAGGGATAACTCCCCAGTAGCACAAAGAAACAAAACGCCAGAACCCGCTAGGCAGAAAACAGTACGTTTTCAGCCCATTAACCCTACAATAATAAGGTGGTATAACTGCAATCGTGTTGGCCACATAGCAAGAGAGTGCCACTACGTCACCAATCCCATACCAAGAAATGCTGTCGGTAATACGCAAAATTACGGTAACCATTTGTTCAGAAGAACAAATTTTAGCACCGGTCGTGCAATAGGCTATAGCCAGGGGGGATTGCGCCAATCAGTACCTTATAATGCGTACCAACCAAATTTGTATAGCCCTTTCCCCAACAGGCAAATTAATTACCGGTTTGAAAACCCAAATACTCGCCAAGGTCAATATAATGCGAGAATGCAATATAGAAATCATGAAAATTTGCCGATGAGAAATGAAAATTTTACAAGCCAACGGCACTGGCAGTCAACGCCAGCAAATGGCACTGACACGAGACATCCACGCTACCATAATAATACATGGCAAAGACAGGCAGACGTAAATCATTTAAATATGCCTACGGAACCTAATACGTCTGAATATCTATTACAGGCACCGACAAATGAAATAAATTCTCAGGGAAACGCTTCAGGCCCCTCAGAAACATAAGTTGGACCCCGAGGGTGCCAGGGATATTTAATAGGTCCAAAACAATACTAGTGCCTTCTTGTAGTGATATTATTAACAAGTTACCTATATTTAATAATTTTTGTGTAGAAAACGTTTACTTTACGGCCTTAGTTGACAGTGGAGCTACTGTAAATATCATAAACTCTTGCGTATTTAATACGTTGCCTCTGCACATTAGGCGACAAAAGAACCCTAAGAATCCCAATTTAACAAGTGTTACAGGTCATAAATTAAATGCAAAAGGGTCAATTTGCCTAAACGTAAAAAGAGACAACAGAACCTTCATGACAAATTTTATTGTATGTGATAATCTCCCATATGAAGCTATTATAGGGGCAAATTTTCTAAGGTCTAATAGAATACTATTAGACGTGGCCAACGAGAAGCTGGTATACCCAGCTAAGGTAGGGGAAGAAATTTCTACCTTAAGAAATCGTAACAGAGGTTACGAAGATAACATAACAGTAAACAAAATTTCTAGTGGTATAATGTCGAAGTATTTTGAACCCCATGTCTCGCAAAGGCATGGCATAATTGGAAATTTGTTCAATTATCCTGAGAGATATCGCAGAAATGAAGTAAATTTAAATAATAACAGTATTGAATCTGCGAAAATAAAAATAGGAGATATGCGACAGTACAGATCAAATGAAATTAAGAAAATAGTGGAATTGTGGAAAAAACATAGTAAAACCCAACGTGACGCCACAAGATGCCGCAATGGCGCAGCATAGCGCCAGCATGAATTTAATAAACAAGGAAAATGAAGAGAAATATTACGGATTTGCGATAAGGAAAACAAAAGTCCCTCCCAAAACGATGCAAAAAATCCAAATATCACAAATGATCGAGCCAGTAATTAGCAAATCAGAAATATGGTTTGCGACACCGTCTGAAATACCCGAAAATCTGTTATGCGAGGAACAGATTATATCTTATGACAAAGGGGAAGGTTTTATTTGGGTAACCAATAACCATGAAAACGATACAATTACAATTAAAAAGGGGACTTGTTTAGTCCAAATCGAGGTTTTAACGGAAAATGATTTAAATACATGGGAAAATTCTAAAAGAAACCTAGTTAACGGTATTAAAACTTCAAATAACGAATATCCTTTGACTAAATCGCAATTTTTAAACAAATTTAAAATGGATCATATTACGGATATGGAACTTAAGAAAAAATTGTGCGAATTATTATGGAATTTTAAGGATGTATTTTCTGCATCTGAAAATGATATCGGTCTGATTCCATTTTATCAGCATTCAATTTTAACGACTGGTAATCCCGTAGCAAAACAGCCATATCGTGTGCCATATAAGCACAAAGAGTGGTTAAAAAATAAAATCCATGAATTAGAAAGAAACGAAATCATACGCCCAAGTATAAGTCCGTATAGTGCACCAGTGATCTTAGTACCAAAAAAGAATGGAGATTTTAGGCTCGTTGTAGATTATAGGGCTCTCAACAAACAAGTAGTTAGCGATAAATTTCCTCTACCAAGAATAGACGAAATTCTTGACTCAATTTCAAGCAAAAACAAAATTTTTACTTCTTTGGACCTTACCCAAGGCTACCACCAAGTGAAAATAGCCGAAAAGGATGTCCATAAAATTGCATTTTCAGCATCCGAATATGGATCTTATGAATACTTGAGAGTACCATTTGGGCTTAAAACAAGTTCAAGCGCGTTATGTAGACCCCTATTGCACCTGTTGAGAGGATTAAGGAATATAATTCATTTTGTTGATGATATTATATGCGTGGGGGAAAACACTGAGCAACACTTAGCAACTTTAGCTAAGGTGTTCGAGAAGTTCAGGCAAGGCAATTTAAAATGCCGGCCTGAGAAAGTAAATTTATTTCAATCCAAAATTAAATTTTTAGGAGTAGTAGTGACCCAGGGAGAGATATCCCCAGACCCTGATAAAATAAGATGTGTTGAAAACCTCAAGCCCCCCAGAACTATGAAAGAATTAAGGGGAATTTTAGGACTTACTGGCTACTTTAGAAAATTCGTACGCAATTATGCCCAAATTGCGAAACCCCTCACGGAATTAACTAAAGGGAACTCCCATAATGTTACCTGGTCCCAGGAAGCTCAAACTTCCCTAGACCGTCTCAAAAAGGCACTCACTTCTGAACCAATTTTGTCACTCCCTGATTTCGAAAACGGAAAATTCATCGTTACCACTGATGCTAGCTCAAAGGGCATAGGCGCTATCCTTTCGCAAACAATCCCAGTAGAAAACCCTAACCCTCTACAGGGAACACCTAAACAAATAGAAAAAGTTATATGCTATTCAAGTAAAACTTTATCAAAAGGCGAAAGTAGTTATTCCGCCACAAACTTAGAATTACTATCTATTATCTACCACTTGGACAAATTTAGACATTATTTAATTGGTAGAAAGTTTATATTACGATCAGACCATAAAAGCTTGCAGTACCTGCGCACATTTAAAAATCCCACGGGCATTCTAGCTAGATGGATTATGAAAATCCAAGACCTAGATTATGAATTTGAACATTTAAAGGGAAAACAAAACGCAGCTTGCGACTTTTTGAGTAGATATCCAGAAAATGATCCGTCGGAAGCTGAAGAAAATGAAGTTAATGCTATTAATGCTAAAAGCAAACATGGATGTAAGAAAAACAAAGTCAAAGACGCAGTAAAAGAAAATAAGATTAACTATTGTCCCTTATCTTTGGAAAATATAAAAAGAAAGCAAAAAAGGACGAAATGTGCGTAGCACTAATTAATTATTTTGTGAATGATGAGGCGTTACCGGATAAATTCAAAACTCTTAGAAAAGAGATAGATAATTTTTACTACGACCTTGATGAAGAAATACTGTGTAGGATTGTGACTGCTGAGACAAATAGAAACCAAACCTCGATAATACCTGTATTACCACAAAACTTGATAGGGCCTGCATTTGAATATTTTCATTCGGACACAGGTGGACATTTAGGAGTTATGAAAACGTTCCATAAGTTAAAACAATACTTTTACGTACAATCGGCACTAACAAAACTTAAAGAATTTGTAAGCACATGCGAAGCATGTAATTTGAGAAAAATCCCCCCAGCTTATCCAAATCCCCCAATGGGAAGGATCCCAGTAGCAAAGTACCCCTTCGATATTATCTCATTTGACCTATTCGGGACAAGTGGAGGCTTACCTGTTTCTAGCAGAGGCCATACTTGTATTCTTTCGGTTGTAGATCATTTTTCCGGATTTACTTTTGCAAAAGCATTAAAAAATCAAGGTGCTTATGCCACAAGTAAGGCATTAGCAAAATTATTTTTACAATTTGGCATTCCTAATAAAATTTTGAGCGACAACGGGAGCAATTTTGTTGCAAAAGTAACAAAAGATTTAATGAGTTTCCTTAATATAGAGAAGATGGTGACAGCGCCGTACCATCCACAAGCTAATGGCAAAATAGAAAACAGACATAAAATATTTTCGAACGTTCTAAGTATTTATACGAAAGACAATAGGAGCGACTGGGATAAATTCTTACCTTACTTAACTAACGTAATCAACACTGCTTATTCCGAAGCAACCAAAGACAATCCATTTTATTTACTTTTTGGTCGAGATTTTAGAGTCCCATATAATGAGATTATTGAGTCTCGGCAGTATTATAACGACTCAGAAGATTATAAACAAGAATTCATAAATAGGATGAGGAAAACTTATAAAATAGTTAGGCGAGAGTTGGAAAAATGTAAAATAAACCAAGAACTAAGAAACCAACCCAAAGTTAAGGGGAATATAGATTTCAAAGTAGGAGACTTCGTTTACCTAAAGAACGAGGCAAAAACAGAAGGAAAAAAACTTTCCAACAAATATTCTGGACCGTACAGAATAGTCAAAAAGTACGATAATGAATATACCTTTAAAATGAAGAACCCCGATAGTGGAAAAACTTACAAGGCGCATGTTAGCCGAATAAAAAGAGCAAAATTTCCAGAGAGATGGATGTCACATCCCTCTTCTACTGATTCGTCAGATTCGGAAAATGAGCCCCCTAGGTCAAGACTGGCAGAGCTAAAACCCTTTAATTTCAAACAAGATTATTTTGAAAATGAGAGTGATGAACAAAACTTTGAAGAATTTTTAGCTATGGAAAATCTAGTTATTCCAGAGAAAAAATCCCTAACACCAGTAAGAACAAGAACGCCAAAAAGCCCAAAAAGTTATTCATCGGCAAACGCAGGAGATTTAGATTATACAATATCTCCAAAAACCCAATTTTTCCCCGATAGAATCTCGACCCCATGTCCCCCCAAAAGATTTCCAGACGATATGGTTTCCCCTGCAACACCAATAGAAAGGCCCCTGTCTTTACAGGAAGAATTAAACAGAGCTGTAGAAACCCCCGGCATTGCTGTAAAGAAAACTCCTCTCAAAGATTTAATTAAAACAAACCTGCGAGAAGCTATGGATTTAATTAATTTCCCCATAAAAAAGAGTCAAAGTACATTGCCCGAGAATAAAACTCCCGAGGATGACCAGCAAGGTCAACATCATGATATAACTGTGTCCAAGGTCAAACCTAAAAAGTGGACTTCATGGAGGGAAACCTTTGTGCAAAGAATGCCCCATCCCCCTGAAGACATGGCCTTCAAACAATGGAGGAACCCCGCAAAAACTTTTGATTCCTCCCAAAGCTCTCAAGAATCTTTCAAATCCCCCGAGTTGAGAACTCAAGGCGAGGACTTAGAGAATAAACCTTCTACTTCCAGGGGAGTAGAAATTTACGAAGGAATGGCAGGTGATACCACAAAAAGTGCCACCTCTAAAAGTTCCAATCCGGATTCGTCAGAAACTAGTTCCGAAGAGTCTGATGGTGAATCAGGCCAAATAGTAGCTAAAGAAATAGGGAAATCAAGGCCGACCTCAGCAGCCGCACACGGGAAACAAACGAAATTAAAAGGGCAAGAATTTTTGAAAAAACAATACAAAAAGTTTGACCTTATTTCGCTAGACAAACCGAAAAAGAAAAAACCGCAAGAAACAGAGGAGAAAATAACGACACAGTCAGGTAGAACTGTTAAAAAACCTGACAGATGGAAATATCCCTAATTAATGTAAAGACAAATTTCAAAGATATGAATTTAACACCATAATAAATTCAAAAGTGTGCAAGTAAAGTTAACCAAGTCAATATTAATGGAAAAAAAAAATAAATAAAATAAAATGATACGAGTAATGTCAAAACGTTGACGATCACAGAAAATAACCAAAGGTAGGAAACTAGTGGTCTACTGAAAACGACAACTGGCGTTGGACCACGTCTTGTGGGAAGCCTGGGGAGGAACTCAAGGCCCATCATTGTTTTTTTGTAATTTTTTTAACGACCGTAGGAAGGGATATTTCTCAGTCCTTCAAGTGTAAGAAATTAGTATTCTTATGCCAATCAGGGCCAGTCAAAGCAATACTTAAAGGTTGAATAGAAACTTCAGTGAGCTAAGTTTTCGTTTTTGAATCAGAATGCTTTGAAAGAGAAACAGAGAGTTTACTTTCTTATAGCTCCGAGGCGAAAAAAAAGGAAAAAAAAAAAAAAAACTTTTTAATTTCATTATATAATATCAATGACGTATGCTGTCCTACAGCTGTGTTAAGCATTAGTTTCAAAGAGAAACAAAGGCATTTATGTCTTTAGCCCCTTGGCGAAAAAAAAAATTTAATTTCATTAGTTTATATCTATGACGTATACAATAACAGAGAGATCTCTGTTCTATAGTTCTGTGACAAAAATGTTCTTTAATTTCATTGGTTTATCTATGACATATCTTGAGCTCTAATTTCTGTGACATATTTTCGCAAGTCAGTCACGTTATATCTTACCTATGCTAAATCAGGTTCCCCTCAGATTTTCTATGAAAAATCGACCCATGTCCTAACCAAGATGGATATTATAAAAAAAAACAACAAGAAATTATCAGTACAGAAGCGTCTAATTATACGAAATATTTTATCTTAGTGCAGATTATAATTATTTTAGGCCTACCAGTGTAATTACGTGCTGCACGCTTGCTTATTCATGTGTTTCTTACTCGAGAAATATAATGTTTCTTACTCGAGTAATATATGTACCAATAGCCAACTATTGGTAACTATAACCAAACAACCTATTGGTACGTTTATATGTAGAATTTCACGGCGGATGTGAAATTATATCTCAATAAGAATATGTAAAATTTTAAAACCATTTAATCAGTTAAGATATATGGATTGAAACCCTGTGTATGTCCAATGGCGACTAAGTAAAACCCACAAGGAATTCCCTATTAATGTGAAGGTGTTTCTCGCTTAACGGATTCTAATAAGACTTTAATATAATATTTATTTATTTAGTGCTGAAGAATTTGCTCAAACAATAGCCTTCTAAAAAGATATTGATGTCAGTTCTTCATTATGCTTATATTCTTTGCCAAGCATTAACTGGAATCTACGGAGGCAAGCTTGGAAATCCTGCATCTAATGACATTATTCGAAAAGCGAATATGAGGCACCAATGTTGACTTGCAATTACGGAAAAATCCTGAGACTAAGAACCTCTGCATTTCAGCCGTTAAACCCGGAGCCCCATAAGAACGTCTAAGCCAAGAGATAGGGAAGACATCAGAAAACTAGTGGGTATAGAGGTCTCCACTAGTCCTTGTTATGTCTTGTTCCCTCATTGTAGTATCGTTTGCGTAAAACCGTGTGGTTATGACGCTGCAACATGCGTTTCTTATACAGCGCGGACTTGCGTGAACAATGCAGGCATGAAAAAATATTGTAAAAACAGACCTCAAACTTAATAATGTAGGGTAAATTATGTCTATTTAATATCGATATTTTCGTTATCAAAACAAATTTGAAGAAATTTCTGTTTTGGATTTTCAATATGAAATATTAATGTATTTATTTAATTCTGTCTCATAGCTAAGAAATTATAACCCAATTAATGCGTGAATTATTGTATGTGTATTTACTTAAAAGAACATGTGATTCTGCCGCGTTGTTTTTATTACAGGAAAGTAAATGGACACTTTGGTCATCGAGTATTACAATAAGCTGCCCAGTACAGATACGACCCAGTAACATCTATTTTCATCATATCTCAACCAACGAAGAGTACTCACCATGACTCCAGGCAACTTCATCCCAGCTTCGTCTACGAAAACAACAGTTACCTTCGATCGTCGTTTCTTCGACTATGAACCATATTATGTATCAGGTAACACTATATTTGAACCTCAGTATCAAGTGCTTTAACGAACTATATAATCGCATAAACGCTGAGAAACCCATCGGCCAATACAAGATATAAATACGTAGATATCGCTGTTGATACTCACTATGGACCCCATAATAATTTGACAGTATAGTGATGATATTTGAAGCTAAACGATATTAAACAATATTTAAAGTTAAATGATACTTAAAGACATTTGAAGATATTTGAAGATGAAATTAAAGACAATTTGAAGTTTAATTCTGAGAACTCCATCGATCAGCACATGATAAACGATATTCGAAGTTAAAAGATACTTAAAGACATTTGAAGATATTTGAAGACAAATTAAAGACAATTTGAAGTTTAATTCTGAGAACTCCATCAATCAGCACACGACAGACGATATTTGAAGTTAAATGACACTTAAAGACATTTGAGGATATTTGAAGACAACATTAAAGAAAATTTGAAGTTTAACTCTGAGAACACCATCGAGCAGTACAAGATAAACGATATTTAACGATATTTGAAGTTAGATGATAGTTGAAGAGGTTCGAAGTTGAATTTAAAGACAATATATTAAGAGAGTCACTATAATATGACGGCAACCCGTTTCAAAAGGCACAAATGAACAATTTTACTGGAGAATACATTCTCTATGTGCCTCAAAAATCCTAAAAATGATATGCTAAGAAGAAAAACACCAACACCTTTAGTGGGAAGAATCATTTCCCAGTTGACTATTAGAACGATATTTAACGGTCATTTCCCAGTTGACTATTAGGGAAAACATACCGTGTAAAGACAACTAGACTCGAACTGTTCCATGAAGAAACCATAACGTACGTGCTTCGAAAATTTTGCCACGACAAAAGGAGTGAAGGACAGTAATTTACAACAGAAGGGTGTAGTATACTAAGGACACGAAAGGTGATGAATAGATGTGAAGCTACATGTGTTACTTCCTAACAGCTTTGACAATGCAAAAATCTAAATAGTGAAAGTGTTTTAATGTCATCTGTGAATATGTTGAACCAAATATTGTACGTTATAAATCATTTATGTATGTACCACAAGTAGAATTAGGTGTAATATTATTATGTTATTCATTTAACGTTGTGTAGATAGTATGTAGTACGTCATATAGACAGCAAAATCAAAAAAAAAAAGAGAACTAATGTAAAAGTAGAATAGTCCCAACCTTATTGGAAAAGTAAAAGTAATCAGTGTTAGATATAGAAAAAAAAAAAAATCTTTAGTATAGTAGCTAACCTAGAACCAAAAATAATCTTAGTCCGGTAGATGAATTTTAGATAAGGATGTAGAATAAAATAAGAAAAATAATTGAAAAATTTTAAAAACTCCTGATGGGCAGTAACTAATGACGGGACGTCATTAATTGACGGGAAGGGTGATATGTACCGGGAGTAAAACACGATGTATTTAAAATACCAAAATAAAGTTCCTTTCTAAAGATAATTCCGATTTCTTATAATTAAGCTAAATCTGGTTGCAAAAATGAAGTCCTTAATCAGCAAAAAGAGAAATTGCATTTCTAGCTTCAGTCAGACAACGGCGCCAGTCGTTCGAATTTCGCTAAGATAATTGTAGCAAGAAAATGCAATGCATAAAATTTCCAAGGAAGTTTAAAAGGCAAAGAACCGTGTGAACGCCTAAATCATCAAAAATATTTAAGACGTATTATTGGACGAGGGTGCGCGTCCTTGGGCCACGTAAGCCAATGGCAGACAGTCCCTAGAGCGCAGGACGAAAGAACTGCGTTTGGGAGTGGGGCAAATGTGCCTTTTTAATTTCAATCTCTATCCAGATTTGAAGCGATTAGTACCGCAAATAATCTCGGACACCATTTTTATTGTCATTGAAGTGACCCGTTGCTGTACAACTAAGCATGTAAGTTCAATAAATCTATTGTCTTTTTATATGTGTTTGTTTCTCTTATATGTCTGAGTCTAGTCCGATAATAGGTAACTAGTTCGCCAGTCTCCATGGCAAATGCTCCCAAAGGAATCTGATCTCCAGATAGCTCAAGAAAGAAGAAGCCACATTTGTATGTCTACATATTCAATTTTCTCTCATTACTTGAGAGCGGTGCTAGCCTAGTTGACACAATCTCCATCGCTATAAGTGGCGCTATAGGAGAAATCTCTATCGCCACGAGCAAATCTTTTCTATTACTACAAATACAACTTCAATGGTACAAAATTGCTTTTTTTCAACACTTTGACCTCTTTATGAAACTCGCATATTTTAAGCTTACCAAATCACAAGGTCACTATAATTACCGGCTTAGCTTCAAATAGTTGCCATTGAATGAACAATAGAGTCAATTATTAGGATTAGGCAGCGTATCTTCTTTTTCAGTTCAGCCTTCTCTTAGCTGGTGTAATTCAACCCCAGGTCAATTAGTATCTAACAGTGAGACAATGAGGAAGTGACAAGCGGATAGCGATTTATTTCGATACTTTCAAGGGAAAAGGCCCGCAATAGAAAGCGTGGATACCCGGCAACCAGAGCCAGAATGCGAATCTCATAACAGGTACGTTAGGGTAAAAGAACAGTATCTGATTGAGCAAAATTATGTGAAACTAAAACCGTCACATTCTCTTCAAGTTAGATGATGCTCGAAAAGCTTAAGCAAAAGAAAATCGCATGAGACTCAAACCGATTGTAGAAACTATTGTTTTTTGTGGTCGACAGCAGCTAGCCCTTCGTGGTACGAATGATCACGGTCCTCTGCGTCCCGAAGAAAAAGAACCAGCTTTAAACGATGGAAATTTCCGTGCTCTTTTGAGAATGAGAATGCGATGTGGTGATGACGAGCTGAAAAAGCACATTGAAAAAAGTGTGGGAAAAGGGATGTATCTGTCCCCAGTTGTGCAAAATGAGCTTATTGGTGTTTGTGGAAAGATGATTCAAGGCGATATTGTTAAAAGGGTAAACGAATGTGTGTGCTATTTGGTTTTAGCGAATGAAACATCTGACATAAGAAACCTAGACCAGCTGTCCATTTGTGTTCGGTATGTTTCAAACAGAGCTTTGTGCGAAGACTTTCTTGGGTTTGTTCCCGTATCAGATTTAACCGGACAAGGTCTGGCCACCACAATATTAGAAACCTTGAAAAACCCTGGTTTGGATTTGAGCAAGCTCGTAGGACAGGGATATGACCGAGCAGCTGCTATGAGTGGGCCTGAGAGGCACTCAAGCTTGGATTAGACAGCAGTATCCACGAGCAATTTATGTCCACTGTGGAGTACATACACTCAACCTGGCGATCGCTTTAGCTTGCTCCATTCCAGCCATGAAAAAGTGTTTTGGGACAATATTTCTAATCTGCAACTTTTTTGGCTCATCCCCCTTCCGTACCCAGGTACTCAAAGACAGAATTCAACAATGCATGCCAGAAACTAGAAAAACTACTCTCATTACCCTTTGTGAAACACGGTGGATGGAGAGGCACAGTGCCGTTAACCGCCTTGTGGAGCTCTATAATCCAATTTTAGAAGCACTGGAAGAGCTTCAAGAAGGAAACGCGAATGCTGAGACTTCCGCAAAGGCCCATCAGTTAGCAAGCTCAATGGAGCAAGGACAGTTTCTGGCCAGTTTATTTGTAGCAAAAGAACTCTTTGGTCTTACGTTGCCTCTGTGTAGTTCTTCAAGCTGTTGACTGTGACTTGGCACTTGCATGCGACCACATTGGAACTGTGATGCAGACAGTTGTGGGCTTACGCAAAGACGCAGATTCTTTGTTTGACTCGTTGTATTCAAAAATTGAAGATTTTGCCAGAGATCTGAAGATAGAATTGACGTTTCCAGGAGCTGGTCGTTGTCGAAACGACCACTATGACATCGGTTTGCCGAAAGAAGCGTACAGAGCTCCCATATACATTCCATTCACGGACTACTTGATGTCAGAACTCAAGGAGAGATTTACGGTGCATCGTACAATTTTGACAACTTTAAGCGGCTTCATACCTGCGAACTTAGACAAAAGAAACTTGTCTGACGCAGAAATCAGTGAGAATACTGATATTTACTCCGACCTTTAGCCAGAGCCAAATGCCCTAAGCCACGAACTTAAATTGTGGAAAACGAAGTGGCAGATCGTTAACAACAAAGAAAGACCAGTCTCTGCTTTGGCTGCACTTGATACGTGCAATGCTGATTACTTTCCAAACATCAGCCGCCTTCTTACAATTGTAGCTACTTGGCCTGTTTCAACTGCTACACCGGAAAGGACGGCTTAAGACATGGCTACGAAATGCAACCGGTGAAGAACGTTTGACAGGTCTAGCGTTACTGTCAGTGCACAGGGATGTTGCTATTGACACTGATATAGTTATTGACATGCTCACAACTCAAAAAACACGTCGAATTGATTTTATTCTGTGAATTCATTTTGTAACTATTACGTTTCTTAACTTCAATTTACAGTATTTTATGTTCCTATCTATTGTCTTCTTTTACCGTTACCCGAGGTCCGACCCGAGGAGATCCCCCCCCCCTCGCCGAAATAATTTCTTGGATACGGCCTTGCCCACCCCCAAAATATATCTAACGAAGGTATTCCCTTAAAAATGAACGCAGTCTCAAGTAACCAATGATTCACACTGTGGTGAAATGAAACCAACGATTTTACCTGTAATTAATTAAAAAAAACTTTCCGAAAAATAAGTTTCTCAAAGAAAAGTAAAGGCCATTTTAAACTTAACCTCAGGAGATACAAATACCTGTTAAAATTCAAACTCAAAACGACCAGAAATTACTATTAAAGAATAAATGAAACCCAAAACGAACAGAAATTAAATAAACAATCATAGCAAAAATAATACAACAAGTAATAACATAAATGAATAAATAGATCTTAAAGCGAGTAATGCTTAGATTGAATATGAAAATCTAGCTTAAAACTAAAACAAATATTTTGCTATTAAAGTATAAATGAAACTTAAAACGAACAGAAATTAAATAAAAAATCAATGCGAACAAAACATACAATATATATTAATGTAAATGAATAAATAAATCTTAAAACGAGTGAAACTTAAATTGAATATGCAAATCAAGTTTGAATCGAATAAAAGTAACTTTATTTTCTATATAATTTTAATAGTAATTTCTGGTCGTTTTGAGTTTGAATTTTAACAGGTATTTGTATCTCCTGAGGTTAAGTTTAAAATAGCCTTTACTTTTCTTTGAAAACTTAGTTTTCGGAAAGTTTTTTTTAATTAATTTTTGTTCGTTTTTGATTGCAAAAAGTTTCAAGTTTTTTTGGCATGGGGGGGGGATGCCTACTGTCCGATTATTCTTGACTTTAAAAAACGGATCTAGAACTTTCAATTTAAATCGAATGAGGCTTTTATCAAAGTCTATACGATTACCTCTTTGATAAAAACCTTATATATGAACAATAGACAGCTTGCATAACTTGTGGACAGCGATTGACAACAATGAATGGATTGAAAAAATAGCTCCAATAAGGGGGTTTAGACCTTTTCACTTGCTGACACAAAGGGATCACGGCTGTTTGGAATTGACCTTAATAGGAATTTGTGGGCCAAAGCAATTTTGCATCTATCACAGAGTATGTATTTCAACCTTATAATTGGATAATTATAATAGATTTCCTATGTGTTCTTCCCATACAAAACCCTTTCCCATAAGTTATAAACCCCCTTAATAAGTTATGCCCCAGGGCATAACTTACAACGCCTACCCCTGGGCCCTGGAGGGCTGTGTCGACACCGGAGTTTTTGTTATCAGAACTTTGAACTATTTTAACAAAATGTCTATCTCAAAATTTTTATCTGATGCATTGAGGGCGTGGAGGAGGGAGAGGGGGTAGTTGCCCTTCAATCTCTTTTGACTCTTAAAAAGTGAACAAGAACTTTTAATTTCCAATCAAACGAGCCCTCTCTAAAGTTTATACGAACATCTTTCCATAAGAAATAATATGAAGGATTCGGAGAATCCTTAAATTACAACCCTTGCCCTGAGGGCTTTGGGGGAGTTGTAATCCTCAAAGACCTAATTTCCAGAACTTAAAACTACGTTTAATAAAATGGCTGTCTTAACATTTTGATTGGATGTGTTTGGGGAAAATGTGGGCGTGAAAGGGGGGTTAGTTGCCCTCAAATCACTTTCGACTATTACAAAGGGCACTAGCCCTCGGAATTTCCAATCGAATGAGCCTTTTTTGAAGTTTCTACGACACCGCCTCCTATAAAAACCTTATATGCCCCCAGGGCATAACTTAAAACCCTTGCCCTGAGGGTTGTGGGGATTGTCCTCCTCAAAAACATATTTTCTATCTGGAAATCAACTACGCTGAACAAAACGGCTATCTCAAAATTTTGATTGGATGTGCTTGGGGGAATGATTGGCGGGGGGGGGGGGCTAGTTGACCTCAAATCACTTTTGACTATTAAAAAGGGCACTATCCCTTTGAATTTCCAATCGAATGAACCTTTTTTTGAAGTTTCTACGACAATACCTTCTACAAAAACCTTATATGCCCCCAGGGCATATCTTAAAACCCTTGCCCTGAAGATTCTGGGGGAGTGTCCTCCTCAAAAACATATTTTCTATCTGGAAATGAGCTACACTGAACAAAACGGCTATCTCAAAAGTTTGAATGGATGTGTTTGGGGAAATGATGGGCGTAGGGGGGGGGGGGGGGGGGCTAGCTGCCCTCCAATCACTTTCGACTATTAAAAAGGGCACTAGCCCTTTAATTTCCAATCGAATGAACCTTTTTTGAAGTTTCTACGACAACGCCCTCTATAAAACCTTATATGCCCCCAGGGCATATCTTAAAACCCTTGCCCTGAAGGTTCTGGGGGAGTGTCCTCCTCAAAAACATATTTTCTATCTGGAAATCAACTACTCTGAACAAAATGGCTATCTCAGAATTTTGATTGGACGTGTTTGGGGAAATGATGGGCGTGGGGGGGGGGGGGGCTAGTTGCACTCCAATCACTTTCGACAATTAAAAAGGGCACTAGCCCTTTAATTTCCAATCGAATGACCCTGTTTTGAAGTTTCTACGACAACGCCATCTATAAAAACCTTACATGCCTCCAGGTCATAAATTAAAACCCTTGCCCTGAGGGCTTTGGGGGAGTGTCCTTCTCAAAAATATATTTTCTATCTGGAAATCAACTACACTGAACAAAATGGCTATCTAAAAATTTTGATTGGATGTGTTTGGAAAAATGATGGGCGTGGGGGGGGGGAGGGGGCTAGTTACACTCCAATCACTTTCAACTATTAAAAAGGGCACTAGCCCTTTAATTTCCAGTCGAATGAGCATGTTTTGAAGTTTCTACGACAACGCCTTCTATAAAAACCTTATATGTCCCCAGGGCATAACTTAAAACCCTTACCCTGAGGGTTGTGGGGGAGTATCCTCCTCAAAAATATATTTTCTATCTGGGAATCAACTACGCTGAACAAAATGGCTATCTCAAAATTTTGATTGGATGTGTTTGGGGGAATGATGGGCATGGGGGGGACTAGTTACCCTCCAATCATTTTGGACTATTAAAAAGGGCAATAGCCCTTTAATTTCCAATCGAATGAGCCTGTTTTGAAGTTTCTACGACAATGCCTTCTATAAAAACCTTATATGCCCCCAGGGCATAACTTAAAACCCTTGCTCTGAGGGTTGTGGGGGAGTGTCCACCTCAAAAATATATTTTCTATCTGGAAATCAACTACGCTGAACAAAATGGCTATCTGAAAATTTTGATTGGATGTGTTTGGGGAAATGATGGGCGTGGGGGGAGGGGGGGTAGTTACACCCCAATCACTTTCGACTATTAGAAAGGGCACTAGCTCTTTAATTTCCAATTGAATGAGCCTGTTTTGAAGTTTCTACGACAACGCCTTCTATAAAAACCTTATATGCCCCCAGGGCATAACTTAAAACCCTTGCCCTGAGGGTTGTGGGGGGGTATCCTCCTCAAAAATATATTTTCTATCTGGAAATCAACTACGCTGAACAAAATGGCTATCTCAAAATTTTGATTGGATGTGTTTGGGGAAATGATGGGCGTGGGGGGGGGGAGGGGGGCTAGTTACACTCCAATGACTTTCGACTATTAAAAAGGGCACTAGCTCTTTAATTTCCAATTGAATGAGCCTGTTTTGAAGTTTCTACGACAACGCCTACTGTAAAAACCTCATATGCCCCCAGGGCATAACTTAAAACCCTTGCCCTGAGGGTTGTGGGGGGGGGATATCCTCCTCAAAAATATATTTTCTATCTGGAAATCAACTACGCTGAACAAAATGGCTATCTCAAAATTTTGATTGGATGTGTTTGGGGAAATGATGGGCATGGTTGGCTAGTTGCCCTCCAATCACTTTTGACTATTAAAAAGGGCACTAGAACTCTCGATTTCCAATCGAATGAGCCCCCTTTGAAGCTTCTACGACGACCCCTTCCATATGAAGTGCCTCTGGGAAAAAAAATAATAATAAATAATAATAATAAAACATTGGAGCCGTATGGCCTTTACTATAGGCAACGCTACAGCGTTGCCTCTGAAACCAGAAAACAGTCAGTGTTCTAGAGAATATATTTTCTTAGGATTCTTGTATATGGTGCATTATTTTGTCTTAGTCATTATGAAAATCCTTTCTTTATATTATAAATGTTTTTGGGAATTTTTAATACTACTACTATTACTCTTAACAAGTCACTGCAGCACCAAGCCCCCTGAGGCCATCACAGCTGCAACCGCTCCTCTTTCATCCTATTCAAAGCTTCCCTCTTTACACACTCCCAAAAATTTTGAATTCCTTCTTACTTTTTTTTGAATTCCAATTTCTTTTGAATTCCTTCTTACGAACCCTTCCCACATCACTCGGGGACGACCTGCTTTTCGTTTGGCCCTAGATGGTTGTTCAACAAGGACAATCTTTGACAATTAGTCATCCTTCATCCGTGAATATGTCCTAGCCACCTCAACCGTTCCTGCATTGTAGCCCTAGAAAGCAGAAAAAAACATGTTTTTCCTATAGGTTGCTGTTTGAAATACGGTCAGTCAGACCGGTACACAAAGAATATGTAGACAATTCCTCTTGGAAACCTATAGAAAATCCTCCTTTGTCTTTCGAAGCTCCCATCTTTTAGACCCATACTTGATCAGTGTCACGAATTAGCTTCCAAAATTCTAATCTTGGTTCGTAGATTAATCTTCCTTTTATTCTAAACTTTTTTTCAACTGTGAAAAAATACCCTGGCTTTGGCTATTCTACTTTTAACATCTTCACTGGAGCCACCATCTTTACTAATATTGCAACCCAGGTAAGTGAAGCTATCCACTATATCAGTTTTTTTATTATAACTTTTCACCTTTATTTATTGCCAGTCTAAGCGACTTAGTCTTCTTAACATAAATTTTCAAACCTATTCTTGCACCCAGAACTCTCAAAACCTCCCAAAAGTCATGGTTTTTGCTAACATTTTCATCTACTACACTCAATAAATCACCTGCATAATTTAAGTCTAGGAAAGTTTCAACTTTTCAATTTAGTGGAGATAAAAAAAATCCCCACTAAAAAAAAAAAAATATGTGAAAATCTTGCTGTAGTCTATTCATTATACTAGTTTCCCATTAAGAATTTAAAATAGTCGGCTATAAACTCGTATAAACTTTTATTATGGCACCCTAAAACATCTACCCAACTCAAAGGTCATTCAAAGGTCAAAGGTCAAGGCTATTCAAAGGTCAAGGGTAGAAAATATCGATGTTATGCATGTTGATCGCAAATATCTCAGTTCTTGTGATTTTTATGCATTTGTTTTTATTAAAAATTTGTAGAGGACTAAGTTCAGAAAAGTTTTGTCAAAAAGTTCTTTGTACGTTCAACAGTTTTTGAGATGGAGTGCAGTGAGCGCGTGGATAAACACTCAAATCACCTGCATAATTTAAGTCTAGGAAAGTTTTACCTTTCAATTTGATTCCATACTTTCTCACAGTCTTTGCCTGTAACCCTGATTAACTCCTGATTCAATAGCAAACCAGCTACTCACCTCATTTCCTACCGCAACCGCAACAAATTTTTTCATCGATTAATTTATTTTTATTAATTAGAATAAAAAGTAAAGAGTGATATTCAACTTAAAAAAACGTTATTTTATATACAAGAAGAGATACGGACCCCTTACAGTTCCTGACCTTTGTGAAAAATTTAACTGACTCTTTAAAACAAAGGATAAAGATCCACGAGTTTCATTGATGCTACATAGGGCATCAAACGGACGTTTCAGTTGCTGAGTCTTTTTTTACAGGGAGGTAGTCATGTAGCCCAATCGTGCGGCAGCAGGAATTGAACCTACGCCCGTTATTGTGAGATAGAGCCTCAATCCACTTTGCTGCTACAAAGGGAACTTAGTTGTTATCAAGAGTATGTTCAATATGTTGAAACGTTAGAGAAAAGAGCTGAAGTTAGAGTAAAGGGGGCTTGTAATTTTATCAAAATTAAAAAATTTCATTTAGGGATATGGACTGGAAGAAACCTTCTGAGTGCGTGCTTGTAATTGAATTGAATGTTCAGCCGCCGATGCGGTAACGGTTAACTAAATACATCAAGTTGCGTAAATATCCATTACATTTTTAATGTCTTGGTTTCTAAAGTGTGTCCGTTCTGACCGTTGTCCGTTGTCCGTAAACCGAGCCCGTTGATTTTGAATTGAAGTTATCAAGTATTTTGCAGTAGGTTAAGATCAAGATATGGCTAATTGTAGAAAGAGACAAGCCAAGACAGATAGTCCAAGTAATTGGACTTGAAAAACCAGATAGCTGTCTTGAAAAACCACGGTGCTAATTAGGGGCCCACAGTGCTAATCTATGTGCGCAGATGAAGTTAGAGTAAAGGGGGCTTGTAATTTTATTCCACTTGTTGCAAAAAAAAAAGAAAAATTAGAGACAATGAGTCCTAGACGAAATCAGTAAACGGGAGAGACCTCCCGTTTCTGCATCATTGTCAATGCATTTTTAGAATAAAGGTCTGTACTTTATAGTACAGACTTTTCTGTAATGATAAGGAACAGGAACATCCACTTTTGATTCAGGAAAGCCACTTTCAAATTTCTACACATAAAAATCATGACTTTCCACATAACTTAAAAATGAAAGCTTTTTAAAAAACTAATCGAATTTTCCGCATGGTCCCAAAGAATTGAAATACGGTCAACTTGGTAGTCATAAATTATATTTCTATTTATATTACTTATAATATATTTCAGGCTTGCACAGAGATGGTAATGCCAATGTGCAATGATGGAAAAAGAGATTTCTTTGAACCAATGAAATGGAACTTTTCATCTTATACAGAAGACTGTCAAAAAAAATTTGGAGTTAAACCCCGCCTACACTGGGCTGAAATTGAATTCGGTGGGAAAAAACTTGAAGCTTCGTCCAACATAGTTTTCAGGTAAGATTTAAACCTTCAATAGAGACTCCAACTATGGTTTTGACGGCACCACAGATGGCACTGGATCGACTAAGGTATGGTAAGCTCCTGCCAAACACCAGGCATAATGAAAACGTAGCGTATGCTCTTTTGTAAGGACTAGAGAAAATTCTCCTTCCCCGCCAAAACAAATTTCGAAGACCCTTACACACTCTCCCATAAAAATATGTTCATTAAAGTTTCAATTCGACCCCCCAACCAGAAGAGTGTAATCTTGCCAAAATTGCGTATGAAATCCATAACCATAAATCCTGCAGAAAGTGTAAAAAGATATATACTCATATGACTTCAGGTATCCATTGCATACCGTCGCACGATTGTTTTCAGAGCTGAAGATTAGTGATTTGAGTTATAGGTGAGTTATAGGTGAGCATAATGGTAGAGTGTAAATAAGTTAAAATTAATTGTGAATTAAGCATTGGATATACATAGACCAATTTTTAAAACTTGCATGATAACAAGAGTTTTAATTGACTTAGTTGTGCCAAAATTTTTTAAGGGGGGGGGTTGTTAAATAGAACATGTTTGCAAATGCCCAAGTATTTCCCTGAAACTTCTTTCTAAATATGAAAAAAACATGTGAAAGTCTATTCACTCAAAATCATCCTAATTTTTTTTTTACTGAACACTCAATTTCGTCTTTTCAAGAAAATTAAATAAAAAAACAAGTTTTTTTAACTGAAAGTAAGGAACGACGTTAAAACTTAAAACGAATAGAAATTATTCCGTTTATGAAGGGGGCTGTCCCCTCCTTAACGCCTCGCTCTTTATGGTTTTTTTTATTGTTTAAAAAAATAGAGTTGTGAGAAAGTCAAACTTTAGCGTAAAGAGTGAGGCGTGAGGAGGGGACAGCCCCCTTCATAAACGGAATAATTTCTGTTCGTTTTAAGTTTTAACGTCGTTCCTTACTTTCAGTTAAAAAAAACTTGTTTTTTTATTCAATTTTTGAACGTTTTTGAATTAATGCAGGTTTTGATTTTGGCTCACCGTACATGAATAATTAAAACACAATTTGCATATTAATTTTACTTTTATCTGGTTAAATGGCTTTCTCGAAACTTGTTTAATTTTATTTACGAACGTTTTTATTAGTAATAAATATACGTAACTTACGAATTAACTCACTTAACGAACATCTATATTCATAGATTTTTAATACGTATATTAGGGGGTCCGCCACCTAGTCAATACCTTGCTCTTTAAGCTAAAGTTCGAGTTTTGTTCCAATTCTTAAAAATGACCCCTTAATCACAATCAGTTGATCAGATGAAATCAGTTGAAAAACTTGTTGTTTTTTTTTTACTTAATTTCTGATCTTTTTCTTTAATAATGCTGGGAAATCTGGTGCCCCCTTCATAGCAATGTCCCTTCCCCCATGAAAACTTCCTTCATGGAAAGATCCTCCCATGTAACCCCCGACCCCCCCCCTCACCTACCAGAAAAAATCCCCCCTGAAAACGTCAATATACTTCCCAATAACCAATACTGTATGTTAACATTGGGTAAAGTTCATAACTTTCAGCCCTTCCCCCGGGGACTTAGGGGAATTAAGTCATCATAAAAGACATTGTTATCATATTTTCGACCATGCTGAACAAAATGACTATTTCAAAATTTTGATCGAGTGACTTTGGGAAAAAATGAGCGTGGGAGGGGTCTAGTTGCCCTCCATTTTTTTAGTCACTTAAAAAGGGCACTAGAACTTTTAACTTCCGTTCCAATGAGCCCTCTCACGATATTCTAGGACCATTGGGTCAATACGATCACCCCTGGGGGAAAAAAACAAAAAAAAAACAAAACAAAAAAAAACAAATAAACACGCATCCGTTATCTTTCTTCTGGCAAAAAAAAAATGCAAAATTCCACATTTTTGTAGATAGGTGCTTGAAACCTCTACAGTAGGGTTCTCTGATACGCTGAATATGATGTTGTGATTTTCATAAGGTTCTATAACTTTTAGGGGGTCTTTACCCCTTTTTTCTAAAATCAGCCAAATTTTCTCAGGCGTGTAACTTTTGATGGGTAAGACTAAGACTCTTGTGGTTTGATTTTCATTAAGATTCTATCGCTTTTAGGGGGTTTCCCCCCTTTTTTCGAAAAAATAAGGCAAATTTTTTCAGGCTCGTAACTTTTGATGGGTAAAACCAAACTTGATGAAACTTATATATTTGAAATCAGCATTAAAATCTTATTTTTTTGATGTATCTATTGGTATCAAAATTCTGTTTTTTAGAGTTCGGTTACCATTGAGCCGGGTCGCTCCTTACTTACAGTTCGTTACCGCAAACTGTTTGATAGTGGATGCTATCTAGCAGCTCAATTTGACTGTAACGCCATCTCTGGTTTTTCTAATGCGCCAGGGTACAAATTATAACATCACACAAAATTCCGGTGGCCGGTGTTTACCCCCCTGGAAAATACCCCCCGTGGAAAATACCCCAGAAAATACCCCCCGTGGAAAATGCCCCCCCCCCCCCCGAAAGATACCCCCCCCCCGTGGAAAATAAGGCTTTCCAAATTTGAGAATTTTACTTGAGTTTTATTTTTTTTATTTCCGTAGAGGGAAGGAATTTCGGTACTTGTGTATTATGCGCCACTCACTCAAGTTTACGCTGTGTAAAATTCGAGAACACATTGGTTTTTTCGTTAGTTTCTTCGTTACTTTAGAAATAAATTCGGGCTATAGATTTGCACATTAGGGGGGGGGGGGGTATAGCGGGTCTCCATGCAAAATGTGTTTGTTACAGTTATTCTGCATATTAGATAGATAGACAAATAAGTGTATTTTAAAGCCAAATATACGGCCATGAACACAGTAAAATAATATAAATGAAAGGCATAAATAACATAAACTGCGATCAGCGATCAAACAGTTCGTGGTAACGAACTGTAAGTAAGGAGTGACCTGGCTCAATAGTAACCCAAACTCTAAAAAACGGAATTTTGATACCAGTAGATACATCAAAAGAATCAGATCTTTATGCTGATTTCAAATATATAAGTTTCATCAAGTTTAGTTTTACCCATCAAAAGTTACGAGCCTGAAATAATTTGCCTTGTTTTCGAAAAAAGGGGGAACCACCCCTTATCAGCGATAGAATCTTAATGAAAATCAAACCACAAGATTCAGCGTAACAGAAAACCCTATTGTAGATGTTTCAAGCTCCTAGCTGCAAAAATGTAGAATTTTGTGTTTCCCACGCTAATTTTTTTCCCGAAGTCACCTAATCAAAATCTGGAGATAGCCTTTTTGTTCAGCATAGTAAAAAATCTAATAAATATGTCTTTGAGGATGACTTAATCTCCCACAGTTCCCGGGGGAAGGGCTGCAAGTTATGAACTTTGCCCATTGTTTACATATAGTATTGATTATTGGGAAGTATATAGACGTTTTCAGGAGGGATTTTTTTCTGGTGGGGGGGGGGGTACGTGGGAGGATATTTCAATGGAGGATGTTTCCTTGGGGGAAGGGACATTTCTATGAAGGGGCGCCGGATTTCCCGGCATTATTTAAAAAACGATCAGAAATTAAATAAAAAAACAAGTTTTTTTAACTGAAAGTAAGGAGCAACATTAAAACTTAAAACGAACAGAAATTATTACGTATATGAGGGGGTTCACCCCTGTTCAATACCTCGCTCTTTACGCTAAAGTTTTTTAGTACTTTCAAAAGAGCTATTTAATCTAATTAAACAGCATTTGTGATTCAAGGATTTGTGATTCGAACAAAATTTGAACTTTAGCGTAAAGAGCGAGGTATTGACTAGGGCGAAACCTTTCATATACGTAATAATTTCTGTTCGTTTTAAGTTTTAATGTTGCTCCTTACTTTCAGTTAAAAAAACTTGTTTTTTTTTATTTAATCATCATAAAACACTTAAATGAAGCACTACATTAACCTAACAATAGTATTTAATACTGGAAAAAACGGTCATTGAAACAAAAAACATTTAAAAAAACTTGAAAAAAAACAGTTAAATGAAACATTATATTTACTTTATACTGGGATTTTTTTTTTTTTTTTTTTTTTTTTTTTTTTTTTTTTTTTTTTTTTTTTTTTTAGTTAACAAAATTTCCAGATACCTAGCTATTCTTCTGTAATTTTTTAGTGGCAATATACCTAGAAAGAATTGTTTTCTGACTTGAAACTATCCAAATACTTTATCCCCCCCCCCTATTTGCAAATATATAGCCCAAATTATATATTTCCCATGTATTCTGTCTCTTGTCTTTGTCTTGTCTCGCGCTAAGCTGAAAAAAAAACTAACGATGAAACCTGTTTTGTTCTTGAGTTTTACACAGCGTAAACTTGAGTGAGTTGCCCATAATACACAAGTAACAAAACTCCTTCCCCCTACAGAAATTAATAAAATAAAACTCAAAAAAATTTCTCAAATTTGGAAAGCCTTCTTTTCCACGGGGGGGTATTTACCGGGGGGTAAAGTATTTGGACAGTATGAAGTCAGAAAACAATTCTTTCTAGGTATATACCCACTAAAAAATTACAGAAGAATAGCTAGGCATCTGGAAATTTTGTTAACTGAAAAAAAAAAAAAAAATATTTCATTTAAGGGTTTTTTTCAAGTGTTTTTTTTTTCAATGACCGTTTTTCCAAGTATTAAATACTATTATTAGGTTAATGTAGTGTTTAATTTAAGTGTTTTATGATGATCGCTATGGGCGCCGGCAAGGGCAGAGGGGGGGCATGGCCCCCCTGGAAATTCGGGTCAATAAAGTAATTATAAGGAAACCAACAGAAAATGAGCAGAATAGGGAAAAAACATGGAAAAATGTGTTTTACCCCATTTTTATAAACTGTTGAGTCTAAAGGCATTAAATATTTTGGTGTTTGATAACCAAGTTCAAAGCTGTCGATATTGTTAAAAAATATCCGTCCAACACTTCGGCATTGCTTAGCATAAAGGATTGCTGGGAGTTTATATCTTAGTTTTTGTCAGTAGGCTATTGTTTTGTGTATTTTTTTTGTAATTAATTACTTTTTTCACTTTATATACTTTTACTTTAACTGACATATTTTTTCCATTGCCTTTAAAAAAATTTTTGTCTCTAAACTTCATTAAAAAAAAAAAAAAATCAACAAAAAGTAAGGAGCAACATGCTGGTAGATATGGGAAAGTAACATTTTAGCTGAATAGAGAAACACTTTAATTAATTCCTACTCCCCCCTACCTCTTTCAACATTTATCTGAAGCCTCGTGAAGAGTAAGCAGTTTGTCCATTAAAATGTACTTTTCAGGAATCTACCCTGCCCCCACCCAAACAATGACTCACCCCCTCATTATAGCTGATACGCATTTACAGATCACCAAACATAGCCTATTTTCATTACAAATAAAGCGAATCAACTTGGTTGAATCCAGTACTGCCACCGTGTGGCATTACTTCTTTTGCAACTGAGAAGCCTAAAATATAGTTATTGATACTTTTAAATTGAAAAAAAAACTCAAATAAAAGTTTCAAATTCAGAAAAGTTATTTTCCACAGGGAGGAGGGTATTTTCCGCGAGGGTATTTTCCAAGGAGGGGGTATTTTCCGCGGGGGTTACTTTCCGTGCGGTGGGGGGGGGGGGAATTTCCGGGGGGTTAGACACCCCCATTCACTATATTCATTTATGATATTTTACTCTGTTCGTGGCCGTATATTTGGCTTTAAAATACACTTATTTATCTATCTATCTAATGTGCAGAATAATTGTACCGAACACATTTTGCATGCAGACCCGCAATGCTTTACCCCCCCCCCCTAATGTGCAAATCTATAGCCTAAATTTATTTCTAATGTAACGAAGAAACTAACAAAAAAAAAAACGGTGTGTTTTCGAATTTTACACAGCGTAAACTTGAGTGAGTGGCACATAATACACAAATACCAAAATTCCTTCCCCCTACGGAAATAAAAAAAATGAAACTCAAATAAAATT
This sequence comes from Artemia sinica, assembly GCA_027921565.1. NCBI lineage: Eukaryota > Metazoa > Arthropoda > Branchiopoda > Anostraca > Artemiidae > Artemia > Artemia sinica. Next base: position 48,140,379 of record CM051273.1, on the reverse strand, counting down.
CTCAAATTTGGAAGGCTTTATTTTCCACGGGGGGGGGGTATTTTCCCCGGGGGAGGGGTATTTTCCGAGAGGGGGGGGGGTAAACGCCTAGAACCGAAAAATCCCATATTTTACAAAAATTTGTATGCAGACTAGGGAAAACTGAACTGGCTAATAGTGACTACGAAAAATTGTTTGAATACAACCGGAAAATTTGAACATAGTTAGACAATCTGGCTGGTAAAATTAAATATGTCTTAGTATGTCTATTTTTAACGATGTATGTAGTTTTCAGTATGTTTAGTGTTTTTAGATGTCGTTAATGCATAAGGTTTTACGATAATTCAGTTAGCAGTTTAATTTTTTCTATTCAGAAATCTCATTTTACTTTTAAATGCAAAATTATTACTTTTCTTAAGAATGGAAGCCTCCAAGATTTTTTTTAAGTAAGATAATCTTCTCTTTAACCTATCTTCTCTTCTTCACCTATTCAAAGACGTTTTTGGTAATTCTTAAAAAAAAAAAAAATTTCCCAAGTAAAATAAAGTTCCTCTAATTGGCAATAAAGATTTGGTGTCTACAAAAACGTATATTTAGAAACTTCGTTGCCAGCAAAAAACAGAAATATACAGTCTTATTGGTTGGATTCCCAGCATTTCGTTGGATAGACTTCATGAGAAATTTCACGCAGGGGGGGAGGGGGGTGACAAGTAGAAAATTTCCAATTTTTGAGTATTTCTTTTCTCAAAAACAAAAATATATTTTGCAAAAATTTCAAATTTTGGGGCTATTGGCAAGCCAGTTGTTTTGACGATGGGGGAATAGGAACTTGTTAAAAATTAATTCTTCGACCTAAGTAATTATTTTTACACAACCTCAACTTTGTACAACAGAACTGTGCAACCTTTCCATCACACAAAGAAGCAAACAATTTCGAAACAAGAATTTTATAGACATTGTACAGTGCTAAGGCTAGTAGGGCAGCATTTCATGCCATTCGCTGAAAAAAAATTCTTATCAACAAAAACAAAAAAAAATAATTATTATAATTTTAACACAACCTCAACTTTGTACAACAGAACTGTGAAACCTTTCCATCACACAAAGAAGCAAATAATTTCGAAACAAGAATTTTATAGGCATTGTATGGTGCTAAGGCTAGTAGGGCAGCATTTCATGCCATCCGCTTAGAAAAAAAAAATCGTATAACCAAAAGAAAATAGTAATTATTATTTTTACACAGCCTCAACTTTGTACAACAGAACTGTATAGCCTTTCCATCACACAAAGAAACAAACAATTTCGAAACAAGAATTTTATAGACATTGTATGGTGCTAAGGCTATAGGGCAGCATTTCATGCCATCCGCTGAAAAAAAAATCGTATCACCAAAAAAAAAAAAAAAAAAAATTATTTTTACACAGCCTCAACTTTGTACAACAGAACTGTATAGCCTTTCCATCACACAAAGAAACAAACAATTTCGAAACAAGAATTTTATAGACATTGTATGGTGCTAAGGCTAGCGGGGCAGCATTTCATGCCATCAGCTGAAAAAAAAATTGTGTCACCAAAAAAAAAACATAATAATTATTATTTTTACACAACCTCAACTTTGTACAACAGAACTGTGAAGACTTTCTATCACACAAAGAAACAAAGAATTTCGAAACGAGAATTTTATAGGCATTGTTTGGTGCTAAGGCTAGTAGGGCAGCATTTCATGCCATCCGCTGAAAAAAATCGGATCACCAGAAAAAAATAATAATTGTTATTTTTACACAACCTCAACTTTGTACAACAGAACTGTAAAGCCTTTCCATCACACAAAGAAAACAAACAATTTCGAAACAAGAATTTTTTAGAAATTATATGGTGCTAAGGCTAGTAGGGCAGCATTTCATGCCATCCGCTGAAAAAAAAATCGTATCACCAAAATAAAAAAAAAAATATAATTATTATTTTTGCGCAACCTCAACTTTGTACAACAGAACTGTAAAGCCTTTCCATCACATAAAGATACAAACAATTTCGAAACAAGAATTTTATAGGCATTATATGGTGCTAAGGCTAGTAGGGCAGCATTTCATGCTATCTGCTGAAAAAAAATCGTATCACAAAAAATAACTATTATTATTTTTACACAACCTCAACTTTGTACAACAGAACTGTAAAGCCTTTACATCACATAAAGAAGCAAAAAATTTCGAAACAAGAATTTTATAGGCATTGTATGGTGCTAAGGCTAGTAGGGCAGCATTTCATGCCATCCGCTGAAAAAAATCGGATCACCAGAAAAAAATAATAATTGTTATTTTTACACAACCTCAACTTTGTACAACAGAACAGTAAAGCCTTTCCATCACACAAAGAAACAAACAACTTCGAAACAGGAATTTTATAGGTATTGTATGGTGCTAGGGCTAGTAGGGCAGCATGTAAAGCCTTCCATCACATAAAGAAACAAACAATTTTGAAACAAGAATTTTATAGGCATTGTATTTTGCTAAGGCTAGTAGGGCATCATTTCATGCCATCCGCTTAGAAAAAAATCGTATCACCAAAAAAAATATATTAATAATAATTATTTTTACACAACCTCAACTTTGTACAACAGAACTGTGTATCCTTTCCATCACACAAAGAAACAAACAATTTCCAAACAAGAATTTCAAAGGCATTGTATGATGCTAAGGCTATTACTTCAGCATTTCATGCCACCCGCTGAAAATAAATCGTATCACCAAACAAAAAAAAATAATTATTATTATTTTTACTCAACCTCAACTTTGCACAACTGAACTATAAAGCCTTTCCATCACATAAAGAAACAAACAATTTCGAAACAAGAATTTTATAGGCATTGTATGGTGCTAAGGCTAATAGGGCAGCATTTCATGCCATCCGCTGAAAAAAAATCGTATCACTAAACAAATAAAATAATAATTATTATTTTTACTCAACCGCAACTTTGCACAACAGAATTGTAAAGCCTTTCCATCACACAAAGAAACAAAAAATTTCGAAGCAAGAACTTTATAGGCATTGTATGGTGCTAAGGCTAGTAGGGCATCAGTTCACGCCATCCGCTTAGAAAAAAAATCGTATCACCAAAATAAAATACAATAATAATAATCATTTTTACACAACCTCAACTTTGTACAACATAACTGTGTATCCTTTCCATCACACAAAGAAACAAACAATTTTCGAAACGAGAATTTTATAGGCATTGTATGGTACTAAGGCTAGTAGGGCCTCATTTCATGCCATCCGCTTAGAAAAAAAATTGTATCACCAAAAAAAAAATATAATAATAATAATTATTTTTGCTCAACCTCAACTTTGTACAAAAGAACTGTGTATCCTTTCCATCACACAAAGAAACAAACAATTTTGAAACAAGAATTTTATAGGCATTGTATGGTTTTAAGGCTAGTAGGGCAGCAGTTCATGCCATCCGCTGAAAAAAATCGTATCACCAAACAAAAAAAAATAATAATTATTATTTTTACACAACCTCAACTTTGTACTACGGAACTGTAAAGCCTTTCCATCACATAAAGAAACAAACAATTTCGAAACAAGAATTTTAGAGGCATTGTATGGTGCTAAGGCTAGTAGGGCATCATTTCATGCCATCCGCTTAGAAAAAAAAGCGTATCACCAAAAAAATGTAATAATAATAATTATTTTTACACAACCTCAACTTTGTGAAACAGAACCTTGTATCCTTTCCATCACACAAAGAAACAAACAATTTTGAAACAAGAATTTTATAGGCATTGTATGGTTTTAAGGCTAGTAGGGCAGCAGTTCATGCCATCCGCTGAAAAAAATCGTATCACCAAACAAAAAAAATAATAATTATTATTTTTACACAACCTCAACTTTGTACTACGGAACTGTAAAGCCTTTCCATCACATAAAGAAACAAACAATTTCGAAACAAGAATTTTAGAGGCATTGTATGGTGCTAAGGCTAGTAGGGCATCATTTCATGCCATCCGCTTAGAAAAAAAAGCGTATCACCAAAAAAAATATAATAATAATAACTATTTTTACACAACCTCAACTTTGTACAACAGAACTGTGTATCCTTTCCATCACACAAAGAAACAAACAATTTCGAAACAAGAATTTTATAGGCATTGTATGGTGCTAAGGCTAGTAGGGCAGCAGTTCATGCCATCCGCTGAAAAAAATCGTATCACCAAACAAAAAATATAATAATTATTATTTTTACTCAACCTCAACTTTGCACAACAGAACTGTAAAGCCTTTCCATCCCATTAAGAAACAAACAATTTAGAAACAAGAATTTTATAGACATTGTATGGTGCTAAGGCTAGTGGGGCATCATTTCATGCCATCTGCTTAGAAAAAAAATCGTATCACCAAAAAAAATATAATAATAATAACTATTTTTACACAACCTCAACTTTGTACAACAGAACTGTGTATCCTTTCCATCACACAAAGAAACAAACAATTTCGAAACAAGAATTTTATAGGCATTGTATGGTGCTAAGGCTAGTAGGGCAGCATTTCATGCCATCCGCTGAAAAAAAATCGTATCACCAAAAAAATATAATAATAATAATTATTTTTACACAACCTCAACTTTGTACAACCGAACTGTGTATCCTTTACGTCACACAAAGAAACAAACAATTTCGAAACAAGAATTTTATAGGCATTGTATAGTGCTAAGGCTAGTAGGGCAGCATTTCATACCATCCGCAGAAAAAAAAAATCGTATCACCAAACAAAAAAAATAATAATTATTATTTTTACTCAACCTCAACTTTGTACAACAGAACTGTAAAGCCTTTCCATCACATAAAGAAACAAACAATTTAGAAACAAGAATTTTATAGGCATTGTATGTTGCTAAGGCTAGAAGGGCATCATTTCATGCCATCCGCTTAGAAAAAAAATCGTATCACCAAAAAAATAATAATAATAATTATTTTTACACAACCTCAGCTTTGTACAACAGAACTGTGTATCCTTTCCATCACACAAAGAAACAAACAATTTCGAAACAAGAATTTTATAGGCATTGTATGGTGTTAAGGCTAGTAGGGCAGCATTTCATGCCATCCGCTGAAAAAAAATCGTATCACCAAACAAAAAAATAATAATTATTATTTTTACTCAACCTCAACTTTGCACAACAGAACTGTAAAGCCTTTCCATCACATAAAGAACCAAACAATTTCGATACAAGAATTTTATAGGCATTGTATGGTGCTAAGGCTAGTAGGGCATCATTTCATGCCATCCGCTTAGAAAAAAATCGTATCACAAAAAAAAATATAATAATAATAATTATTTTTACACAACCTCAACTTTGTACAACAGAACTGTGTATCCTTTCCATCCCACAAAGAAACAGACAATTTCGAAACAAGAATTTTATAGGTATTGTATGATGCTAAGGCTAGTAGGGCAGTATTTCATGCCATCCGCTGAAAAAATCGTATCACCAAAAAAAGAAATAATTATTATTTTTACACAACCTCAACTTTGTACAACAGAACTGTAAATCCTTTCCATCACATAAAGAAACAAACAATTTCGAAACAAGAATTTTATAGGCATTGTATGGTGCTAAGGCTAGTAGGGCATTATTTCATGCCATCCGCTTAGAAAAAAAAATCGTATCACCAAAAAAAAATATAATAATAATAATTATTTTTACACAACCTCAACTTTGTACAACAGAACTGTGTATCCTTTCCATCCCACAAAGAAACAGACAATTTCGAAACAAGAATTATATAGGCATCGTATGGTGCTAAGGCTAGTAGGGTAGCATTTCATGCCATCCGCTGAAAAAAATCGTATCACCAAACAAAATAAATAATAATTATTATTTTTACTCAACCTCAGCTTTGCAAAACAGAACTGTAAAGCCTTTCCATCACATAAAGAAACAAACAATTTTGAAACAAGAATTTTATAGGCATTGTATGGTGCTAAGAATAGTAGGGCAGCAATTCATGCCATCTGCTGAAAAAAAATCGTATCACCAAACAAAAAAAATAATTATTATTTTTATTCAACCTCAACTTTGCACAACAGAACTGTAAAGCCTTTCCATCACATAAAGAAACAAACAATTTCGAAACAAGAATTTATAGGCATTGTATGGTGCTAAGTCTAGTAGGGCAGCATTTCATACCATCCGCTGAAAAAAAAATCGTATCACCAAACAAAAAAAATAATAATTATTATTTTTACTCAACCTCAGCTTTGCACAAAAGAACTGTAAAGCTGTATCGTGAGTAATATGTGATATACATAAAATACAAAAAAATAAAATTCTTTCTTTCTAAAGATAATTCCGACATAAATTAAACTTCCTCTAATTAAGTTTAAATCTCGTTTCAAAAAGAAAAATTCTTAATCAGCAAAAAGAGAAACTGCATTTTAGCCTCAACGACGCTTTTCGGTTTAGAATTTCGCTAAGATATTTGGTAATAAAAAAATCACTAAATACAGAGTTCTCACGAAGCTTAAGTTATGAATGTTTAATCATCAAAAATATTTGAAACAAATTTTTGGATGGACAGTTAGCATAATGAAGTGAGTTCGTCCACATAATGATAAGGTGGTGGGCCCCTCCACAGGACTTGGGCCAATCGTGAATTAGCTCTTAGAGCACAGGACCAAAACTATGTTTTATAGTGTTGTAAAAGTGTTTTTTCGGGGCATTCGTGGATCCGAATGATTATTATTGGCATTCGTATGGATTCATTTGTCAGAACTATTATTGGACATTCATTTTGTCAGAATTATCATTATGCAGTCATTGTAGAGATTTGGTCATTATTATCTCTGCCTCTGTTGTTGTCAGTTGAAGTGAAGCACTGTTGTACACCTAAAATGTAAGTCACAATAAAACTATTGCTTTTCTATTTGAGTTTGTTTTATTTATATGTCTGTATCTAATCGCACAGCAGGTAACTAGTTCGTAGGTATCCATCGGTAGCGTTCCCTAAGGAATCTGATTTCCATATAACTCAAGGAAAAGAGGTTACATTTATATAGTTACATATTTTATTTTCTCTCTAAGATTGAGAGGGGCGCGGTCACCCATTAACATTACTCCCCATTGCTGTGGCGCAGTCCTCGATGGCACAATCTTTAGCGCTATAAGTGGCGCTATCGGAAAACTTATAAGGTACAAGTTCACAACTTCAAACCCTAACGGCGTAGCTGGCGCGATCGGTATACAGGGTAAATCCCCTTAACATTACGTTTAGCGCGGTCGACCAATATTGCCACGGGTGCCTCAGTCTTTAACGCCACAAGTGGCGCGGTTGGTAGGATTGGAGGAAAACATGCGGACTAGTTATGCTATAAACTTTGTAATTTAAATTTAATCATTGGAGAGATACAGACATATAAGAAAAAGTGATTAGGCCTATAATCGCTAAGCTATAATAGGAAACCCTTTAAAATATCTTATAGCAGATAATAGCCTCCCCCAAAATAGGTTAAGTGAAAAAATAAATTTGTTTTGAGTTATTCGAACGCAAAAATGTCAGAAGAATTAAGCGAACTATTAATGGCGCATAAGTTGGTCGCGAAGAATGTGGAGATAGCAAAATCTATTCCGCAATACGACGGACAAACAGATATCGACGAATTTAATATCCAATTGGCCCAGTTTGTAGAATTAACAAAAACAAAGCTAGAAACGTTAGTCGGCATGCTCCTATTAATATTAAAAGGGTAGGCCTTAGGCCTTCCTAAAGCAAATTGAAAATACTATAGGTAATGACGCCAGCTTGCCAATAAATACGGTGGACAAATTGTTAACGGAATTTAAAGATAGATTTATCGAAACTAGTTCCACAAATAAATTAAAACACGGAATGGTATGCTTTGACCATTCACAAAATGTAAGAGAATATTTTGATAATATACGGATTTCAGTAGAACAAAAATTCGGAAAAAGCACAGGAGAACTGTATGAAAAAGTCATGCTACATACCTTTTTGCAAGGGCTACCCCCAAAACTATATAGAATGGTAATATCCAAAAATATTCAGACGTTAGATCTTGCAGTTCAGGAGGTAGGGCGATTGATCGAAGTTGATACGATGGTGGCAAATCACAGTAAAACAAAAATAAATAGCCTAGGCAAATCAAACGCAAGCCTGACCTTCAAGGGCGATCAGGCGTCTCCCAATTTCTTTTCAAGGGATAACTCCCCAGTGCCACAAAGAAATAGAACGCAAGAACCCGCTAGGCAGAAAACAGTACGTTTTCCGCCAGTCAAACAAATTAGTTATGAATATAACCCTACAATAATAAGATGCTATATTTGTAATCGTATTGAGCATATCGTGAGAGAGTGCCGTTATGTCTCCAATCGCACACCAGGGATCACCGTCGGTAAAACGCAAAATTGTGGCTACCATTTGTTCGGAAGAACAAATTTTAGCTCCAGTGGTGCACTAGGCTATAGCCAGGGAAGAATGCGCCAATCAGTACCTCACAACGCGTACCAACAGAATTTGTATAACCCTTCCCCCAATAGGCAAAATAATTACCGGCCGACGGGAAATGCAAATTTTTCGAGCCGACGGCAAAAAGTTAATTGGCCGACGAGAAATGAAAATTTTTCAAGCCAACGGCATTTGCAGTCAGCGCCAGCAGCCGGCACTGACGTAAGAAATCCAAACTACCGTAACAATACATGGCGAAGGCAGACAAATGTAAATCAATTAGATATGCCTACATAATCTCACATGTCTCAATCTCTATTGCAGACACCGATGTATGAAATAAATCCGCAGGGAAACGTTTCAGGCCCCTCAAAAGAATAAATTGGACCCAGACGGTGCCTAGAATATTTTATAGGTCCAACCCAATAGTAGTACCGTCTTGTAATGTTAGTAACAATAAGTTACCTATATTTAATGATTTTTGTGTGGCAAATTTTTACTTTAAGGCTTTAATTGACTCTGGTTCAACGGTTAGCATCATAAACTCATGCGTATTTAATATGTTGCCTCCGCATATTAGGCGGCAAAGAAATTTTAATAATCCCAATTTAACTAGCGTGACAGGGCATAAATTGGATGCAAAAGGTTCAATTCGCCTAGACGTAAAAAGGGATAATAGAATTTTTCCGACAAATTTTATAATATGCAATAACTTTCCGTATGAAGCTATCATCGGCGCAAATTTTTTAAGGTCTAATAGAGTATTATTAGACGTAGTGAAAGAAAGGCTTGTCTACCCGGCTAAGGTAGGGGAAGGAATTTCTACTTTAAGAAATTGTAACAGAGGTTACGAAGAGAACGTAACAGTAAATAAAATTTCTGGCAAAGAATTCAAATATCTCAGATGATTGAACCAGTAGATAGCAAATCTGAAATATGGCTTGCGATCCCATCGAATGAAATTCCTGAAAATCTGTTATGCGAGGAACAGATTATATCTTACGACAAAAGAGAAAGTTTTATTTGGGTAACTAATAATCACGAAAATGATACCATTACAATAAAAAAGGGAACATGTTTAGTTCAAATCCAAGTTATCTCGGAGAATGATTTAGATAGATGGGAAAATTCCAAAAGAAACCTGGTTAATGGCATTAAAACCTCAATTAACAAATACCCTCTAACTAAATCGCAATTCTTAAACAAATTTAATATGGATCATATTACGGACTTAGAACTTAAGAAAAAATATGCGAATTATTATGGAATTTTAAAGATGTATTTTCCGCATCTGTAGATGACATCGGATTGATACCGTTTTAGGAACATTCAATTTTAACGACTGGTAATCCTGTCGCGAAACAGCCATATCGTGTACCGTATAAGCACAAAGAGTGGTTAAAAAACAAAATTCATGAATTAGAAAAAAAATGAAATTATACGTCCCAGTATAAGTCCGTATAGTGCACCAGTGATCTTGGTACCAAAAAAGAATGGCGATCTTAGACTTGTAGTAGATTATAGAGCCCTTAACAAAAAAGTAGTTAGTGATAAATTTCCTTTACCAAGAATAGATGAAATTCTTGACTCTATTTCAAGCAAAAACAAAATTTTTACTTCTTTAGATCTTACCCAAGGCTACCACCAAGTGAAGATAGCCGAAAAAGATGTCTATAAAACTGCATTTTCTACCACTCAATGTGGTTCCTACGAATATTTAAGAGTACCTTTTGGACTTAAGACAAGTTCAAGCGCACTATGTAGACCCTTATTGCATCAATTAAGAGGACTAAAGAATATCATTCGTTTTGTTGATGATGTCATATGCTTGGGAGAAAACGCTGAAAAACACTTAGCAAGATTAGCTAATGTGTTTGAGAAATTCAGAGAGGGCAATTTAAAATGCCAGCCTGAAAAAGAAAATTTATTTCAACCTAAAATTAAATTTTTATGAATATTGGTGACGCAAGGAGAGATATCCCCAGACCAAGATAAAATAAAATGTGTTGAAAACCTTAAACCCCCTAGAACTATGAAAGAATTAAGAGGAATTTTAGGTCTTACTGGCTACTTTAGAAAATTCGTGCGCAATTACGCCCAAATTGCGAAACCCCTCACGGAATTAACTAAAGGGAACTCCCAAAATGTTACCTGGTCCCAGGAAGCTCAAACTTCCCTAGACCGTCTCAAAAAGGCACTCACTTCTGAACCAATATTATTGCTGCCTGATTTTGAAAACGGACAATTTGTGGTCACAACCGATGCTAGTTCGAAGGGCATTGGCGCTATTCTTTCGAAAATAATCCCGGTAGAAAACCCTAATCTTCTAGAGGGAACGCCTAAACAAAAAAAAATAGAAAAAGTTATATGCTATTCGAGTAGAACCTTATCAAAAGGCGAAAGTAGTTATTCCGCCAAAAACTTAAAATTATTATCTATAATCCACCACTTGGACAAATTTAGACACTATTTAATTTGTAAAAAATTTATACTACGATCAGACCATAAAAGCTTGCAGTACCTGCGCACATTTAAAACCCCACGGGAATTCTAGCTAGATGGATTATGAAAATCCAAGATCTAGATTACGAATTTGAATATTTAAAAGGTAAACAAAATGTAGCTTGTGACTTTTTGAGTAGATACCCAGAAAATATGCCGTCGGAAGCCGAGGAAAATGAAGTTAACGCTATCAATACTAAGAGTAAACATAAATGTAAGAAAAATAAAGTCAAAGACTCAGTAAAAGAAATATGGATAACTGTTGTCCCTTGTCTTTAGAAAATATAAAAAGAAATAAAAAAAAGGACGAAATGTGTGTAGTACTTAGTAATTATTTTGTGGATGATGATGCTTTACCAGATAAATTTAAAACTCTTAGAAAAGAGATAGATAATTTTTACTATGTTGTTGATGAAGAAATACTATGCAGAATTATGACTGCTGAAGCAAAAAGAAACCAAACCTCAATAATACCTGTATTACCCCAAAAGTTAATAACACCTGCATTCGAATATTTTCATTCAGATATTGGTGGACATGTAGGAATAACGAAAACTTTCCATAAATTAAAACAATATTTTTACGTGCCGTCGGCAGTAACAAAACTCAAGGAATTTGTAAGTATATGCGAAGCGTGTAACTTAAGAAAAAACCGCCAAGCTTATCCTAATCCTCCAATGGGAAGAGTCCCGTTAGCGAGATTCCCCTTCGATATTGTCTCATTTGATTTATATGGAACCAGTGGAGGCTTACTTGTTTCCAACAGAGACCACACTTGTATTCTTTCAGTTATAGATCACTTTTCCGGATTTACTTTTGCAAAAGCATTAAAAAATCAAGGCGCTTACGCTACGAGTAAGGCGTTAGCGAAATTATTTTTTAAATTTGGCATCCCAAATAAGGTTATAAGTGACAACGGAAGCACTTTCGTTTCAAAAGTAACAAAAGACTTAATGAGTTTTCTTAACATAGAGAAATGGGTGACTTCCCCATATCACCCACAAGCTAATGGTAAAATAGAAAATAGGCATAAAATATTTTCGAATGTATTAAGCATTTATACAAAAGACAACAGGAACGATTGGGATCAATTCTTACCTCATTTAACTAACATAATCAATACTGCTTATTCAGAAACAACCAAAGACAACCCTTTTTATTTATTTTTTGGTCGCAATTTTAGAATCCCGTATGATGAGATCATTGAGTCCCGGCAATATTACAATAACTCGGAGGATTACAAACAAGAATTCATAAATAGGATGAGGAAAACTTATAAAATAGTAAAACAAGAGTTGGAAAAATGTAAAATAAGTCAAGAGCTAAGAAACCTACCCAAAATCAAAGGGAATAGAGATTTTAAGATAGGATTTTAAGACATTGTGTCTACCTAAAAAATGAGGCAAAAGCGGAAGGCAAGAAACTTTCCAATAAATATTCTGGACCGTACAGAATAGTCAAAAAGTATGATAACGATTTTACTTTTAAAATGGCGAACCCCGATAATGGAAGAACCTAAAAGGCATATGTTAGCCGAATAAAAAGAGCCAAATTTCCAGAAAGTCGGGTACCGCTTCCCTCATCTACCGATTCGTCAGATGCAGAAAATGAGCCCCCTAAATCAATATTGGCAGAGCTAAAACCCTTTAATTTCAAGCAAGACTATTTTGAAAATGAGAGTGATGAGGAAAACAAAGAATTCTTAGCTATGAAAAATCTAGTTATTCCTAAAGGAAAATCCCTAATACCAGAGAGAGTAAAAACGCCAAAAGATCCAAAAAGTTTATCATCGGAGAGTGCAGGAGAATTAGATTATACGATATCTCCGAAAACCCAATTTTTCCCTGATAGAATTTCGACCCCTTGTCCCCCCAAAAGATTTCCAGACGATGTGGTTTCCCCTGCAGCACCAATAGAGAGGCCCCTGTCATTACAGGAGGAATTGAACAGAGTGGTAGAAACTCTGCGTATTATTGTAAAGAAACTCCTCCCAAAGATTCAATTAAAACAAATCTGCGAGAAGCTATGAATTTAATAAATTTCCCAATAAAAAAGAGTCAAAGTAAATTACCTAGGAATAAAACTCCCAAGGATGACCAGCAAGGACAATATCATGATATAACTGTGTCCAAGGTAAAGCCCAAACAATGGACTTCATGAAGGGAAACACTAGTGCAAAGAATGTCCCACCCCCCTGAAGACATGGCATTTAAACAGTGGAGAAACCCAGCAAAAACATTTGATTCCTCTCAAAGCTCTCAAGAATCTTTCAAATCTCCCAAGTTGAAAAATCTAAGCGAGGACTTAGAGAATAAACCTTCTACTTCCAGAGCAGTAGAAATTTACGAAGGGAGGGCAGGTTATACCTCAAAAACGCGAAGTGCCCCTTCTAAAAGTTCTAATGCGGAATCATCGGAAACCAGTTCCGAAGAATCTGACGACGAATCAGACCATATAGTAGTTAAAGAAATAGGGAAATCGAAACCGACTTCAGCGGCCGCGCACGCGAAAGAAACAAAATTAAAAGGGCAAAAATTTTTGAAAAAAACAATTCAAAAATTTGATCTTATTTCGCTATCAAAACCGAAAAAAACAAAACCGCAAGAAGTCGAGGAGAAAGTAACGACACAATCGGGTAGAACGGTTAAAAAACCTGATAGATGGAATTACCCTTAGATAGTACAGGATTAAAAGATTTTAATGGATAGGCGTCATAAAGGAATAATAATTTAAAAACTTTTAGCTCACAAGTAAAAATCATACAACTATAAAAATGCTGTAGAAAAATTTTGTTCAACATATATCAAGGCTTCGCACGAATCTAAACCGTCTGATACCGTCTGTTCAACATTATATCAGTTCCCGAAAACAAATTCTAATTAAAAAGTCACATTGCATATAATTAATTCGAATAATTTCCTTTAATATAAAAAGTCTACCCGTACCATTCCAGTACGATGTATCCAGTCCAACTGAAAGAAGTCTTGATAGGAAGTACTAAACGAGAAATATTCATACACCTTAGAAATGATCTTTGGTTATTTTCTGTTCCAAGAGAAACTATTGGAACTTTGTCTTGTTATAATAATACAGAAAGAATAGATCCAAGTTACAGGACAGAATTACTGTTACAAGATATGGGTACGATAACCATAAAACAAGGATGTCGACTTGTAACTAAAGAGTCAACTATTCGAACGCCGTTAATTACCACGAGCACAAATATAATAAGTCCCAAAATAATCAATTTCAAGGCAATTAACCTGTCGTACACTATTCCCAATATAGAAAGTGAGAAAATGAAAACCTCAATGTGGTCCAAAATAGAAAAGATTAAAGGGACATTAAGGCTTACAAAAATAAGAGAAGCATTAGTCTCCCATATTCCCCTATTTACAAATGAAGACCAAAGATTAACGTACGTGGATGATAGATACGGATTATTCTCAACCAATTTTTGGTGGAACATACTACTGACCGTATGTTTCGTGTTCGCGATTTCCCTGACCATGAGAATCTTACTGACTTTTAATTATGGAAAAATCCTAAGACTAAGAAGGCAAAACCCAAGGGAAGAACACGGGGAAACGGCTGAAATGCAGAAGCTAAACCCGGGACCCCACGAGAACGTCTAAGCCAAGAAATAGGGAAGACATTAGAAAACGAGTGGGTATAGAGGTCCCCACTCGTCCTTGCTATGTCTTGTTCCCTCATTGTAAGTGTCCTTTACGTAATTTCGTGCGGTTACGATGCTGCAACATGCGTTTCTTAAACAGCACGGACGTGCGTGAACAATGAAGGCATGAAATATGTTGTAAACTGAGACCTCAGATTTAACAATGTAGATTAACTTATGTTTAAAGGATTGTTTTAAATCTAAGGGAGAATTAAATAATTGTTGAAGGATTAAATAAATCTTGTATCGTTTTTTTTATCTCAAAACAAATTAGAAGAAATCTCTGTTTTAGATTTCCCAACGAAAATAGTATATATTTGAAACTGACACGATAATGACATTGTTCTGGCAAAATCAAATTATTTGCATCAATATCAATGTATTTGCTTAATACTGTCTTGTAGTGTAAAATTCACCGTAACAGTAACCAATTATATTGCTTATTATGTACTATGACGACTTGTTTTAAAGAACTTGTGATTCTGCCTCGTTATTTTTCTTACAGGAAGTGGAATGACATATTGGAAATCGATCATTATAATTTATAGTCCACCTCAGATACAACCTAGTAGCATCTATTTTCATCATACCTCAACCAACGAATAGTACTCACCATAGACTCCAGGCAATTTTCGTCCTAGCTTCGTTTACGAAAATTATAGTTACCTTTTGATCGTTGTTTCCTCGACCGCGAACCATATTACGTATCAGGTAACACTATATTTGAATCTCAGTATCCAGTGCATTATCGAACTATATAAACACATAAATCCTGAGAACCCCATCGATGAGTACAAGATAGTAGTACATAAATATCACCCTTGATAATCATTATGGACCCATGTACCATACGACTGTATAGTTATGATATTTGATGATCCCAAAAATTATTTATGTTTCGCAGATTCACGCGTCGAATCCCTTTCGACCATTTCTCGGAATCTATCCTATCACCTCTATCAAATGTGAAAAGTTCATATCTCTGTTATCCCATAAATGTTACGAGATAATATCTGAAAAATGGACCTTGAAACCAACCATTGAATTACAGAAACCAAAATTAACCCCAGTGACTAACCCCTCAGTGACAATATACCCCTCCCACAAGTTAAAGACAATATGTTGAAGGAGTCACTAAAGTTTGATGTCGACCCATTCCAAATCCAAACATCAATTCCCCTGTGATTAACCAAGGAATCACCGCAAAAGTTAATAGACGCAAGCCAGGCACGAACAAGTTTATAAGAGAACTTTAATCTCTAAGTGCACAAACGAACAATTTTATACGATAATTACATTCTTTAAGTACTTTAAAATATCCCAAGAACGATATTCTGAGAAGAAAATCAACCCATTCCGGACTGAGTTGATAATAGATCAAGTCCCAAGTCTCAACACTCCCAGTGTTCAACCCCTTAACGATAAGGCACTTTATGAACTGTCCAAAAACAGCAGGTGAGAATGAACTCTGATATCAAAATTCCTCACACCTGTACCTGGGAGTATCATTTCCCGTTTGACAATTAAAGAAAGCGTTTTGTCCAAGATGAACATAACCATGCTCGAACTGTTCTGTGAAGAAACCATGTTGTAACTGTTTTAAAATTTCTTGCCAAGACGAAAAGAGTGAAGGACCATATTTTATAATAGAAGGAGTGAGTACGCTCAGAGACACGTATGTGGTGAAATAGATGTGAATTTACACATGTCACATTTTAATAATGTTGGTAAAAAAAACAGTTTTGAAAAAGCAACTTCGATAACTTATTACTAAAATTATATAACGAACAAACCAAGTGAAAATGTTTTAATGATTACCAGTGAATGTTATGAACACTTTAAATCGTCCATTTATATATATACATGTATTATTATTTACTTAGATAGAGTTAATGTAAAATCAATGTATTTCCCCATTAATTTAGCGTAGATAGGAAGCATGATTATCCTACAGTTAGCAAAATAAAAAAAAACTTGTGAAAGGTCAATTTTCAAAAAATCTTATAGTAAAAGTAGAATAGCCCCAACTTTGTTGGAAATGTAAATGTCATCAGTGTTAGATGTAGAAAAAAATCTTTAGTATAGTAGCTAGGCTAGAACCATAGATAATCTCAGTCCGGTAGATGAACTTTAGGTAGGGATGTATAATAAAATAAGAAAAGTAATAGAGAAAATTTTTAGCACTCCTGATTAAGCTCATATAAAAGTATAAAATAATACAATGTCAATTAATATTACGTAGGACCAATAGTAAATAAATCGCGAATATTTCAAAAACCCAAGGGCAAGCAAGTCCTAATGACGGGACGTCATTAAATAATGGGAAGGGTAATATGTACCGTGAGTAATATGTGATATACATAAAATACAAAAAAATAAAATTTTTTCTTTCTAAAGATAATTCCGACATAAATTAAACTTCCTCTAATTAAGTTTAAATCTGGTTTCAAAAAGAAAAATTCTTAATCAGCAAAAAGAGAAACTGCATTTTAGCCTCAACGACGCTATTTGTTTTGAATTTCGCTAAGATATTTGGTAATAGAAAAATCACTAATACAGAGTTCACAGTAAGCTTAAGTTATGAACGTTTAATCATCAAAAATATTTAAAACAAATTATTGGATGGACAGTTAGCATAATGAAGTGAGTTCGTCCACTTAACGATAAGGTGGCGGGCCCCTCCACAGGACTTAGGCCAATCGTGAATTAGCTTTTAGAGCGCAGGACCAAAACTATGTTTTATAGTGTTGTAAAAGTGTTTTTTCGGGGCATTCGTGGATCAGAATTATTATTATTTGGCATTCGTATGGATTCATTTGTCAGAACTATTATTGGACATTCATTTTGTCAGAATTATCATTATACAGTCATTGTAGAGATTTGGTCATTGTTATCTCTGCCTCTGTTGTTGTCCGTTGAAGTAAAGCACTGTTGTACACCTAAAATGTAAGTCACAATAAAACTATTGCTTTTCTATTTGTGTTTGTTCTATTTATGTCTGTATCTAATCGCACTGCAGGTAACTATTTCGTAGGTCTTCATCGGTAGCGTTCCCTAAGGAATCTGATTTCCAGATAAATCAAGGAAAAGAGGTTACATTTATATAGTTACATATTTTATTTTCTCTCTAAGATTGAGAATGGCGCGGTCACCCATTAACATTACTCCCCATTGCTGTGGCGCAGTCCTCGATGGCACAATCTTTAGCAATATAAGTGGCGCTATCGGAAAACTTATAAGGTGCAAGTACACAGCTTCAAACCCTGTCGGTGTAGCTGGTGCGATCGGTATACAGGGTAAATCCCCTTAACATTACGTCTAGCGCGGTCGATCAATATTGCCGCGGGTGCCTCAGCCATTAACGCCACAAAGCCTTTCCATCACATAAAAAACAAACAATTTCGAAACAAGAGTTTTATAGGCATTGTATGGTGCTAAGGCTAGTAGTGTATCATTTCTTGCCATCCGCTTAGAAAAAAAATCGCATCACCAAAAAAAATATAATAATAATAATTATTTTTACACAACCTCAACTTTGTACAACAGAACTGTGTATCCTTTCCATCACACAAAGAAACAAACAATTTCGAAACAAGAATTTTATAGGCATTGTATGGTGCTAAGGCTAGTAGGGCAGCATTTCATGCCATCCGCTGAAAAAAACGCATCACCAAAAAAAGAAATATAATCATAATAATTATTTTTACACAACCTCAACTTTGTACAACAGAACTGTGTATCATTTCCATCACACAAAGAAACAAACAATTTCGAAACAAGAATTTTATAGGCATTGTATGGTGCTAAGGCTAGTAGGGCAGCATTTCATGGCATCCGCTGAAAAAAATCGTATCACCAAAAAAAAATATATTATTTTTATACAACCTCAACTTTGTACAACAGAACTGTAAAGCCTTTCAATCACATAAAGAAACAAACAATTTCGAAACAAGAAATTTGTAGGCATTGTGTGGTGCTAAGGCTAGTAGGGCATCATTTCATGCCATCCGCTTTGAAAAAAAATCTTATCACCCAAAAAAAAATATAATAATAATAATTATTTTTACACAACCTCAACTTTGTACAACAGACCCGTGTATCCTTTCCATCACACAAAGAAACAAAAAATTTCGAAACAAGAATTTTAAAGGCATTGTATGGTGCTAAGGCTAGTAGGGCAGCATTTCATGCCAACCGCTGAAAAAAAATCGTATCACCAAAAAAAAAATTATTTTTACACAACCTCAACTTTGTACAACAGAACTGTAAAGCCTTTCCATCACATAAAGAAACAAACAATTTCCAAACAAGAATTTATAGGCATTGTATGGTGCTAAGGCTAGTAGGGCAGCATTTCATGCCATCCGCTTAGAAAAAAATCGTATCACCAAAAACAAAATATAATAATAATTATTATTTTTACACAACCTCAACTTTGTTCCATCACACAAAGAAACAAACAATTTCGAAACAAGAGTTTTATAGGCATTGAATGGTGCTAAGGCTAGTAGGGCAGCATTTCATGTTATCTGCTGAAAAAAATCGTATCACCAAACAAAAAAAATAATAATTATTATTTTTACTCAACCTCAACTTTGCACAACAGAACTGTAAAGCCTTTCCATCACATAAAGAAACAAACAATTTCGAAACAGGAATTTTATAGGCATTGTATGGTTCTAAGGCTATGTATCATTTCATGCCATCCGCTTAGAAAAAAAAATCGTATCACCAAAAAAAATATAATAATAATAATTATTTTTACACAACCTCAACTTTGTACAACAGAACTGTGTATCCTTTCCATCACATAAAGAAACAAACAATTTCGAAACAAGAATTTTATAGGCATTGTATAGTGCTAAGGCTAGTAGGGCAGCATTTCATGCCATCCGCTGAAAAAAAAATCGTATCACCAAACAAAAAAAATAATAATTATTATTTTTACACAACCTCAACTTTGCACAACAGAACTGTAAAGCCTTTTCATCACATAAAGAAACAAACAATTTCGAAACAAGAATTTTATAGGCATTGTATGGTGCTAAGGCTAGTAGGGCATCATTTCATGCCATCCGCTTAGAAAAAAAATCGTATCACCAAAAAAAAAATATAATAATAATAATTATTTTTACACAACGTCAACTTTGTACAACAGAACTGTGTATCATTTCCATCGCACAAAGAAACAAACAATTTCGAAACAAGAATTTTATAGGCATTGTATGGTGCTAAGGCTAGTAGGGCAGCATTTCATGCCCTCCGCTGAAAAAAAATCGTATCACCAAACCAAAAAAATAATAATTATTATTTTTTCTCAACCTCAACTTTGCACAACAGAACTGTAAAGCCTTTCCATCACATAAAGAAACAAACAATTTCGAAACAAGAATTTTATAGGCATTGTATGGTGCTAAGGCTAGTAGGGCAGCATTTCATGCCATCCGCTGAAAAAAAATCGTATCACCAAACAAAAAAAGTAAGAATTATTATTTTTACTCAACCTAAACTTTTCACAAAAGAACTGTAAAGCCTTTCCATCACATAAAGAAACAAACAATTTCGAAACAAGAATTTTATAGGCATTGTATGGTGCTAAGGCTAGTAGGGCATCATTTCATGTCATCTGCTTAGAAAAAAAATCGTATCACCAAAAAAATATAATAATAATTATTATTTTTACACAACCTCAACCTTTTACAACAGAACTGTGTATCCTTTCCATCACACAAAGAAACAAAAAATTTCGAAACAAAAATTTTATAGGCATTGTATGGTGCTAAGGCTAGTATTGCAGTATTTCATGCCATCCGCTGAAAAAAATAAATTATTTTTACACAACCTCAACTTTGTACAACAGAACTGTAAAGCCTTTCCATATTATGAAGAAACAAACAATTTCGAAACAAGGAATTTATAGGCATTATATGGTGCTAAGGCTAGTAGGGCATCGTTTCATGCCATCCGCTTAGAAAAAAATCTTATCACCAAAAAAAAACATAATAATAATAACTATTTTTACACAACCTCAACTTTGTACAACAGACCTGTGGATCCTTTCCATCACACAAAGAAACAAACAATTTCAAAACAAGAATTTTATAGGCATTGTATGGTGCTAAGGCTAGTAGGGCAGCATTTCATGCCATCCGCTGAAAAAAAATCGTATCACCAAAAAACAATATAATAATAATAATTATTTTTACACAACCTCAACTTTGTACAACAGAACTGTGTATCCTTTCCGTCACTCAAAGAAACAAACAATTTCGAAACAAGAATTTTATAGGCATTGTATGGTGCTAAGGCCAGTAGGGCAGCATTTCATGCCCTCCGCTGAAAAAAATTGTATCACCAAAAAAAAAAATATTATTTTTGCACAACCTCAACTTTGTACAACAGAACTGTAAAGCCTTTCCATCACATAAAGAAACAAACAATTTCAAAACAAGAATTTTATAGGCATTGTATGGTGCTAAGGCTAGTAGGGCAGCATTTCATGCCATCCGCTTAGAAAAAAATCGTATCACCGAACAAAAAAATAATAATTATTATTTTTACACAACCTCAGCTTTGTACAACAGAACTGTGTAGCCTTTCCATCACACAAAGAAACAAACAATTTCGAAACAAGAATTTTATAGACATTGTATCGTGCTAAGGATAGTAGGGCAGCATTTCATGCCCTCCGCTGAAAAAAATTGCATCACCAAAAAAAAAATTATTATTTTTACACAACTTTAACTTTGTACAACAGAACTGTAAAGTCTTTCCATCACATAAAGAAACAAATAATTTCAAAACAAGAATTTTATATGCATTGTATGGTGCTAAGGCTAGTAGGGTAGCATTTCATGCCATCCGCTTAAAAAAATCGTATCACCAAACAAAAATTATTATTATTTTTACTCAACCTCAACTTTGCACAACAGAACTGTAAATCCTTTTCATCACATAAAGAAACAAACAATTTCGAATCAAGAATTGTATAGGCATTGTATGGTGCTAAGGCTAGTAGGGTATCATTTCATGCCATCCGCTTAGAAAAAAAAATCGTATCGCCAAAAAAAATATAATAATAATAATTATTTTTACACAACCTCAACTTGTACAACAGAACTGTGTATCCTTTCCATCACACAAAGAAACAAACAATTTCGAAACAAGAATTTTATAGGCATTGTATGGTGCTAAGGCTAGTAGGGCATCATTTCATGCCATCCGCTTAGAAAAAAAATCTTATCACCAAAAAAATATAATAATAATAATTATTTTTACACAACCTCAACTTCGTACAACAGACCTGTGTATCCTTTCCATCACACAAAGAAACAAACAATTTCAAAAAAAGAATTTTATATGCATTGTATGGTGCTAAGGCTAGTAGGGCAGCATTTTATGCCATCCGCTGAAAAAAATCGTATCACCAAACAAAAAATAATAATTATTATTTTTACTCAACCTCAACTTTGCACGACAGAACTGTAAAGTCTTTCCATCGTATAAAGAAACAAACAATTTCGAAACAAGAATTTTATAGGCATTGTATGGTGCTAAGGCTAGTAGGGCAGCATTCCATGCCGTCCGCTGAAAAAAACCGTATCACCAAAAAACAATATAATAATAATAATTATTTTTACACAACCTCAACTTTGTACAACAGAACTGTGTATCCTTTCCGTCACACAAAGAAACAAACAATTTCGAAACAAGAATTTTATAGGCATTGTATGGTGCTAAGGCTAGTAGGGAAGCATTTCATGCCCTCCGCTGAAAAAAATTGTATCACCAAAAAAAAAAATAATTATTATTTTTACTCAACCTGAACTTTGCACAACAGAACTGTAAAACCTTTCCATAACATAAAGAAACAAACAATTTCGAAACAAGAATTTTATAGGCATTGTATGGTGCTAAGGCTAGTAGGGCAGCATTTTATGCCATCCGCTGAAAAAAATCGTATCACCAAAAAAAATATAATAATAATAATTATTTTTACACAACCTTAACTTTGTACAACAGAACTGTGTATCCTTCCCATCACACAAAGAAACAAACAGTTTCGAAACAAGAATTTTATAGGCATTGTATGGTGCTAAGGCTAGTTAGGGCAGCATTTCATGCCATCCGCTGAAAAAAAAAATCGTAAAACATAAATCGTAAAACAAAAACATATTTTTTTGTTTGGTGATACGATTTTTTGCTAAGGCTAGTAGGGCAGCATTCCATGCCATCCGCTGAAAAAAACCGTATCATCAAAAAACAATATAATAATAATAATTATTTTTACACAACCTCAACTTTGTACAACAGAACTGTGTATCCTTTCCATCACACAAAGAAACAAACAATTTCGAAACAAGAATTTTATAGGCATTGTATGGTGCTAAGGCTAGTAGGGCAGCATTCCATGCCATCCGCTGAAAAAAACCGTATCACCAAAAAACAATATAATAATAATAATTATTTCTACACAACCTCAACTTTGTACAACAGAACTGTGTATCCTTTCCGTCACACAAAGAAACAAACAATTTCGAAACAAGAATTTTATAGGCATTGTATGGTGCTAAGGCTAGTAGGGCAGCATTTCATGCCATCCGCTGAAAAAAAAAATCGTATCACCAAAAAAAAATATAATAATAATAATTATTTTTACACAACCTCAACTTTGTACAACAGAATTGTGTATCATTTCCATCACACAAAGAAACAAACAATTTCGAAACAAGAATTTTATAATCATTGTATGTTGCTAAGGCTAGTAGGGCATTATTTCATGCCATCCGCTTAGAAAAAAAAATCGTATCACCAAAAAAAAATATAATAATAATAATTATTTTTACACAACCTCAACTTTGTACAACAGAATTGTGTATCATTTCCATCACACAAAGAAACAAACAATTTCGAAACAAGAATTTTATAATCATTGTATGTTGCTAAGGCTAGTAGGGCATTATTTCATGCCATCCGCTTAGAAAAAAAATCGTATCACCAAAAAAAAATATAATAATAATAATTATTTTTACACAACCTCATCTTTATACAAAAGAACTGTGTATCCTTGCCATCACACAAAGAAACAAACAATTTCGAAACAAGAATTTTATAGGCATTGTATGGTGCTAAGGCTAGTAGGGCATCATTTCATGCCATCCGCTTAGAAAAAAAAATCGTATCACCAAAAAAAATATAATAATAATAATTATTTTTACACAACCTCAACTTTGTACAACAGAATTGTGTATCATTTCCATCACACAAAGAAACAAACAATTTCGAAACAAGAATTTTATAATCATTGTATGTTGCTAAGGCTAGTAGGGCATTATTTCATGCCATCCGCTTAGAAAAAAAATCGTATCACCAAAAAAAAATATAATAATAATAATTATTTTTACACAACCTCATCTTTATACAAAAGAACTGTGTATCCTTGCCATCACACAAAGAAACAAACAATTTCGAAACAAGAATTTTATAGGCATTGTATGGTGCTAAGGCTAGTAGGGAAGCATTTCATGCCCTCCGCTGAAAAAAATTGTATCACCAAAAAAAAAAAATTATTATTTTTACTCAACCTGAACTTTGCACAACAGAACTGTAAAACCTTTCCATAACATAAAGAAACAAACAATTTCGAAACAAGAATTTTATAGGCATTGTATGGTGCTAAGGCTAGTAGTGTATCATTTCATGCCATCCGCTTAGAAAAAAAAATCGTATCACCAAAAAAAATATAATAATAATGATTATTTTTACACAACCTTAACTGTGTACAACAGAACTGTGTATCCTTCCCATCACACAAAGAAACAAACAATTTCGAAACAAGAATTTTATAGGCATTGTATGGTGCTAAGGCTAGTAGGGCAGCATTTCATGCCATCCGCTGAAAAAAAAAATCGTAAAACATAAATCGTAAAACAAAAACATATTTTTTTGTTTGGTGATACGATTTTTTGCTAAGGCTAGTAGGGCAGCATTCCATGCCATCCGCTGAAAAAACCGTATCATCAAAAAACAATATAATAATAATAATTATTTTTACACAACCTCAACTTTGTACAACAGAACTGTGTATCCTTTCCGTCACACAAAGAAACAAACAATTTCGAAACAAGAATTTTATAGGCATTGTATGGTGCTAAGGCTAGTAGGGCAGCATTCCATGCCATCCGCTGAAAAAAACCGTATCACCAAAAAAGAATATAATAATAATAATTATTTTTACACAACCTCAACTTTGTACAACAGAACTGTGTATCCTTTCCGTCACACAAAGAAACAAACAATTTCGAAACAAGAATTTTATAGGCATTGTATGGTGCTAAGGCTAGTAGGGCAGCATTTCATGCCATCCGCTGAAAAAAAAAATCGTATCACAAAACAAAAAAAAAATAATTATTATTTTTACTCAACCTCAACTTTGCACAACAGAACTGTAAAGCCTTTTCATCACATAAAGAAACAAACAATTTCGAAACAAGAATTTTATAGGCATTGTATGGTGCTAAGGCTAGTAGGGCATCATTTCATGCCATCCGCTTAGAAAAAAAATCGTATCACCAAAAAAAATATAATAATAATAATTATTTTTACACAACCTCAACTTTGTACAACAGAATTGTGTATCATTTCCATCACACAAAGAAACAAACAATTTCGAAACAAGAATTTTATAGGCATTGTATGGTGCTAAGGCTAGTAGGGCAGCATTTCATGCCCTCTGCTGAATAAAAATCGTATCACCAAACAAAAAAATAATAATAATTATTATTTTTACTCAACCTCAACTTTGCACAACAGAACTGTAAAACCTTTCCATCACATAAAGAAACAAACAATTTCGAAACAAGAATTTTATAGGCATTGTATGGTGCTAAGGCTAGTAAGGCAGCATTTCATGCCATCCGCTGAAAAATAATCGTACCACCAAACAAAAAAAAATAATAATTATTATTTTTACTCAACCTCAACTTTGCACAACAGAACTGTAAAACCTTTCCATCACATAAAGAAACAAACAATTTCGAAACAAGAATTTTATAGGCATTGTATGGTGCTAAGGCTAGTAGGGCAGCATTTCATGCCATCCGCTGAAAAAAATCGTATCCCCAAACAAAAAAAGTAATAATTATTATTTTTACTCAACCTAAACTTTTCACAAAAGAACTGTAAAGCCTTTCCATCGCATAAAGAAACAAACAATTTCGAAACAAGAATTTTATAGGTATTGTATGGTGCTAAGGCTAGTGGGGCATCATTTTATGCCATCGGCTTAGAAAAAAATCGTATCACCAAAAAAATATAATAATAATTATTATTTTTACACAACCTCAACTTTGTACAACAGAATTGTGTATCCTTTCCATCACACAAAGAAACAAACAATTTCGAAACAAAAATTTTATAGGCATTGTATGGTGCTAAGGCTAGTATTGCAGTATTTCATGCCATCCGCTGAAAAAAAATCGTATCACCAAAAAAAATTATTTTTACACAACCTCAACTTTGTACAACAGAACTGTAAAGCCTTTCCATCACATAAAGAAACAAACAATTTCGAAACAAGAATTTTATAGGCATTTTATGGTGCTAAGGCTAGTAGGGCAGCATTTCATGCCATCCGCTGAAAAAAAATCGTATCCCCAAACAAAAAAAGTAATAATTATTATTTTTACTCAACCTAAACTTTGCACAAAAGAACTGTAAAGCCTTTCCATCACATAAAGAAACAAACAATTTCGAAACAAGAATTTTATAGGCATTGTATGGTGCTAAGGCTAGTAGGGCATCATTTCATGCCATCCGCTTAGAAAAAAAATGTTATCACCAAAAAAAAAATATAATAATAATAATTATTTTTACACAACCTCAACTTCGTACAACAGACCTGAGTATCCTTTTCATCACACAAAGAAACAAACAATTTCAAAACAAAAATTTTATAGGCATTGTATGGTGCTAAGGCTAGTAGGGCAGCATTTCATGCCATCCGCTGAAAAAAATCGTATCACCAAACAAAAAAAAATAATAATTATTATTTTTACTCAAACTCAAATTTGCACGACAGAACTGTAAAGTCTTTCCATCACATAAAGAAACAAACAATTTCGAAACAAGAATTTTATAGGCATTGTATGGTGCTAAGGCTAGTAGGGCAGCATTTCATGCCATCCGCTGAAAAAAAATCGTATCACCAAACAAAAAAAATAATAATTATTATTTTTACTCAAACTCAAATTTGCACAACAGAACTGTAAAGTCTTTCCATCACATAAAGCAACAAACAATTTCGAAACAAGAATTTTATAGGCATTGTATGGTGCTAAGGCTAGTAGGGCAGCATTTCATGCCATCCGCTGAAAAAAAATCGTATCACCAAAAAACAATATAATAATAATAATTATTTTTACACAACCTCAACTTTTTACAACAGAACTGTGTATCCTTTCCGTCACACAAAGAAACAAACAATTTCGAAACAAGAATTTTATAGGCATTGTATGGTGCTAAGGCTAGTAGGGCAGCATTTCATGCCCTCCGCTGAAAAAATTGTATCACCAAACAAAAAAAAAATATTATTTTTACACAACCTCAACTTTGTACAACAGAACTGTGTATCCTTTCCGTCACACAAAGAAACAAACAATTTCGAAACAAGAATTTTATAGGCATTGTATGGTCCTAAGGCTAGTAGGACAGCATTTCATGCCATCCGCTGAAAAAAATCGGATCACCAGAAAAAAATAATAATTGTTATTTTTACACAACCTCAACTTTGCACAACAGAACTGTAAAGCCTTTCCATCACATAAAGAAACAAACAATTTCGAAGCAAGAATTTTATAGGCATTGTATGGTGCTAAGGCTAGTAGGGTATCATTTCATGCCATCTCCTTAGAAGAAAAATCGTATCACCAAAAAAAAAATATAATAATAATAATTATTTTTACACAACCTCAACTTTGTACAACAGAACTGTGTATCCTTTCCATCACACAAAGAAACAAACAATTTCGAAACAAGAATTTTATAGGCATTGTATGGTCCTAAGGCTAGTAGGGCAGCATTTCATGCCATCCGCTGAAAAAAATCGTATCACCAAAAAAAGAAATAATTATTAATTTTACACAACCTCAACTTTGTACAACAGAACTGTAAAGCCTTTCCGTCACATAACGAAACAAACAATTTCGAAGCAAGAATTTTATAGGCATTGTATGGTGCTAAGGCTAGTAGGGCATCATTTCTATCTCGTACAACTTCGTACAACAGACCTGTGTATCCTTTCCATCACACAAAGAAACAAACAATTTCAAAACAAGAATTTTATAGGCATTGTATGGTGCTAAGGCTAGTAGGGCAGCATTTCCTGCCATCCGCTGAAAAAAAATCGTATCACCAAACCAAAAAAATAATAATTATTATTTTTACTCAACCTCAACTTTGCACAACAGAACTGTAAAGTCTTTCCATCACATAGAGAAACAAACAATTTCGAAACAAGAATTTTATAGGCATTGTATGGTGCTAAGGCTAGTAGGGCAGCATTTCATGCCATCCGCTGAAAAACAATCGTATCACCAAAAAACAATCTAATAATAATAATTATTTTTACACAACCTCAACTTTGTACAACAGAACTATGTATCCTTTCCGTCACACAAAGAAACATACAATTTTGAAACAAGAATTTTATAGGCATTGTAAGGTGCTAAGGATAGTAGGGCAGCATTTCATGCCCTCTGCTGAAAAAAATTGCATCACCAAAAAAAAATATTATTTTTAAACAACCTCAACTTTTTACAACAGAACTGTAAAGCCTTTCCATCACATAAAGAAACAAACAATTTCAAAACAAGAATTTTATAGGCATTGTATTGTGCTTAGGCTAGTAGGGAAGCGTTTCATGCCATCCGCTTAGAAAAAAATCGTATCACCGAACAAAAAAAATAATAATTATTATTTTTACACAACATCAGCTTTGTACAACAGAACTGTGTAGCCTTTCCATCACACAAAGAAACAAACAATTTCGAAAAAAGAATTTTATAGGCATTGTAAGGTGCTAAGGATAGTAGGGCAGCATTTCATGCCCTCTGCTGAAAAAAATTGCATCACCAAAAAAAAATATTATTTTTACACAACCTCAACTTTGTACAACAGAACTGTAGAGACTTTCCATCACATAAAGAAACAAACAATTTCAAAACAAGCATTTTATAGGCATTGTATGGTGCTAAGGCTAGTAGGGTAGCATTTCATGCCATCCGCTTAGAAAAAAATCGTATCACCAAAAAAAAAAATTATTATTTTTACTCAACCTCAACTTTGCACAACAGAACTGTAAAGCCTTTTCATCACATAAAGAAACAAACAATTTCGAATCAAGAATTTTATAGGCATTGTATGGTGCTAAGGCTAGTAGGGTATCATTTCATGCCATCCCCTTAGAAGAAAAATCGTATCACCAAAAAAAAAATATAATAATAATAATTATTTTTACACAACCTCAACTTTGTACAACAGAACTGTGTATCCATTCCATCACACAAAGAAACAAACAATTTCGAAACAAGAATTTTATAGGCATTGTATGGTGCTAAGGCTAGTAGGGCAGCATTTCATGCCATCCGCTGAAAAAAATCGTATCACCAAAAAAAGAAATAATTATTATTTTTACACAACCTCAACTTTGTACAACAGACCGTCACATAACGAAACAAACAATTTCGAAACAAGAATTTTATAGGCGTTGTATGGTGCTAAGGCTAGTAGGGCATCATTTCATGCCATCCGCTTAGAAAAAAATCGTAACACCAAAAAAAAATATAATAATAATAATTATTTTTACACAACCTCAACTTTGTACAACAGAACTGTGTATCCTTTCCATCACACAAAGAAACAAACAATTTCGAAACAAGAATTTTATAGGCATTGTATTGTGCTAAGGCTAGTATTGCACCATTTCATGCCATCCGCTGAAAAAAAAAATCATATCACTAAAAAAAAAAATATTATTTTTACACAACCTCAAATTTGTACAACAGAACTGTATAGCCTTTCCATCACATAAAGAAACAAACAATTTCAAAACAAGAATTTTATAGGCATTGTATGGTTCTAAGGCTAGTAGGGCAGCATTTCATGCCATCCGCTTAGAAAAAAAATCGTATCACCAAACAAAAAAAAAATAATAATTATTATTTTTACACAACCTCAACTTTGTACAACAGAGCTGTATAGCCTTTCCATCACACAAAGGAACAAACAATTTCGAAACAAGAATTTTATAGGCATTGTATGGTGCTAAGGCTAGTATTGCACAATTTCATGCCATCCGCTGAAAAAAAAATCGTATCACCAAAAAAAAAATATATTATTTTTACACAACCTCAAATTTGTACAACAGAACTGTATAGCCTTTCCATCACATAAAGAAACAAACAATTTCAAAACAAGAATTTTATAGGCATTGTATGGTTCTAAGGCTAGTAGGGCAGCATTTCATGCCATCCGCTTAGAAAAAAAATCGTATCACCAAACAAAAAAATAAAAAAAATTATTATTTTTACACAACCTCAACTTTGTACAACAGAACTGTATAGCCTTTCCATCACACAAAGAAAAAACAATTTCGAAACAAGAATTTTATAGGCATTGTATGGTGCTTAGGCTACTAGGGCAGCATTTCATGCCATCCGCTGAAAAAAAATTGTATCACTAAAAAAACAATTATTGTTTTTACACAACCTCAACTTTGTACAACAGAACTGTAAAGCCTTTTCATCACATAAAAAAACAAAAAATTTCAAAACAAGAATTTTATAGGCATTGTATGGTGCTAAGGCTAGTAGGGCAGCATTTCACGCCATCCACTTAGAAAAAAATCGTATCACCAAAAAAAATATAAAAAAAATTATTATTTTTACACAACCTCAACTTTGTACAACAGAACTGTAAAGCCTTTCCATCACATATAGAAACAAACAATTTCAAAACAAGATATTATAGGCATTGTATGGTGCTAAGGCTAGTAGGGCAGCATTTCATACCATCCGCTGAAAAAAAATTCGTATCACCAAACAAAAAAAATAATAATTATTATTTTTACTCAACCTCAACTTTGCACAACAGAACTGTAAACTATTTCCATCACATAAAGAAACAAATAATTTTGAAACAAGAATTTTATAGGCATTGTATGTTGCTAAGGCTAGTAGGGCAGCATTTCATTTCATCCACTTAGAAAAAAAATCGTATCACCAAACAAAAAAATAATCCTTATTATTTTTACTCAACATCTACTTTGCACAACAGAACTTTAAAGCCTTTCCGTCACATAAAGAAACAAACAATTTTCGAAACAAGAGTTTTATAAGCATTGTATGGTGCTAAGGCTAGCGGGTCAGCATTTCATGCCATCCGCTGAAAAAAATCGTATCACCAAACAAAAAAAATAATAATTATTATTTTTACTCAGCCTCAACTTTGCACAACAGAACTGTAAAGCCTTTCCATCACATAAAGAAACAAACAATTTCGAAACAAGAATTTTATAGGTATTGTATGGTGCTAAGGCTAGTAGGGCAGCATTTCACGGCATCCACTTAGAAAAAAAAAATCGTTTCACCAAAAAATATATAATAATAATTATTATTTTTACACAACCTCAACTTTGTACAACAGAACTGTGTATCCTTTCCATCACACAAAGAAACAAACAATTTCGAAACAAGAATTTTATAGGCATTGTATTGTGCTAAGGCTAGTATTGTACCATTTCATGCCATCCGCTGAAAAATAATCGTACCACCAAACAAAAAAAAATAATAATTATTATTTTTACTCAACCTCAACTTTGCACAACAGAACTGTAAAACCTTTCCATCACATAAAGAAACAAACAATTTCGAAACAAGAATTTTATAGGCATTGTATGGTGCTAAGGCTAGTAGGGCAGCATTTCATGCCATCCGCTGAAAAAAATCGTATCCCCAAACAAAAAAAGTAATAATTATTATTTTTACTCAACCTAAACTTTTCACAAAAGAACTGTAAAGCCTTTCCATCGCATAAAGAAACAAACAATTTCGAAACAAGAATTTTATAGGTATTGTATGGTGCTAAGGCTAGTGGGGCATCATTTTATGCCATCGGCTTAGAAAAAAATCGTATCACCAAAAAAATATAATAATAATTATTATTTTTACACAACCTCAACTTTGTACAACAGAATTGTGTATCCTTTCCATCACACAAAGAAACAAACAATTTCGAAACAAAAATTTTATAGGCATTGTATGGTGCTAAGGCTAGTATTGCAGTATTTCATGCCATCCGCTGAAAAAAAATCGTATCACCAAAAAAAATTATTTTTACACAACCTCAACTTTGTACAACAGAACTGTAAAGCCTTTCCATCACATAAAGAAACAAACAATTTCGAAACAAGAATTTTATAGGCATTTTATGGTGCTAAGGCTAGTAGGGCAGCATTTCATGCCATCCGCTGAAAAAAAATCGTATCCCCAAACAAAAAAAGTAATAATTATTATTTTTACTCAACCTAAACTTTTCACAAAAGAACTGTAAAGCCTTTCCATCGCATAAAGAAACAAACAATTTCGAAACAAGAATTTTATAGGCATTGTATGGTGCTAAGGCTAGTAGGGCATCATTTCATGCCATCCGCTTAGAAAAAAAATGTTATCACCAAAAAAAAAATATAATAATAATAATTATTTTTACACAACCTCAACTTCGTACAACAGACCTGAGTATCCTTTTCATCACACAAAGAAACAAACAATTTCAAAACAAAAATTTTATAGGCATTGTATGGTGCTAAGGCTAGTAGGGCAGCATTTCATGCCATCCGCTGAAAAAAAATCGTATCACCAAACAAAAAAAAATAATAATTATTATTTTTACTCAAACTCAAATTTGCACAACAGAACTGTAAAGTCTTTCCATCACATAAAGAAACAAACAATTTTGAAACAAGAATTTTATAGGCATTGTATGGTGCTAAGGCTAGTAGGGCAGCATTTCATGCCATCCGCTGAAAAAAAATCGTATCACAAAACAAAAAAATAATTATTATTATTTTTACTCAACCTCAACTTTGCACGACAGAACTGTAAAGTCTTTCCATCACATAAAGCAACAAACAATTTCGAAACAAGAATTTTATAGGCATTGTATGGTGCTAAGGCTAGTAGGGCAGCATTTCATGCCATCCGCTGAAAAAAAATCGTATCACCAAAAAACAATATAATAATAATAATTATTTTACACAACCTCAACTTTTTACAACAGAACTGTGTATCCTTTCCGTCACACAAAGAAACAAACAATTTCGAAACAAGAATTTTATAGGCATTGTATGGTGCTAAGGCTAGTAGGGCAGCATTTCATGCCCTCCGCTGAAAAATTGTATCACCAAACAAAAAAAAATATTATTTTTACACAACCTCAACTTTGTACAACAGAACTGTGTATCCTTTCCGTCACACAAAGAAACAAACAATTTCGAAACAAGAATTTTATAGGCATTGTATGGTGCTAAGGCTAGTAGGGCAGCATTTCATGCCATCCGCTGAAAAAAATCGGATCACCAGAAAAAAATAATAATTGTTATTTTTACACAACCTCAACTTTGCACAACAGAACTGTAAAGCCTTTTCATCACATAAAGAAACAAACAATTTCGAATCAAGAATTTTATAGGCATTGTATGGTGCTAAGGCTAGTAGGGTATCATTTCATGCCATCTGCTTAGAAGAAAAATCGTATCACCAAAAAAAAATATAATAATAATAATTATTTTTACACAACCTCAACTTTGTACAACAGAACTGTGTATCCTTTCCGTCACACAAAGAAACAAACAATTTCGAAACAAGAATTTTATAGGCATTGTATGGTCCTAAGGCTAGTAGGACAGCATTTCATGCCATCCGCTGAAAAAAATCGTATCACCAAAAAAAGAAATAATTATTAATTTTACACAACCTCAACTTTGTACAACAGAACTGTAAAGCCTTTCCGTCACATAACGAAACAAACAATTTCGAAGCAAGAATTTTATAGGCATTGTATGGTGCTAAGGCTAGTAGGGCATCATTTCTATCTCGTACAACTTCGTACAACAGACCTGTGTATCCTTTCCATCACACAAAGAAACAAACAATTTCAAAACAAGAATTTTATAGGCATTGTATGGTGCTAAGGCTAGTAGGGCAGCATTTCCTGCCATCCGCTGAAAAAAATCGTATCACCAAACCAAAAAAATAATAATTATTATTTTTACTCAACCTCAACTTTGCACAACAGAACTGTAAAGTCTTTCCATCACATAGAGAAACAAACAATTTCGAAACAAGAATTTTATAGGCATTGTATGGTGCTAAGGCTAGTAGGGCAGCATTTCATGCCATCCGCTGAAAAACAATCGTATCACCAAAAAACAATCTAATAATAATAATTATTTTTACACAACCTCAACTTTGTACAACAGAACTATGTATCCTTTCCGTCACACAAAGAAACATACAATTTTGAAACAAGAATTTTATAGGAATTGTATGGTGCTAAGGCTAGTAGGGCAGCATTTCATGCCTTCCGCTGAAAAAAATTGTATCACCAAAAAAAAAATATTATTTTTAAACAACCTCAACTTTTTACAACAGAACTGTAAAGCCTTTCCATCACATAAAGAAACAAACAATTTCAAAACAAGAATTTTATAGGCATTGTATTGTGCTTAGGCTAGTAGGGAAGCGTTTCATGCCATCCGCTTAGAAAAAATCGTATCACCGAACAAAAAAAATAATAATTATTATTTTTACACAACATCAGCTTTGTACAACAGAACTGTGTAGCCTTTCCATCACACAAAGAAACAAACAATTTCGAAAAAAGAATTTTATAGGCATTGTAAGGTGCTAAGGATAGTAGGGCAGCATTTCATGCCCTCTGCTGAAAAAAATTGCATCACCAAAAAAAAATATTATTTTTACACAACCTCAACTTTGTACAACAGAACTGTAGAGACTTTCCATCACATAAAGAAACAAACAATTTCAAAACAAGCATTTTATAGAGCATTGTATGGTGCTAAGGCTAGTAGGGCAGCATTTCATGCCATCCGCTTAGAAAAAAATTGTATCACCAAAAAAAAAAATTATTATTTTTACTCAACCTCAACTTTGCACAACAGAACTGTAAAGCCTTTTCATCACATAAAGAAACAAACAATTTCGAATCAAGAATTTTATAGGCATTGTATGGTGCTAAGGCTAGTAGGGTATCATTTCATGCCATCCCCTTAGAAGAAAAATCGTATCACCAAAAAAAATATAATAATAATAATTATTTTACACAACCTCAACTTTGTACAACAGAACTGTGTATCCATTCCATCACACACGAACCCCCCCTTCGCCCCCCGCCATTTTCTCGGATTGTCTGTGCTCCCGGTCCGTAGTGGGCCGCCTTCCGCCTCCGCTGCCCCCACTCTTCTCCCCCCCCCCCGCCCCCTTCTCTTTCCCCCCCCCTTGTCCCCCTCCGTCCCTCCTCTCTCCCCTTCCTCCTCTCTCCTCTTCCCGCCTTCTCGCCTCTGTTCCCCTCCCTTCTCCGTCTCTCTCGCTCCTCCCTTCCTGCCCTCCTTCCTCCCCCCCTCGTCCCCCCCTTCCCCCCTCTTCCCTCCCCTCCCTTCTCCTTTCCATCCCCTCTCCCTTTCCCTTCCCCTCCCTCCCCTCCTCTCCCCTCCTCTCCTCTCTCCCCCGCTCTATTTGCCCCCCCCCCCCCCCTTCTTTTTTTATCTCCCCCCTCTCCCCCCCCCGCTCCCCTTCTCCTCTTCCCTCCTTCCCTCCCTTCCCTCTTGTCCCCCCCTTTTTTTCTTCCATTTCTCACCTCCTCTTCTTTCCTCTCTCCATTCCCCCCCCCTCCCCTCTCCCTCCCCTTCCTCCTTCCCTTTCCGCCTTCTTCTCTTCTGTTCCCCCCCCCCCCCTTTTTTTTTCTTTCCTTTATTTTCTCTCCTTCTGCATTCTCTCACCCTTCCTGTGTCGCATGTATCTGGAGTAGAGTCTCGTTTCTTCTCAGCTGTTTATTATTTCTCCCTCTGTCTCCAACCCAGGCCGCATACTTCCTCGCTCCCCCTTCCCCCTCTCCCTCTGCCCCTCCTGCCTTACGTGCCCTTCACCTACCAAAACCACAAACCCCACAAAGAACACACTCCCATCACTCCCCGAGATAAAACTCAAACATCCCAGCAACAACCCTACACCACCCCCACTAAACATCAACTGCACCCCTTTTACACACCCCTCACACCTCCAGCACACGCCTCCGGCACACCACACGCCCACCCCCCCAGACGAGACACACAATCACTTACACCCATTCCCCATACAACACCACTAACCACCGAACTATGTGCCTCACGAAGACAACAACCGAACCCAACACAACCCCGTCCACCCACATGCATTATACCACCACCCCACAAACACCATCACACCACCCCTGTCAC
This sequence comes from Artemia sinica, assembly GCA_027921565.1. NCBI lineage: Eukaryota > Metazoa > Arthropoda > Branchiopoda > Anostraca > Artemiidae > Artemia > Artemia sinica. The sequence continues at coordinate 48,104,207 of CM051273.1, read as the reverse complement.
CCACAAGGAATTTTATAGGCATTGTATGGTTCTAAGGCTAGTAGGGCAGCATTTCATGCCATCCGCTTAGAAAAAAAATCGTATCACCAAACAAAAAAAAAATAATAATTATTATTTTTACACAACCTCAACTTTGTACAACAGAGCTGTATAGCCTTTCCATCACACAAAGGAACAAACAATTTCGAAACAAGAATTTTATAGGCATTGTATGGTGCTAAGGCTAGTATTGCACAATTTCATGCCATCCGCTGAAAAAAAATCGTATCACCAAAAAAAAAAAATATTATTTTTACACAACCTCAAATTTGTACAACAGAACTGTAAAGCCTTTCCATCACATAAGGAAACAAACAATTTCAAAACAAGAATTTTACAGGCATTGTATGGTTCTAAGGCTAGTAGGGCAGCATTTCATGCCACCCGCTTAGAAAAAAAAATCGTATCACCAAACAAAAAAAATAATAATTATTATTTTTACACAACCTCAACTTTGTACAACAGAACTTTATAGCCTTTCCATCACACAAAGAAAAAAACAATTTCGAAACAAGAATTTTATAGGCATTGTATGGTGCTTAGGCTACTAGGGCAGCATTTCATGCCATCCGCTGAAAAAAAATTGTATCACTAAAAAAAAAATTATTGTTTTTACACAACCTCAACTTTGTACAACAGAACTGTAAAGCCTTTTCATCACATAAAAAAACAAAAAATTTCAAAACAAGAATTTTATAGGCATTGTATGGTGCTAAGGCTAGTAGGGCAGCATTTCACGCCATCCACTTAGAAAAAAATCGTATCACCAAAAAAAAATATAAAAAAAATTATTATTTTTACACAACCTCAACTTTGTACAACAGAACTGTAAAGCCTTTCCATCACATATAGAAACAAACAATTTCAAAACAAGATATTATAGGCATTGTATGGTGCTAAGGCTAGTAGGGCAGCATTTCATACCATCCGCTGAAAAAAAATTCGTATCACCAAACAAAAAAAATAATAATTATTATTTTTACTCAACCTCAACTTTGCACAACAGAACTGTAAACTATTTCCATCACATAAAGAAACAAATAATTTTGAAACAAGAATTTTATAGGCATTGTATGTTGCTAAGGCTAGTAGGGCAGCATTTCATTTCATCCACTTAGAAAAAAAATCGTATCACCAAACAAAAAAATAATCCTTATTATTTTTACTCAACATCTACTTTGCACAACAGAACTTTAAAGCCTTTCCGTCACATAAAGAAACAAACAATTTTCGAAACAAGAGTTTTATAAGCATTGTATGGTGCTAAGGCTAGCGGGTCAGCATTTCATGCCATCCGCTGAAAAAAATCGTATCACCAAACAAAAAAAATAATAATTATTATTTTTACTCAGCCTCAACTTTGCACAACAGAACTGTAAAGCCTTTCCATCACATAAAGAAACAAACAATTTCGAAACAAGAATTTTATAGGCATTGTATGTTGCTAAGGCTAGTAGGGCAGCATTTCATTTCATCCACTTAGAAAAAAAATCGTTTCACCAAAAAATATATAATAATAATTATTATTTTTACACAACCTCAACTTTGTACAACAGAACTGTGTATCCTTTCCATCACACAAAGAAACAAACAATTTCGAAACAAGAATTTTATAGGCATTGTATTGTGCTAAGGCTAGTATTGTACCATTTCATGCCATCCGCTGAAAAAAAAATCGTATCACCCAAAAAAATATTATTTTTACACAACCTCAAATTTGTACAACAGAACTGTAAAGCCTTTCCATCACATAAAGAAACAAACAATTTCAAAACAAGAATTTTATAGGAATTGTATGGTTCTAAGGCTAGTAGGGCAGCATTTCATGCCATCCGCTTAGAAAAAAAAATCGTATCACCAAACAAAAAAAAATTATTATTATTATTTTTACACAACCTCAACTTTGTACAACAGGACTGTATAGCCTTTCCATCACACAAAGAAACAAACAATTTCGAAACAAGAATTTTATAGGCATTGTATGGTGCTAAGGCTAGTAGGGCAGCATTTCATGCCATCCGCTTAGAAAAAAAAATCGTATCACGAAACAAAAAAAAAAAAATTTTTATTTTTACACAGCTTCAACTTTGTATAACAGAACTGTATAGCCTTTCCATCACAAAAAGAAACAAACAATTTCGAAACAAGAATTTTATAGGCATTGTATGGTGCTAAGGCTAGTAGGGCAGCATTTCATGCCATCCGCTGAAAAAAAATTGTATCACCAAAAAAAAAATATTATTTTTAAACAAACTCAACTTTGTACAACAGAACTGTAAAGGCTTTGCATCACATAAAGAAACAAACAATTTCAAAACAAGAGTTTTATAGGCATTGTATGGTGCTAAGGCTAGTAGAGCAGCATTTCACGCCATCCACTTAGAAAAAAAATCATATCACCAAAAAAAATATAATATTAATAATTATTTTTACACAACCTCAACTTTGTACAACAGAACTGTGTATCCTATCCATCACACAAAGAAACAAAAAATTTCGAAACAAGAATTTTATAGGCATTGTATGGTGCTAAGGCTAGTTGGGCATCATTTCCTGCCATCCGCTTAGAAAAAAAATCATATCACCAAAAAAAATATAATATTAATAATTATTTTTACACAACCTCAACTTTGTACAACAGAACTGTGTATCCTTTCCATCACACAAAGAAACAAACAATTTCGAAACAAGAATTTTATAGGCATTGTATGGTGCTAAGGCTAGTAGGGCAGCATTTCATGCCATCCGCTGAAAAAAAATCGTATCACCAAACAAAAAAAATAATAATTATTATTTTTACTTAACCTCAACTTTGCACAACAGAACTGTAAAGCCTTTCCATCACATAAAGAAACAAACAATTTCGAAACAAGAATTTTATAGGCATTGTATGGTGCTAAGGCTAGTAGGGTACCACTTCATGCCATCCACTTAGAAAAAAAATCGTATCACCAAACAAAAAAAAATAATCATTATTATTTTTACTCAACATCAACTTTGCACAACCGAACTTTAAAGCCTTTCCATCACATAAAAAAACAAACAATTTTAGAAACAAGAATTTTATAAGCATTGTATGGTGCTAAGGCTAGTGGGTCAGTATTTCATGCCATCCGCTGAGAAAAATCGTATCACCAAACAAAAAAATAATAATTATTATTTTTACTCAACCTCAACTTTGCACAACAGAACTGTAAAGCCTTTCCATCACATAAAGAAACAAACAATTTCGAAACAAGAATTTTATAGGCATTGTATGGCTCTAAGGCTAGTAGGGCAGCATTTCACGCCATCCACTTAGAAAAAAAAATTGTATCACCAAAGAAAAATATAATGATAATAATCATTTTTACACAACCCCAACTTTGTACAACAGAACTGTGTATCCTTTCCATCACACAAAGAAACAAACAATTTCGAAACAAGAATTTTATAGGCATTGTATTGTGCTAAGGCTAGTATTTCACAATTTCATGCCATCCGCTGAAAAAAAAATCGTATCACCAAAAAAAAAAATATTATTTTTACACAACCTCAAATTTGTACAACAGAACTGTAAAGCCTTTCCATCACATAAAGAAACAAACAATTTCAAAACAAGAATTTTATAGGCATTGTATGGTTCTAAGGCTAGTAGGGCAGCATTTCATGCCACCCGCTTAGAAAAAAAAATCGTATCACCAAACAAAAAAAATAATAATTATTATTTTTACACAACCTCAACTTTGTACAACAGAACTTTATAGCCTTTCCATCACACAAAGAAAAAAACAATTTCGAAACAAGAATTTTATAGGCATTGTATGGTGCTTAGGCTACTAGGGCAGCATTTCATGCCATCCGCTGAAAAAAAATTGTATCACTAAAAAAAAAAAAAAATTATTTTTACACAACCTCAACTTTGTACAACAGAACTGTAAAGCCTTTTCATCACATAAAGAAACAAACAATTTCAAAACAAGAATTTTATAGGCATTGTATGGTGCTAAGGCTAGTAGGGCAGCATTTCATGCCATCCGCTGAAAAAAAATTGTATCACCAAAAAAAAAAATTATTATTTTTTCACAACCTCAACTTTGTACAACAGAACTGTAAAGCCTTTCCATCACATAAAGAAAAAAACAATTTCAAAACAAGAATTTTATAGGTATTGTATGGTGCTAAGGCTAGTAGGGCAGCATTTCATGCCATCCGCTTGGAAAAAAAATCGTATCACCAAAAAAAAAAAAAATTATTACTATTTTTACACAACCTCAACTTTGCACAACAGAACTGTAAAGCCTTTCCATCACATAAAGAAACAAACAATTTCGAAACAAGAATTTTATAGGCATTGTATGGGTCTAAAGCTAGTAGGGCAGCATTTCATGCCATCCGCTTAGAAAAAAAAATCGTATCACCAAACAAAAAAAATAATAATTATTATTTTTACACAACCTCAACTTTGTACAACAGAACTGTATAGCCTTTCCATCACACAAAGAAACAAACAATTTCGAAACAAGAATTTTATAGGCATTGTATGGTGCTAAGGCTAGTAGGGCAGCATTTCATGCCATCCGCTGAAAAAAAATCGTATCACCAAAAAAAAAATTATTATTTTTACACAACCTCAACTTTGTACAACAGAACTGTAAAGCCTTTCCATCACATAAAGAAACAAACAATTTCAAAACAAGAATTTATAGGCATTATATGGTGCTAAGGCTAGTAGAGCAGCATTTCATGCCATCCGCTGAAAAAAAATCGTATCACCAAAAAAAAAATTATTATTTTTACTCAACCTCAACTTTGCACAACAGAACTGTAAAGTTTTTCCATCACATAAAGAAACAAACAATTTCGAAACAAGAATTTTATAGGCATTGTATGGTGCTAAGGCTAGTAGTTCAGCATTTCATGCCATCCACTTAGAAAAAAAATCGTATTACCAAACAAAAAAAATAATAATTATTATTTTTACTCAACATCAACTTTGCACAACAGAACTTTAAAGCCTTTCCATCACATAAAGAAACAAACAATTTTCGAAACGAGAATTTTATAGGCATTGCTGACCTACTAAGGCTAGTAGGTCAGCATTTCATGCCATCCGCTGAAATAAATCGTATAACCAAACAAAAAAAATAATAATTATTATTTTTACTCAACCTCAACTTTGCACAACAGAACTGTAAAGCCTTTCCATCACATAAAGAAACAAACAATTTCGAAACAAGAATTTTATAGGCATCGTATGGTGCTAAGGCTAGTAGGGCAGCATTTCACGCCCTCCACTTAGAAAAAAATCGTATCACCAAAAAAAATATAAAAATAATTATTATTTTTACACAACCTCAACTTTGTACAACAGAACTGTGTATCCTTTCCATCACACAAAGAAACAAACAATCTCGAAACAAGAATTTTATAGGCATTGTATGGTGCTAAGGCTAGTAGGGCACCATTTCATGCCATCCGCTGAAAAAAAATCGTATCACCAAAAAAAAAAATATTATTTTTACACAACCTCAACTTTGTACAACAGAACTGTAAAGCCTTTCCATCACATAAAGAAACAAACAATTTCGAAACAAGAAATTTATAGGCATTGTATGGTGCTAAGGCTAGTAGGGCATCATTTCATGCCATCCGCTTAGAAAAAAAATCTTATCACCAAAAAAAAAATAATAATAATTATTATTTTTACACAACCTCAACTTTGTACAACAGACCTGTGTATCCTTTCCATCACACAAAGAAACAAACAATTTCGAAACAAGAGTTTTATATGCATTTTATGGTGCTAAGGCTAGTAGGGCAGCATTTCATGCCATCCGCTGAAAAAAAATCGTATCACCAAAAAAAAAATAATAATTATTATTTTTACACAACCTCAACTTTGCACAACAGAACTGTAAAGCCTTTCCATCACATAAAGAAACTAACAATTTCGAAACAAGAATTTTATAGGCATTGTATGGTGCTAAGGCTAGTAGGGTAGCATTTCATGCCATCCGCTGAAAAAAAATTGTATCACCAAAAAAAAAAAAAAAAAAAAAATATTTTTACACAACCTCAACTTTGTACAACAAAACTGTAAAGCCTTTCCATCACATAAAGAAACAAACAATTTCAAAACAAGAATTTTATAGGCATTGTATGGTGCTAAGGCTAGTAGGGCAGCATTCATGCCATCCGCTGAAAAAAAATCGTATCACCAAACAAAAAAAATAATAATTATTATTTTTACACAACCTCAACTTTGTACAACAGAACTGTAAAGCCTTTCCATCACATAAAGAAACAAACAATTTCGAAACAAGAATTTTATAGGCATTGTATGGTGCTAAGGCTAGTAGGGCATCATTTCAGGCCATCCGCTGAAAAAAAATTGTATCACCAAAAAAAATAACAATAATAAACATGACTTTTTTTTGTTAGCATTGAGAGTATATTATGTTCTAGCTGGATTTTGAAGTGAATAAGAGGCGATTTATAAATAAAGAAAGCTTTTATCTTTACGTCGTAGTCTAGATGCTCTTTTGAAGATACTCTAGATGCTCTGTCTCTGGATTCGGTTGAATGTTTATTTGAGTTGGTGGTATCATGTATAGCTATCATTTCTAGCTTCTGATTTTTGGGATTGCTAAGGTGGGCGATTATATTATTTTTTGTTTTTTTTTTCTTTTTTTTGTGACAAAAGCGCGCTTACCTAAAGTCAAAATTGCCCTAGATCTGTCGTCTCAGTTTAAGAGCTATAGAAAGACCATAATTGTTGACTGCTTAGCAGTAATATTTATGCTATACACGCGCATGTTTCCAGACTTAGTTGCCAGTACAGCACGGAAATGCGAAGATATATATCCTCGTCATCATCATTATCATAATCATATATGCTGAAAAAAACACCATTGCTTCGCATGGACTTCCCAAAAAAAGTCAGTTGTGAGGGAGGGGTTAAAACATAAAATTTTGCAATTTACTGACTTTTGTCAAAAACAAAACAAACCGTTTAAAATATTCCTATTTTGATCTGGTATATAAGAGACTCGTGGTAATATGAGTTTTCTGGACGGGGTGAGGGAGTGGAGCTTCTAAAATTCTTTTTCTTGATCTGATAGCGACCTGAAAAAGAAATTATTCTATTCCGGTAGAAACCAAAATTTTGAGGTCTTCTGCCAACTAGTATATTTATATACTCTTTAAATGGTCTGTGTGGCGGCTGTATGATCCTCTGTTGCTTCGAAATAGATAATTTAGTTTTATCCTAATCAACACGTCTGTAGTTTTTCTAAGAGCGACATTAATCTATCCCTCTTACTTTTTTCTCAATATTGTTAACGGCTGAAAATAAATTGACAAAATGTTATTAACTGAACTGCGAAGCGTTCAAAATTTTTTATTCGTGTTTTCGTTGGAATGGATTTTAGAGCAGGAGGACAGTTTCGCTCTCAGGTCGCGGAATGGACTGTTTTCACAAACTCAGCTCCGCAGAACAGAAATGTGTTGCCGATTCATTACATAAAGAAGGAAACAGTTCTTAAATAGGAATTTCTAAGACAACATTTGCTATCAGTAAAAAAAACTCTCGTCACCCTATGAAGAAACAAAAAACTGCGTAAATCTTGATTTTCTATGCTAAGCACGAAAGTTCAATGCTCTCATTGAAATATAGATACATTTTGAACCAATTAAGAATTAATAACAAATAAATGTCTTTTGTGATAAAAGCACGCTTACCTAAACTCCAAATTTTCTTAGACTCCCAAAGTAAGTGTTCTTCACTCATAAAGCAACTCTAATAACATTGAATTCTTCCTATATGCATTCAGGTTTCAGGTTTAAGTTTAGAATTTTAGTTCTTTTTTAGTTTAGTTCTTTTTAAGTTTTAGTTTTTTTTAGTTCTTAAGGTTTTTAGGCTCTTAAGTTTAGAAGTTTTAATTTTAAGTTTCGTTCAGTTTACAATACTGCTATCACACCAAGCAAATTTGTTGGCATTATTGATTTATATTCATTTAAACTGAACGTCATCTGAACACAAAGTATTGTGTTTCGCCATATCAGTTGAGTTTTCAGCCACGTCTCGGTTGTGCTCATGCTCTGTCCGTTGTCGCGAACGCATTGATTGATGTGATGCATCAGCAGAAAGTCTTGTGTTTGCAGGTCACGATTTGCACAAAGCTTTTGATGCTCTCATTCACGCCGCTATGTTACTCCGGGCTGCAAAACGTGGGGCGAGCCCTTTTATGCATCAGAGCCCTCAGAGACATGTACTCTCGTCTTAAAGTTCGCCTCGTGTTCCATACATCGTCTAAAGTAGATGCCCTCCCCCAATGTACCATTCAGCTTCTAACCACATACCCTCTCCTGATATTTTTTTGGAAGTCGAGAAAGGTACCCGTCAAGGTGTCGTTTCTTCCCCTTCACTCTTCAACAATGGAATTCTCGATGCGCAATCCGCTCCAACCTCGTCTTTCATCCTCTCCGGTCTCAATTTGTCTCTCGTCTGTCATGCAGACGACATTTTGAATTTAAATCGCACTATCCAGCGCATTAGCGACGTTTTCATATCGCTACAATTTGAGTGTGCAAAACTCGGTCTTGAATTCAATGCTGAAAAGTCGGAAGTTGAATTTTTCAACTGGAAGCACCAACCGCCAGCAAGATATTCCTCTCAGGAACAGCGGAATCTTACCAGTTGATCACATTTCTTACCTCGGTCTCCCCATTGGTTGCTCAATAAAGCACATACAACAAGTTTTTAAAGCTCACGTCGAACACCGATTAGGGCTATCGTATACTTCATTTCTTAGAAACAAGCTACGTTACAACCACCATCTTTTTTTCGAAACTTTCTAACTCAGTTGCTCTACCACATTATTTGAACATAAGCACGGCGTATAAGCACTATACGACGTCAAACCTTAGACGGCTATCAAAGTTTGATAGGTTTAAGTCTATCCTCAAATATGATTTCATATGTTGAGCCAGGGGCATTTGAGTTCTCGTAACAGTTTTTTAACATATAAAAAATAGGTGAATTTCATAACTTACTAACCTTTCACCAGGCGCTATGGGGGTCATTTCATCCCCACAAGCATAGTTACTGGACAAATTTGTGGCTTGTGTCATGACGAGTTATAAATAACAGTAGTATTAATGTGAAAAAAACTCATCTGTCAATGAAGGCACCATTATCAGTAAGACAGTGGATGCAATGAAGAGAATGTAGAGACGTAAAAGTTAGAATAACCAAGAAACAGGGTATTTATCGTATTTGTAAAAACTTTGGAAGAAAGAAAAATAAATTTTCGAACTATGATTAGGATACTAGAAGCCTCAGCAATCATAGTCTCAATCAGGGCTTTGGAGCATAGACGCTTTGAAAGGTTGAGAAAGATATGCTGGACGTTTTCCAGAGGAATTGACTTAGAATAGTTTTAGGTTATATTAGGTTATAAATCTCAGAAACAGGTTAAAAACCTAACCCAACCTAACCTTATTTAGGTAATCTATTGGTAATTGCTCATCGGCCAAATCTAGGTATTCAGGTTTTTTTATATTAACTGGTTTTTCTCGGTTCACCGACGTGTTTTCTTACATGCATTTTAAATTTGTGAGCAATTTTTTTTAACCACCTCCCAATATTCGATTCCTACCAAATTTTATAATTATATTCACTTCCAATAATATTGCAACAATATAACAGCAAAACTTTCGCCTTCTTGTATCCCCGCCCCTCCTTGTATAAAGAAAGCAGCATAAACGAGTGATTGGGTTCAGTAAAAAAGTATGAAACAAACCCTATTATACAAGACTTGATAGCAGGGTTAAGAACACTTGCTTGTGGCAACTTTGGCTCGTGTCTTAGATAAGACAAATTTTGTCTCGAGAAGGCTGAAAAGTCGAAAATAATAAACAAAAAAAAAAATAGTTTAGAAACTCGATTTCAAAACAAAAACTAAATAGTAGGAAATATTTTTTTTTTCTTGAGAATCTATGAATATAAGTGAAAACGAGGGGTGCAAACGGAAAGAGGGGTGCTAGGGGCGCTGTACGTAACCTGATCTTTTCTGCTCGTTTTCCTCTATTCAGTGATATTTTTCATTTACGCATTGTACATCAAATTGATATTAATGTTACGTTGAACCCAAACCGTTTTGCGCCAATCGTTTACAATTATATTCATAGATTCTCAAGAAAACGCATATTTTCTTCTTTTTATTCTATTTTGAAAGCGACTTAGAATTTAATTTTTTACCAACAGAAATATAGTCCAAGAGAAAAAAAAATCAGAAGATGAAATTTATCACATAGTCTGCAAATTCTGTTTATTTATATTTTTATATTAAATAGTTTTTTTTACACAAATACGCTAGTCTAGCGTATCTAGATGATGATAATTTTTTTTTGTTAAGATAAAGTGGTGCATAAGTCTCTTTGCCATCTAATTATGTAAATTCACCGAATTATTATTTAAATTCACCTAATTATGCAAATACCAATCACAAACATAAATTCACCTAAAAATATGTATAAAAATGTATACAAAAATAGGTATAAAAAATACATAGGTATAAAAATTACTTAACAAATATGGACCTATTCGGTAGGACTACAGTTTTTAACCGGCAGTTTGCCTTTTGTTCATTTTTTCCAAGAGAAAATGATGTTTTTTTTTGCATTCGGTGGCAACCTTGGCCGTATCTAGTAGTTCTTCCATAAATTGATGGCTGCGGTATATGACCCCCCCCCCGCTCCCCGAAAAAAAAATCCGAAAAAGTCCGAATAATAAAAATGTATGTAAACAAACTTTTGATGTCGTTTTTGTAAACGAAATATTTTAGTTTTTTACCAGACAAATTTCAACTTTCTTTTCAGAATTATAAAATTAAATCGTTGAAATTTCGAACATAAATACACTCATAACCAAAGAAAAAATAAAGATAGTTGAATTGGACTTTGGAACTGGACAGTCAATTATTGGAACATAGACGGTGCCGCCGATTGGGGGGGGGGGGGTAATTTGCCCTCTCGATTTTTCTTTTTGCCCTCCCACCTACAATCTAGAAAATACCTTTTTGGTATTTTCATTTCAAAATGCCTTTTTGGTATTTTCATTCAACAAAAACCAAAAAAGCAACAGATTCTCCCCCCCCTCAACCCCCAGATTTTGAAAAATATATTTTACTCTTTTCACGGGCACTTTTGTGAATTGGTGCCACTGAACCCAACGAACTTATATTCGTCATTTAAACGTTAGGCATCCTCTTACTAACCCTACGATAATCAATTTTGTTAAAGCGGCATTCACATGCGTGTCTAGCTAAAATTCCATGTCTAGACGTGTGTCTGGCCAGAAATCAAGGTCTAGACAACTACCGTTGACAATTAAAATTTGGTGCTTGGCTAGACAAGTTACAGCTAAGCATCCAGTTCTACAGTCTAGAACTCAAAGTCTAGGATTTTCGACTGCAGCCAGTCAGAATGTGTCAAGCTCCACTATTTTCATCATCTGTGTTTACATTTTTTTAAACTGAAATTTAATTTTAGGCAAATATGCAACACCAGACATAATAGTGAAGCCCACCGAGGCAATTTTTTGGCTATTTTTTTTTTCTCATGCATTATCTTATGACAGTAAAAACAGGGATTACAATTTTGAAAGTTTTGCTCGCATAAGCTCTCTTAATTGGGTAGAAATGACAACTGCAATCCATTTGAAACTAAAGTTGTACTTTTAGCTAAGCACTGAATTCTTCTTGGGAACGGTTTCTGTCCAGACACGGAACCTGGCCAGACACGCATGTGAACGCCGCTTAAGCGTCTTCAAGTAGAGCGTTCTGTTGACAAATGGCAAAAAAAGACACACTTAGACACCACTAACCATGCAAAAAAGTGTTTTTCTTGAATTGGGGCCAAAAAAAAACACTAGTGTTTTCTACGATTATAATTCAATAGTGAACTTTTTATTTAAATCTGTTGCCATTTTCCAGGAATTTCAAGCCATTTTTTAAAATTCTCGGTTGCGTCACATTACGTGACAATATCATTTTTACATAAATCAAAATAAGGTTCAAATATTTAAAATATGTATTAAAATTATAAGGTTCACTCATTAAAAAAATGTTTAAAATAGCTAAGTGAGTTATGCCCCCCCCCTTAAATTTTTTTGACAATGTTCCCATTGCTTTAAACATTTTTCTATGGTTCTAGTAATGGTTTGCTCGACCCTTGGTCAAGTGGAGGTGTTATGAGTAGCATATCAGCCAAACTTCCTGCCGTCATTATTCCAGAAGGGGCACATCATTTAGACTTACGAGCATCAGATCCTGCTGACCCCCCATCTGTTGTAAAAGCTAGAAAACTGGAGAAATATTACATAAGAACCTGGATAAAAATGATGAAGCAATAAATTGGGCAGCATGATTTACTGCACTAAATTGTGCAGCTTTCTGTGTAGTTTTATATTTTCTCTTTTGCCTTTTCTTTGATTTGTGATTGTTCTAGTAAATCGATTTTTCATTTGTTTACTCATAGCTATATAGCAGAAAATTTGAAATAAATTTGTGAATCTCCATTTATCTTTGAAATAAATGTTTGTCAGGGATATTGCGCACGCTCGAAACAGGGTATGCATAATTTCTTTTGGCTCACCAAGCCTCTGGCCTAATCTCTAGTCTGGATATAATCTTTGTCTTTGAATTTGTTCAAGAACTCAACCACATTTGTGGTTGAGAAAAGCAACGACACTTTTTGCGACGACGGAAAATTTCTTTAACGTTTATTTTTTTAGGGGGGGGAGTTAATCAAATGAATTGTCAGGGTGCATGTGCCTCAAAGTGGCAGCAAGGGGGGAGAACTTCTATATATCAAATTATAGCCCCTTCCTTTTTTTGTGAAATTAGTCAAAAAAACTTTTTCCACAAAATAAGATTTCAAAGAAAAGTAAAGAACTCCATTAAAACAAAAATGAGTAAAAATAAAATCAAATAATCTACCAAGCGTGAAACTACCACAAATCAGCATCGATAAATAAACGAAACCCAAAAAGGGCAGGAATTACAATAAATAACCGATTCAAACTCAAAATGAGCAGAAATTAACATGAGTAGGGCTCAAAAGCCCTATGCCTTCCCAAGGCCAGAACATAATTTGCACTTTACCGAAAAAATATAAATGTTTTTACTTTTATAACTTTAATAAATCAAATAATATTAACATTTTGATTAATAAATATCAGTATATGTATATTAAACTGACAATGCACATTCATTTGTATTTTTTTCAGTAAAGTGTCGTTGCTTTCGCTATTTCAAAATTTTGATTCAATGTGTTTGGGGAAAAGGTGGGCGTGAGAGGGGGTTTGTTGGCCTCAAATCACTTTTGACTATTAAAAAGGGCAATAGCCCTTGGAATTTCCAATCAAATGAGCCCCTTTTCAAGTTTCTACGACAAAGCTTTCAATAAAAACCTTATATGCCCCCAGGGCATAGCTCACAACCATTACCCTGAGGGCTTTGGGGGGAGTGTCATCCTTTTAGATATAATTTCCGTACCTTCCAACTACTTTGAACAAAATGGCTATCTCAAAAGTTTGATTGGATGTGTTTGGATAAATGGTGGGCGTGGAAGGGGTGTTAGTTACCTTCTAATAACTTTCGACTGTTAAAAAGGGCACTAGCCATTTCAATTTCCAATCGAACGAGCCTTTTTTGAAGTTTCTACGACAACGCTTTCTATAAAAACCTTATATGCCCACAGGACATAACTTTCAACCCTTGCTTTGAAGGCTGTGGGGGAGTGTCCTCCTCAAAAACATAATTTCTGTCTGAAAATCACCTACGCTGAACAAAATGGCTATCTCAAAATTTTGATTGGATGTGTTTGGCGAAATGGTGGGCATAGAAGGGGTGTTAGTTGCCTTCCAATCACTTTCGACTATTAGAAAGGGCACAAGCCACTCCATTTCCAATCGGATGAGCCCTTTTCAAAGTTTCTACGACAACTCCTTCGATACGAATGTGCCCTGGTATGGAACCCCCCCCCCCAAAAAAAAAATAATACATTGTGCCAACATCGTTCTTTACTTACGTTCTTACATCGTTCTTTTCACAGGCAGCGCAATAGCGCTGCCTATGAAAATTTTCACTGTCAGGGGTTCTAGGCATTAGAGTTAATTTTCTAACTTCATTTTCTCCTCGACAAGATCTTCAGTTGGTTTAAAACTAGCAACACATTTTGCCCAATATATTAGCTTTTTTTTTGTTCTTCTTCTGTTATATTAGTGTAAAAGATGTGAAATAGTTGGGACTGCGAATATGACTAAGCCCCGTGTAAAATACATCTAAAAAAAAAGCTGAAAATAAGGGTTAAGATTTTGATCATTCGCCAGCACCCATTACTCAGCTTCTAAAAAAAAAACAAAAAAAAAAACAATGGAGCAAGAATCCGAAGTGTACAACCTCGACCCTAATCTCTCGTCTTGAATATGGATGCCATTGTACGAGTAACGTTACTGGCCATTTACATGAGCTTAGGTGCAGTCGCGGTAACACTCGGTTCTAGACTTCTCCGCTCACACGGAGCGGTCTCTCTTAACAAAACCTACGCGAAGGGGATTTCAATGAATAATTGTCGCAGTAATGTTCCCTGTGACCAACCTTTCGGGAAACGTGACACAATAGCGTCACGTTTCTCGAAAAGTGCTACTTTAATAAAAAAGTGCCATAAGTGGCACAAAAGTGTCGCCGGTGACAACCCTGGTAATGACTGCTCCTAAGTTCCCTGTGACCAACCACTTTAAGAGAGGAAGAACGGAGCAAGACATGGTCTTTGCTTGCGCCGAAGACATGCAACGTCATGGAAATTTAAAATAAGTGAGCGATAAGAAAAAATACATTCAATCTTTATCTGAACGTCGAAATCACAACTGAAACGGAGTGTTTATTAATGTTTTGTGGTGTTTTTCAATTAATTGACTAGTCACAAAGAAGAAAAACACTAGGACTTGGACAATGCTGGGACTGGGACAAAGAAAAAACACTAGGACTGGGACTGGGACAAAGAAAAAAACACTAGGACTGGGACAATGCTGGGACAGGGACAAAGACAAAACACTAGGACTGGGACAAGGAAAAAACACTAGGACTGGGACAAAGAAAAAAAAACTACTAGGACTGGGGGTAATGCTGCCTCTTCTGAGGCCGTATTAGACTTTAAATTTTTGATTTATGTGTTAGAGATAATTTTACAATTTCTGAAACTTGGTCAAACGGTAACCCCTTGTTCAATGACTGAGAAAAATTGAACATATTCTTTGTAATGCCATCAGAAAGATGGCAATGGAACTCAACCGTTTAGCTTCTGGCGGCTTTATTTAACCCAAAAATACTGCATCGTTGTCTTTTTCTATACTTTCAAATGTAGGAGAGTGCAAAGAAAGCAGAATTCTGTCGCCATTAGGTCTAACATTAAGTCAACTAGTCTACTTATCTTGCCAATTTTTACCCGAGCTAACCTAGGCTTACTTTACACGAACTGCACTTTGACTTTAAAATAAAAATTGCTAATTAACTACCACTTACCTTATTCCATTAATTATCACTTATCATCCATTAATTATCCATTAATTATATTCCATTAATTATCACTAATTATCAGCTTTTCCTATTGCAACAGAAATTAATCATACATACAATTTCCTTTGATATTTTATACTTTTTTAGGAAGTCGTCAGACGCTACACTGTAAGCGGCGCTAATATCTTTTAATCTCTATACCTTCATGTCGAACCACCAAATATCCATCTCATGTGTTTTCCTTTCTCTTTGCTACTGGAGACCACGTAGTCTCAGAATTTTTACTATTTTTCAAATTGCTTGGATAGACACAAAAGCAAATCTGATATTTAACCTGGGGGGCATTTGACAGTGTCTGATTCCAGTGCAGATGATGCGTACAAAGCAAATATTGTGCAGCTTGCAGACGGCGGGCCATTTTCGTTGCAAATTCGCGACATTGAGCAATAATCTTCAATCGAATCAAGGCTTAGTCTATCATTTGAGGCAGTATTTTCTGCATCGACTCTTAAAAAGGAAACTAGAACTTTCAATTTCCGATCGGATAAGCCCCCTCTTAAGTTTTTACGACAAACCCTTCTATACATAGTGGCCGGGGATACATAGAGGCCACATCGCTCTTTACTAAGAAGTCCCTACTAGGGGCACTTGATACAAGCTATTGTGTAAGCCAAGGCTAAACCCAGGATTTTTCTTCTTTTTTTTTGGGGGGGGGGGGGGAGGCGGGTACTCAAAGATTTTTTCGGGGGGGGGGGGGGTATTACACAAAAAACGCCTACAAAATTTGTTTATATCCATTTTGGTTACGTTTTTACGAGTCAAACAAACATTTCGGGGGGGGTGGGGGGGGGGGTTCAAACCCCCTGACCCCCCTGGATATGGCCTTGGTGTAAGCTATCCTCCTTAAAGTTCAGACGAATCAAAGAAGTATGGAGAGGAGAAAACTGAGGCAGAAAAATTCTTCGAAAAAATCTCAGAAGTGCCCCCCCCCCCTGCACCTGTGAGTTGGATCAGCTATAATCATTACCACAAAACAAATAGAGCAGTAAAAAAGAGGAGAAAATAAAAAAAAAATATCAGAAGGTAATTTCAGAGTTTATTAGATAATAGTTTTGTCCATCAACTCCGACTCAGTGTTCAGTTAAGAAGCTGTAACGTTAGTTCCAGATCGATGACCGAATGTTTTGACAAACTTTAAAAGAAACAGAACAATCTGAAAAAAAAAGATTCAAATATTTTAGTCATGAAGTTGTGGATATTCAAAAGGATACATAAGGGGGGGGGGGATGTAGTTACATTTGTTGGAATTCTGAGTACAGATTTGATGTATGCTAAACAACCCTCTTCGGAAAAAAATACATATGCTAGTAGTAAAGAGGGTGATTTAGGGTTTTTTTTTTTCTCGAATTATCGAAAGTTCTTCTAAATTCTCAAATCTATTGGCTCATCCTAAAAAAGATTACATATACCAAAATTTACAGGTTAAACATGTAGTTATTTAAAATTTTACATAATGTAAAATTATTAGGTAACCTAACCTAGGTACCTTCCCTCTCTAGCCCCCCCCCCCCAAAAAAAAAGTTTAAATATAGTATACGCAATGAAAACCACGCTATACATTTAACTCACCATAAAATAATAATCTTAGACTTGGGTCCTCCTATGCCTATAGGCGTATAAGGCAGTAACAGTAGATCGTCAGCTTGACCCGTTCTGCGCCTGCAGCCATCCTGACATAATGCTTTTATTATATTGACAATTTTCGGTCGAATCCCATAGTGCAGCGGTATCTTCCATATGATTCCGCGGTGAATAAATTTAAAGTTCTTGAAGAAGTCAATAAACACCATAAGTATCTGAATTTGCCACTGATTCGATACCTCGAGCAAAATCCACAGGCTAAATATGAGGTCGAAGCGCGAGCTATTTTTGGCAAAATCCATGTTACTAATTTCTTAAGATCTTTTCTACCTTGCTTTGAATCCTATTGATTGGCCAGATTTTGCCACGAACGGATTGCAGAGCAATGTATCCCCAATTATCATTCTAGTTCTCTGGCCTTTCTGAAGCACTTTAATAATTGTTGCTTAGACCATTGACGTGGGACTTTTCTCTCAACCCAAACCCGTGAAAAGAGTTCAAACATAAGTGAAGCCAGAGCCCCTCTACCGTCTTTTAATAGTTCAGGTGGCATACCATCGCTACCCCCAGCTTTTCTATTTTTCAAGGTCTTGACAGCTTCCTTAACTTAGCTAGGTAAAGGGAATCCAAATCAAATAGTGATTTGTCCGTTATATTTAGCATAGCATGTGGAGGAGTAACAATTCACTGAAATGTTCTTTCCACCGCCTTGCTATGTCATCCATTTGCGGTAATCAGAAACCTTCTACTTGGTTCGTTATTGCATAAACAATGTTCAATGGGTTTATTAACAAATTAAAAGAATAAATCACACATAATCAAAATACTCAGTCCATTCCTGGACGCCGAGAACCAAAATCATTACAATTTAACATAATACGTAGAATGGTCACCGCTTCTAATCTCAGACACAACCATACCCCTCATTTACCAAATAACTAAAACTATTACCTTCCCGTTCCTTACCCTCAGGATAAACCACCCCGTCATATTTAAAAACGCTTCGGCTATTATCTCGTTTAGCGGCTACTTCAGCTTGTTCGGCCACAGATTCAAAGAATATTCGTTTATCAGTTCTTACTGATATTTTACCCTGCTTCTAGAGATGCTTATGCTCAGCCTTCAGTTCAACAAAGTATTGTCTCATACATGTTGTACTGGGCTTGTATTTATCAACAAATACTTTTGCTTTCGTCTTTTTATCAATAAGCTTCCAAGCCTAGTCAGACATCCGTAGTCACTTCTTCTTTCTGTTGTAGCCCACAACTTCTTTTGCGGTCTCCTTGAGTGCCAACGATGCTCTCCCATTGACTGTCAACTGAATGATGCTCACTTAGAACAGAGAACTTGTTAGACAAAGTTACCTCATATTCCTGTCGCACATTCATCTTGCAGTTTTCTTACGTTGAAAGTTCTTACAGAAGAATGGAGCTTTAACAGTTTTCAGTTTAAACTTCTCAACAACGAGCTGATTGTCTGAATAGCAATCAGCACCTTTAAAACTCCTAATATCTTCAAGACACTGTTGTCCATGGTTTAAGACTAGGGTGTGGTCAATTCCATTTCTTGATCATCAGACGTGGTACATATATATTGCATATATTGGGGAGGGGGGGGGGACCATGTATACTATGTATATTTTTATGTGGGAACCATGTTGCCTCAACGATATGCTTGTTTGTTGTGCAAAAGTCAATTAAACGAATTCCATTGACGTTCGTTTCACCAATCCCATGCTGACCAAGAGTGCCTGGGGCGTTCAACTTTTTCATCAAAGTCCCCACAAAGGCTAGCAACGTCATGACGATGCATTCCAGCGACAAGAATGGATAACGCACGATAAAAATCCTCCTTACTATATTCAATTGCTTCATTAGTTGGCGCATGCTTAACGATGACTGTCAACCTCACTTGCGAAGTAGCAAAGCCAGCACGAAGAATTCTTTCATTTACAGGTTCCCAATCTACTAGGTATTTCTCTGCCTTGGCTACTTATTACTATTCCACTCCCCATTTCTTTCTTGATCGCTGGTCTTGAATACATATGACGATAATTTTCAATATTTAGTCCTAATGCCAGTTCAGCCAGGTCTTAGAAAGTCCAGCAATATCAACACGAAACTTTTCGAGAATTCGCATAAGACTATTCACTTCTCCTGGCTGTTTTCTGATTGTTCGCACATGCCAATATCTAATATGAAAAGACTCAACCGTTTTTAAGAATCTTGTTGAGAGGCAAGCATTATTCATAATCGCAGGAGAGGTCAATCTGAGGCTATATGTTGCTGCTTCAGGTTCAAGGGCTTTGGTTGGAAAGCCCTTGAACCTGAACCTACTGCAACCTATGCCCCCCTCGAAAAAAATTCTAGGTGAGTGGCTGAGTAAGGCAACAATTGACACAATCACTGATATTTTGGGTGGACTCTTTTGATGAAAGGAAACCAAGTAACAAAATATTCTTGAGGCCAAAAGTCAATCAAATATGAATTTTTGAAGTTTCTACGACAACGCCTTCTATAAAAACCTTATATGCCCCCAGGGTATAACTTACAACCCTGGCCCTGAGGGTTATGGGGGAGTATACTCCTCAAAAACGTATTTTCTATCTGGAAATCAACTACGCTGAACAAAATGGCTATCTCAAAATTTTAATTGGATGTGTTTGGGGGAATGATGGGCGTGGAGGGGGGGGGCTAGTTGCCCTCCAATCACTTTTGACTATTAAAAAGGGCACTGGCCACTCCAATTTCCAATCGAATGAGCCCTTTTCGAAGTTTCTGCGACAACTCCTTCGATACGAAGTCCCTTGGTATGGAAAAAAAAAATAAACAATACTTTGTGCCAACATCGTTCTTTACCTAGGCAGCGCGACGGCGCTGCCTATGATCTTGTTGAGAGGCAAGCATTATTCATAATCGCAGGAGAGGTCAATCTGAGGCTATATGTTGCTATTTCTTGAGTGATCACTTTTTTTTTAAGATGACGGGTTACTAGCCCTTCTACCAACCAACAAGTTGGAACACCCGAAGCGCGTTAGCCACTATCTCGCCCGGCGTGAAATTCGATATTTTACACCCTTACACCACGTTGAGATGCGCTGACGGATTTCCACTCCTGCAGTGACGGGGAGTCAAGCCTCATCACCTACGACATCGTGAAAATCGCGAATTTAGCTTTAAGTCATTACTTTCAACCTAGATCCGCTTCAGGGCTTCAGGTATATGAACATATTTCTGACAATAACCATCTATTATATAATAGAAACTGAATTCTAAAAAAAAGCCAAAGAGCCGCGTGGTTGAAGCTCTTTTAACAGTAAATACGAGCAGGATTAATAAAAATAAGAGTAAGAAAGAAGACTCCAAAGCAAAGAAATCTATAGTTTAACCAAGAGATAAAAAAAAATTCAGAAGACAATTTAAGAATTTATTAGATAAGAATTTTGTCCATCAACTTCAACTCAGTGTACAAGGAACTCAGTTAAAAAGCACTGACAAATACAACTAGTACCTAACGTGGCAGCAAATATGTCTCAATATTCCTTGTATCTATATGCCCAACAGAGAAAAAAATAATACCAGCAAGAAAAGAATGAATACCGTATACAAAAGATCTACATATCACGGAGTAGTACAAAAAAGGAGAAAAATGAAGAAAACTTAAGGGTATAGAAGATTTTCTGTGTATTTAGCGTGCAGCAGGCAAGTATCGTGGGATATAGTGGCACTTTATGCTAAACCGTTTAAAACATACAAATACAATACTGCCATCTATATTAGCCTATCCGCAATAAGTGCCTGACACAGCGACAAACGAATTCCATGCAGAAATTTAACCATACTGGAATCGCAGCAAATAACATAAATACAATGGAAGAAAAAGAATTTCTAGTAAATTAGAATTC
Organism: Artemia sinica; assembly: GCA_027921565.1. Taxonomy (NCBI): domain Eukaryota; kingdom Metazoa; phylum Arthropoda; class Branchiopoda; order Anostraca; family Artemiidae; genus Artemia; species Artemia sinica. Next base: position 48,083,060 of record CM051273.1, on the reverse strand, counting down.
CTAATAACAGAGTGTATTCACAGAAATGCTAACTTACAATTCCTTAAATGATTTCAGAAACGAATATAATTGACACTCAGACGTATGGTTTTAATTCGTGTTTATGATTTTTTTTTTTTAACTCATATGAATTTTAACCTAAGAATTTTATTAATCTATCCAGTTTGAGCCCGTCTTCCTGAAAACGTTGGCCGACTCGCGAATTGGTCAAAAAAATGCAATAGAAACCTGTATTTTTACCCGTGTCAAAAAGAAAAAAAAAACCAACTAGGTAACATATCTCGGCAATACAGGTTCTAATCTGGCTTCAGGCCCCTAGTTTAAGTCCACGAGAAGATATTCTTTTGGTAAACTCTCCCCCCCTCCACCCTTTTACAAACAAACACTCTGGATAGGGTCCTGTTGACATATTCAACCAATGACATTCATTCAACCAATTGAACTAAATCGCGGCGTGTTAACTTAAGTAAGACATAACTTTTGAAAAATAAAAATAATAAAAATTATATTCGAAATTTGCTAACTTAAAAATACTACAATACTTTCACACAAGACGGCGCCTCATTAAAACTTTATAAATATTAGCTTTTAGAATATTCGGTTTCATACGATACTTCGGTTTGGCTTCTTTTTCCATAGTTTAGGTAACACCCTTACCTCTCATAAGTGATTTTTATTTACTATTAGATAAACGGCATAAACAAAGTCGTTTAATTAATCTTGACAAATCAAGCTCACTAATTGCGATTATCAAATAATAAAAGGATACAAAATGAACCATTTAAACAGGAACTATTCCCTAATAAACTGAATTGCTTTAGAAGCCATAGCAGTAGTAGCTTAGCAGTAGAAGCCATAGCTTAGCAGTAGAAGCCATAATAAAGAATTTTCAGGTAATTGGAAAGGTTGTATTACAGGAATAAACTCTTTTATATGACGCCACAAATAGTTATTATCACTTAACATGCTCAGATATCTGGTAAGCTGTATATGACTATGGTAAGTGGGTTGAAACTAAAATAGTAAAATAAGGAGTAATATTATTGGTTAGTCCCTGCAAATTTCTGAGGTCAGAACGTTTACATTAATAGTTAAAGGTCAAAACGCCCACGATTTAATATGAACTATTTTTTGTTATGTGTAAGCCCATTATTGTGCTTTCAAGGTACGCCATAGAGCCTTTCACACTAGTATAACTTAAGACTTAATTACTAGTATAAGTTAATAACTTAATTAAGACTAGTATAACTTAATAACTTAAGACTTAAGGCCTAAACGTGCGGAGACTAGTTCAGAAGTTAATGAAGTAAATATTTTGTGCTTTATTGTGAAATGTTTGTTGCTTCATTGGAAATTAATGGAAAAAGTAAAAAAAAATTCTGTCCGTGACAAAAGTTATTCAACGCATCCTCAATATACTCATTTAGTAGACTAAGAATATCTAGAATCCTTTAAATCTTAGGTAGAAAGTTTTATCCCCTGCAAAGACGCACGAAATATGATCAACTAATTATTAAAACTAACATTTTGGACAATTCTCTAAGACTGAAAAATGGAACTTGGTTAGCAGCAATGGACAACGACCTCTGAGACCTGATTTATGACTTTTTTGATGCTTTCATACTGGACTTCACAATCTTGGTTCCAACATTCTTTTTCTTTTCAGAATATTTAACCACCAAATTGCATCCAGTAATGACTTTTTTTAACCTCCCACATTACTATTTTTGCAACTCAAAGCTGCTTTTACAAGCCTGATTTATAATTTCCAATAGACTGAAGTATGTATTTTCTTTTAGTAGAACTGGATGTATTATATCAGATTCAGATTTGCATTTACAAATATGTGAATGTATTTTAATGTTTGTATGTGTCCATCATTTTAGAAAATTGGCTTTGGAATATAACTAAATGAATGTCATAGATTTTACATGAATTGGAATTTAAATAAATAAATGTCATTTATTGGAATTTGTCCTGTACTACTTATAATCAAGGCGAAAAATGGTGCTGAAGTCATCTTTTTCCATCACAAAATACAAAAGAAAAAAGTTAAACTACAAGGAAGACGTAAAAAATGCAGGAGAAAAAAAAAATTAAAAAAATCAAAAAAAAAATCATGAAGAAATCAGGAGGGGCTCAATTACTCATCTTTTCCCAAAAAAGCTGACATTTTTTTCTACATATGGGACGCACGCGGACATGCCTCCCACGATAAGTAGATTTTAACCAACCAAGATTCAACAAATATTCAAAAATAAAAACAACAGTCTCTATTTACAAAATTAACCCTCTCAACGTTTTTTTTTTCATTTAAGCGCAATTAGTTCCTGAGCTTTTTTTAACAAAAAAAAAAAAAAAAAAAAAAATAATAATAATACAAATATGTTTGCAAACTTTCCGCATTTTGATACCGACTCCAAATTTTTGTCATTGGAATTTGTCAAAAGTTCTACTTCAATTTCGAAGACATTTTTAATGATTATATTTAAAATCAACGGCTAAAAGAAAATATTAGCTGGAAATCAAACTATAAAAAAAGAAAAGGAAATAGTACTTCTTTCATATAAAAAACTAGATCACTTCTAATTTTATACAAATATATATATATACATATAACAGCTAAAACCTTTTCCAAAGAAACTGTTCTACTTTTTCAAACTAATTATAAATCACCGAAAAGTATGTATTAAGTAAGTTCAGATTAAATATGGAAAAACGACATTTTTTCATTATTCCAACAAAACCTACAAGGGGGGGGGGAGTAAAAATAGAGTTGACTAATGAGCCACTCTATGATAGCCTCCCTCTAAACCAAATTTCTTTATATCCTGGAAAATTTAACAAAACAATAAAATTGACATTGAACTTAAAAACAGTTGCCAAAATCATCCAATACCACAGAAAATGTTTCCATATAAAAAATAAGAAAATATTGATTAGGTGTCAATCTACAATTACCTCCCTGCCTCTAATTTAAACTTCTTAATATCCTATACTTAGTAGGACAATAAAATTGAAGTTGAACTTAATACAGTTGCTAAAATCATCCAATATTAGAGAAAATGTGTTGCTTTTTCAATTTTTAATAAGCAACTTCCAACAAATACGAAAAAATTTATTATGGGTAACCCTACAATTGCCCCCCTCTCAACCCAACTTCCTTGTTCCTGGAAAAATTAGGGAAAGATAAACTTGAACTTAACTTAACAGTTACTAAACTCATCCATTGCCACAGAAGAAGGTTTCCAATACATATGTTCCAGCAAATAAGAAAAAATGTGGAAAACTAGCTATTGCCATATATCATCTAAACTGATGAGACAACGAACTTCCATTTCACACAACAACATTAAATAAAGTGTCCTTTTGACCAATGCCCATGTAGCCTCCCTGTACTATACTGAGTCAAGTTTTGTTTTAAGTTTTGGGATTTTTATATGAAATTTAATTTCCACGAAATTTGCTTGTTTTTGTAGTTTTAACAAATTTTCCCCCTCTCTTGGGGAACAAATCGGCGTGTTCGTACCTGAGCTGGGTAGCATTCTATTTGGCTTGGATGTGCCATAAATCAAAACTCGGTACTTGCATTTTCATAGTTTTATTTTCAATACAGCCTGGTTTTTTCGATTGATCACGTCTCAGAAACAGATAGAAAACGGCCTATGAAATATAGGTCCTCTGAAATCTCCTCGTAATAAGGATTCGTAAATACACTAAAGTTAACCCAAAATGCAAATTCTAAATTTTGGGTACATTTCGGAGATCTAATGCAATTCGGAGATTCTTTTGCAACACTCGAAGGAATCCCCAAAATTTTAGGGAACAGCAGAAGCAACCGGATCAGCTTTTTCAAACTTCTAAAATTCAAAAGTAATAACCCTCAATTATTTATAATTATCAAATAACAATTAAATATCATTTAATTGCTATTGTATCGTAAAGCAATAACTTAAAAGCGGTGCGGTATCTTTGATAATTTGTTAAAGGAAGAATACGAAGACAAATCCTCGCATTTATGGAGATCAACAAGTCAGTTTAAAGCTAGAGGAGCTTACTGTCAGATAAGATCGTAAAAATTGAACGTGAATATTGTTAAAAGGTAAATAGGTAACTATAATAGGTAAATAGGAATATTGTTAAAGATTAAAAGATAAATTGTTAAAAGGTAATGAACAATCGACGGGCAAGAAATGAACCACGTTTGGCTTTCCCTTAAGGTACGATAGGAGTTTTCCACTCATTTCTTTTTTTCAAATATTGTTAAACTCAGATTTATTTGCTTTTTTCTTTTCAGTTTTCTACCATTTTTTCATTTCATTTTCCATTTTTCTTCAGAAAAGTTTTCTTTTCAGTTTTCTACCATTTTTTTCCGCTTTTCTTCAGAAAAGTTTTCTTTTCTTGTGTTTCTTTTCAGTTTTCTACAAATTTTTTTATTTCATTTTCTGTTTTTCTTCAGAAAAGTATTCTTTCCTTATGTTCCTTTTCGGTTTTTTACAAAAGCAAAAGCGTATTCCTTAAGCAGTAAAGCCACGAGCGATTTCATTTAAGAATAAAAACCTCCACAAAAAAATGAAAAAAAAGAAAAAGAAATTGAGCTGCACAATATGATCACAATTTGGGTTGCAACCCTTTTCCCCTTTTCTTCATCCCGACATTTTGCTCATCTTTGAACGAAAGTTCCTTTGCACACGAGCAAAGCATTTAATAATTAACAGCTCTGTCTTGTTCTTGCGAACACAAAAACAGTTGTTTTTTTTCCGTTGGTCTCAATAGCTTGAATGATAGCATGGCTTAATAAGTACTGATGGATCCAAGGGCATATCCAAGATTTTTGCTCGGAGGGGGGGGGGGGGGGGGGAGAGTACAAAAGCCTATAAAAAAAGTAATAATAATTTTTTTTTTTTTACATTTTGGACAAAACCTTGGATTCTTCTTCTGAGGCAAAATGAACTGTGAGCCAGCTATAAAATATATATATATATATATATATATATATATATATATATATATATTATATATATATATATATATATATATATATATATATATATATATATATATATATATATATATATATATATATATATATATATATATATATATATATATATATAAATGCTGCTTTCTTTTAGGAGACTTGAAAGTATTTCTTTTCCAGTAACTACACATTTCACTATATAAAAAATATTCATAAGCGGCTGATTCCAACTTTCAACAAATAATACTAACCATAAAATGTAATATCAGAGAAACTATTTTTCACTTTTATCGCTATTCCCTAAAGCTTGCGATAAAAGCGAATCTTTGTCATTCACTTTATTCACTTCAGATGTAACTGGAGTAATTGTCACTTCATTACCTAGCTTTATCGGAAGGTTACCATTCTTATGAGCAGGTACCACAGGTCTACCCATATCCTTTAACTGATTTAACTGTCCTTTAACTGTCTTTAATTGATTCATACCACCCGACGCTTTGGAGAGAGGCACAGAGATCTCTGTTAGTCTAGTGGGCCCCTGAGGAAGGAGTTGTTTAACTGAGGATTTAACTCGTGATGGGCCTGGCTCAAGAGGTCTGCCCATAGTTAATGCCATGGATTGTCTTTGAGGGTACATCATTGACTGCATTTGTTGGAGTGCCATAATGCGTTCTCGCTCTGCAAGTGCTTGTTGTTGCATCATAGCCTAAAATATGCACAAATTTTGTGAAACAAGGTAGAAACCCCGCTGCACTTCACAAGGCACTCACCATCCCAGCATTTTGCGATAGATTGACTTCAAGGGACAACAATCCTCGTTTCGCGGAGCTTCAGACAATATTTATGCGGTATCCCGTTCTTCCCTTTGTTTTTCTGGTTTCAATGGAGACCTTGTCTCAAGTTACGCGAAATGGGGTTGTTGTCCCTGGAAATTACGTCAATCTATTACAAAACGCTGAGATGGGGAACGCTGTGTGAAGTACAGCGGGGGTTCCTACCAACAAAATAAAAATAAAAATGTTGGTTCTGCAGGAGAAAACATTATAGCCAAAAATAAAAATTTTCGTACAAAAAAGATATATTTTTACAAATTTTGTAAGTCTTGACCTGCAATATATGACTAAAAATATATTCGAGTTTTAACACAGAAAAGACAATACAAAATTCTCCTCCACAAAAGAGACCAATTAATTATTAGAACGTGTTACAATAATTTATTTTAATTTTAGTGTCTAAATATTAGTTTTAATATTTATATTAAAAATATTATATTATTTTTTTTTAATTAGGGAAATTCAATCCAATACTTCGACAAAAAAATAGAGAAATTCTTAGTGGATTAATAGATTTGGTCTATGAACAGCTTAAATATAAGAGGACTGATATCGAATATTCTTTATTAACTGATTATGACTAGTTACTCTATTTCTCTTCATATTTAGAATTTCAATAACCTTGGCGGTATCTTTTCGTCTGGAAAATTGCACTTATTTTATAACTACATTAATTATCATATAAACAGTATTATATAATTATTATATAGAAAAATACATATATTTTATTTATTATAATTGTATATATAGAAATAGCATATTGTATTCTAGGTATTATACCTGTAATATATAGGTATAGTACATACTTTCTAGGGCCAAACAACCGCAAGAACTGCTTGTTGAAAAATTTCTAGGATAAATAAAAATAAGATTATTATTTTAATTATAATAAATAGAAATTAAAATTATAAAGATAAAATCATATATAAAATTATCTAGGATAAAGTTGATAAAATTATTAAGTATATATGAATTTTATTTCTGTCTGTTTTGGAGGAGATATGATTTGCTTCGATTTAAATTAAGTTGTAATTGGTTGTTGGTTAGTGAGTATCACCCCAAATATGGACTGGTATGTAGTTGCTGCCCCTGTATTATTATATATATATATATATATATATATATATATATATATATATATATATATATATATATATATATATATATATATATATATATATATATATATATATATATATATATATATATATATATATAATTTAAATGATGCTAGGCTATTTTTTTTTACCTGATTCACCCCACGTCAACCGTTTGGTTTTGAGTGAAACAAATTGATAGTATGTAAATTGCTGCTGAGGTTAAATAAATATATAACATCATAAAAAATAAATGAATGATTGAAGTTACTTTGATTTGATATTATCAGCCAAAAATGAGCGAAGAAGTATATCATCATAGAGTTCTAGAAAGTGTAACTTTTAAGATTGCCCTAGCAAAAGACAACGGCTACCATTAATTGACAGTAACTGGGCAAAAACGAAAAAACAACAAAAAAAACAGTAATTGAAGGAATGTATATATCATTGAGTAGCTAAAAGTCTAAGCTATGCATTAATATTTTTATTTATAAAATTGTTCAAGATTATTCACTTGAAATTATTAGTTTATTGACTTACCTACAAGATCATAGATTAGAAAGACCAAGTAGGATATCCTATTTTGCAGTAGTTATACCTTTAGTTGACTATAATTCCAATCGAATTGTGATTGATAATAATAATAATATCGAATTGTGTGGAGTGAAAACAATCTCAAATAATTAATTTATCATTAACGATTATTGTGTTTTGGATCACAAACAAAATTTCATTCAAGTTTCCTCCATTCAAGTTTAGTTAAATTTTATTTCAGGATAGTTATTTACAATTTTGGTTAATAGATAAATGAGCCCGAGCTTATTTCTATAGTTCCTCGCTTATTTACCAACAGTTAATTTTTATACAAAGGACCAGTATATCCTCCTTAGTAATAACCATTTATGCCGAAAAAGAAGTTACATTTTTTGATAACCGTTTATTGATGTACCCCCCCCCCCTAAATTAGCATGCACATAGTGTGTTTTGATTGTGTTCAGCCTCCCCTATTATGACGCTGTATAAATAAGGGTTTCTCACTTCGGGAACTATATTTAAACTTTAGTTTTTTGGGGTTTAGGGGGGGGAAGATACCTATGTAAGTTGCAAGCAATCGTAATCACGGTCACTAGTTGTCACAGTCAGAAGTTAGTCACTGTTGCAGTCGCAACCAGTTGAATTTACAGCCACAGTAGTAGCTTCAAGTGACTTATATCACTTGAAATTATTAGTTTATTGAATTACCTACAAGATCACAGATTAGAAAGACCAAGTAGGATATCCTATTTTGCAGTAGTTATCCCTTTAGCTGACTATTGACGCATCAATAGAATCATTTTAAAAATATCACTATTCTTACTTAATCTGACATATTCCCAATAGCCTATATTGTTCAATAGAAAACGTTTATAGCACCGCAGTGATTGATGATATACTCGAATATATGATGTAGGTTAATTGGGCGGTACAATCGTTCGGCTCGGCTGTTTTGTGAACAGGAAAATTTTCCGCTTGTTTCTTTCCACGGTCCAGCGTAACAACAAGGATAAACTTCACGCAATGAGAAAGATCTTAATGGTTGTATAACAACCAACAGAAAAAACTGTAGAAAATCTCGTTTTTCAGGTAAGAATAATAATAATAATAATTTATTATAAGCCAAAAAACAGACCATACAGAACAGTATTCTTAATTACACTCCACAAGAAAAATAACATAAATATCAAGTTTCACTCGTGGATTTCAACGCTTCATTTACATATTTACATAACTGCCTGATTGTCCTTTTTACAGTCGTTTTCAGGATCCCCGGGAACTCCAAGTTACCACCCTCAAAATAATTTTCCCTTAGTAGAGAAAGTTGCTGGCACTCGGTGAGAATATGGGCCACATATGGAGCCAGGCATATAATTATGCCTGGGCATATTAGGCATATAATATGCCTAAAATGGAGCCAGGGGAGCAAAAGCTTTGCAGCTTCTTTATTTTTGATTTGCCCAAAATTTAGGAGATATATACAGAAAAGCATCAATTTAAATTATGTTAAATTTAATATTTTTAATTTAGACAGGTTAATATATATGTTACTGTGAATGCCCGAAATCTGGTTAATGTCAACATTCACCGGTGAATGTCCGAAAATCCTTTTTCTCTGCATGGACTCAAACCAATCCGTTCCTTCTAATTTTGCAGCATACTTACACGTCTGATTACTACTTATAGAATTTTTAAGGAGATTGATATTAATCAGCAAGGTCCTTCGTTATTACCATTACCCAGCATCATTGATGTAAAACTTAATCTTTTAAACCAAAAAAGAAAACTAGCTCATTGGATTTGAGCCTGCCTTCAGAAGTAGAAGAATATTCTAATATACAAGCAGTTAAGCATAGGCTGGTCTACAAAACATTTTACAAAATCAGTTTAATGTCTAATAGAATGTAAAATACATTTTTGCAGGAGGGAGGGGAGGGGGGTTCAAAAAGATTTTTTTAGGGAGGGAGAGGTACAAAAAGGACTTTGTTCGGGGGGGGGGGGGGAGATTACTAAAATAGTTTGTTTCGGGAGGAGGGGGTCGAATTTTCCGCCTGCACTTTTACGACCCATTTACAAGTTGGGGAATAGTTTTTGGGATGGGGGGGGGGGGGTGGCAAACCTGGTTACGCCCTGTGTTTGTGTATTTTTTTTTTTTTTCCTTTATTCAATTTTTTCTTTTTAACCTTATATCTTGAATCTTATTAAGTGTTGGTATTGCAGTAAGCGTTCTTATTTTATAAAACAAGCAGTGAGCGTATCACTATTTCTTTCGATAAATAAATGGCCGATGCATCCTAGTTATATATAACATACTAAAATTATATACTAAATAAAAAAAAAAGTAAAGTACCCGATATAGATTGTAATATTCTTGGAGAGCAAACTTGGAACGAGCGTCCAACTCTTCGTTACTCATATCAGGTTTTTGAGCCCTCAGGTATTCCCGCAAAGTATCCAACGAAGGCATAACTGGGGTGTTCATTGGCATCTGATAGCTAGAATATGCTGCAAATGGATCGAAGGCAACAGGCATCTGTTGAATATGGGACACCAGTCCTAAAAGTAGATCATTGATTAAATAAAAAAAAATGTTAAAAATAAGAATGAATAAGCCTTTTTAATTATTCATAATTCACCAGCCTTATTAATTAACAATAATTGATTTATCAAGTAATTTAATGAAAATGAACAATTAGTTTTGACGAACAATAATGAATAATTAAATTAATAATCTTAACTGACATTTAATAATTTAATTACAGCTTAACAAGTAAATTGATAATAATTTGATGAAAATGAATAATAAGTGTTGAATATGGGATACCAGCCCTAAAAGGTAAATTATTAGTTAAAACAATTAAGATTCTAAAACCTAGGAGAAAATGAATAATCAGTATTAACAGGTAATAACGAACAATCAAATTAATTATCTTGACGAAAATTTAATAATTTGAAAAGAATTCATAATGAAGAATTAACAATAATCAGAAAATAATTAATAATCTTAAGTAAAGTTTAATAGTTTAATTACAAACTTGATAAATATATTTATAACAATCTAATAGACAATTTAATTTAAATGAATAATTATTGTTGAATACGAAATACCAACCTCAAATAGTAAATAATTGATTAAACAAACAAGATGTTAAAATACATGAGAAAAATGAACAACTAGCGAGATTTTCAGAAGAAGCCTATTTTTATTACCAGATTAAATTTAATTACTTAAGCACCCTCTTAGGCAGAGAAACTAATTATTAGAAAAAAAAAAACGGAAAAGACTTCCACTGCAATTATGTAGTTGTTGGTAGTAGCAGACGCTAAATTAAAAACAGGAAAAAGGTTGAAAAATCTGGAAAATAAGATAAAACATGGTGCAAGAAACTGCTTTTGAAGGCTCAGCTTTCATTTGAAGGCGTGGTTGTCTTTAGAGAACAATACATTGATACTGTTTGAACTTTCGGATAAAAAACATTGTCAAATTTATCGAATTAGTTTTTTGTCCTTATTTTCACGGTTCAATGTGAACACGCTGCCAAAAACGTCTATATAATCTATAAACCTGTATAATCTTAAAATAAATCTTAAGATCTATCTATCTAGATACAAATAAAAAATAATGAAGCTACAAAGCTTTTGAATCAATTTTTTCCGCAGTGCGGAAAGCACCATTTAAAAAATGACCATATAACATATAATAGATATATATAAGATATAATAATATAATAATAAAATATAATAATATATAATAAAAATATATAATAAAAAATAATATATAATAATATATAATAAAAAATGACCATGTAATGATAATATATAATAGATATATATAAGATATAATAACATAATAATATATAATAAAAATATATAATAAAAAATAATATATAATAATATATAATAAAAAATGACCATGTAATAATAATATAGAATAGATATATATATAGAATATATAATATATAGATCTAGAGATTTATTACAAAACTAAATGTAAATACCCACTTGTATCATTGTTAGAGAGCAATTCAAGAGTCTTATTTTTAGTTTTAGTACTGCGTTTAGTTTTAATATCCCCTGGTAGTGCGTACCTACTTCAACAATGTAACAAGGACATAAAAATAAATGTATTCTTTGTCCCCCACCCCCGGACCCATTCCAGGTCTATTTATGCCCAAAAATTGCGATTCTTGTGACTGTTTCAAAATTACTAAGTTGTGTGGATAGTAACACGTTTTTGGCAGCGTGTTCACATTGAACCGTGAAAATAAACACGAAAACTAATTCGATAAATTTCACAATGCCAAATCTAAGTCTCCCCGTTCGCCTGCGAGTGCAGGGGATTTGTCGGTTATGTGTCAATCCTAACACACGGTAGTCCGCCTGAGACTCTAAGCGGCCAAGCCTATCAGGCTTAGGTTACTTGTTCACCTGTGAATCCAAGCGAATTCAGTCCCCCGTTTTGCATAAAAGTCCAGTGGACATTGTCTGTCATGAGTCGACCTGAAAATCTCGACCATCCCTCAGTTCTATGAGTCCTGCCCTAGGATGGACGGATGAATGATATACTATCTATCAAAAAATGAAACGATATAATTTTTTATATAATCCTAAAAAAGGCTTATGCCAGATTTACCTCTCACTCAGACTATATCTGTCTTAGTTTTTTCTCCAATTAGCCATGGCTGATGGCAACTTGATTGCCATTCTGAACATAATTTGCACTTTACTGATTTTTTTTTTTTAATGTTTTTACTTTTATAACTTTAATAAATCAAATATTATTAACATTTTAAGGAATAAATATCAGCATATGTATATTAAACTGACAATGCACATTCATTTGTTGTTTTTTTTTGTTTTTTCAGTAAAGTGCAAATTGAGTTCTGGCCTTGAGAAGGCATAGGGGTTTTGAGCTGCACTCATGTTAATTTCTGCTCGTTTTGAGTTTGACTCGGTTATTTATTGTAATTTCTTTTCGTTTTGGGTTTCATTTATTTTTTGATGTTTATTTGTGGTAGTTTTACGCTTGGTAGATGATTTGATTCTATTTTTGTTCATTTTTTGTTTAATGAAGTTCTTTACTTTTCTTTGAAATCTACTACTACTTTTCTGAAAAACTTATTTTGTGGAAAAAGTTTTTTTTAATTAGTTATTAGTGAAGACGGCGGATGCAATGAAGATTTTAAAAGTAGAATAGCCTGCCCACAGTTGTGCCCACAGATGTTTGCCCACAGTTGTAAAAAGTTTGGAAGAATAGGAAGATAAATCTGTGCACTAGGATCAAAATATTGGAAGCTTCAGTGATGACAGTGGTCCAGGGGTGGTTCTGAAGCATGGGCACTCTGAAAAATGGAGTAAGATATACTAGTATGGAGTTTTTCTAAAAACGGAGTTAGAATATTGGAAGCTTCAGGGATGACAGGGTCCAGGGGTGGTTCTGAAGCGTGGGCACTCTGAAAAATGGAGTAGGATTTGCTACTCTGGAGTTTTTCTAAAACGGAGTTAGAATATTGGAAGCTTCAGGGATGACAGGGTCCAGGGGTGGTTCTGAAGCGTCGCCACTCTGAAAAATGGAGTAGGATTTGCTACTCTGGAGTTTTTCTAAAACGGAGTTAGAATATTGGAAGCTTCAGTGATAACAGTGGTCAAATATGGCTCAGAAGCATGGGCGCTCCGAAAAGCGGATAAAGATTTACCAGATATTTTCCAGAGAAATTGTCTACAGATTGTTTTAGGTACCCGACTGACTGACCGTATCTCAAACAGTAAACTGTACGAAAAATGTTGGTCAATCCCGGTTTCTAGGGTTAAAACGAGGGAAAGGTTGAGATGGCTAGGACACGTTCTGCGGATGAAGGATGACAGATTCCCCTTTTTTTTCTTTTCAGGCAACCGACTAGGGACTTGAATAGATTGGGATGGAGGAGGAGCGTGTGTAGCTATGTTGGCCTCAGGCAGCTTGGTGCTGAAGTGAGTTGTTAGTAATAGTGGTAGTATTATTTGTTATCATTATTTTTCTCACTTTGGAAAAGCTTAGAAGTTTTCAAGATACCAACAACCTTTTGTGTCAATTTTCCAGTCTTTTCTAATTCCTAACAGAAGAAAGTGAATAGCGAACAGCGATTGATAAGTCCTAGACTTTCAATTTATAGGCTTCATTTCAGCCCACAACGATAGTTGTGGGGTGAGCCTAGATATTCTAAAAAACAAAAAAAGAGCCTAGATATTCTGTTAAAATTCCATACAGTTAAGAAAGAATAGCACGGTGTTTCTTTTGAGAATTTACCATGAAGATTTTCAAATGTAAAAAAAAAAAAAAGAAAAAAAAAGCAGCGGCTAGTTAGACTATTACTTTACCTTTCTTTTCATTTTCGTATTCCTCCCACGCTGCTTTTCTCTCCTCCTCAGAAAGATTTTCATCCTCCTTGCTCTCCAAGAGGGAGTCATGCTCATGATAGGTTACAATTGTATCCTTGTGCGACTGTAATAAATCAGCTAGCAGCAAATCTTTGGGTAGCTTTGGGGTTGGTCGATTCTCGTTTCTGTCTGGCTCAAAGCTATACAGTTCCTGTAAATCTGCTGCAGAAAAGTGTCTTTCGATCTGCTGCTCGTCTACAACACGACATGCTAACGACTGCTTCACTACCTAGAAGAGTTTAAATCCATAAAAGTCTTTGCCATTAGACAGCTATTGACATATGCCTGCACTTACTTTCATCACGCTGCTATAAATTAGATGATGGTAGATGAGGTAGATGTCATAGATGAATAGATGAGGTAGATGTCACAGATGTATATAGATGAGGTAGATGTCAGGATGACAACCATTTAGGACTCTTTATTCTTTCAACTAGCTATAAATAATGTCCCAAAATTATCAGCCTCTTCTAAAAAAACAAAGCTACATATTAACAAAATCTGACCTAGTTTTTTTGGATTTTGATAAAATTGTGGACAGTTAAGCGTAGAATCAAATCTTAAATACAATGACTTTTTGAAACGTAATAAATTTCACGGGGCATTAATGACAGCAGCAAAAACAAATTCCTACCTTTAAAACAAGAAGTCCCATAATGATAATACAGGAGATACTAAGAAGAGCAAGGCTCATACTCAAGCTCCCTAAAAAAAAAACTGCTATCCCTCAAGACCGAACTAAAGGCCAAGGGAAATAAAAGAATTTGACCAAAAGGTTTGTTTTCATTTGGATTTCAACCCAAAACAGTCCCCCCCCCCCCTCAAGAATAAAAACCCCGGGAAAAAGATATCCCCGCCATATGCCTTAAAAAGTGGCTTTTGCACCAAATATGTAACTTTTCATGCGATTAAAGTTAGTTTCATCTACCCTAAGATCTCATTAGTTTCATCTATGCGAAGAAGTGTTTATTCCCTTTTAACAGAATTTCCATTAGAGTTTCAACTAGTTCTAACATCAAAAGATTTTACCAGAAGTGGAAAGCAAAAAATCTTCGTGCTTTTGGTGTTTTGTAGTGGGAAGTGACGAGTTAAAAAATAGACAAGAAAACCACAATCATCCTCTTTCCCTGGGGGCGGGAGGAAGGGGATCACTGGATCCCTGTGTACTGATGTGTAAATATATATTTACAAAAAAAAAAATGAGAAAGATAAAACGAGTTTAATTGAAATAAAGCAGTGAACAAAAGAAAAAAAAACTTTGAACAATAAAAAATCCGTATCGATACATACTTTCCCCCACACAATTAGACTCTAATGTAGGTAACCATCAATAAAGAGCATCCGTATATCTGCCAAGGTACTAATTCCCTCAAAAAGAAATTAAGGTAAAAGGAAAAAAGAGTATGTGTGTTTTAAATCCAGGATATAAGCAAAGCTAGGAAAGAATTTAAATCTAGGAAACAAATATAATATTTATTTCCAAAGGTTTTATCACAAGATCTAAGAGAGTGAAATTCACTTCCTGCATCAAGCAAAAATCAGAGACAACCGAAAAAAAAAAAAAAATGAAACTAAATTAAGAAAAATTGTCACAGGGCCATGTATATAATCGATCAAACGATTAGTTAAATAAAAAAAATTCAAAGAAATTAGTGAGATGTAGCATACAAAAAATGGCGTGTCCAAAAATAAGTAAAATATACCTTACATAATACATAGTGAACAGGGGCGTAGCTCGAGCATTTTTATTGAGGGGGGGGGGGGAGGGCAAAGGGGTCCACATACAAAGAGTCAAGAGGCATGGGCTATATAATATTTTTTTCAAATTATTGGGGGAGGGCAACTACCCCTCCTTGCCCCTCCCAAACGACGCCACTGATGGTGAATAAAGGGGGGAGGGGAGTTCTTCTGTATCTTTCTATATATGTATCTTTTATGGAGGTAAAAATTGAGATTTTTGTTCAGGCAGAGGTTACGTCCGATATCAAGAAACAAATTTGTTCTTATTTGCTTAACGGTAACCAAATTCAGATAATTGACGAATCATGGTCCCGATAAAGAATCCAACAATATTTCAATATTGTAACTTTTTTTTAAAGCACTGCTTCACAGCCGGGGGGGGGGGGCTCAATCACAGCTTTATCGCAATCTTGGTGTTTCAGAATGGGATAGCAATCCTATAGACAGTCAGTCAGAAATAGAACTATTTCAATATGGATAATTTTCCACCAAGTTTGCTTTAGATCTGATAATCTCTTCTTTTAGATGACATGATGATGAGAGTTAAGGAAACTCATTTGCAAATAAATAATTTCTTAGACCACAACACCTTTCCATTTTCAAATTTAAAACGAATGAAAAAAATATTACACCCACTTTTCTATTTCTCTACCGTCTTGAATACAACATTACACCATTTTTCTATTTGTCCACTGTCTTGTTTAAACGATTTAACTTGTTAAACAATAATAAGGCCGTTTTTTCTATTTTTTGATTGGCTTAAATTTGAAAACCTCCTTTGCGGAGCTCAAGTTCTGCCTGAAAATCCCAAATGCGCAAATAAGAAACTTGGTATGGCTTCTCATCAAGTTTAGTTGAGATCGGACAACCCCTTATGGTAGATGTCCAAATGGCAAGATTCATGAAATTTTAGCTCCCTTCCCCCCTACCTTCTAGTCGGATCGCAGCTGGAATTGTTTCAGTCGACCTCAGCGCCCCAGCTTTATATGAATACAATGATTAAGAAAATTCAATCAAAATCAAGAATTTCAGTAAAAAAAATTAAGAATTTGTAGTGTCCCAATTAACCTTTCCTGAATCATTTACTAGAAATGAAGGAGTACATAGCTTTCGATCTCAGGTCCGTAAAAGATGCTTTTATATTCTAAGGGGTCCGGATAATACCTTAGAATTTCGCTTTTAAAGGTAGGACTGCCCGGTTTTGCTTCTTGTTTAAAATTAATGTAAAAAACTTTTGCCACAAAACACGTTTTGCAAAGAAAAGTAAAGAGCTTTACTTTGTCAAAATGCGCAGAAATAAAGTCAAATAACTTTCCAAGCGTAAAACTATCAAAAATCACCATCAATAAATAAATAAAACCCAAAACAGAAATTACAATAGATAACCAAGTCAAATTCAAAATAGTACCTTGTTCTTATATAATGCATTATGAAATATTTACACAATACATTATAACTACACAAACACCATCCCAAATCTAATTTAGTTTAAGACATGCTTCATTCTATCAAAATGGTTTTACTTTAAATACGAACTTTAAAATAGCGAAGTTTACTTAAAGTTAAGAAAACAAAGAAGTTTAAAATATGCCTCACAGATAAATACTTTGTTGTATCTAATATTTTTTTTTTCTTGTGTGTCCTGTATTGCTCTGTTTTGCTTTGACGAATTTTCCGATAAAAATAACAATAACACAGAATAATAATACAGGGAATAACAACATAATGAAACAATATAATAAAAAAATAATAATACATATTATAATAACATAATAATAACATTTACAGTTCTTAGGAACATTATATCTGTAAATTTACAATTTACCCAGTAATTTTTTTTCTTCTTTCTTACTTTTTGCATTCTCTCTTTGTCTCTATTTTTTCTATCTTTGCTTGCGTTTTCATACTTTTTTATTTTTACTACTGTGGTTCATTACTTAATGTTTACTATATCATAAAAATATCTATTTTTTTACTATCTTTGTAATATATATCAACATTAGTACAACCGTTTCTATTAGTATTTTGAGTTATTCGTTTTTCTTTCCTTTTTATTTATTTTCTTAATGCTATGTCCTTTTTTGCTTATGCTTTTTTTTGCTTATGTCCTCGTTTTCAATTATGCTTTATGTCTCCTGATTAGAGTTGTTGGTACGTAATTTTTTTGATAATTTCTTAGAGTACACTGCTTTTCCATTTACGGGAACTTAAGAGAGAAAAATGTCTAGAGAGTTTGGTGTTCTTTTCTGTGTTACAGTTGAGCGGTATTGAAGAAATTTATTAAGATATGAGTTGTGTTTATTTGTTTGTCTTTTGTTCTTTTTTTCTTTCTTGTTGTGTTGTTTTGTCTTTTTCTTTATATGATTTAACTAAATTTTTTTCCTTTTTTTCCATTGACAGAGGCTCCTGGACGTGAAGTCGAAACATTCGGAATTTTATTAATTAATCTTTAGTTGTTGTTTTTGTTTTTAGTTCGTTCATCACTACTTTGTAATTAAACCCGTTTTTCTCTCTTAAATTCCCGTAATTTTTAGTTCCAAGGTTTTAATTTCCCAACGTTAGACGACAATCGTGTTACCATTCGACAGTTGTGACTCAGCTTCATTCCTCTACTGAATTGTATTTTTGAGATTGGCTTTGCGCTTTTCTTTAGATTGTAATATACGTTGAAAAAAAATTTCCTATTTTCAAGTAAGCTTAGATCATTCGCATTCCCAACTTCTCAATTAAATATACAATTAGATCAACTAATATATACTACAACCAATATATACTACCAATATAGACTACAACCAATATATATATATATATATATCCTCTTCAAGCATAAGCTAATCCATCGTTTATATATATATATGCGCAAGTTACAGAGGTGAGCTTATCGCCAAATTTTGTAGTTCAAAGCTAAAATAAACGTCAATAAAATTATAGTAAGTTATAAATAATAGTAATAAGCAATAGTAACATAATAATTACAGTGTTACATTATATTGTTACATGTAATGATATTAATGATATTATATTAAATGTGATAGTAAATAATTGTAATTATAATAGTATGATGTTGATTCCATAGGAAGAACAAGGTTTACTTGTGTTTACGGTGTGTTTACTTGTGTTGTGTTTACAAGGTTTACGGTGTGTTCATAATCTTAACTTAAAGTTAACTTTAAAGTAGGTTAACATTAAGTTAACTTTGTTTAAAAAAAAAAAACAAAGTAGCTTAATGACTAATGTAAAACGTAATAGTGTTAACGTAATATAAACGTTAATGTAACGTAAAAAAAGTGGACGTACGTGAGGTTAACAAAAACTGAGAAGCTTAAAAGTTAACGTAGAACATAGCTTAATGCATCAGTAATGCAACTTTGACACAACATACGTACAGAAACGTACATACAACAGAACGTAAAATTAACTTAACGTTAAGAAAAAGAAGGACGTTTAAGACGTACCTGTCGTTGATAAATCTTCTCTTCCATAGTTCCCTGAGCCAGAAATCGATAAACGTAGACAGGCTTTACTTGACCAAAACGATAAACTCTAAAGATACTTTGGATGTCGTAGCTGGGGTTCCAACTGGCGTCAAATATAATGACCCTATTCGCACCACACAAGTTAATCCCCAGGCCTCCCGCTTTTGTTGATATTAGAAAAAGTCGGGCACGGAGGTTGTCTTCCCTATTGAAACGGTTGCAAAAAACTTTTCTTTGGTCCGCAGCCATTGAACCATCAAGTCTAGTAATAAAATAGTAATATTATTTACGAAAATGATACATAGCTAATAGTATTTACTTATATTTGTATTATATAATATTTATGTTGGGGCTTCCTGACCCTTTTCTTTCTTTATTTAAGATAATTGACCAGTTTTTTTTCGTTAATAAATTTGCTTAGATTTGCCTATAATATAATTTTTAATTACAAGTCAAAGACCAGTTGCTAAGCCAGTAGTGTTGCAAAAAGTAAATATTGGGTCTAAAATTTATTTCTGTCTTCCTGGAAATGGCCATTGATAGTTAATGGTATTCAAAGTGTTTGATTTTGAAGCTGCCATTTATAAAATTGGCCAGGGTCAATCTAGGGTCCACCCCTACACCAAGATCTTTGTACAGAATTGATGATTTTGGTTTTAGTCCGTTTTCAGAGTTTATACGTATTTTTGAAGTGACCTTTGGGAAAATACAAGCGAGTTATTTCCTACAACCGTGTAAGGTATTTTCCACAAACCCAGACAGGGTAGGAAAAGAGTTCGCGAGAAATACCGTCATTAGTATATCAATAGGGGGGTCCGTTTACCCTTTTAAGAGATAACTAGAGATATTAGTGGTAAAACAGGCAGTGGCACCCTTGGCCCATAGTTTGGTCCTTTCAACCGTTCGATCACATTACCATATTCTAACGAGACCGTCAGTAGCACTAAAGCCTAAAGGCAACCAGTACGAACAGTGGTACCAGCGTTGGTCCTAGGTATAATTGTGGTGCCAGTGTTGGTCTTGCATATAACAATTTACAAATAATATTTATTTACAAAAAACAAATAAACCCCCCCCCCCAGGCCTCTTAATCTTTCAAATGCTTTTCCAGCAGACAAAAATTAGAAATCCATGAAAAAAAAAATAATTAACAATCACCCTTCATTCACAATGTCGACATTTTTCTGGATATGAATTATCCAAAATACCCCAACGAGGAAGTAGATAATCCTAGCCTAATTTTTCAAACATTTTTAAGTTTAGAAATATAAATCGTTACTTTACATCTGGGGAGAATTTTCCAGGGGGCTTTTCCACGAAGGGGGAGGGATTTTTCGTTGAGGAGGAGATTTCCACAGTGGGGAATCGTCTGCGGCGTGGGTGGGGTGGGGGGGGGGAAATTTCCGAAAGGATTTTCAACTATTAGCATGGAGCTATAATATATAGATACACTATCAATATAATATACAACTATAGCATATAAATACAACCACCGGCCACTATGGACAAGATTGATTAATAAATATAGTAGTGCAGGTACATATATGACAGCACCAATACTTTTTGAAAAACATAAAAGAGAATTTTTCAATAGTCTTGTTTGAATTATAAGCGAGTAAGTTAAAACTTATTCTCTACAACACATTTATACGTTTTTTCGTTCTTTTGTTAATGCGAACATTCGTCTTTCCCTCTTCATTGCCCCATAATTTTAAACAACAATATTAAATATAATAACAACATAATACACAACATATAATAAACAACAATTATGTTGTTACACAAGGATTTTCAAAATAAAAAAGTCAAACTTGAGTGTAAAAAGCGAAGGTTGAGGAAGAGGCGGCCCTCTCATATAATTATGAATTATTTCATATACTATGAATAATTATATATTATTAATATTATAACATAATTCATATTGTGTTCATATTATTATTCATATATAATCATATAATCTCATATAATATGAATAATTTCAGCTTGTTTTAAGTTTTAATGTTGGTCCTTAATTTCAGTTGAAAAAGCTTTTTTTTATTTTTTTTTTTAATTAAGCTGAAAACACTTGTTGGTTTTCTTTTTTACTAAATTTCTGATCGTTTTTCAAATTATATAAGGAAATGCCATGATTTCTGTTTTTCTCTTTCCTAGCTATGCCACTGTTTTTTTTTAATCGATCCTCCCCCCCCCCTCCAACCATCACAGCTACTACAATATACGCAGATCACAGTATCGACAGGAAAAAACTCAGCTGGGCACCCCCTCAGAGGCTTTGCCCGGGGTTAGTTTCCTCCCCTGTTAAAAAAAAAAAAAAAAAAAAAAAAAAAAAAAAAAAAAAAAAAAAAAAAAAAAAAAAAAAAAAAAAAAAAAAAAAAAAAAACACTCATTGAGATTTTCCTAAATAATTTCAACTGAAAGTGAGGAGCAACATTAAAAGGAGCTAAAACTATTCCGTGTATCAGGGGAGATGCCCCTTCCTCATCCCTGACTCTTTACGGTAAAATTTGACCTTCTGTTGAGAAATTCTCAATAACGGTCTGGTAGCAATAATGACTTGTTGGCTACCCCTTACATTTAGGATAACACGGGAGATAATACCAAACACAAAAAATATTAATTAAAAGTTGTTTTTTCAAATCAAAGTTAAGAGCAACATTGACTTGAGAAAAGCAGAAAATATCCAGTATATAAAGAGGGCCCCCTTAAGGGTACTCTTAATAAATGCTTCATCCTATGCATCATGCAATGCATATATTCTTCAAAATGAAGGGAGGTCAGAGGCTGAATCTGAGGCAAGAGGTTCGTCTGAATTTTCATCCAGTTCATCTGAAGCACCTCTCCTGGGCCTAAAGACACTTTATTGAGGCATTAGGCTCCTTCAAGGGAATTATATCTTGAAACGTTTAGATCTAAGGATAACAATATAAAGGAAAAAAATTCTTTAGAGCCAATGCTGGCATATAGGGCGTCAAGTTCTCTTCCTCTCTATCAATATCTCTCTCTCTCTCTCTCTCTCTCTCTCTCTCTCTCTCTCTCTCTCTCTCTCTCTCTCTCTCTCTCTCTCTCTCTCTCTCTCTCTCTCTCTCTCTCTCTCTCTCGACGTTTCAGCTGCTGTGTGTCTTTTACCGGGACGAGTACAAGCACTGTTTAGTTTACATCTAAACAATTTCACGAATCTAAGTGTTGTATTAAGTTTTGATATTCAGCAAGATTCCAGTCTTGGTGGCAATTATAAATATTGACTGTCTCTATTTCAGTTTTTGAATCCTTTGCCAATATGTAGTGTTTTCTATCGACGAAGATGAGTAAAGACAATTTATCTTATGAAGAAGAATGAGAAGAAAAATGAATGATTTATTTCAAAACGACCACTCACAAACTCAAATGAGTAAATTTGTGTCAATAAAATTAAATATTAAAAATAGCAGAGTCATAAGCTATAGAAAATGCTGTCATATTATCAAAAAATGACATATATATTACAGAGACAAACCAAACACTTAACCTTTTGGCACAAATCCAAAACAAAGGCACAAACTCTCAGTTCTGTCGACAGGACCGATAAATCGAAGGAAACCCAAGAGTATATGCCTGCTGCACTAAGTCTTTACTGGAAGATACTAGCTCCTATGAAAACACCCCGAAACTAGTTACTTTACCTAAAATAATCAAGTCCTAGCTTCCAGGATCCAAAATAGGAGGCATCATCTGAACCCAAACAATTCTTATCGTCTTCTATCTTCAAAAATTCTTCAATTACGTCTAACGTGATCAGTGATTGACTGAACACCAGTATTTTGTCACCAATTAGTTCACAAGCTCGGAGAATAGCAAACAAAAGGACAAGCTTCCCACTCAACTCCATTTTTGACATGTCTTCTTCAGGTACGAATTCATCCCACCTATAAAATACAACCCATGAGATATAGACATCATATTATCGAGAAACATCCAGACAACAAACATTTAGCATCTATAAATAAAAGTTCGAATAGGGATAAAATCCTTTTAATAGACAGTGATGATGATAACAGTGATAGAAGTTCATAAAAAAATACCAGATATTTCGGTCACATACGCAGTGACCGTCATCAGAAGTAAAACTAAACTAAAGCAATTTAAAACAATACTTTATACACAAAATCAAATAAAACTACATATTATTTAATTCTCTAATTCTTATCAAAGCAAAGGCGGAAGCTAGCCTCTTTGACCTTCTTGGATTCGGTTCATTAGCGTTCAATGATATAACATTTGGACGAAGGTCAACTACATTGGGTGAATTGAACTTTACTCTCTCAGATTTTAATAAATTATCATAGATAGATAGAGTTCAGCCCATATTCACCTGTATCCTGATTCAAAGCAATGTTCTTGAATAAGATTTTCTTTATTTCAAGAGTTTCACGAAAATTTTGCTTTAAACCCCGATCCCTAGAAATCAAAGAGACATTATAGAACAAAATAAAATGGTCTGGAAAATTGAAAATATGTTCTGAAAGGGCTTAAGTAAAATCTTCAGACTTAGAATCTTGCTTTAAAGGCGAAGAAATAGACTCTTTATGCTGTAACAATCTCATTTCCAAATTCTGGTTACTACGTCCCACATATGAGCTTCCGCAAGTGCACGGGATCTGATAGACCCCACTTTGTTGCCCCGATGAAGTTAGATCCTTCCCAGAATTTAGAAAACTACCCAAAGTATTATTATTCTTTAAAGCTACCCTTAGACCATTACTCTGTAAAATTCTTTTAAGTTTTTCACTTAGCCCGGGTACATGTGGTAAGGAACAAAAAACATCCTTCTCCCGAGTTGTTTCCAAGACTTCCTTAGAAAACCTCTAGAAAAAAAGAATTAGAGAATTAAATAATACGTAGTTTTATTTGATTTTGTATATAAACTATTGTTTTAAATTGTTTTAGTTTAGTTTTACTACTGATAACGGTCACTGCATATGTGACCGAAATATCTGGTATTTTTTTGTGAATTTCTATCACTGTTATCATCATCACTGTCTTTTAAAAGGATTTTATCCCTATTTGAACTTTTATTTATCGTCATGGAAAGGCAGTGTGGTCTCCGAAATTATCTACGTCATATTTAGCATCTATTGACGTAGTGACATCTATAGAATATTCATCAGACATCCAGACACGGTTAAATTACCCGTGGTCCTCCAAGGAACCGGCTTGTGTGAAGAAATTAAAATTATGTACATGCACAACAACAATACTATGTATTATGCGGCGTCATTGGGTTACATTAACACAGTAATACAACTTGAAAAAAAAAAAAAATCATGTCCATTAAATAAAACATGATTAAAGTATTTCTGGAAGGCTACATTCAATGAAAAAAAAAAAAAACACACAAAAACGTCCATGGTCCTCCTAGGAACCGACTTATTCTCTAAAAAATACAAATTATGAGCATGCATGACAGAAATACTATGTATTATGCAACTTCATTGGATTACATTAACCTGGTAATACAATTCTTATGAAAATAAAACAAAATAGGAATAATAATAATGTGAAATACTATGTATTATGCAACTTCATTGGATTACATTAACCTGGTAATACAATTCTTACGAAAATAAAACAAAATAGGAATAATAATAATGTGAAATACTATGTATTATGCAACTTCATTGGATTACATTAACCTGGTAATACAATTCTTACGAAAATAAAACAAAATAGGAGTAATAATAATGTGAAATACTATGTATTATGCAACTTCATTGGATTACATTAACCTGGTAATACAATTCTTACGAAAATAAAACAAACTAGGAATAATAATAATGTGAAATACTATGTATTATGCAACTTCATTGGATTACATTAACCTGGTAATACAATTCTTACGAAAATAAAACAAAATAGGAGTAATAATAATGTGAAATACTATGTATTATGCAACTTCATTGGATTACATTAACCTGGTAATACAATTCTTACGAAAATAAAACAAAATAGGAATAATAATAATGTGACATATAATGTGAAATACTATGTATTATGCAACTTCATTGGATTACATTAACCTGGTAATACAATTCTTGCGAAAATAAAACAAAATAGGAATAATAATAATGTGAAATACTATGTATTATGCAACTTCATTGGATTACATTAACCTGGTAATGCAATTCTTACGAAAATAAAACAAAATAGGAATAATAATAATGTGAAATAATTCCAATAAAGCGTACTTAAAGTAAGACTACCGTAAATGAAAAAAAAAAGATGGCTATTATTACATATTACACAAAATGTCGATGTCATCATCTGATCAAATATTATTTATAGGCAGCTATATGGTGGTGGGAGGGTCAAGTTCTTCGATCGCCCGCCTCTCACTTCTCCTAAACAAACGAATTATACAATAAAAACAGGAAGATACTGTATACAGTGTTTCCAAAAAGGGGAGGAGAGTGAGACACAGACCTGAAAAACTTCCTGTGTATTCCTGGTGCATAGTCTTCGATGTCATATATGTCAAAGATCAATAGTGATAAAATGTTGAAATAGTCAGCCTCCTAATATCAATCAAATTATATTGAGAAACCTGAGACCAGTTAGGTTTCTTACTAGTAGCGGGTACACGTTTGGCTATTTGGCAACCAATGAGAGCCCAGGAGACGATGGCGCACCTGTCCATTAAGGCTTTATAATTATGTACTCTTTTTCAGCTCTCTCTCTCTCTCTTTCTAGTCCTTTTTGCTTCATTCACGTTCCTACTTAAAAATATTTCTCTCTTTTCTATCGTAAATCTTCTTTCTGTTCTCCTCCCTCTTTTTCTAAGTGAGAAGACAGTTAGTGAGTAAGAAATGTTCATTTAGATTTAATCAAAAGGGTTTATGAAACGTGTTTAAAAATAGGTTGCAATCATCAAAAATATATTCTCTATTATACAATATTATTATATAAATATATATATATTCTAAATATATTATATAAATATAATATAAATATATTCTCAAAAATTAAATGATTAAGGCCACTTGGGTCAGTCTTTTCTTTTTTTAATGAGTCTCTATATTAATATATATCATCAATTAGTATATATAAATATATATCAAAGTTAAAACAAACCTGTTTAACCAAGTTGACTTCTTAACAGAGACTGGAGAGCAATTCTGCAGTATTTTGCACTTCAATGTATGAAACTAAAAATTTACAAAATATTGCTAGAACTTGCACTGCCAAATTTACTAGAATAATTTTACTATTTTGTTTTCACGGTTCAATGTGGGAACATTGACGAAAATTTGGTGCTGGCCTAAAATTTGAGACAACCCAAGGAAAATTTTTCCATCAAATAATTTTACAACTGACTTATTATTGATCGAAATCTTATTGAATAACTGACTAAAAATGAACTAAAATTATTGATAACGACAAACTGATTACAAAAACATATAAAAAACGCAACGAAATTTGCTTATATGCATTTTTGTTACTTTTTTACGATTTAAAGGGGGAAGGGGGTCAACCTAACCTCCCCCTGGATACGAACTTGCTCCAAGCAATGTCATTTTAATCGTTGTCAGATATTGCTCGTTATAAAATTTGACAATTGTTCATTATTAAATTTACAACAATTTTCGTCCAAAAAATTAACTCTATCGATTCTTAAAGCAGCTAAAACTTCTCAATCTGTTTGACACTGTATCTTTTAAGCTTAATTTTGTGATTTTTCACCACGCTTCTTTCTTTTTTTTTTTATTTTGGCGCCTGCTACTCCCAAAACTGCGTAACTGCATACGGGGCCTTTTTTTTATAAAAATTGAATTCGTGATTCCTCATTATTTATTACGACATATATGTTTGTGTAAATTTTCAATTTAAACAAACAAATATCATTTTTTCTGCCCTTGGTACCAGAGTATGAGTAACTTATAAGAGTGGCACTAGTGTCGACAAAAAACTATCAACACCATCTAGCCTTTAGCGAGTTTAGGCTTTTTTGGTGTAATAATAAGAACAATCAACTTAGTTAGTCAAATTTGTAAGATAGGGTGCTTATAAGTGTTTG
Organism: Artemia sinica; assembly: GCA_027921565.1. NCBI lineage: Eukaryota > Metazoa > Arthropoda > Branchiopoda > Anostraca > Artemiidae > Artemia > Artemia sinica. The sequence goes on along the minus strand of CM051273.1, from coordinate 48,055,935 downwards.
ATCTCAGTTCCTGACAGAAAAATGAATACAGTGCTTCAAAAATTGCATAGTGTCACTAAAAACTCGATGTTTTTGCTAACCATTTTGCCGACGATAGCGCCAGTTTCCACTCTTATAAGTCATCCACACGCTTTCCTTGGCATCTTAAAGTATCTTAAGGGAATTTTAAAGATTATCAACTTAACAAAATGAACTCTGTCAGAGGTAGGATACGCGAACAATTTTTGACAAAAGCTTAGATATTGCACTATTGAAGAATCTTGAATTTCAAAATCCAATAAACTAGTATCGATTATGTTAATTATAATTAATTATATTAAAAAATCCAATAAACTAAGGAAGGAAAACCTTTAAAACAATTACTAACCAGTGCTTATCTTCCTCTTTTGTTATTTCAAGATCATCCTCTTCAATTGGAGCACTTCCTTTGGAGGCGCGGGTCCTTGTCCTCCAATTTATATTAGGCAACTTGTCATCGTCAAGACACTGAATTTCGTCATCCGTGTCTTCCTGATCTGAATGATCGTCAATAAAATCGGCCATCTCATCTTCAGACTCCTCTTGCTCCTTTCGCAAATCTTGACGCTGTTTGGCTATCTAAATATAAAAATATAAAACATATATATAAAACATATATACTTATACAAAAATATAAAATATAAAACATATAAAACATATATAAAAATATATATATATATAAAAATATAAAAAAATATAAAAAATATAAAATATAAAAAAATTTTATATATAAAAAATATAAAACATATATATTTATACTTATTATGTTTTTATCTAAATATAAAACACTATTCAGAAGATGCCCATACCTTTTTTGAGGAACCGAAAATATAAAATTATAGCGGGAAGGCGTCATAACATCGAACCGTCAGGAGCCCGAACGTCATGAGCAGTAAAAAATCTGTCATAACATCGACAAAAAAATCCGTCAGAACCTCAAACCGTCACAACATCGAAAATTTTAAAACTTTATTTTTTGGGGGTTTAAGGGGGAAAAGGTACCTAGGTTAGGTTATTTATTTAATATAAGCTATACTTTACCCCCACCCCCTTCATGTGCAAACAGATAACCGAAATTTGTTTCTAAACTATTATATACTTATTACTATTATATAAACTTATAGATTTTTTTTAGATGTTATGACGGGTTGAGGTTCTGACGGTTCGATGTTATGACGTTTCGTGCTTTGTGACGGTTCGCCGAAATGGTAGCACCCCATTATAATCGTAGGAACTTCAAACTTCAAAACTTCAAAACCTCAAAACTTCAAAAAACTTCAAAACCGAAATCACTTTTTTTTAAGGTAGAAAATGTAGATAAGCGTGGCTATCTAAATATACTATTTAGATACTATTATTTAGATACAAGATACTATTTAGAAGATGAAATGACTTTACAGAAGAATCACAAACACAAAATTATACGCATAAGAACGTTCTAACTTCAACAATGATATTTTCTAAAATCATTTTTATAACGATAAATAAAAGTTCAAACAGGGATAAAATCCTTTTAATTATCCCTATTTGAAATTATCCTATTTTATTATCCCTATTTGAAATATCCTATTCCGAAATTATTTACATCATTTTTATATGGATAGACAATTCCAAGAGACGAGCCTGTCGGAAACCTAAACGTAAAATACTACTTAGAAGATGAACATTGCTCATGGAGGAAACACAAACACGAAATCATAATTATATTAGCACTGAAACTTTAACACTGAATTTTTCAGAAGTCATTTTTATGGGAGTTGACAATTCAGATAGACAAGGCAATTTAGATATAAGACACTCTTCAGATGATGAACGCAGCTTATAGAGGTCAAAACGAAATTAGTAACACATGAACGCTTAAATTCAACACTGAATTTTTCCGAAATCCGATATTTTATATTTGGGCATGATAATTTGGCTCAGGGATGGTAGCTGAAGTGCCAAGGAGACAGCTGAGCATTGAAAATAAGACACTTAGAATCATTTTTATTTAGCTCGAGTAATTGTTTTGCAACTGCTTTATTACTGTTTTTGTTTTCTTTGGTTTAATAAATACATATTTCTCTCTCAACATGCAAAACAGGCTGGAGTGAGTGCGTCGTTGCTCCAGAATGGCGCACAAAGAGAAGGCTACTTGTCCTACTTATATTTCAAATGATAAGAACAACTTTGCAAAATGCAGTAAATAGGATTCGATACTTTAAACATCATTTTATGAGCCTCAACGTCGGTAGACTGTCTCAAAGGTAAAGAGTCAATTAGCAAATTCCCCCAAGGGACTATTTATAACTGAAACCTATTGAAAATTTGTGATTTGACTATGAAATTTGATTGAAAAGACGATAGAATTCTGTCGGCAAAATTTTCAATAAAAGCGGGTTGCACCACAAAAATTCGAAGAGTTTTGAGCAATAATAGAATTTAAAAAATTCTGAACACTCGTTTCACCAAAAAAAAAAAAAAAAAAAAAAAAAAAAAAAAAAAAAAAAAAAAAAAAAAAACTGGAAATCTCCTTCTCCAATAGCCTCAATTACGATAGGTATAAAAACTATGTCCGGAGCCGCAAATTTCAGAGCACTGGCCGTAAAATACTCCGGGTATATTTACTAAAAGTCTGGATTGATCAAGCCGGCCTGGGACTGCGTCCATTTTAATACCTAAAGATGGTACGGCTCACGAGTGAAGAACATCATAGCTTGATTATAGGGGACAGGCATGCGATTATCCACATCAAGCATCCAGATCAAATGACATTTCTTTTGAGGTGATCTTGGGCATTTTCCTAGCAGGCACACTAGAATATTTTTAAGAAAAACCATTTCCTGAATTTTAAAAAGAAAATTCTGCTCCGTTTGATCGAGAAAACAAAATTTACACTTTCTAATGATTTAAGTTTCATTAAAACTAAATATATCTATCTCCAGCACAAAACAAGAAGTTACAAGGTTTTTCTCAGATTTCAGAGAAATTAGGTGTCGGCTTTTAGTATTCTGCTGTTTATTCGAATCACTTATCCAAGCTCTACAAGGTTGTGGCAAGACCGCCCAATCAATTCTCAATAGTTTGGTCACAAAAACTAAGAAAGTTCATAATGAACAAGATAGGCTGATTCTTTATGGTATCGATTCCCCTCAATAATAATTTATTTTTGACCCACTAACAATTATAAAAAAGTGGAGTAACAAAAGAAAATAAAAAGTAAAGACATACAAAAACAAAACACATGCAAAACAATATCAATATAAAAACTACAAATACAAATCAAAACAATCGCACAAGAGGATGAAAAGGACCCAACCGCTTGCAGGCCTCATCTTTTAACTTGGAGTTAAAAGAAATACTCCTGAACCCTATTCCGAATCCAACTTTAATCATTTCAAATTTACGGCAGATGAATGAACTAGACCTGAATACTTTTTTTAAGATACACAGCAACCTAGACCCGACCCGAGACTCTAAGACCCTAACGTAGACCGGAATCTAGCCAAGATTTTTGTTTTCAACTTTCAAGACACACAGCGACCAAGCCCTTCGGTGGTCTAGCCAATGTACCAAATCTCTTAAAATAAACTAACATTTATTATCAATCATTAAATTTTGTTAAATCTTAAAATGACAGCCCTTTGTTAACACTATCGTTAAATATACTGGAAAAAAGGAGTTCTGGAACCAAATTAGAATGGCCGTTAGATTAGAACGGAAAATTAGAACGGCCGTTAGATTAGAACGGAAAATTAGAACGGCCGTTAGATTAGAACGGAAAATTAGAACGGCCGTTAGATTAGAACGGAAAATTAGAACGGCCGTTAGATTAGAACGGAAAATTAGAACGGCCGTGCAGTCCATGAGTTTTTGCAAAAATGGAGAACTTCATCTTGAAGTTATTTTTATTTAATCCATATTTACAGCGTATTATCAGGAGCACAAATGGAATGGGACAATTACCCCCTAGATTTGAAAAATACCGTTTTTTTTTTGGTATTTTCATTAAAAAAAAAAACATAACTGCCCCCCCTCGCATTTTGAAAAATACCATTTTGTAGTATCTTCATTAAAGAAAAAAAACGAAAAACAAAAACATAATTGCCCTCCACCCAGATTTTAAAAAAAATACCCTTTTTGTATCTTCATTTTAAAACATCTGAACCTCCTCCCTGCATTTTCTTGAATTGGCGCCGTTGTGCATTGTACTTCAGTTTTTTTTGTTTTTTTTTTTAAACGAGCATAATATTACCACAAAAAATAACTTAAATGCTTAGCAAAATATGCTTTAGGCTCTGGCTAAAGGCTTTGGCAAAATAGGCTTTGGCTAAAGCCAAAATGCTTTAGGCTCTTGATGAACGCCAACTATATGATGAGAATTGTGTTTGGAACAAGTAGATACAGACTGGGGCAAAAGCTAGTAACATAGTTCAAATACCGATTTATTTTTATTATGTCTTATTGTTCTTCTATTTAACGCATCAGTTATATTATAGTAATAATACCAATAATAATTTTATTTTAGCCCGCTCATACAAAAAAGAGAAAGCGAAGTAACACAGAAGAATGAAAACAAGAAAAGAAAAATAAAATGGAAACAAGAGTGAAAGTAACAGAAAAGGAAAACAAGAACACTTCAGTGACAAAGAACAAAATTAAACAATAACCCAGCAGCACAAACCCAAATATGCGGCTTTGAGAATTACGAATGGGATTAAAACTATACACACAGACATACAGCTATCAAGCAACATCAGCAAGGTCGTATCCAGGATTTTTTTTTCAGGGGGAGGGGGGGGGGTACAAAAAACGGTACTTGTCGGATATTGGAAACAAATTAAAGAATTACGCTTAGGTTACAGCTCACAAAACCAGTTTCATAGCTACAAAAACATGTGATAGATACAATGCATTGGACTTAGACAGAATGCATTAGAATTGTATAATTTGAGCAATATATTTGCACTTTATGGGAGGGGGTGAGATTAGGTTACATTAAGTTGGGTTAGGTTTCCATAATTTTGTTTCTAAAATATTATGTAATCATCATGTTTTTTTCTTTTATTTTTCATTAGGATTCATTAGGAACTTTACTTTTTGGGTCTGTTTCCAATAACCGACAAGTGCCAAAAAAAATAAAATAAAAAAAAAAAACCTTAAAAGTGTGTTTATATTCATTTTTGCAACGTTTTTACGAGTTGGACAAACATTTCAGGGGGGAGGGGGTTCAAACACCACCCCCCTGGATACAGCCTTGAACATCAGTATAACATTCCCCGAAGAAAATAGGCAAGTACTAATTCACAAGATGAATTGCAGAGAACTGGAAAAGATTATTTGACAACATACTAGAACTGGCAATAGTTTAGAAAATTTTAAAAGGAATTTGACTAGTGCTGCTTTCTATGGTTTTATGAATGTTGTTTACAAGATGTCTGAGTTCTAAATTGCTATTTGTAAATTCTAAAAGCTATAAATCACTAAGACCGTTAAATTCTCAATTACTAATGAAGAGGCTCTAAATTAGATCACTACTACATTATTATAACTTACTTAGACTTAGGTCTAAGAGACGTAGAGACTTAGGTCTAATAAATCACTAAGACCGTTAAATTCTCAATTACTAATGAAGAGGCTCTAAATTAGATCACTACTACATTATTATAACTTACTTAGACTTAGGTCTAAGAGATTTAGAGACTTAGGTCTAATAAATCACTAAGACCGTTAAATTCTCAATTACTAATGAAGAGGCTCTAAATTAGATCACTACTACATTATTATAACTTACTTAGACTTAGGTCTAAGAGATTTAGAGACTTAGGTCTAATAAATCACTAAGACCGTTAAATTCTCAATTACTAATGAAGAGGCTCTAAATTAGATCACTACTACATTATTATAACTTACTTAGACTTAGGTCTAAGAGACTTAGAGACTTAGGTCTAATAAATCACTAAGACCGTTAAATTCTCAATTACTAATGAAGAGGCTCTAAATTAGATCACTACTACATTATTATAACTTACTTAGACTTAGGTCTCCCACGCCCAGAGGCGCGAAAGCCAACAATGGTAAGCCTCCAATTCAGCCTATCTTGTATCTGGGACCAGAGCTAATAATATAATAAACTAAATAATTAATGAGTATTATTACTTACCTTCATAGCCCTTGGATGAGTCCACAGCCTAGCTAAAGCCTGGAAATCAGCAAAGAGGCCTCTGCCTCTACCAACACCACCTTTACTGAGATTATCTAGGTAGTATCGATACATCTTAATCTGAGGCTCACTAAGCATTACTGATAAAACGTACTCTTGCTTGGGTGGTAGAAACGGAGTTAGTACATTGTAGTCCTTCCTTTGAACCGAACCTAAAAATGAAGATTAAACATAAAGAGAGACAGAGAGAGAGAGAGAGAGAGAGAGAGAAAGAGAGAGAGAGAGAGAGAGAGAGAGAGAGAGAGAGAGAAAGAGAGAGAGAGAGAGAGAGAGAGAGAGAGAGAGAGAGAGAGAGAGAGAGAGAGAGGAGAGAGAGAGAGAGAGAGAGAGAGAGAGAGAGGAGAGAGAGAGAGAGAGAGAGAGAGAGAGAGAGAGAGAGAGAGAGAGAGAGAGAGAGAGAGAGAGAGAGAGGAGAGAGAGAGAGAGAGAGAGGAGAGAGAGAGAGAGAGAGAGAGAGAGAGAGGAGAGAGAGAGAGAGAGAGAGAGGAGAGAGAGAGAGAGAGAGAGAGAGAGAGAGAGAGGAGAGAGAGAGAGAGAGAGAGAGAGAGAGAGAGAGGAGAGAGAGAGAGAGAGAGAGAGAGAGAGAGAGAGAGAGAGAGAGAGAGAGAGAGAGAGAGAGAGAGAGAGGAGAGAGAGAGAGAGAGAGAGAGAGAGAGAGAGAGAGAGAGAGAGAGGAGAGAGAGAGAGAGAGAGAGAGAGAGAGAGAGAGAGAGAGAGGAGAGAGAGAGAGAGAGAGAGAGAGAGAGAGAGCAGGAAGGGAAAGAGAGGGTGGGGTAGAAAGAGGGGAGAGGAGAGAGACAGAGGGGGGGGGGGTGTAGCATCAACCAATTCGCTTTTCAACCAACTTGTAAACCTTTGTCAGTGTTGTCCTTATATCAAATAATTACTAGCCGAATTATCTGTTTTATCAATAAAACCTATTTTTCTAATCAAATGCTCATTGAAATATACTTCTTTTTTCTAATTTTTGATTTGTAAATATGTAAAAAAAACAGCAACATACTTTTTTTGTCAAAGAAACAACATTGAAACTAAAACTATATACTTTTAATACTCTATGCTATGAATTATTTTCTGCAAAATTAAAGGGGTAAGAGTTGATCAGCCAATTCAATATCAAATTCATACAAATTTAAAAACTACATGACTTAATTACGTTCATACTCCAGAAAGCAGGAATGAAACCTTGTTCAACTCTCCCATGTGGCAGAACAATCGGCTCAGCTTTGGCAACAGGTGCAACCGCTTGGCAAGGAAGATAAATGTAGGCAAATTTGATTTAAATATATTAGACAAATATTTATATGCCTAAATTTTCCGTTTTTTCCACAATAATCCCTTGTCTACAAGATCATGACGCACAGTCTGAGAACTGATGTTACTTTGTTTCTGATATGCAACAATAAACATTATTGTACGACTATTCATGGCTAAAAATGGTATGCAGCATAAAGAGCGTTAGCGTACACAGGACCGACCCCAAGGGGGGGGGGGGCAGACCTCCTCCATTTCCTTGGGGAGTGAGTTAAAATCAGAAAAAAAAATGCATTTGTATGCCATTGTTTAATACTGTGAGGATTTTAGACCGATCTTTGAGAGGAGAAACAGGAAAAACTCCATCTCCAGGTTAGTTGGAAGGGCCCCCTCAGACCCAATTTGGTCCTGGACCCTTTTCAACTCCATAAACTTGTGGATTTTCTCAGCACCACAGAGAGCTTACTGAGCAATTTTGGTAAAAATTGATAGGAAATCTTAAACGTGTGAACATTTGGAAAACTTAACCAGAGACTAGTTTAAAACAAAGAAAGCCGATAATCTCTGATTAATTGTTAAGCAAAACACTGTCTATTCAGTGTATATATAGCATAGATAATATTCATCCTGTGTCGGCAAAGATTTCAATCAAGGCAGTTAGCACAACAGGAAACCCCCAAGGCTGGCAAATTATTCAATGATACTTCTTTTGAGCTCATTTTTAATGTTTTTCAAGCAGGTATACTACAAAATTTCTAAGAGACCGTCCTTTCCTTAAAAGAAAATTCTGTTCCGCTTAATCGAAAAACAATTTTACAATTTCTAATGTAAGTTCATTAAATCTAAATTCTCTATCTCCGACAAAAAAAAAAAAAAAAAAAAAAAAAAAAAAAAAAAAAAAAAAAAAAAAAAAAAAAAAAAAAAAAAAACCGGAGAAGTTAAATGCTTTTCCCAAGATTTCAGGGATAGTAGGTGTCAGCTTTTAGTTTCCTGTCGTTTATTCGGATCTCTTGTCAAAGCTATACAAGTTTAACAATACGTCCAATCAACCTTGAACAGTTTGGCCACACAAACTAAAAGGTTTATAATGGACGAGATAGGGTGATCCTTTAAAACAACAATATAAACATTAAAATTACGATATTTTTTGAACGTTACAACGTCAAAAGACAGCTACCGTATTGGCATTTTGACTGACACACAAGGGCGCATCCAGGACCTTTTCGGGTTGAGGGGGGGGGGGAGGTACAAAAAACAAAGTAGCTTCAATCGAAGGTGGTTTTATCGAACGACCTTCAGTTGTTTAACCTCTAGTTAAAAAATAGCACTTATTATGGCTATGAACAAACAAGGCAAGGATCGTTCGAAAACAATGTTAGTGTATGCTTGTTTAGGTGAAACTTGAAATTAATGATCCTTATGATTCATGCAGGGTAATTTTAAAAATCAACAATTTAAGGGGGTGGCAGACATCACTCCAAGATAACGCGAAATTCCTCCTCCCTTGAAAACCAACACCTGAAAAGTCGCTTTTTGCACTTTATAAACAACCTAAGAAAGTTGAGAATTAAAGAGGAGTTGAATAGCTCACCTTCCATCATGGAGTGAAGGACATGTGCTCTCCTCTTCATTATTAAAAAGAGGAGTTGAAAAAGAATTAAAAAGAGGAGTTGAATAGCTCACCTTCCATCATGGAGTGAAGGACATGTGCTCTCCACTTCATTATTAAAAAGAGGAGTTGACAAAGAATTAAAAAGAGGAGTTGAATAGCTCACCTTCCATCATGGAGTGAAGGACATGTGCTCTCCTCTTCATTATTAAAAAGAGGAGTTGACAAAGAATTAAAAAGAGGAGTTGAATAGCTCACCTTCCATCATGGAGTGAAGGACATGTGCTCTCCTCTTCATTATTAAAAAGGGGAGTTGAAAAAGAATTAAAAAGAGGAGTTGAATAGCTCACCTTCCATCATGGAGTGAAGGACATGTGCTCTCCTCTTCATTATTAAAAAGAGGAGTTGAAAAAGAATTAAAAAGAGGAGTTGAATAGCTCACCTTCCATCATGGAGTGAAGGACATGTGCTCTCCTCTTCATTATTTTCACATCACTCTGAGTTGCATCAGCACTCTGACCATTCATAATCGGGTTGACAAATCGATTCAAAAACTCCTTCTTGGTTCCAAGTAGATTCGGCTTGACAAAGTTAATCATACAATGATATTCCTTTAAATTGTTCTGCAACGGTGTACCAGTTAAAACAACCCTTCGCTTTGTTCTAATGCGTGTTATTGCTTTACTGAGAGCAGAAGATTCATTCTTTAAAATGTGCCCTTCATCGCAAATGACAATATCAGGGCCCGGGTTGACTAAAGTCTTTTGAAACGTTTGTTTATACGCACCTTTGATCTTTTTATTCACGTCATTTGTATATAGCCGATAAGCATCATAGCCCATTACCATCACACCCCCAGTGCGGAACCACGCATCCAGTTTTATTTTACGCATATTGTTCTGCTTGGCACTTGCCAGTTCATAAACCTCAATTTCTAATTCATCTTTCAGCCAAATACTGAATTCATTCACCCAGTTCAATACTGTGCTCACAGGGCAGACAACAAGAGCAGTCCTAGTTTTACAATTTTCGTGAGAGAGTAGGGTATGAACCAAGCTAACTACTTGCAATGTCTTTCCTAAACCCATACAATGAGCGAGAATACATCCGGAGCCTTCACTTTTTTGTGCCATTTCTACAGTTTCATAGCAAGCATCCCACATAAACTTAATTCCAGAGGCTTGGTGAGGTTTTAAATTTTCACATATTTTAGGATGAACTGTGACAACCTCCTCTTTAGTTTCTGGGTCAAAATCAAGCACTAGTTTGGTAATCTTTTTATTTGCGTCGGCCTCGGGGCCAGCAAAGACTTGATTATACAAGCTTTGCCTTTCGGCTATTCTTCGAATTCTTTCCTTCTCTTGCCGTGCGGCTTGACGGGTCTCATCCTAAAAAAATGGTAACGATCATCAATATAGATTAGGCTTCTCAGCTATTTTAATCATCAGTTAAAAAAAAAAAAAAAAAAAAAAAAAAAAAAAAAAAAAAAAAAAAAAAAAATTCAAGGAGTGGTTAGGAGACACCCCCTTCAAAATTCAAGCTCAAATAAAATATGACAACTTATGTGGCATGATCTGGACCATATGAAAAAAGGTAAAGAATAGGCCACTGGATTTTGCAGTCCCTACCGGTGGTGCTTATCTCCGTTGCATGGCCCTTCAGCCAGGAAGTGAAAGGGAGGATGGGGGCCAGCCATTCTATGCTGTCGCACACCCTTCCTGTTTACCTTTCCCAGATTTATTCAGGTACCCATTTAGAGCTGGGTCGACTCTGGCTGAGCTTACGGTCACCCCACGTTCCAGACCGAATAACCTACGACACCAGGACTCGAACCTCTGTCCTCGCGGACAAGGATTTCAAGTCTAGCGTGCTAACTACATTTGGACCACATGCCAAAAATTCCTGAACCATGAAGAATCTAATGCAAAAAAAAAAAAAGAAAAAAAAAGAGCACGGTCCAGGCAAAAAAAAGGCCCACGTCAAAAATATCCTTTCTGATAAGCTTGAAACTTTTGCCCTTAAGTCCTTAGGTCAAGAGGACCCCAATGCACAAAAAAAGGGTTTTACTACCTTAAAATGACTAGGTTTAATTCTTAATATCGTTCATCAACATGCAATTTTTAGTTGGTAATACAGCAGAACCATTCTGTATAATAGTTACTATAATAGAACGTTTCTATAGTAGAACGTACAATAGAACGTTTTCAAAAGAAGACATATAAGCCTTAGCTTTTATCCTCCGCAAAAAACAAGCGGCTTTGCGATGGCCTGTCTACAGCTGTAACTTGCGCCATCTGGACAGGATACTTATATCATTGGATTCATTAAATTAACATGTATCTATTTACCAGGGAAGGTGTCATCATTGGACCATAAATAGGGAAGGAATATCAGAGGGAAGAGGAGGAATGTGACAGAAAAAAAAGTGTAAAGGCCACCCCATGAATAAAAAAATGTCTGAGAAGGTGGTAAATCAAACACACTGCTACAAGACAAAACTTCCTAAAGATACAAATCACACATCCCTTTTAGCACCACAAACCTTACAAATAAACGATCCTATGGATACATTATAGGCCACCCCATGGCCACCCCATGAATAAAAAAATGTCTGAGAAGGTGGTAAATTAAACACACTGCTACAAGACAAAACTTCCTAAAGATACAAATCACATCCCTTTTAGCACCACAAACCTTACAAATAAACGATCCTATGGATACATTATAATAATACTCCGAGATGTGGGGGTCCCTCTCGAGCCCGTGGTAGTACTTATCCCCCCCCCTAAAAAAGGTTTCTGGTGGCACTCTTGAGTATATGTGTATCCTTCGACTGGATATTCTTGTGATAAGACGCACAGCGAGACTGTTTTCGATTAATGATAAATTTTATAGAGTAAGAGATATACATTTTTTCATTCTTTTTTTTAATATCTCAAACAAATAATGCCTGTAATATGTATTACACTGAATCCGAAAAATACGATCTTACCCTTTTTACCTAATACTATTTACAACCTAAGTAACCCATACAGAGAATTCCAATATTCATTCCAAATATTTCGATCACATTCCAAATATTCCGGTCATCCCAAATATGAATGACCCGAAAAAGTATTTATTTCGTTGTGTATAAATATGGTAGTTTCGATTTTATTATTTTATTATCTCTACTGATGACGGTCGCTGTATATATGATCGAAATATTCGGACTTTTGTGCCTGTTTTTTCACTGCCTAAAAATGGATTTATCCGAATTTGAACGTTTATTTGTTCGTCATAGAACGGCAGTGTAGTCTAAGAAAAGGATACCTAATTTAAGGTGTTTTGTCGAAAATATAAAATAGATAAATAAAACTGCTCAACAAATGAAACAAAGCAGCGATCTACTTAAAAACATAATTGAAAAAAAAATAAATAAAAATACTAATTAAAATATCAAGAATAGCTATTACAATTATTATGATAGATGGCTATTATTATGGCTAAAATAATGACCCTCTTTTCCTTGATAGAGCTCTTCAAGATGAAGATCCAATTTTTTCCCCTAACATTGTAACGTTGACCCATCTCTGAGACCCCTAAACTCGATTACCTTGGAAACTTTTTTTTTTCATAGGGACAATTTTACTCTGAGGGGACTAGTCATTTAAATAAGCATTAGAACTTTTCTTTTACCATTATCCGTTGTTTGCTCTTTACTAACAATCCTGAAAAAGGGCCCTATGGTTTGAGGAAATACGACCAAAAGGTGTCCCACTTTAGAGCATGTTGACACCTTAGAGACAAAAGGACTAAATTGATTAAATCCAAATGGTTCAAGCATTCCAAGAAGTTAAATATACATCACATAAATGGTCAGAGGCCGTAAGTATTATAAACTTGGTTGTAAGCATTTTGTCAGGCCATAATTATCAGTATTTTTCAGTATTAATTTATCTGAATTGCTTTACCTGGTGGTGTTTATTCTTAATTATTTTCCATTTATGTATCACATAAATGGTCACAGGCCGTAAGTATTATAATTATCAGTATTTTTTCAGTATTAATGTATCTGAATTGCTTTACCTGGTGGTGTTTATCCTTAATTATTTTCCATTTATGTATCACATAAATGGTCACAGGCCATAAGTATTATAAATTTGGCCATAGGCGATTAATAAGGCCATAATCATTAATTTTTTTGTCGATATTAATTCATCTGAATTGCTTTACCTGGAGGTGTTTATCCTTGATTATTTTCTTGATGTTCTTTCGGCCTTTTGGATCTTTAGATTTATCTAAAATCTCAACTTCGTCGTCAGTCGAGTCTGGACTTTTTATTCTCTTCAAACGTTTTCTAGTGTTCTTCTCTTCGCCCTTATCGCTGAAGTCAGACTCATCAGAGCTTTCTTTTTTCTTCCTCTTAATGCGTTTCTTTGTTCCATCAACCTCACTTGAATCTTGAAAAAAGCAAATAAGAAGGTTAGAACATCAGAAATGTCTCAGTTTGGATCACGTAAGGCCAAGTTAAATCAAAATAGTTCACACTATGATATATATTTTTTAATAACTTTATAATTTTAATTATAAAGTTTTATATATATATATATATATATATATATATATATATATATATATATATATATATATATATATATATACATATATATATATATAATATATTTATTATAAATGAAAAAATAGTTCACTCGAATCTTGAAAAGAGAAAATAAGAAGGTTAGATCAACTTCTGGTTGTTCCAGATTACCCATTTTTATTCTTTTCTTCTCTAATTGGTGAATCAAATATTTAAGGTGTTAGCATATAATAACAGCTCATATTGTTTTCAATTTCAAAAAAAAAAAAAACGCTCCTAATTTGATAGTCTGAGTTTTGAGAAAATAATATTTCAAACTAAAACTTACAAAAGCTTATTTTTCCGCCTTGTATTGCACAGACAAAACCTAGGGACACCATCCAAATTGGATAAAAAAATTTTCCATTTTTATTTTATTTGCTATTATTTGCTGCTAATTATTATATACTTTAGGTAAAATTTAATTAAAATGTTTACTTTGAGTAAAATATTAATTTAAATTATTACTTTGGGTAAACAACTTACTTAATCCAATAAATAAAATCTTAAACAAATGAAACTATTTTGAACCTAAGAGAATCCTTACTGGAGCATCTCTCGTGATACGAATTAGAATTAAACATAAATCAAGGTTAAAAAAAAAAAAAAATAATAAAAAAAAATCTAAATTACCCTCAGTGGCATCAATGAGGAGTGAGAGCAAGGGGCAAATACCCTCTTAGATTTTGAAAAATCACTTTTTGGGTGGATATTTTCATTTAAAAATGCCTTCTTGGTATTTTCATTGAAAGAAAAAAAAAATAAAAAAAAAACAAATCCCGCTCCTCGTCTAAAGCCACGGAGGTGGCATTAATATTAAGGAATATTAATATAAGATTAACCCATTTGAGGTTAATATCTACTAGTCATATTAACCCATTTCTCACATGCCTACAAGATCACTCATTGTGCCAGACAGCTAATTTTCCAACTAGGTATCGAGATGGGCGAACCTCGACAGTTCTTGACCTTGTATTAGTAAGAGACCCAGGAACAATTGTTAGTATCAGGCCTGAACCGCCACTTGGAGCGAGTGATACACACTACAATTGCTTGCCGGCTTAGTATTTCTTACGAAAAATCAGTATGTAAGAATTGTGTATACGAATTACAACCAAGTTCGGCAAGAATTATCAAGAAAAGATTGGTCATTCCTTGAGAATGCAGATGCTCCTGAATCATGGAGTAAAGTGAAAGAGATTCTTGTATCATCTTGTGACAAGGCCATATCAGCAATTTTTAAGAACCGGCTAAGAAATGCTACTTCTGCTTCTAGTCTACTAGTTTTACTAAGGGTGAGGGTATTAAGACAAAATTTTCAAGAAATGTTGAGGGAGATGTTGAACTGAATCAAAATACACTATGTGCAGGTAGGCAGTCAAAAGGGTATATCAAAAAGGGTACAATCAAAAGGGTATATCAGTAAAATGTCAGGAACGGCTTAGAATATTAAGTTGAAAATTTTTAGGACATAGGGATGGGGTGTTGAACTAGCAAAAAGGCACTATCTGCTTACTATCACTGTTAATTCAACTACTGCTACTGTTATAATTACTAGTATTACTAAGGCTAAGGATATTAAGGTGAAACTCTCCGGGGATATTGAGGGGGACATTGAACTAAATCAAAGCTCACTACGTACTTGAAGGTTGCCAAAAGCATGTATCAGCAATGTCCCAGGAATAGCTTAGGGATTAAATTGAAACTTTCAAGGCATCTTTAGAGTTTGTTGAGCTAACCCAAAAGGCACTATATGCGTACTGCTGCTAATAATTACATGGATCCATAAGCCAAAAACTCTTCATTTTCTCACCCGTGATATTAAACTGGCAATCCAAAAAAAAAAAAAAAAAAAAAAAAAAAAAAAGCAGTGGAAGAAACATAAAGATATGCCAACGCAGGTAAATTATGATAGATTTAAGCAACTCCGTAATAAGGCTCGACAGCTTTCATGAAAACTTACAAGAGAGTATGAAGAAGCAATTACAGATGCTTCCAAAATCAAATCCCAAGAAATTTTGAAGGTATGCTTCCCCGCAGAAACCCTGAAAACACTCACTAACTGAGCTTTTTGTTGATGCAGCATCTATTACCAGCCCTAAAGAAATGGCTGAGACACTGAACAGTCAGTTCCAAAAGTATTCATTACCCCAGATACAGATCCTCTTCTCAATCAACCCAAGCATACAGTTGATAAACCAATGTCACCAGTTACTGTCAGTAAAGACGGGACGTTGAGGCTAGGATGAAAAATCTATACCAGAACAAATCGATAGGATCTGACGAAATACACCCTAGGACATTAAAGGAAGTTCATGCAGAATTGGCCTTGCCTCTTGCAGCACTTTTCCAAAAATCCCTGGATATAAGAGACAGTGCCTCAGGACTGGTGGAGTGCTAATATCGCCCCTGTCCATAAAGGTGGCAGCCGATTAGACCCATCAAATTACCACCCTATTAGCATTACATCCGTTGTTGGGAAAATTCTGGAAGGAATAGTAAATAGTGCCATTGTCAGGCACCTCACCACCAACAATCTTATTACGCAGAGTTAGCACGGATTTAGATCAGGACGATTTATTGATACAAATCTATTAGACGCGTAGAATTTTATCACAGAGCTCCTAGATAGAGGAATCCCCGTAGACCTCATTCTCCTAGAATTTTGCCAAAGCATTTGACAAAGTATGTCATTGTCAACTACAGGCAAAATTAACTGCAATCGGGATAAGCCAGGAGGTTGTTGAGTGGGTGATGGCATTCCTGAAATATAGAAGGCAGAGCGTAAAGGTGCATGGAGAAATGGTCAGGTATTTTCCTCAGATAGTACTGAAGTGAAAAGTGGAGTCCCACAGGGAACGATCCTTAGTCCAGCATTATTTAACATCTATATCAACTACCCCCCCCCCCCCCAATCTGTCAAAAATAAAATGAACCTGTATGCCGATGATTCAAAAATCATCAGCCCTGCAAAAACAACCGAAGAGCAAGCCTTATTACAAGCTGACCTAGACAAACTCTCTGATTGGGCAAAACTCTGGAGGTTAGAATTCAACATTAACAAATGCAGGACAGCTCATTTTGGCAGAAAGAATGTGAGGGGTTATTATCACATGTGTGGAATAGATGGTGCTGGGCAAATGATTGGTTCCTCCAATGCTGAAAGAGACCTGGGTATACTTGTGGATGATGAACTGAAGTTTGACAAACATGCTCAGTCAGTTGCCTCCAAAGCGCTCCAGACCACGGGAGTTGTTAAAAAGAACGTTCTGAAGTAGGTCACCAAAGCTGATGTCAAAGCTATACAAAGGACTTGTTTGACCAAAACTGGAATTTGGTATGTGTATGGAAGCCCATTAAATAAAGGCGACAAGAAAAAACTACACTGTCCAAAGGCGAGCAACTAAATCAATAGTGTTTTAAAGGCCTGGACTACCCATCCCGCCTGGAGAAGTTACAGAGTCCTACCCTCTCCTATCGATGGATGCATGGGAATTTCATCCTGGCGTACAAAATACTACACACTCAGTCCTTGTAACCAAATATACTTGAACTTGACCCGTCAACAAGAATTAGAGGACATACCAAGAAGCTGTACTGCAAACGAGCCAACACCAGAATACAGAACAACTTCTTCCCAAAAAAAGTCGTGGGGCTCTGGAACTCCCTAAGCGAAGGAGCAGTCATAGCCCCTAGTGTGGAGGTCTTCAAGGGAGCTGTGGACGAAGATTGGCTGTCCAAGCCATGGCTTCGAGAATGGGATGCAGCCAACACGTTGGCTCAACATCTTGACTAACCAGCAGGTAGAGGATAATTCCTTATTTGCTGGACATTGCGATTTAAGGTAAGGTAATTTAAGGTAATTAAAATGGCAATTTCTTTTTCACAGACATGATGTAATTAATATTTATTTTATTTAAAAGAATTAGACTTTAATTTCGAACTTATATCCTATGTTTTTGCATTTTTCTATCAAGCCTTTGCCTGTTTGTTTTTTTTTTTGTCACATTTGTAGCCATGGTCCGAAGGGATTTGGTGCCAATAAATAAATCGATCTATAGACGGCATTAAGCTAGAATCTGCGAAAATAGTTATTAACATACATAGGAACATGATCGAGCGGTCAATGAGACTGTAAAACGGCAATAAACGCAGAAAAATTACCTTTACACTATCGTATTTTGAGCAAATATTCAAAAATTGATCCTAAACTATTCTCCATAAATCCACTGTCACGGGTTAAAGATCCCACGATCTGTAGCCCCCCCCCCCTTCCTCCTCTGGCGGGATAATCCAAGGCCAGAGCGTCACTTGGGCTTTACCGGAAACATTTTGTACTTTGGGTAGTGTGTTTTTATTTGTTGTTATTGTTATGTTGTTGTTATTGTTATGTTGTTTATTTGTTGTTATTATTAAGAGTTGTTATTATTAAAAGTTGTTGTTATTAAAATGTCGTTATGTTGTTTATTTGTTGTTGTTGTTATGTGTTTTATTTGTTGTAACATCAACTTAACAAGAAAATAAAATCACAACGCTAATGAAGGCTTACAAATAAGAATGCTACCATAAATAAGAATGGAAGTAAAATACGAGAAGCCTAATTCACTACTTTAGAAATCACATTCTCTGATTGAATCTTCATGATCAAGTGATGAATGAGACTGTAAGACAGCAATGAAGACATGTAAATGACCTTCAAACTATCATCTGTTCCCACCATCTCTCATAGTTTGGACATGCTTGCAATGCAGCCTCCTCCCTGGATAGAAAAAAAAAAACACCACAACAGTCAGACGAAATCCTGGCTGAATATAAAGAAAGCTGTCTTTGAAGCAGTTGGTGGTTTCTGTCATCAGGGTCGTTGATGGGGTACCTCCTGGCTTGAAATACTATCCCCATAATGAGGATGGTGATCAGTAGAGTTTGACCGTTTACAACTGTTTAGTACAGACGAAAGCTGCAAATCAGCTTTCGTCATCAACCACAAGTATAAAAGTAAGCATGTATATTTTTAATTAGCAAGTAAGTAAGCAAGCAATTGGTATTTAAGCAATTAGCATTAAAAGTAAGCAAGAAAGTAGGTGCATTTTTTAATTAGGCTAATTAGCTCATTAGGCTTTAATTAGCTCAGTTTACTTTTAAAATATTTTGCGCTATGCATGGTGCTCAGCTAAAGCTTGTTGCTCAGCTAATGGGATCAGCTATCCATGAAAAGGTTGGGCCTGAAGCCCACCATTTTTTTATTTTTAGCTTAACAGATAAAGCTAAAAGGCCACAATACTGAACTACAGTAACGCCAGAAGGGCGGGAGGGAGAATAAGGGGTCGTATATTTACGACAATAAAGACTTAAGGGTTAATCAAGCACTCTGGTACTAAAACTCCTAAGATGTAAAAAAGGGAACTTTGATTCTCCCTTATTGTCTATGCCACCACGAATCTTCCCATGCCCACAATTATAGATCTCAATCAACTTGTTAGGACATTCTAGTTGCCTTTGCTGGCTACGGTACCCTTGGCACTGCTGTCAGAACGGAACCTGAGACCCGTATTTAGTAAACTGTTTTGTTTGAGCTGTTGACTATTAAGTCGACCTTCCTGATTCCCACGCGAATTTCTCAGGCTTGCCCCTAACTTGCGGAAATTATTTTTTCAAGGGGTCCCATCAGTTAACGTAGTGATCGTTATGTTCGGTTCCTGGGTATTCTTTTTGATGAAAATCTTCGTCAGGCATCATCTTAGTCATATTAAAATGAAGATATCAAGGAATCTCGGAATTCTCAACAAGCTCAAACACATTTTTCCTGAGTCAACTCTAAAAATTCCGTTTCAAAGTTTAATTCAATCTCATGTCTCTTACTGCTCAACATTTTCTTGCTGCCAACATTTATTCCTCTTCTAATACCACACTCTGCGGTATATGACAAAGCTAGGAACCTTATCCTTGAAACAAGTAGTTCTATTAATAAGCCGTAACTTGATTTGATTTCAATTTGTTGTCTCATGTATGTCTTTCGTTTTTCTTCCTCACGGATGTTCCTGCGGCCCTTAAAACTAGACCGCCGTAAATATGACAATATTCGGATTCCATTCAGTTCATCAGTGACATTAGACTTCAACGACTGCTTGTCAGCATGCCTAGAATACTTTCTGAATTGGCTAGAAAGTTTCATTCGTTTGATGTCTTTAAAAGAATTGTAAAAAAAAAAATTTAGTCTCCAGATGATTTATTTTTTAATTTACTTTTTTAATATAATTTTTCTTTAATTCCTATGTGTGGTTCCAAGTTGGAATTGTGTGTTGTTTTGTTTATTTGGCAAGGTACTTTGCTTCGGCTTAGTTTTAGCGAGTAGTTAGTTAGTTCAGACGTTTGGGAATTCCCATTCTCCCTAAGGGAATTTCGATAGGGAGTTTTGTAATTCCCATTTAGGAGTTTTGTAATTCCCATGAGTATGGTTTGGATTGTTTCTTTTTCTAGCTTTTCCGTACGGAGGGCTGAAGTGATTGGGAATTTGTGGCGGTATTTTTGAAATTTGAAAGACATTTCGATTGTCAGGCATCATAAAACACCCAATTTGATTGCCCATGTACAGAATTATCAACTTTTGTATGGTGCTTCAAGTTCAGACTACAAGAAATCTCTACAAGCTAAAAAGCAACTTCCAAGTCTGTATCTTCAGTCATGACTTCTGATGTTTGAATATTTTGCCAATATTTGCAATTCGGATACGTGTGAACATTCTCCCTATAGGAAATCCCATGCGTTTTCTCCGAACGTCTGAACTAACTCTTAGTGGTGGGTAGCTGATTGGTATTTTCCTTTTCTTTTTTCCTTTCAGCCCTTTTCTTATTTTCCTTTTCAGTCTGTACCTATGTACATCATTTTTCTCCTTTTTTTACCAGCATTTTCGGCCATAGAGCCTTACGGGAGGGGGGGGGGGGTATTTGATGTTTGATGGTATATTTTTGCTTTTGTTGGATTAAAAAAGCCGTATTTTCTCCCTCCAGATCGGTTTAAGATTCAAGTCTTGTGATAGTATGTTCCAGATATTTAGATACATACCAGAATCCAGAATTAGCTCTTCGTCACTTTTTACTTTCTTTTTCTTTTGTTTTGGTGTGGCGAAATCGCTGCTATCACTATCAGAGGTGTTTAACAACTCTTCAATTTCTTCTTCTTTCTTTACTTTCGGTTTTTCGTTTTCAGGATCTGAACCAACTTTGTTGGGTTTCTTCTTTCTTCCAGGACCTTGAACAAAAGAATAAACCCCATAAAATGACAGATTCTGGAAAAGTAACCATTTATAAAAAAAATATATGCTATACCTCACAAAAAAAAATTCACATACCTCACAATCAATACTATAACTAAAAGAAGGAATAAATTAGCAAACATTTCAAGTCAAAATGTCAGTCCATCCTCAGCACCCAGCTGTTTTTTTCATTCAGTTTTACCTCACGTTCTGCTCTTAGCAGCATAGTCATCTTACAAGGTGTGTAGATGAGCTTGTGGGCAGATCAAATTGTTAATTCTACTTCTTTGCACAAAAAATCAATTGTTATACTAATTTCAGTGGAAAAAATGAGTAAATAACAAGTAAAATGAAAAATGGCGGGGAGAAAATACACTTATTTCTAATTTTACTGAAAGGGGGAGAAGGGGGAAGATAGGGAACAAATGAAGGGAAATCATTTTTTCCATGAACTCCTCTTTTCTACCCTGCCAGGAAAAATTCTATAATACGCCCTTCCCCTTAAGGGTCGAACCAGTTTGCATTTATGTAGACCTCGGTTTACTAATTAATACAGTTGTGAATAGTTTCTGTTTGTCAGTCTTTCTATCAGAAACAAAATCCAACAACAGTTACTGCTGCTTCCTCATTCATTTGAAGTCAGCTTGGTACTGAAGCAGTTTCTGCAGCTGATTTTTCATGTTGTACTGTAGAGCCATTTAATACAATACTTGGTAGGGTCGCGCGATTTTGTTTGCTTAAAAAGGATAGCTTTTAGTTTGGTAGTTGACAAGAATAAGCGTAATGCTTCCGAGAAGAAAGAAATTATATGAACTACTTGTTGCAGTTTATATACCAGATTTCTACCTCATTGGTACCTTGGAAAGGCATGTTTCAGTTCATTAGGGGCATTTCTACTTTACTTCCATATTATTGGGTCATCTGCATACAACCCAAATGGTGCAAGTTGTAACAGAAATTCAAAGATATTGGAATTGAAGAAGAATGGACCAGGGACGACTCCCATGGGTAAACTTCCTCTATGAGGATGCTCCTGCAGTTGTCAATTTATATTGCAAATGGGCTTTCATTAAGAAAATCTTTAATAGGGTTAACAACACCAATAGGCAAATCAAGATTCAACAGAACTTGAAGTAATTGATTCAGAACAACACTACCATAGGTATCAACCTGATCAAAAAGGATGGCAACGGCTGAATAAGGTTGTTTAAAAGAATTGGATATGTTAATTGCTTTATTCGAAGTCACTTTATATTCTCTCATGTGTCTTCACTATTTCAACTATATGATACTGTTTCTGCAGCCCTTAGAGCTAGTCCATCTCTTGTCTTCATTAATCTTCATATAACGTTCTTAAAAACGCCAACATTTCTAGCCCATTCATCCCAACAACAAGATCAGACTTCAATCCCCCCCCCAACTGCTTGTCTTGCTGACTGAAATACTCTGCCTGAGTCAGTTTAAGACTGTCACTAAGAAGATACCTTCAAGTGAATTGCATAAAAAGATGGGCTTTTATGTGATTTTCTCTCATTTTCTTTCTTTCACTGTTCATTTTTTATGCTCCTCCCCCTCGGTGGTTGTCCCTGGGCCATTCACAAAAAGTATGTTAGTTATGTTTATTGCGCATGGCCCATCACTCTGGTTTGGTTTAATGAGCAGTGGACGACAATTTGCCATTATTTTCTGTTTTAGTGTTTTTTTCATTTTTTTTTGTTTTTTTTCCTTGTATTCCCATCTACAGAGCCGTACGAAGATAATACGACGGTAATTTTTTCTTTTTGTATCGATTTTTTTTGTGGATAAATGAACTGATGACACTGCATAGAAAAAAAAAATCCAAATCGAAATAAAAATCCAAATTGTACTTTGAAAATTAGTTTTCAGTTGAAGGATATTCAGGAAATTAAGAGAATATGATTTTTATACTTTTTTATCATCCTTCAATCCCTCTTCATCTCATGGCTCCATCAAATATCATAAAACAAAGTAGGTTATGATTATCAATGATGTTAAAGATACATTTTTATTTTATGTAAATTCTTCCAAAGACATTTGACCTTCAACATTTGAGTAATTAAGCTTTTATTGATCAGATTTTCAAACATTACGTTTGTGAATTTTTCAAAAAAGTAGTAGTAAAGGGTCAGTGGCAAAAGGGTCACAGCAAAATTTGGGAAAAAATACACTCGAATATGTGGGAATATACATTCAAGCATAAAATTAGGATTGCTCAAGCATTCAACCCCTACCATCCCAAGGAAAAATTGATTCAACCTGTGTCTAGTTTTAGACTATGTATAACAATACAAGAAATATTTTATTATACGCTCTTGTTGAGGGTTTATGCATGACACATTAATTGGAATCAGTCTAGACCTTAAGATCTAAAAGCTGCAAAATATTTGAGTACCAGGGGCGGACATCAAGGATGTAATTGTATAAAGATACTGGCTTTTAATTGATTTTCCCTAATTTTCTTTCTTTCGTTTTATATGCCCCCTCTGCCTTGGTGGTTATCCCTGGGCCATGCACGAAAGTATGTTGAATATGGCTATTGTGCATGGCCCCTCAGTCTAGTTTGGTTTAAGGAGTAGTGGACGACAATTCGCCATTCTTTTCCGTTGTAGTGTTTTGCTTCAGATGAAGGATATTCAGGAATCAAGAAAATATTTTATAGGATATTTTAGCCCTCTGGACCCACCTTAAGTTTATTCACTTGACAACCCTGATTTTTCAAGGCTTATTATTTTGGTTGTTTCAAAATTATGAAATTTTTAGAGCAGCGCCTTACTTCCATGAGTATTGCCATGTCGAACCGTGAAAATAAAATAGGCAAAAATAATTAGTTGATTTTGACAACACTTTTTGTTCATAAAGGTTCATAATAATTGATTTTCCCTAATTTTCTTTCTTTCGTTTTATATGCCCCCTCTGCCTTGGTGGTTATCCCTGGGCCATGCACGAAAGTATGTTGAATATGGCTATTGTGCATGGCCCCTCAGTCTAGTTTGGTTTAAGGAGTAGTGGACGACAATTCGCCATTCTTTTCCGTTGTAGTGTTTTGCTTCAGCTGAAGGATATTCAGGAATCAAGAAAATATTTTATAGGATATTTTAGCCCTCTGGACCCACCTTAAGTTTATTCACTTGACAACCCTGATTTTTTCAAGGCTTATTATTTTGGTTGTTTCAAAATTATGAAATTTTTAGAGCAGCGCCTTACTTCCATGAGTATTGCCATGTCGAACCGTGAAAATAAAATAGGCAAAAATAATTAGTTGATTTTGACAACACTTTTTGTTCATAAAGATTGAGCATTAATTATCTATTGATTCCTAAAGACAACTCCACCTTCAAAGGAAAGCTGAAACTTCTTAAACTGCTTTGTTCCCAAGGTCATAGAGAGAGGGGTTACGATTTGGAACCCCCCCCCCACCGAAATGTTTGTCTTCTCGTAAAAACGTAACAAAAATTCATAAACAAACAGATTTTGATGGGTTTTTAGGCTTTTTTGTCCCTCCCCCCGAAAAAAAAAACAAAAATCCTGGATACGCCCTTGTTTGTGCCATATGTTTTTAGCTCATTTTGGCTGACTTTAAACCCATTATTTTTATTTTCTTTAATTTGGAGCCCGCTACTACCAAAACTTGCACAATAGTCCAGGACTTTTAGGGTTTGACCCGGACAAAATTGCAATATAAACAAAAATGGTACCAAAATGATCAGAAAAAAAATTCTATACAACATACTAAAAGTCCCCATAAATCCAAGTGGGGCGAGTACCCGAAAAACAGGGGAAAAGGGGGAAATGCGGGGGAAATTGGGAAAAATGCCGAACATGCCCAGAAAATAGTTCAAAGTGAGTTTTCTGGGGCTTTCCCATACGCTGATCACGAAACTGACATCTAAAATTCAGTATAGAATAAAAGTACTACGGAAAACGGGAGGAACAGGGGGAAGAGGGGAAAAAAGTTAAAAATACAGGGTAGGGGTAGAAAGCACTTTGAAGTATGTTTTCTGGGGTCTTTCTATCTGCTGATCCCGAAACTGACATCTAAAATGAAATAAAGAACATTAGCCCCACCATAACGGAGGAAAAGGGGGAAAGAGGGGAAGAAAAGGGACAATTGAAGTCAGGGGTAGAAATCAGTTTGAAATGTGTTTTCTGGGGTTTTCCAATCTGCTGATCACGAAACTGACACCTAAAATGAAGGAAAGAAAACGAGAACCATGAAAACCGAACAAAACTGGAGGAAATAACGGAAAAGGGGAAGGGAAGCCTGACTCCTGAGCCAGCTGCTAATGGCTAATAAGTAGGCCTATGGACAAAATAACTCGCTTAAGTATCAAACTTTCACTTTCTTGAATCACAGACATTTCTTACAACCATTTGAATTACTAAACAAAAAGAAAACAACCGCTTGGCAGTGATCACAGTATAAAACTTCAGCTATTATAGGTAAAATTTGTACTTTCGAAGGCAATATCGTTGAATAAAAAACTAAAAAAAAAACTTCAGTAACTATAGGTAAAATCTGCACTTTTTAAGGCAGTAGAGTTGACTTGAAAAACACAGCATTGATGTCACTAGTCGATCTCCTCGTCTTCGACAATCTCGTTGTCCCTGTTCAAACAGTTGATACCCTGACATTCTCCGCACGCGAACGTACACGCTAATCCATTTTTCTTGCAGCTGCATCGCGAGTTCTCGCAGCCTGTCTTACAGTTGCATCTCACGACACTCAAAAGAGTCTGAGGTGCGGGCAACAAATCGGTCATCACAGGTGAGTATTTATGGTCTCTGAGGACCCAACCCCAGTCAGCCGGGTCGAGGTCAGCTGGTTCCCCTTTCCAACGGGATACCTGGAGGCGCAATCGCTGGGAGTGGAATGAAGCTGCAGCTTCGGTTGGCGGAAGCCTTTCAGGCTTAACAAACGCCGTAGTATTTGACACGAAGAAACTTTTTCCAAGAAAATTCGATGTCGCAGCTTAGTGAGATCTTCGTTTGGTCGTGCTTTATACAAGCTGAGGAGAAGATATTCACCCGCTTTCACAATTTCATCTTTAGACGATGATTCATCCAGAAACACTTCGCATGCTACCCACAACCGACGGTGTAAGGGAAGCCAGCATCAAGTGATCGATTTCAGTTTAGGGATGAAGCTCCAGAAAAAGAAGGAAAAGTTTTTGAGCAACTCTCACAACAAACAGCGAATTATAAGCTACATCGGGGAAAAACTCAGAGCCAAAGGATTTGAAGTCGTCCATGCGAAGGACGATGCTGACTATCTAATCGTGAAGACTGCCATAACGAAAGCAGAAAACTCTGAAACAATAGTTCTTGGCAACGACACTGACCTTCTGATTCTACTCTTGTATCACCTCCCGCCTAATGCAAAAACACTTTACTTCGAATCGTCAACGAACGCAAAAGAAGCGATAACACGGTTCTGGTGCCTCAACGAAGTTAGAAAAAATGGGAGAAGTATCCAGGCTACTTCTGGTAGGGCACGCACTCTTGGGATGTGACGCGACCTCACGAGTTTTCGGACTTGGAAAGCAAGCTGTGCTACCTCTTTTGAAGAAGAGCGAAGTGTTCAGAAAAAATGCGAAGTGTTTCTGGATGAATCATCGTCTAAAGATGAAATTGTGAAAGCGGGTGAATATCTTCTCCTCAGCTTGTATAAAGCACGACCAAACGAAGATCTCCCTAAGCTGCGACATCGAATTTTCTTGGAAAAAGTTTCTTCGTCAAATACTACGGCGTTTGTTAAGCCTGAAAGGCTTCCGCCAACCGAAGCTGCAGCTTCATTCCACTCCCAGCAAGTGCGCCTCCAGGTATCCCGTTGGAAAGGGGAACCAGCTGACCTCGACCCGGCTGACTGGGGTTGGGTCCTCAGAGACCATAAATACTCACCTGTGATGACCGATTTGTTGCCCGCACCTCAGACTCTTTTGAGTGTCGTGAGATGCAACTGTAAGACAGGCTGCGAGAACTCGCGATGCAGCTGCAAGAAAAATGGATTAGCGTGTACGTTCGCGTGCGGAGAATGTCAGGGTATAAACTGTTTGAACAGGGACAACGAGATTGTCGAAGACGAGGAGATCGACTAGTGACATCAATGCTGTGTTTTTCAAGTCAACTCTACTGCCTTAAAAAGTGCAGATTTTACCTATTATTATTATTATTATTATTTATTTATAACCCGTCATTACAAAAACACAAGACAGAGTACAATAAAGATAAAGAAAAATACAAACGAGAAAAACACTAAACTGACAAGAAATAAGAAACAATTCTACACTTGACTACTGCTTGAGTAAACTATGCCAGGGGTGGTTACCAATTTTACTGTTAAAACGGGAAATCTGATTTTCAATTATGAGAGTGGGATCTGCCAGTTTATACCTATTAATGAGGTATGTGTTACGTGTCCAGGGGGGGAGTCTTAAAAGGTACTTAGCATATTTAAAAAATATTGCTCGAAGTTCCTGTTTAGTGGTGCATGGAAATGTTCACCAAAAAGGGCTCAGGTATAAAAAACGGGGCAATGCTAGTGCAGTATACAGCCGAGCAAGGATAAACCGGTTGAAGCTGAACTTCGTTGCAACCAATCTGCTGTATGCAAAACCGGTACGCTTTTCGAGATGTTGAATTAATAGCTGTCGTGTGTGTCTCAGCGTTTTACCAATCGGTAGTCCAAGATAAATGATGTGATCTGCTGGCTTAATACTTGTCTGTCCAAGGTCTATGGTAGGTGGGACTTGGTTTTCGGGCCAATTAAACAGTAATACCTCTGATTTTGCAGCGTTAAATTCTAGGCCTATCGCAGCATATTGCTTTTGAAAAATAGCAAAATTGCATTCAATGCCACCAATATTCCGGCTCATATTTAAAATATCGTCAGCATAACAAAGAAGAGAAAGGTCAATACCATCCAGAACACACGTTATTTGGTAATTTTCCTGTGCTGGAAGAACACTGTTATTAAAAGCCGGGGCAGAAGTAAGAGCACCTTGCCGGGCGCCTTTTCGTACTGGGACGGTTGGGTAAATTTCCCTTATATTCTTCTCGGGCGAAACAACTTTTATTTGTGCCTGGAGGTTTTCATACATGTCCTTTAATGGCATTATGACATCTCGTTGGACACCTCTCTTTCCCATTTCTAGAATAATTTGGTCGTGGATAAGGGAATCAAACGCACGCTTGACATCATGAATACCAATCGCGACCGACTCGCCTGAGCTTTCAGCGTCAATAAGGACAGAAGCCACGACGCTTAGCGCATGGCCACAACCAAGACCAGGTTGAAAGCCAAATTGGGAGGGTGGTGCATAACATTTCTCATTTATTTCTTTAATTATAAGTAGCTCAAAAATTTTGCAAAAAGTTGTTGATATAGTAATGGGTCGAAAAGACGTACATTCTTCCAGGGGTTTCCCCTTTTTTGGCACAGGGGTAAGGGACCCTATGCAAAAATTACTGGGAACCACACCTTGCACAAAAATCATCTGAAAAAGCAGGGCAAGGTGCTGAATGAGCATTGAAGATGGGTTTTTTAAATGAAGAGCAGAAATTCCATCAGCACCACGTGACTTTTTCTTTTTAATGCGACGGAGCACGTTCTGAACCTCGGATACCGACACAGTAACGTCAGAACGGTCGGTGCTTGATAGGAAATTATGCAGCTCTGCCTTGTATTTTGCGCTAAGAGTCGGACAGGGGGATTTAAATTCTTGTTCGTAATAAGTTCTCCAAGATTCAAGGGAAATTGAAGATGCAGCAAAATTCGGCTTTCTTTCGGAAAGAGTCTTCCATATAAGGTCAGGATTTCGTAGAGCATCTTCAGAAGACTTAGCAATTACATTAGACCGGTGGAGAGCCAATTCTTTTCCAAACTTTCTTTTTGTAAGGAGTCTAACGGCATTTACAACCCCAATTCTCGGCCGTCCACACTCCTTCCAAACAGAAAGCCAAATTTTGCCTGGTTGCATGCATTAACTAGGCCAGCATTTTGCGACCAACCTGAAACTTGCGTACCGGTCTTAATTTTCTTTATGGGAACAGCAGCTTCCAAGAAATCGTTTGATCAAACTATCGCCCAACACTACCCCTGAGGTATTTTTTTTTTTTTTTTTTTTTTGTTATAAACAACAATGGGCCACTATAGTTACTGAAGTTCTTTTTTTAGTTTTTTATTCAACGATATTGCCTTCAAAAGTACAAATTTTACCTATAATAGCTGAAGTTTTATACTGTGATCACTGCCAAGCGGTTGTTTTCTTTATGTTTAGTATTCAAATGGTTGTAAGAAATGTCTGTGATTCAAGAAAGTAAAAGTTTGATACTTAAGCGAGTTATTTTGTCCATAGGCCTACTTATTAGCCATTAGCAGCTGGCTCAGGAGTCAGGCTTCCCTTCCCCTTTTCCGTTATTTCCTCCAGTTTTGTTCGGTTTTCATGGTTCTCGTTTTCTTTCCTTCATTTTAGGTGTCAGTTTCGTGATCAGCAGATATAATAGGAAAACCCCAGAAAACACATTTCAAACTGATTTCTACCCCTGACTTCAATTGTCCCTTTTCTTCCCCTCTTTCCCCCTTTTCCCCCGTTATGGTGGGGCTCATGTTCTTTATTTCATTTTAGATGTCAGTTTCGGGATCAGCAGATAGAAAGACCCCAGAAAACATATTTCAAAGTGCTTTCTACCCCTACCCTGTATTTTTAATTTTTTTCCCCTATTCCCCCTGTTCCCCCCGTTTTCCGTAGTACTTTTATTCTATACTGAATTTTAGATGTCAGTTTCGTGATCAGCGTATAGGAAAGCCCCAGAAAACTCACTTTGAACTATTTTCTGGGCATGTTCGGCATTTTTCCCAATTTCCCCCGCATTTCCCCCTTTTCCCCTGTTTTTCGGGTACTCGCCCCACTCGGATTTATGGGGACTTTTAGTATATTGTACAGAATTTTTTTTCTGATCATTTTGGTACCATTTTCGTTTATATTGCAATTTTGTCCGGGTTCGAAACTTTTTTGAGCTAAAAGTCCTGGACTATTATATCATATGAAAACCTTTTTCATTAAAACTAAAATTCCCAATATTTAAAAAAAAAATTTCATAATTGAAGTTCAATGTAATGCCTTTAATTTCAATTTATTGCTCCAAGAAAGATACCCATTTAGAGCTGATTGGACTCTGGATAAGCTTACTGATTCACACGGTTGATTCCCGTTCCAAACCAAATAACCAGCAACATCAGGGCTCGAACCCCTATCATCATGGACAAAAGATTTCAAGCCTAGCACACTAACCACTAGGTTAGCGCTAAGGTTAACCAGTATAAACTAGTATATGTCATGCAAAAATCCCTGACAAGGTTATACAACAAAATGTTACTTGAATTTGTGTACATTATCTATAAATACACATACAGGTTGAATTACGCTTTTACAGGAGGTTATAGTTGGGATAAAATTTTTGATTTACACTTGAACTCACGATTTTTTGGCAAAATAAATACAAATCGTGGAGCAAATTGCATTGAGCTGATCACATACAATCATACATAAAGTCTCACATTGACTTCGAACTAAAATGCGTCTGCCTTAGGCTTTGCATTATTCATTACTAGTATGTTACACAGCTTAAGCATATAAACTATTTCACACTGATGGAAATTATTTGATTGAAAAATCATAAACCTGCGCATCTTAAAAATTTTTTTTTTTTTACCTTTTTTATTATTCTTTTTTAGCTCCTCTTCAGCTTCTGAGTCTTCTACATCATTTTCCTCATCAGAGGACACCAACAAAGCAGCTTTATCAGCTTCATTCTCATTTGAAACTTCCACAACTTCTTCTTCAATAGCACCATTCTTTACTGATGCAACGTCATCATCAGATGACAAAATTACTGCATCACTGTCATCACTCATTATAACAGCTTTTTTACGGCGTTTAGACCTCTGTGATAATCTTTTTGTTAATCTTTCAGACCTTCTTGATTTTAGTAGTTTATTTATAGAGCGATCAAAATCCTCATCATCTGGATCTTGATTAGTGGCAAGTAAACTTTCACTATTTTCGCTCTTTACAATTAAAGTTTCTGGACCAGAGTATCTTTCTACTTGAACAGAGCACTTAGGCAAAACTATGTTTCCCGAATCTATTCCTTTTTGAAGGTGATCAACTGACGTGTACTTTTTTTCTCTCTTTGTAATTATAGGTAAAGAAATATCAATATCGCTATCTTCACTTAAGGCCAACAAGTACTGGCAAGCTTCCAAATTGTCTTTTTCCTCTTGATATTTAGCACTCTCTATTGCAACCTTCTTTTTCTTTTTTCCTTTTTCACTCTCCTGACTTATGTCTTCTTCACTTGAAAGACTTTTAATATCAGTTTTAACCCTTGTAACTTCAACAGGCGAATTTGATTGTATTTCACTCTCTAATTTTAGAGGTCTAATGGCCTCCTCAGCAATTTCTTGAATTGAGGGCTCTTTTTTTGTACTGTGAATTCCACTTGATAAATTACAATTTCCCTCTCCTTCTTGATTTAAATCCCTTTCCTGATGAAATAGATCAGGTCGAACTTTCAAATACGGTTTCAAGTCAATGGAATCTAGGCTTTTCTTGTCTTCATCAAATAAACCAGAAATATCATCAGTTTGTACACTATTTGCTGTACCATATATTTCAGTACCAAACCTTTCCTTATCTGTTATTTCTTCAAGAGGGTCAGGAGTTGTATCCAATGTCTCTTCCTTAGGCACTAATATAATACTGTGAAATTTCGATCTTATTGAATTTTCAATAAGATCATCAACTCCAGCTTTATTTAATAGATCCTCAACTCCAGCTTTATCAGACTCTCCCTCTTTTACAGGTAAACTTGCGGATTGTCCCGACTCCTTCTCTTTATTCTTTGTTTCCTTACTTTTTTTTCGCTTTTCTTTTTTATAATCTTCACTCTCTTTAAATTCAAGAACTTTTTCACTCACTAAAGATGCGTCTTTATTGGGAATAAAAAGAACAGTTTCAGCCTCAGATCCTATTGAACCGTCAGGTGTACCATTTACTACAGCTTCAACAGATTTAGTCTGATCTTCAAATATGCTTGCAGCTTGTCTTGCTGGTTCCACAGTAGTATTTACCTCTATATTTTTATTTTCTAATTCGATGTCTTTCTCTGAACGTACTAAATTATCACTAATATTCAGTCCGTTTTCGACGATAGTTTCCAGTACACTTTCAAGAACTTCATCTGCACTAACAAATTCACGATTATTTTCAACATCCACTAAATTCGATTCAATTTCAGAGTCTCTGACAGTTTCCTTTTCTGGGGAATTTATTCCTTCTAAAAGACTTGATTCAGTACTACTTAAATGAAGTTCAAAACTATCTGAGCAACTCCCCGTTTCACCCTCCTGTTTACTGCCTTCAACTCCGTCTTCAGCAACAGTAGAGCTGCTTACCACTTCAATCGGCTGATTCAAAGATTCCGAATCAGCATTTCGACTAGGCCGTCTACTTCGACGGCTTGACAAATTTCTTTCCTTAACTCTTTTGGTAGTTCTCTCCTCTTTCTTACAGAGTATATGCAACTTACGTCTTAATGCTTGATATTTAACAGAGCCTTTATCAATAGCATCCAACAAAAGATCATCGGTGGTTTGAGAGGATAGCAAGAACGTTTCAAGAGATCTGCACAGACTAATGTAATTATTTTTAATTTTATCTATTGAAGCAGCTTTGGAAGAACTGGTAGATTTTGGAGTACAACTGGAAGAAAAATACATAGATAAAAAAAAAATCAAAAGAACTAAATGAACAGCCTGATCTGAAACACAGCAAAAGTGATGGGAAGCAATAAAATAATTTCAGAACAACGTTTCTATAGTTCTCACCATAGCCCCGTTAAGTCAGATTTACAGCAAAACCGAGATGTTAGTATCATCAGAAACGGAAGTTCTATACATGTATAGGAGAACTATATTAGGTACACCCCTTAAACCACCTATAACATTCACTGGGGTACCAAAATCCAAGCCTTTAGGTGGAGAGGGAAGGGCGCCAAAGTGGTGCTAAAAATACGGACTGAATAGATTAATTGGCCAATTTTTTTCGGAGTAGGGAATCCATTACGAGAGTTTCCCTATGTCTCTATACAAGAGTGCACACATGGCACCAAGGAAAGTGTGTTTTAAACCACCTTTTAAGCTAACAACAATTTTTCCTTCCTGGGCTATGTTAAAGCACAAAGTCTTTCAAGGCATGCTCGTATACAGGAGCTTACTTTGCATTCAGTTACGTTAAATTGCGGTTCAATTGCGTTAAATTTTTCCCTTCGTGGCCTATGTTGGAGCAGAAATCTTTAAAGGCAGGCTCGTATACAGGAGCTTACTTTGCGTTCAATTACGTTTCAATTATGTCGATTACGTTTTAATTGCGCAATCAATTACGTTAAATTTTTCCCATCATGACCTATGTTGAAGCAGATATCTTTCAAGGCAGGCTCGTATAAAGGAGCTTACTTACCTCACTTTTAAGGGAAAGGATGGTAGAAATTCGAATACCATGCAGGATATAGACGAATAAGAAATTATAGGATAACCAAAGAGTTTTTAGATTTTGAGGACAGATGACACGACAGAAAGTCCGTAACGTTCGACAAAACTTATTTAACGTTCTTAGAACGTATTTAACGCCCTAATTAACCTTATTGTTATCGTCCTTATTAACGTTATAATTACAACACTTACGTCATAATTACCGTTATTACCTAACGCATTTTACATTATCAGAAAAAATACGATTTTGAAGACTGAATGTTTTGAGTCTTGTTGCATAAGCTGTGTTTCATTGTCGGAACATTAAACAGGTATGAACCCTTTCATCAATCTTTATTATAGTTGATATCAGCATTTGACAGTGACAATGAAATCTGATTGCTTGAATTGGCTCAAGCGGAAATTTACACAACCAAACAAAAACAAGGGAAAATCCCGAATTCAATCATTAACGAAAAAGACCTACATATACAGTTTTCGGTAGTAGCAGGTGCCAAATTTAAAAAAAAGGAACATGGATTAACAATCAACAAGAAATACGTGGCAACAAACGACCTCAGAAGGCGTAATTGTCTTTGGCAATCAACAGTTTATTAAGAGTTCAATATTTGTGAAAAACAAGTGTTTTTAAATTTAACTACTAGTTTTACTTATTTTTACTTTATTTTCATGGTTCAACTTGGCAACAGTGACAAAAAAGTGATACTGGCCTAAAGACTTCATAATTTTAAAAAAGCCAAAAGGAAAACCTTAGTAAATCCCTATTTTTCATAGGCAGCGCAATCGCCTGAAAAAAATTCTGAAAAAAATTCTTTTAAATGTTTTCACTTTTATAACTTTAAGAAATCAAAAATTAATTAAAATTTTATATTAGACTGACAATGCTCATTTTATTCAGTAAATTCATTTGAATTTTTTTCAGTAAAGTACAAATTATATTCTAGCTTTTAGAAAGCATAGGGTTTAGAACCCTACTCAGATTAATTTCTGCCGTTTTGAGTTTGACTTATTTTAATTTCTGTTCGTTTTGGGTTTCATTTATTTATTGATACTGATTTGTGGCATTTGTATGCTTGGTAGATTATTTGATTGTAATTTTGTTCATTTTTGGTTTAATAGAGTTCTTTACTTTTTTTTTGAAGGACTTATTTTGTGCAAAAAGTTGTTTTGACTAATACTTACAAAGAGGCATAAATGGTAGAATTCCCGCACTCATTCAAATATTACGCTTCTTTAGTTATGGTAAAAGGGAAGATTTAAAACTTCAAATATCAGAATGGTAAAAAAATATGATGAGACTACAAAGCTCTCATTCATATTCTGGAAAATATTACATGTTAATGACATTTGTCTTCCGAGCCAAATTAATATTATAAATTTATACTTCCAATATATTATATATTAATATTAAATGATATTTATCAATTAAATTTTATCACAAACTACATCAGCTTGATGTTAACTAATTGCCGATTGTTACTACCTTCACTCTAAATGGAAAACAATGACTAAACGTTAGCGTTGTGGAATTTATTTATACCACAACTCCTTCCACAAAATTTATTTATTTATAGTAATTAAAATTTATTTTAACTAAATTTTATAGTAGTTAAAATTTATATATTTATAATAAAATTTATTATTTCATTATTTATAGGTAAAAATTTATTTATGCCAAAACCCCTTCCACAAAATTTA
This sequence comes from Artemia sinica, assembly GCA_027921565.1. Classification (NCBI taxonomy): domain Eukaryota; kingdom Metazoa; phylum Arthropoda; class Branchiopoda; order Anostraca; family Artemiidae; genus Artemia; species Artemia sinica. The sequence goes on along the minus strand of CM051273.1, from coordinate 48,020,713 downwards.
TTTATTTATAGTAATTAAAATTTATTTTTAACTAAATTTTATAGTAGTTAAAATTTATGTATTTATTTATAGTAAAATTTATTATTTGATTATTTATAGGTAAGAATTTATTTATACCAAAACGCCTTCCACAAAATTTATTTATTTATAGTAGTTAAAATTTATTATTTTATTATTTATAGGTATAAATTTATTTATACCAAAATTCCTTCCACAAAATTTATTTATTTATAGTAGTTAAAATTTATTATTTTATTATTTATAGGTATAAATTTATTTATACCAAAACTCCTTCCACAAAATTTATTTATTTATAGTAATAAAAATTTATTTTAACTAAATTTTATATTTGTGAAAATTTATTTATTTATAGTAAAATTTATTATTTGATTATTTATAGGTAAGAATTTATTTATACCAAAACGCCTTCCACAAAATTTATTTATTTATTTATAGTAAAATTTATTATTTGATTATTTATAGGTAAGAATTTATTTATACCAAAACGCCTTCCACAAAATTTATTTATTTATAGTAGTTAAAATTTATTATTTTATTATTTATAGGTATAAATTTATTTATACCAAAATTCCTTCCACAAAATTTATTTATTTATAGTAATTAAAATTTATTTTAACTAAATTTTATATTTGTGAAAATTTATTTATTTATTTATAGTAAAATTTACTATTATATTATTTATAGGTATAAATACATTTATACCAAACCTCTTCCACAAAATTTATTTATTTATAGTAATTAAAATTTATTTTAACAAAATTTTATAGTAGTTAAAATTTATTTATTTATATTAAAATTTATTATTTTATTATTTATAGGTAAGAATTTATTTATAGCAAAGCCCCGTCCCAATTCTTGTTGGTCCAAGCAAGGAGAGAGAAAAATAGAAAATCATTGGCCTAGGCTTCCGTTTTAAAAAGTGTGATTCAATTCCATTTGCTTATTTTTATAACGTCTATCGCACATTTTTCCCCCTCAAGTGTATGTCAGAAAGGGAAGACAAATTGTCCCACCTTTGTGCTCGTTGTTGTAGTTTCCTGTTGTTTCGGTGTTATATTTTGAGCCAATAAAAAGAACACAAAACAGGATTGCTCTTTTTTATAGCGAGTAAAAAGAACAAAATAAAATTAACCACAAAATTTGTAAATATTATAGATTCTTTGTTTCCTTGCGGAGCTAGCCTGCATGTATAAATATAATAATTATAAATAATTAATAATAATTACAAATCACTAATGATAATTGTAACAATACAATATCAATACAAATAATTGTTATCATGAAAGATAAAGAGGTCTTACGACATATTTCATATTGAAACTGATTCGCCGTCAAGTACCGCACAAAAAAGGAGCGTTTTTTTCTTGTCGGAGTGAGGATTTGTGCGTGTTGATAAATGAAGTGAATTGTTGGTAAGACGGGTGTTAGGACCAGGAGAGAAAAAATTCTTAATTTTTTTTTTCTCATTTGACGTTATTATGCATGTTTGAGGGATATAACCCAAATAAACGAAATATTAAGGAGGGTTAAGTTTTTTTTTTTAATAAAAAAAAAATTAATAAAACAAAAATCTTTTTTTTAAATAAACACTGCGTTTAATCTACAAAAGAAACAGGAATGATTCGTGTTGACACAATTGAAAAAAAAAAACGACGAAGAAGAAACAAACTAGGATAGTTATGCAGAAATTTTGGTCGAGACCTCTGCTCGACCGTCCTGCTCGACCGTGCAGGACGTAAAGAAAGAGCAAAAACTATTTCGATTGAAGTCCTTGGAACGAAATAAAAAAAAAAAAACATTAAAAACAAATACTAATTAAAAGAGGTCTTCTCCAAGAAACGGTGAATTGAGAAAGAGAGGCTTACTAGATTCTTGGTCTCAAAAAGGCTAGGGGTATTAAGGTGAAACTTAAGGGAATGCTGAGGTGAGATAGTGAACTAAAGCAAAAGACACAATCTGCATCCAGGTTAAGAAAAGGAGGCACCTAGAATATCTTAGGAACGACTAAGTGTATCAACCTGAAACTAAGTGTATCAACCTGAAACTTTGAGAGCTACTACTACTACTACTACTACAGCTGTAGCGACTTGGACTACCTGCGAAAGCCAAAAAAAAAAATCTGAAAAGAGCAAAAAAGACGAGGATAATTCCATCCAGTTAAAAAAGAAAGGGAAAATAGATCGTAGATATTTCGGTCCAAATCTACACTCAACTGTCCCTAGTGCAAAAAAAGGATATAATGAGTTTAATAACAGATAAAAGTCCTCAAAGGAGAATAAAAATGAACACAATTAAAAGAGGCCTTCTCGAAGGGCAACTAAATAAAATATATTTTATATTTATTTTTGACGCGGCCGTCACCAAGCTCATGAGAAAGAAAGTATTCACAGTAGGAAAATATTGCGCAGAATATTACGAACAAAAACCAGCTAAACAACTACACATAAGGGGAGGGGGAGGAGGGTCTGAAAAGGTTGCTGGTTACTATTACTTACTAGAAGAAATCTGCCCAATTCGAGTCAAAAAAATTTTAAAGTTTTAGACCCGCGAAAATATTTTATTAAATATCTAAAATGTTGGCTGTGTGTTCTTATGTCTAACACCCCACACTCCCGTAGAGACAAACTTCAGGGGCTTCAAGGGCCAGATTCATCCCCCAAACCTCTCTTAGAAGACTGAATGCCAACATAAAAAGCTTAATCCGGTTCAACTGGAGCTACGAATAACCACTTTTGGTACTCATCTATAGTAATGCTTGACGGCCATCAACACACGTACACAAACACTGGCACAGTGGCTTGAAGGCCATCAACACACGTACACAAACACTGGCACAGTGGCTGTTTCTAGCCACTGTGGAAACAGCCACAATATATATCAGCGCCCCACCCCACCCATCATCACTGCATGTGAATGGCTGATTCAATACTCCCATCCACCCCCAAGTACCTAATATTATGTCCGTCAACCCCCTCCCCACGTCAACTTTAACATATAAATACTCTTTTGATAACAGAAGAACAACAATAATCCATTCACATATTTCAATGCAATCGATTCAACTGATACTGAATCAAAGAACAGAAACCTGAATTTTCGCGAAGCAATTACAGGAACACAAAAACAGTTGCCGTCAAAATTCCCTTTTCCTTGTCTGAGACGAAAGTTAGAACTTTTTGCTCATCTTTGGATTTGAATTTGCGCATACCAACGCTTGCTTGAATGATTCTCTCAGTTTCATTTCCGAACTCTCAACAAATCAAATTTTAAATAAAAATCTTTCAAAGCCAAAATGAAGAATTATACCTTGTTAAAAATCGAACAACAAATATAAATTATATGTTTATACTTAATAATAGAAAACATACTACGAGGTTCATTAGATTTGGTTTCGACTTGCCATTTATAATACTTAAACATAAACATAAGGGGCGTTTTTTCACTCATCAATGTGCTAAGATCTTACATCTTTTGTCAGAAAACGCTTAAAATGAAATCTTTGAACAAAGATCTTACATCTTTTGTCGTTTTTGTGCAAACGTCTTTCATCATTCTGCTCTGATCAGCGGTCTGAGAACAATGATGAGTAGATCATCAAAGTTCTTTCGTCATTGTTCTATAAGGGAGAACAGTGGCGGTCTTCACACTTTTTGCTAACATTGGTGAGCTGTAAGATCTTAGAACAAAGATGAGTTAAAAAAAAATAATCTTTGCAGAAAGATGTAAGATCTTAGTGCTAAAAAACGGGCCTATAGTCACCACTTAGGAAAAGATAGACTTGGGAGAAATTTCCAACCACCGAGCAGCCCTACAGGGGGAGGGGACGAACGTCAAACAAAAAACTTTGAAAAAGCCCATAGAGTATCAGAAGGGGTGGTTTAGACATAACTGGATCTCTTTAATTTATTATGGTAAGCCGTAGGACACCTCTAAGAAATGTAAATTTGGCATCGGTCTCTTGGGGAGGGGGAACCATGTCTAAAATTCTGCTTAGATCAACCAAAGGCGCCCATTTGAAAAAAAAGAAAACAGCCAAATTAACCAAAAATATAAAATATCAGAGGAAAACCATAAAAATATGGATATTTAGGGCGAGGAGCAAGGTTCCGAACTTTAGAATGAGGTATGAGCAGAGTGGCCTAAAGATAAGCGTCGAGCTGACAATTCAAGAAAACATTGAAAAATAGGCGAATCAAACAAGACTTACACACTAGATATCTTGGGAGAAACACGGTCTGCTGACCGAGCTAACAGGGCTTGGTTAGTTATATGACTAATTTCGTAAAACAGCATGACAAGCTGATAAGAGAGGAGAAATTGGCGCTTCAGCATAGGTTTAATAGGACTCAAAATTCCTAGAACCGCTCACATCGCAGTTTTCTCTTACGATTATAGCCAGCTTGAAAAATAGGCTTTTTTATTCTCAGAGGCTTAGCCATTGGCGGTTCTGGCCTCTCTTGTCCTCGGCACAAAATCCTGATTAGCGCCTCCTCCCCTCCCTGTCTCCCAAATTTTTTTAGGTCAAATTAAAAGAAAAAATCATATACTAGCTAAATTTGAAATCAAAATATCACAAAAAAATTAAAATTAATTAAGTTCAGTCTACTTACTTTTATTCTCAAGGACCGTGATCAGAATATGGGGAAAATGAAAATTTCGGATTAAATTTGCTTATGCCAACTGCGCCCTCTACTTTATTTTAATAAAAATAAATTTCAAAAATGATTATAACCGTAAGATCATTTATTTGAAATTTTACACCCCTAAAATTTCTGCGCCCTTGGCAAGTGCCCCTTCTGTCTCTCTTCTAAACCGCCTCTGGGCTTAGCCTATATTTTAGGTTCACTATGGTTCAATTGTTTAAACCGATGGATTATCTTCTTTCAGACACTCAACCTTTTTTTCTCTTCTTTCAGCAATCAAGGGCTAGGGGCGGGGGGATTATTATGGTTGGATGGTTGCATACAAGCAAAAACTATGGGAAACTGCTAGGACTGGAAACGTAAGTTGGTTTCAAGTGGAATCAATGGTCAGCGCAGCCTAGCCCTTCGAAATAGGCGGTAATGCTGTCTATACTTTTCTAATTTAATCCTATCCCGCTTTAGATCCTAAAGTTGTTAGATTTAATAAACTTTGAGTACTATCAAACAGTGCATGATGACGAACTGTAAAAAAGGAGCGACTCGGCCGCAATAGCAACCAACACTCTAAAAAAAGAATTTTGATAAAAATCAACATTAAAATTTATTTTGATTCCAAACATATAAAATTCATGAAGTTCAATGTTATGAATCACAAGCCACGAGCCTGATAAAATTTGCCTGATTTTCTAAAAAGGGGGAAATACTTCCAGAAAGTCAATCAATCTGAATGACCATCACATCTCTCATATTCAGCATATTAGAAAACTTTGATGTAGAGGTTTCAAGCTCCTATCGACAAAACTTTGCATTTTTTTGCCAGAAGACCGATCACTGAAGCGTTTTTTTTTGTTATTTTTTTCAAGGGTGATCGTACTTTGGTTCAGCATAGTGGAAGGGTCCAATAACTATCCCTCTGGGGATGACATGGCCCTCAGATCCCCAGCGGAAAGGGTGGGAAGCTATGCCATTTGCCCATTGTTCAACGTACAGTATCTGTTATTGTGAAATATACGAAAAATTTTCGGTAGGATTTTTCATGGGAATAATTGTTCGTAGAGAGGAAAGTTTATGGGAGGAATTTTTCAGGGGAGATTTTAAACGGGGGGGGGACATCCTGGCATTTGAAAAACGTTCAGAAATTAAATAACAAAAAAATGTTCAACTGAAAGTAAGGAGCAACATTAAAACTTAAAACAAAAAGAAATTACTCCGTATATGAGAGCGGCTGCCCCTTTCTAAATCCCTCACTCTTTACGCAAAAGTTTTGACTTGGTGTTCCAAGCCTTTAAGAACTACTCCTGACACACAAGAGCCGTTGAATTTGAATAAGAATTATTTTAAAAAACTTTAAAGACTTTAATGTAAAGAGTGTTGAGAAAGGGGTAGCCCCCCATGCACGGAATAAATTCAGTTCGTTTCACTTTAATGTTGCTCCTCACTTTCAGCTGAAAAAACTTGTTTATTTTATTGAATTTTAACTTAACTATACAATGCTGCATTATGACTAGAGGTTCTTAGTACCAAAAACTACTAGCATCACTATCCCTTAGAATGGGATGTTCCGCAGTAGAATCAGTGTTGCCAGATGTCCGATTTAAAATTGTGCCGCAATAAAAGTAAAAATGCACCGGAAGCGCCGTTTTTCTAGTGAAAATGCACCGAATGAACAATACACCCCCACCCCCAAAAAAGTGCACCAATTTGAAAAACTCAATGCGCAACCGCCTCAAAAAGCACCCAAATGGCGCAAATGTGCCTCATCTGGCAACTCTGAGTAGAATTAGAAGAATTCAGAACAAGCATACAACATCATTTTTTGAAAATAGGCCAATCTTTTGGTTTTTTAATCGGTTATAAAATAATTAGGCTTAGACTAGTGTGCAAAGAACACGAATGTTTAAAAAAATTAACACAAATATACCTATTGTGGCCTTTTGGAAAAGTTAGCTTCCATCTGTGACTCAATGTAGAATAAATGTAAAAACAGAGATCAAAAAATGAACACAAATGATATATTTATTCGGTTTTTAATTTTATGATTCCTCTGAGTAACACTAGATTGCACTCATCGTTTTTTGGTCTCATTTTTTTATACTAAATTTTTTTTATACTATTTTATAATATAATTTTATTTAATATAATTTTATTTTATAATATAATTTTATTTAAGTATAATTTTATTATACTATACTATTATCATTTTTTATACTACCCTCTCGTCAGTTTCACATACAATTTGCAGAAGTAAAAAAAAAAAAAAAAAAAAAAAAAAAAAAAAAAAAAAACTAGTTACATACTTCAATCACGCAAAATAGACATTAAAATTTTCATTTCAAGAGATATCTTCTCTCAGTGACAATTCTAACCTCCTGTAAATCGCTAACTGGACACAGGGAACAATATCACCCTCTAGACATAAAGCAAAGCGCATAGATCTTGTTTCTTGTATCGATTTTATAGACTTGCAATTTCCAGTACTTTAAACTCGTGCTTAGAATTAGAATGAAATCCAAAACAGAATAAATGTAACACAATGACGCACGTATTCATGAACGGAAAAAGTCTGATAGAATAAATTATTCTACCTCTTTCCCATGACTGTATTCAGATGGGGTACCCGGTGTGGACCCCCAGCCTCAAAATTTTTGTCGGGTTTACACTTACATGTAAACAAATTTTTGCATAGAGAAACCTCGATAATGAGAAATCTCTTTTTCAGACCCCCCCCCCCCATCAAACAAAATCTTAAATACGACAGTGCTCTTTTCTGGTTAAAAAAACTGACCCTTAAATCAACACTCAATAATAAAGATTATGCTTGAAGGGTAAACATGGATTAACTAAACAAACTACGTAGAGGGGGGGGACTTTATTTATACTTCAGTCATGCTTAGTTCTGATTTTATCCACGAGCATGACTATAATGTAACAAACACTGTATGAGCAATGGACAAATTGCATAACTTACAGCCCTTTCCCCAGACACACTGGTGGGGGAGGGGTCATGTTATCCCCAAAAATATGGCTATTGAACCTTTAAACTATGCGAAATCAAATGACAATCCCAGAATTTTTATCGGATGTCTTTGGGGAAAAGGGGGCGTGGGATGGGGGTTAGTTGTCTTCCAATTTTTTTGTCACTTAAAAAGAGCACTAGAACTTTTGACTTCCGTCTGAATGAGCCCTCTTCCAATCTTCTAGGACCATTGGTTTGATACGATCACCCCTTGGGAAAAAAAAACATGCATCCGTGATTCCTCTTATGGCAAAAAATACAAAATTCCACATTTCCGTAGATAGGAGCTTGAAAACTCTAACATTTAGTTCTCTGATATGCTGAATCTGATGGTGTGGTTTGCGTTATGATCGCTTAAGTTTTTGGGATATTCCCCCTTTTTTCGAAAACCGGGCTAATTTTCTCAGGCTTGTATCTTGGAACGAGTAACATTAAACTTAATGGTTTTTACATATGTGGCATCAACATAAAAAATCCAAATTCTTTTTATGTACATTTTGTTACCAAAATTCCGGTTTCAGACTGTCGGTTTTGCTACTGTAACAGTTTTGCTACTGATTTTTTGCTACTGAGTAGTAACAGTTTTGCTACTGATGACGGTCACTGTATATGTGACCGAAATATCTGGTATTTTTGTGAATTTCTATCACTGTTATCATCATCACTGTCTATTAAAAGGATTTTATCCCTATTTGAACTTTTATTTATCGTCATGGAAAGGCAGTGTGGTCTCCGAAATTATCTAATCCATAGCCTGTATATAAAAACAATTCAGAATGCAATTGCGATAACAAGAGCAGAGTCTGATATTCATCTCAGGAATAATAATCGTTCATAATTCTAAGTGCCTCTTCCTTTTGCCCTGGCAAATCCTTTGCCACACCGAGATTTTGATTTTCAAGGGAAAACAATTATTGATTTTCAAAGAGAATAGTATAATTGCGAACAATAGTCGGTGGGGGGAAATGTTCCCAGACAACTAAATCTTCCAAGTTCTGCTCTTGAAAAGCGTTGTCATTGCAAATATAATGAAAACTTTATAATTAAAGTATAAATTTACAATAAATATATCGATCACTACCTTCAGTCAAGGTGAGCGCATGCCCAGACATGCCTACTATTAAAAGTCAAATTCCAAGAACATACTATTTTGCACTTTCTTATGCTATACTTGATGACTTGACTGTTTGTTTCTATAATTGATTGTTGAAGTTCAATTCAGTGCTATCCGCATGAATATTATAACTGAAACTTATTTCCCTGGAAATCAGTTGCTGCGTTCCTTCATTGGAGAAAGGTACTTCCCGCAATTACAACTAACATCACCTACTTCTGGGTCCCAGAAAAACAAAACTCACGCTTTGGGAAACCCATTACAAAAATAGCTCAAAGCCAAAAATTGTTACTAATAAAATGGTCATCAGAATTGTATTATGTATAGAAATATATATTTAGAAATGTGAAGAAGTATGTGTAAATACATATTATGCTAAATATTATGTGTAATATGTAGAAATATGTATACGAAAATGTGTAGATACGTATAGTATCAATAAATTACTCTGGTTGAACGTTTAACACATATGAAAATGTGTAGATACATTATAGTATCAATAAATTACTCTGGTTGAACGTTTATCCCTATCACAGGCAGGGCAAGCCTAAGTAAAGAACGATGTCTGCACAATGTATTATTTATTTATTTTTCTTTAGACCAGGGCACTTCACTAATGTTCTGGCCTTGGGAAGGCATAGGGGTTTTGAGCCCAACTCATGTTAATTTCTGCTTGTTTTGAGTTTGACTGGGTTATCTATTGTAATTTCTGTTCGTTTTGGGTTTCATTTGTTTATCGATGCTGATTTGTGGTAGTTTCACGCTTGTTAGATTATTTGATTTCATTATTGCTCATTTTTGGTTTAATAGAGTTCTTTACTTTTCTTTGAAAACTTATTTTGTGGAAAAAGTTTTTTTTTATTAATGTCGTGAAATATCGTCCTTTTTGACGGTGTATAAGAATGTAGGGGGTGTCCACTGTCCGCCAAACGTGGCATATTTTCACCACGTATTGGGTGCAACATATGGCATACAAGTTTTGAAAGTAGGCGACCCATGATAAGAGTTGTAGTAGATCTTTATAAACTGGCCGCATTTGTAGAGGTAGGTAGAGGTAGGGTAGTAGAGGTAGAATTTGTAGAGGTAGAATTTCTATTTCATAGAGGATAGGGTAGCAATGATCGGGACAAAAACGTTCATGTACCCGCAGCTCAAATAGTAGCCGACATGGCTTTGTGTCAATGCGCGATATACACGAATAAAGCGTCAAAAATCATAAGCCACGTCATCATTTTCAAGGTCTATTTTTTGCTTCGATATCCAAAAATGACCCCAACCCTGAGCAGTTCAAAACTATATTTCTCCATTTTTATACAACTCATAAGTTACGATCTTTAGACTTATCAGCGACGATATGGCCCCATGAAAATAGCACTTACCTGTAGATACCAGAATTCTAGTTAATTGAAATGTTTTCTTAGGGAACTACAGCAGTACATATGAATTACAACCCTTTTCCTATCCTTCTGTCCAGTTATGCAGTAGCTGAGATGTTTTTACTACTGCTACTAACAATTCAGACAACCGCCTCAGTCAATGAAGAGCCACGTCAGTTTCGTAGCTATATCTACTCTAGGGGTTGCTACCTCTGAAGGGATAAAGCGTTTTCAGTGCAATAAAAACATTAAAACATAGAGGTTGAAAACAGAAATGTTTCGTGGTAAAAATAAAAAGAATGTGGCATGAGAAGGAACCAAAAGAAACATCCGCATTGTAGCCATACCAGGGGGCTCTTTTATGACAATTAATTAAAAAAAACTTTTTCCACAAAATAAGTTTTTCAAAGAAAAGTAAATAACTCCATCAAACAAAAAATGAGCAAAAATAAAATCAAATAAGCTATCAAGCTCGAAACTACCACAAAGCAGCATCGATAAATAAATGAAACCCAAAACGAGCAGAAATTAACATAAGTTAGGCACAAAACCCCTATGCCTTCCCAAGGCCAGAACAAAATTTGCACTTTACTGAAAAAATACAAATGAATGTGCATTGTCAGTTTAATATACATATACTGATATTTAGTAATCAAAATGTTAAAATTATTTGATTTATTAAAGTTATAAAAGTAAAAACATTTATATTTTTTTCAGTAAAGTGCAAATTTTGTTCTGGTCTTGGGAAAGCATAGGGGTTTTGCGCCCAAATTATGTTAATTTTTGCTCGTTTTGAGTTTGACTCGGTTATTTATTTTAATTTCTGTTCGTTTTGGGTTTCATTTATTTATCGATGATGATTTGTGGTGGTTTCGAGCTTAGTAGATTATTTTATTTTATTTTTGCTCATTTTTTGTCTAATGGAGTTCTTTACTTTTCTTTGAAAAACTTATTTTGTGGAAAACGTTTTTTTAATTAATTTCGGTTCGTTTTATATTGACATAGTCTTTTCAGGGAAAAAGAAAATAACACTTCAAATCTTTTCGTTTTTTTAGACTTTATAGTTTGGCCTACTATTTGTATGCTGGAGAAAAAATTTTCAGCAATTTTTAACAACATACACCATTTTAAAAATCTGGACACAAATAGTAGTGTTTAATTTAGCTTCATACCTCTTCTAGTTGACCTGAAATGGAAGACTGGATACCATTCACAAAAAAAATCTGTTTACTTTCTTTGATAGCTTTGATACACTTACACTATTTTGATTTGGTTAAATTTTAAGAGCAGAAGTAGCCTCGAAAGTTTGAACATAATAATCTCAGTCGTTCTTGGGATATTGCTGAAATGCCTTATTAGGAATTAGCATTATCACAGTGCATTTTGATTTAATCTTAAGGCAACATTTAGTTTTTAAACATAATGGGCAAATGGGAGGGTGGGAGTGGAAGGGGGATTAGTTGCCCTCCAATCACTTTCGACTATTAAAAAGGGCATCAGCCCTTTCTATTTTCAATCAAATGAGCCCCTTTTGAAGTTCCTACGACAACTCCTTCGATACAAAGTGCCCTGGTCTAAACAACAACAACAAAAAATATTACTAATCCCTTTTGACTATTAAAAATGGCACTAGCCCTTTGAATTTCAAATCGAATGAGCCCTTTTCTGAAGTTTCTACGACAACGTCTTCTATAAAAACCTTATATGCCCCCAGGGCATAACTTAAAACCCTTGCCCTGAGGGCTGTGGGGGAGTATCCTCCTCAAAAACATATTTTCTATCTGGAAATCAACTACGCTGAACAAAATGGCTATCTCAAAATTGTAATTGGATGTGTTTGGGTGAATGATGGGCGTGGGGAGGGGGGTGGCTAGTTGCCCTCCAATCACTTTCGACTATTAAAAAGGGCACTATCCATTTGAATTTCCAATCGAATGAGCTTTTTTTTAAGTTTCTACGACAACACCTTCTATAAAAACATTATATGCCCCCTGGGCATAACTTAAAACCCTTGCCCTGAGAGTTTTCGGGGAGTGTCCTCCTCAAAAACATAGTTTCCATCTGGAAATCAACTACACTGAACAAAATGGCTATCTCAAAATTTGGATTGGATGTGTTTGGGGGAATAATGGGCGTGGGAGGGGGGAGGAGGGGCTAGTTGCCCTCCAATCACTTTCGACGATTAAAAAGGGCACTAGCCCTTTGAATTTCCAATCGAATTAGCCTTTTTGAAGTTTCTACGACAACGCCTTCTATAAAAACCTTATATACCCCAGGGCATAACTTAAAACCCTTGCCCTGAGGGTTGTGGGGGAGTGTCCTTCTCAAGAACATATTTTCTATCTGGAAATCAACTAAACAAAATGGCTATCTCAAAATTTTGATTGGATGTGTTTAGGTGAATGATGGACGGGGGGCTAGTTGCCCTCCAATCAGTTTCTACTATTAAAAAGGGCACTAGCCCTTTGAATTTCCAATCAAATGAGCCCCTTTTGAAGTTTCTATCAAAACGCCTTCTATACAAACCTTATATACCCCAGGACATAACTTAAAACCCTTACCCTGAGGGTTGTTGGTGAGTGTCTTCCTCAAAAACGTATTTTCTATCTAGAAATCAACTATGCTGAACAAAATTGCTATCTCAAAATTTTAATTGGATGTGTCTGGGAGAATGATGGGCGTGGGGGAGGGGCTAGTTCCCCTCCAATCACTTTCGACTATTAAGAAGGGAACTAACCCTTTAAATTTCCAATCGAATGAGCCTGTTTTGAAGTTTCTACGACAACACCTTCTATAAAAACCTTATATACCCCAGGGCATAACTTAAAACCCTTGCCCTGAGGGTTGTGGGGGAGTGTCCTTCTCAAGAACATATTTTCTATCTGGAAATCAACTAAACAAAATGGCTATCTCAAAATTTGGATTGGATGTGTTTGGGGGAATAATGGGCGTGGGAGGGGGGAGGAGGGGCTAGTTGCCCTCCAATCACTTTCGACGATTAAAAAGGGCACTAGCCCTTCGAATTTCCAATCGAATTAGCCTTTTTGAAGTTTCTACGACAACGCCTTCTATAAAAACCTTATATACCCCAGGGCATAACTTAAAACCCTTGCCCTGAGGGTTGTGGGGGAGTGTCCTTCTCAAGAACATATTTTCTATCTGGAAATCAACTAAACAAAATGGCTATCTCAAAATTTTGATTGGATGTGTTTAGGTGAATGATGGACGGGGGGCTAGTTGCCCTCCAATCAGTTTCTCCTATTAAAAAGGGCACTAGCCCTTTGAATTTCCAATCAAATGAGCCCCTTTTGAAGTTTCTATCAAAACGCCTTCTATACAAACCTTATATACCCCAGGACATAACTTAAAACCCTTACCCTGAGGGTTGTTGGTGAGTGTCTTCCTCAAAAACGTATTTTCTATCTAGAAATCAACTATGCTGAACAAAATTGGTATCTCAAAATTTTAATTGGACGTGTCTTGGAGAATGATGGGTGTGGGGGAGGGGCTAGTTCCCCTCCAATCACTTTCGACTATTAAGAAGGGAACTAACCCTTTAAATTTCCAATCGAATGAGCCTGTTTTGAAGTTTCTACGACAACGCCTTCTATAAAAACCTTATATGCCCCCAGGGCATAACTTAAAACTCTTGCCCTGAGGGTTGTGGGGGAGTGTCCTCCTCAAAAACATATTTTCTATCTGAAAATCAACTACGCTGAACAAAATGGCTATCTCACAATTTTGATTAGATTTGTTTGGGGGAAGGATGGGCGTGGGGGGCCTAGTTGCCCTCCAATCCCTTTCGACTATAAAAAGGGCACTAGCCCTTTGAATTTCCGATCGAATGAGCCTTTTTTGAAGTTTCTATGACAACGCCTTTTATAAAAACCTTATATGCCCCCAGGACATAACTTAAACCCTTGCCCTGAGGGTTGTGGGGGAGTGTCCTCCTCAAAAACACATTTTCTCTATTGAAATTAACTACGGTGAACAAAATGGCTAACTCAAAATTTTGATTGGATGTGTTTGGGGGAATGATGGGCGTGGGGGGCCTAGTTGCTCTCCAATCCCTTTCGACTATAAAAAGGGCACTAGCCCTTTGAATTTCCGATCGAATGAGCCTTTTTTGAAGTTTCTATGACAACGCCTTTTATAAAAACCTTATATGCCCCCAGGACATAACTTAAACCCTTGCCCTGAGGGTTGTGTGGGAGTGTCCTCCTCAAAAACACATTTTCTCTATTGAAATTAACTACGGTGAACAAAATGGCTAACTCAAAATTTTGATTGGATGTGTTTGGGGGAATGATGGGCGTGTGGGGGCTGGTTGCCCTCCAATCACTTTCGACTATTAAAAAGGGCACTAGCCCTTTGAATTTCCAATCGAATGAGCCTGTTTTGAAATTTCGACGACAACGCCTTCAATAAAAACTTTATATGCCCCCAGGGCATAACTTAAAACCCTTGCCCTGAGGGTTGTGGGGGAGTGTCCTCCTCAATAAACATATTTTCTATCTGGAAATCAACTACGCTCAACAAAATGGCTATCTCACAATTTTGATTGGATGTGTTTGGGGGAATGAAGGGCGTGAGGGGGGGGGGGCTAGTTACCCTCCAATCACTTTCGACTATTAAAAAGGAATTTCCAATCAAATAAGCCTATTTTGAAGTTTCTTCGACAACGCCTTCTATATTCCAACACCTTATATGCCCCCAGGGCACCTTGCCATGAGGGTAGTGGGAGAGTGTCCTCCTCAAAACACATTTTCTATGTGGAAATCAACTATGCTGAACAAAATGGCTATCTCAAAATTTTGATTGGATGAGTTTGGGGGAATGATTGGCGTGGGAGGGGGGGGCTAGTTGCCCTCCAATCACTTTCGACTATTAAAAAGGGCACTAGAACTCGCGATTTCCAATCGAATGAGCCCCTTTTGAAGTCTCTACGACGACCCCTTCTATATGAAGTGCCCTGCTTTAAAGAAAAAAATAATAAACTGTACATTGTGTCAACATTGATCTTATATCCATGCAGGGCATAACTTAAAACCCTTGCCTCGAGGGTTGTGGGGGAGTATCCTCCTCAAAAAGATATTTTCTATCTGGAAATCAACTACACTGAACAAAATGGCTATCTCAAAATTTTGGTTGGATGTGTTTGGGGGAATGATGGGCATGGGGGGGCTAGTTGCCCTCTAATCACTTTCGACTATTAAAAAGGGCACTAGCCACTCCAATTTCCAATCGAATGAGCCCTTTTCGAAGTTTCTACGACAACTCCTTCGATACGAAGTGCCTGGGTATGGAGAAAAAAAAACATATTGTGTCCACATCGTTCTTTACTTAGGCAGTGTTCTTTACTATGATTTTCCTTTTCATCACTACTTTAAAAGGTAAATGTATTATACTACACACAAAATAATTTTGTAGGGGAAAATTCCCAAGTTTTTTTTTTACAAAAGAAACTTGTTTGGGATTGTTAATTAAGGATATTTGTGTACGAATCTTAGACTTTATCACTCACTTATTTATAATGCTTCATATATTTTATAAGCTTCGCATATTTTATGTTTAGAACTTAGAAGCACTTGTGATTTTAGTGCACCAGAAGATTATTTCAGGAAAGTGTATTCCTAGTTTAGTACTTTCCTGCGCATTGTGTCCATTACCTTCATCCCCATTTCTCTGACAATCACCAGCGATTTCCAAACATACAATAAAAATTTTGCTTTACGCCAGATATTGGATCAAAATCTATTTTTGATTAGGTAGGGTCATAGGTTAATTAAAATTACCTTAGAACATCCAAATTTAATATAAAACTGAACAACTTTTTACAGTGACTAGGGTAAAAGGGACAGCAATGGATAACAATGCTCCTGAATTCTAATTCAGTCAAAACAGAAATTACTAAGGAAATCGTCACCACTTTGTGCCATTATGACACGATAATTTAAATGATGCTTCATCTAAAATGTGAACTGTTATCTCTATTGTTAGTAATTCAGCTCCTTAAAAATCAGGAAAATTCTTAGAGATTTTGGAAATGAACATTAGGACTTTTTAAAATATGAAAGATGAAACACTACTTATATGCCATAATAATAGCACCACATACAATGCTACATCAAGTGGGAGCGGACATTTGGGTTTAAACCACAGATTAGTATCGAGTAAATTCTAGATAACAACGAAATGGCACTGCTATTGCGGGTATACAGCACAGTAGAGGTAATATACAGTAGCGAAATATTTCTCCGAACATGACACATTTCATAGCATGCAATTTGGGAAGTTTCCCAAACCGTCAGAGCCATAGTTTCAGTTGCTACTTGGCGTTCAATCGGAAACATTTGTCATTTCACGTGCGCGAAGGTGGGGTCATGAAAGTTGTGTGGTTTTAAATGTGTGTCAAAAATCTTCAATGGAGAGTATAAGAATTTTCGCTACTGTGTACTACCTCTTCTGTGGTAAACAGTCAACACGCATCTAGCAATAATGGTGGTAATAGGGAAGCAGACCTAAGTAACCGGGAAACGTTAGCTGGTGGCAAAGAAGGAAAAAGGGAAGGAGTTCATCAAAACGCATGTAGTCTGTAGGCTATTATAAACTAATATATCATTGGTTACATGCCTTGATGTATAATTAATCGGATAATCAATACATAATGTATTATAAATTAAAATATGAGCCCTCCCCCGTGAAATAAGTAACATCCCTAATTAGGCTTTTGGGTTTTATAATGGGTACATACCTTTTATATAAAAAAAAAAAATCTGGTTTCACCCGAGCTAGATGTAAAGACCCCGAACTCTGGGAGAAGCTTCTCCACAATTCACTACGTTTCCAAAAGATACATTGGCTTGTAAGTAAAAAACTTATAGGTAATATACAGTATTTACAAGTTTTGACAAAAAAGTTTAAATTAAAAAGTAAAAAAAAGTTAAATGTGTTAAAAAAATATTAAATATGCTAACAAAATATTTTATAATTTAATTATTAATTAGAATATTTTTAATAAAAAATATTTAGAAAAACATTATATGAAAAAAATATTTAGAAAAATTTAGAAGTTTAAATTTAAAGTTTAGATTACAAAAACCTAACTTACTTCAATTTATCTAATTGTCTTTCACTTGAATTGTTATCCTTTAAGATTTTTTGGGAATTTTCTAATGAGCTGAAACATTCCTGCGAACCATCACGGAACTGCAAGTCATCAGATAAATCCCTAAAAAGGTAAAAATAAATGGACAAAGAAAATAGTGTTTATACAATACACACTGGTACACCCAAGTTTGACGATTAGAAGAGCGGTGTATTAGGTGTCAACGGCACATATTTAACCACATTTTCACAAATATTAAGCAATACTTCTTTTGCACTATTAACCAATACTTCTTTTGCGTTTCAATTTAATGCCCTCAAAAAGAGGAAAAAAACCTTAAAATTATGATCTCAGTCCTCGCAGAACATATTTACGATCATCCGCACCATAATATTTTTTTTCACTAAGCTAGTTTGATTTCGGAGGACCAAGGTGGGGCTCATCACTACAGAGAGGGTTTTGAGATATATAAATACCAAAAGTTGGGACTAGATTTCAACAGGGATACAGGTGATACAAAAATTAGAGACTCTGACTTAGGTTTTCTCAAATAAGAATCTGATAATTTATTCACCCCGGAGATAAATCTTGTACTACTTTGACATTTACAAAATGACATGTCCCCTATTTCCTCAGATCCGAAAGAGCTAGTGCAAAAAAGCACTGACTAAAATCAGACATTTGAGGTAATTTTTTCCTGATTTAGCTAATTGCGTTCACTTACCTAGCCAATGAAAAAAATTTACCCATTCAATCACTTAGTTATTATTGTGCGAGTAACATTGTTTTTTGCTAATGGTAGATACTGCTATCTGCGATTTCACAACTTAGACAATGGCTGAATATGTTTACCATCCTGATTTTCTTAGAACATTATCCACAATGAGATTCAGTTTGTTTCAACTAGTATCACCTAATGCTACACCATGAATGGATCCAGGGGGCAGTTTTAGGGAAGCGTCCTCTCCGCAAAGATCAGAGGCTCTACCAACTACGGGGGTGGAGGGGCAAAAAACACTTACATGGGAGCCAAAGTTTTGTTGGTGCCCCCCACATACACTATTTATGTATCCTCCCCTGAACGTATAAATAATTTCAAAGCCAAAATTAGCCAGCCAGTGTCATAATTTTTCGTTAGTTTGGAGATACTTAAGCACCAAAATTAATTAAGCGAGTGATTCAGAATCATCATAATTATTCACAATAATATTTTACAAAGGCCAAGATTCAGCTTACTTCAATAACTGGTATCTGCCCGACTCAAATGTCAAAATTAGTTGATGCTCAAATGTCCCCATAAATTCAGATATGCTACCCCATTGCTGTATTCCACTCAACTTCAACACTCAAAATACCATGTCTCACATATAAATGTAAGACAGGGGATGTATTAACAACATACAAATTGATTTGCAACCATAGTGTCATCTGCATTTGAAAGATGTACATGAGGTATTTTTTTGTTTTATTTACTTTGTCGTATCAAATTTTCGACTCGTTATTTTCTTTCGTCTCCGTCTTTTTTCTGTTGTGTGTGCTTTTTTTTTCGATCATAGAGCTTTATGTAAGATATATAATAATGTATTTGCTTTTACTGCAGAATGAACATCTGTCTATCCACATATTAGATGAAATCTTGTGGGGATTTTTAAAATAATATCTTTAATTTAAAAAAAAGAAAATAACAAGGGAAAACACTTAGAGACGAAAAAATTGAAGATCCTCCCCTGCTTCCCCCCCCCCTGTATACATACTTTATCTAGCCAGAATTGTCTGGGATTATTAAAATGTTTCAATTTTTTCTTTAAGATGATACAAAAGATGAAAATAAAATCAGATCAGACCAAAAATTTGTTTTAATGAAACAATTTTTTCTGTAACTACAACATGGTTCACAACAGAGTAATAGTAGAAGAAACAAAGTCAAAAAACTGTTATTATAAATAACGTATCGTCACGTGTTTAACGCCTCGAATCAAAATTAACCATAAATTTTTTGGCAAACTTTTAATTGACCCCCTTAACTAAGGTTAGAACAGTTGAATGTCGGTTTGAGCCAAATATAGCTCTAGATTTTTATACACACTTTCTGAATAGATGTATTCACGAAATTTGTCAGCTTGAATTGTTACTACAGAGCGACTCGAACTTAAATCCTTCTCTTTGGGGCTCGCCCCCCCCCCCCAAAAAAAAGAATGATTAGAGTTCAAGTAGCTTTGTAGTAACGATTCAAGCTGTATTTTGGATAAAAAGGCTAATAAATTCATGATTGTGAATAATCTTATATTTAGTTTTCCAGTCGTTTTTTTCAATGTGACAGACTGTATATTCATAAAAAAGACAAAGCAAGGTAACTTTCAAAAACTTACAAAAAAAAAAATAATACAATATATCTCTGGAATAATTCTTTTGGTAGACCAACCTTGCTTGAATATCCTTTGTAAAAATTAGAAAATATGTGAAAAAAAAAACAAATCAGTTGCAGAGCCAAATGTTTCGAATCCCTCGCTCCCACCCCCACCCAAAAAAATTCTGAAAAGCCTAAATTGTTTTCATTGCAGGCCCCATCCCCTAAAACCAAATTCTGACTACATCCCTGAAGGACTTCATGCATAGATCAGCATTATGTAACTAGCAAACACATAAAACAACTTCAAATGTATAGCATGCAGAGCTGCAAAGCAAAAACATAAAATCTACATCACAATAACATATAGAAAATGAAAGAAGACGGTTTAAATTGTAATCAACCAATTATGGAGTGGGTCAGTCCTACAAGGCTGAAAAGGCATTACCTCAAGAAGGTGTAAAAAAATTGCCTTCTCAATGGTGAGGGAAAAATTAAAAGCAAACCAAAGAAATAAACTAATTTTAAAAACATACTAAGTTGAAAACAAAAAATTAAGACATAGTATTTTACACTAGAGGGGGGGGGGCATAGTTCAACCAAGTAAAGGGAAGTAAAAAAAACAAAGTAAAAATAAAGGTAGACAAATAAAAATAAATTGGAAATCATTCATTTCAAAACAAAAAATTAGCAGAAAAAACTTTAAAAAAGGAGGTGATGCCATTTCGCCCTGGGATGATCAAACAGTGGTCTAAGCAATGGACAAAAGCAACAATCAAAAAAGAAAGAGGGAATCATACCAAGTATTATACATTTCACAGTTGTTTTCATCATGCATACTTGATTCAGACATTGAAACTTGCCTATAATAAGTTAACAAAGTTGTCAAGCTTAAGCGCATGAAAAAATATCAGCTTAGGTGGAATATAAACATTCAAGGCAGATAAACATTAAATGGAACATTCAGAGACCAAACTGGTTTAGCACACTTAATTTTTTGCATTATTTTACTATTAAAGTACTAGAATACTTCTCAATATTGAAGGTGAACAGGGATGATCCCTAAAATAAGAAATAGAGATAAAACTGATATACCAATTTGATCAGGTCCATTCCAAACTAAAAACAAAAACTAATGAAGCATACAATGTTACCTCAGATAAATATAATAAAAGTCGTGTGTTTGGGGGGGGAGGGCAATCTCAACTCGACTATAGTTTATAGGGGAGGCTCATATATATTCAGGGGTTACCCTGGTTGGAGAGACTTGGGTACATATTGTGTTGATTGACACTATTGTCCCACATGCAGGTATTAGACACGAGAAAATAAATCTACCACAAGAATAAGCTTTTGCTAAAATGAGGCAAAAAAAGAGCAATGCTATGTCAAATGAATATATACATATGGAGTGGGTGTATATACAAAAGTACATTGGAGATCTGCAAAGCTACATTGTACATAGGTACACAAGGGGGGGGGAGGGACAATGCTAGCAATGGAAGCATACCAATCCATCAAATGAATTTGTGATAGTGGGGGAGAAGAAATGGACAAGCCAATATTGAGATACAAGGGTTATTAATAAGCCCAAAGATGATCTGAAAAATATATGAATAGCTTTACTATACTCTGAAAAATCTAAGCTGGGAAGGTCTATGCAGCTTTCTATTTGTAGTATTTCTTAGAAAAATTTGAAGCAAAAACAAAAAACATCTTTCATGCAGTTTCTGAACAAATTTTGACAAAAGTTTAGACAAAATATTTCCTTGTGCTGAGTTCAGAAGAAACAGAAACCCTTGATATTTATCAAATTTAAAAAATGCATGTTAAATAATAATTTTGTGCTAGTATTTTTGTTTATTAGGGCTTTCTAACTTGTTCTATTTTACAATTTCTCAGCAAGCTCCCAAAAAAGATACACAAATGGGAAACAACTCTGAATTAAAAATACTCAAAAAGCCACTTCTTGATGCTTCAGATAAAACAATCAAGAGAAGAATGTTTTGAAGATTAGGTAGAGATCTGCCTTAACCTTTCACAGAAAAAAACAAACCTTTTTAAAGTCCAGGTTCCCCAGCCATAGGACATGGCAAGGTAGTTGAGCCAGATGTTAAGGACCTAAGCCAATTTCTATGCCAAAAATACATTATTTCTCTTTCTTTTTTCTTTGATAGCTAAAACTTATCTTCAAATCATCTTTCAAAACTTAAAAACAGGAAAGAATAGAGTATGGGACATAAAAATGCCTTAACATGTCCTAATTTGTGATATAGTAACTCAAAATTCATTGTGAAACTAGTTGGCAAACTGAGATTTGCAGCATACTTAAAAAAAAACTCAACATGCTTTATTGATTAGATATCTGATTTATAAAATCTTATTTGTTTTTTGAAATATTTATGTTTCTAGATTTTCTAGATTAAAAAACATATTACATCTGTTTTTCTCCTTTGTAACTTAACTTGTTGTGCAACTGAGCTTACTGCATCACATCATTAACACCCACACCAAGCCAGGTCTGTTTAACACCAGGATCTGAACCATCATGCCAAAGGACATAGGATTGCACCTCCAGTGTGCCACCCACTTGCCCAGGGTGGCTTGTTTTTGTTCCTTAGTAGAGACTATTGTAAATTGAAGCTGTCAATATTCAACTTTGTTTTTGTCATGACTTGGAGGCTTCAAAAACAATGTCTTTGCTTAGCCACTGTGCCTAGTCTTCCAGTTATTGGCCTTAAATGCTTTTTAGAACCCTGCATTGCCTTAAATTGCACTTGCATAAAGACATGGTTATAGGTATCTCCAATAGGTAGTTCTATGATAGTATGACTTCATTGCATTTGGATGGTATCATAGTTCCAACTCCACTCAGCTTCTTAACAGTTTTTGTCAATACTTACCTTGAATGGGTTGAGGGCTTTTGACTGAATGATTGAAGGAAAGGCTATTCCAAAGGGGAACAGTATGGATAGCATAAAAAGTTGTGTTGCACCTTTCTCTGGGAGCATGGGAGATTTGGCTTTTGGGTGTGACAAGCCAAAAAAGGGGTGAAGATGGAATTCAGGTCTTAGTAGTGGAGCAGCTTAGTGCTTGGATCATATTACCCTTTTCCCTCATGTGTATAAGAGTAGTCAATTTCAAATGTCATATGGAGTCTTCATATGGTGTTACTTTTAAAGTAAGGGATAAGTTTGACAGCTCTCCAGGGCTTTGATATCAATTTTGTATTAGGATGATTGAAGAATTATGCCAAACTCTAGGTAGGAACACAAAAGATCCTTGTAAAGGCTTATTGCCATATATGTTTTCTAGTCATGAATTTGTTCATGACAAGCCCAAGTGCTCAGCTGACTTTAGAAACCTGGGCTTATATGTAGCTATGAAACTAAGCCCTCTATCAAAAATCACCACCCCACCCAACTGTTCCCTTCATCTGCAACCTTCAACTAGTTGGGCCAATATGGTAGGTAATGTGAGTATTATTGTGTTGTATATGTTGAAGTGTAGAATTCTGGGGCCCATTCAACAGACCAAGTGGAGTTTGTTGAAGTCCAGCTGAATATTAGCTGCCTCTACACCTGTACCAGCAAATCATTTGAGGTTGCAGTGTGAGCATATTTTATATGGTGTTAGCAGGCTGTTTAGGGATGTTGAACAGCCATTAAAGATACTGAACCAAGTTGACCCAAGAATGGCTCCCTCTGGAATGCCACTGACACCTTGTGCTTGGGGGAGGATGCTGCCACTGTTGTCATATATTGTGACTTGCATTGACACCATTCAGGTACTTGATTCAAATCATTGACTACTTGATAGGAGGATTTGTTCTGGTGTATATTTAGCTATGTAATTTAGTCAATCTATTACCATGCCATCTTGTTAAGTAATTACCTTAAGTCACACTACAGAGCAAATTCAGATCCTTCTTGATCTGTGAATTGATGATGGACAATCTTACAAAAAAGAGACTAGTTTGTCTTAGAGGTCCCTTAGGATAGTATGCAAGTGAATTTTGGTAACATAATAAGCTGCTTGCATTTAGACACTTTTTGTACATGAAACAGCAGAGGCAAACTAACAAGTGAAAATCAAGCTTACTAGCAAGAATCATTTCAAGACGCCTTTCCTCTTCTATTTTAAGATGACCCTTGCTTAACCAGCAAGGGAACCATAAGAAAATATGGGATTTGGGATTTTTGAGCACCAAAATGAATAGTATAACACTTGGATATGGCAAAACCAACTAGCCTATCAGCATAACATTCAGGCAATTTGGTATATAGTTATTGACTGAAAGTCCAGTATTTCAAGGAATCAGCAAGAAACTACACATAATTTCTGTTTAGAGACATTTCACTTCTTGGAAAGTTGCTCAGCTAGGTGAATGAAACTGGTTCTAGAGCCCAAATGATGGACAGAGAAGGTGTTGAAGGTTGAATGCATTGAATGGACCAGATGGAACAATTTATGACCTCCTTGTGAATGCCCACTGCATGGACTTTTTGAATTCAGTCTTCTGCGATGTAATTCACCAAATGCTTCACCTAAATCTAGTGTGGTAAAGAATCAAGTGGAGATATAGTGTCCTTAAGTTTTGTGACATATTTACAGGCATCAATCAGGTTTGTATCAACTGATTGACTGGGACAGAAGCTATGTTGGCAAGAAAATAATAGTTTGTTTGCACTTACATGTTCTAAAATAGCTGAGTTTACTAAGCCTTCAAGAAGCTGACCAGGGATTCCACTTCTAGGGAGATTACCTATTTTAGGGAACTTATTTTGAATCTAGGGATTCAGGGAAATCTAGGGTAAAGCAAGGATTTTCAGGGATGTTCATGGAAAGTTTAATTTTTTCAAATGAAAGGTTGAAAAAATTCTCAAAGATTGCATATGCTCAGTTTTTAAGAAAGCTTATGAAGCAACACTGGCTTACTTTGCTGAAATTGCCAAAATTCAAAAAGGTGAACCTTGGAATATTATTTAGGTAGCCTGGCATTTATTTTATTTTTAAGCAGTGGCTTTGATGGGTATAAACTACCAACATAAGGGAGTATTAGTTAGGCTATGCAGCAATTGCAGAATAGAAGCAAGTGACTTTTGCTTTGCTTGCCTTAAGACTGTGATAACAAATCTGATTCTTAATCTATATACAGTAGGGATCACAAAATGGTAAAATTCTAGTTTAGAATTTTACCAAAATGGTAAAATTCTACTATCTGTTGTCTTGGAAAGTGGTACATAAAAAAAATGAAACTTTCAGGGATGTGTCTAAAGACTGAAGTGGATCCCAGGAATGTAATTTGAAGTACCTACTTCTACTCCTTCTCCCTTTAGAGGACCATGACTTTTAATGACCTTTAAAAATCTTTGTTTTGTAAAAGTGAAACCTTGCAAAATAGATCTTCTGCTTAAATAAAGTACAAGAAAACTGTTTTTAGCTTCATAACTATGCTCAATCCCAATTTATGAGGTTTCAAAAATGTGCAAGTACATTTCCTAAATTTAGAAAAAAAACCACTGATATGGCTTAAAATACATTATCAAAATATTGTTGGATTTTGTGCAGATACTACTAACATCATGTTTGGAGCCAATAGATCTACTTCAATGCTAATGAAAGCCATGGTGCCCTATATCTTGCATGTAAAATGCTCATGCCATCTTATTCCCTTATGTTCATTGTTTGCATACTTGTCCCTTCCAAAGACACTGGAAGACTTGGTGCAAAATATCATTGCCCACTTTTCCAGAAGTGTTTCCAAGAAGTGTTTTCCAGAAGAAGTGCAAGATAAGTATGCCAAATTTTAGGAATTATTTCAATGCAAAGCAAATTGAAATCTTGCACCAGGATAGACATGTTGGTTGGCCCTTAAGACATGCAAAAAGCTGCTTATTGAGCATTGGGTTGCTTTTACTAATTATTCCTTAGAAACCATGTTTGGTCATCTTGTTGACATAACAAAGCAAGTTGACAAAGCCATGCCTTGAATTCAAGTACTACTCTCTTCACCTCTCCAACAATTTCAGCATAGTTTTTCAATTTGAGCTCCCACTTCTTCACTCCCTAAAGGCAAATGTCAGAAAACTTGTGAATGATGTTGCAACTAATGTAAAGGAACTGGACTACATTTGCAGAGTTGGCTTGTTTACCAAACTGAATGCTTACCTTTCAATTACTTGATGCATCAGCATTGATTAATGCATTTGCAACAGCCCACAAAGCATGAGTACAACCAAGACATGGCTGAAATCCAAATTGGTATGGTGGAACATAGAATGTTGTGTTCAAATGGTCAATGAACAGAAGTTCAAGGCCTACCTTCCTACAGTATATTTTTGGCCCTGGATTCATTAGCCTACTGAAAGTTTCCCTTTCCTAGCCTAATCCCCCTCCAAGATAGTCAAAAGCAGCTAAACTAGAATTTTACCTGGAAGTTTTATTCACAAAACTCAGTAACTTTTTAAAAATGCTGCTAGTCAAAAAATTTTGCTAGATCAATTATTGCACAATCAAATGAAATAGCCTAGATAGTGAATTCTGCCCTATAATGTACCTGCATTAAATGTATACATATTTGCTTCTGAATTCATTTAGCCTAGCCTACAGGGGTGGATCTTGGGGAAAATTTTAGGGGCAAGTTTCTCTAGAAGGTAAATAAATTGCACTAATTAAACAATTAGGCTAAAAATTTCCGTTATTTACAGGGATAGAGGGGCAAAAAATATCAAGGGGGGGAACAAAATTTTTATCAGTGCCCTCAAATTCTATATCTGCACCTGCTGGGCTAGCCTACCTAACTTGTGCTAGCCTAATTGCTTTCAATAACAGTGAAGAGCCTGTAATCTAGAATTTTAATATTTGACAATCCTAAATAAGAGTAATAGCCAAATAACTGTGAAAATGTCTTTAAAATAGCCTGATCAATCTACTAACCTTGTCCAGTTTTTCCAGGACAACTATCACCCAAAAATTAAAGGGCATAGATCCAGGGCCAAATTTGACCTTCTAGCTATTGAGTAAGAAGAAAAAT
The DNA here is from genome assembly GCA_027921565.1 of Artemia sinica. NCBI lineage: Eukaryota > Metazoa > Arthropoda > Branchiopoda > Anostraca > Artemiidae > Artemia > Artemia sinica. The sequence goes on along the minus strand of CM051273.1, from coordinate 47,994,052 downwards.
GGACACAAACCCCCTTTAAATACTAACTTTTTATGACAAATATTTGATCAGTCCACTCACAATTCTGAAATCGATCCGGGCATTGTTTGGGCACTGCGAGATGAAACTGGTGAAGAATAGGATTAGCAGGTACGGCATCTAATATTACGGTCTATTAACGTGATCTAAAGATAGGTAGTGCTACTAAAAATCCACAAAAAAATTACCATAACCATTAAGACTCCAGGAAAGAACTAATGAAAGTAGACCGATCGTTTGTTATATTATAATATAAAGTTGATACGGCACTTAAAACGTCATTTCGCAAGTTTCGGCGTCGGCCGAACATCACGAAGACATAGGCCCAATTGGCGAATTCTCTCAAGAGACTATATATTATCGAGGGGTGTCAAGACTATGTGGTTTGACTTAAAATACAGTGAAATTTCACATCTTTCCTTTTAGCACGGTTGTCAATCAGAGTGGGTGACACCAAGGGAGCTCCTAGAGCATCCAAATCGGTCAAAGGATAATTCTTTTGAGCTGATTTTTTGCATTTTCCTAGCAGGTATCCAAAGAATTCCTTTTTCTGAAATTAAAAAAGTAAATTCTGCTCTGTTTAATCGAAAAAAAATTTATGCTATCCAATGATGTGAGTCTCATTAAAACTGGGTATCTTTATCTCAGCACAAAGCCCAGAGGTTAAATTAGTTTTCTAATTATTCTAGAAAAGTAAGTGTAGGCTTTTGGTTTTCTGTTATTTATTTAGATTTCTTATCCAAGCTCTACAACCTATCACAAAACTATCGAATCAATTCTAAATATATCGGCGATACAACCTGAAAAAGCTAACAAGGAACAAGATTGGGTGGTACTTTAAGGTACTATATCACTTTAATTTCAGGAAGTCTGGGTAACTTGCAATTTTCAATGTATAAATATAAAAAGGTAATTTTTAATATATATTATGTTTTCAGTAAGTCGCAAAAGACGTTTTGACCCAACCTTACTTTTGTTTGTAGTACTTTTCTTATAAATTTGAGTTGACTGTTTATTTTAGCTGTTTATTTTAACTTCTGTTTGTTATTAGGATTCATTTATACTTTGTACCAGCATCAGTGTTAGATGTGATCATCATTTTGAGCCTCTGTTGATTTTGGGCCTGATTAATTCACTAATAATACTTAATATTCATTTTATGCACGAGATACCGTATGACTTGAAACATTGAAGAAAGTGATTCCAGTCATGGCGTCGCTGGCTATTTGGTTTGGAATGAGGGTCAATGGTGTAACTCTTTAACCTCAGGCAGAGTCGAATCAGCCCTAAATACTCTAAATAGGTACCAGGAGAAATTTGGGGGAAAACACGGGAAGCATCGGATGATTTGCCCACAACCAGGCACTCCTGGCCAAAGGCAGAAAATCAAGAGACTGGCATTTGCGCTACACCGACCACTGGCCAGCATGCGATAAAGTTAGAAATTGTCACTTTGGGTCGAAAAAACTGTTTTGAAGAATATTTTTGAACTATTTTTTTGCTATTTTTTCATAGGAAGTGGAAGTTAACGTAATTTTGATCTTGTACATTGGTAAAACATTTCTAATCCCATCCCGTGGACAATTTTGGATATTCACATTTTTTTATCTACTCTTTTATCTAAATACCCCTTTTTTGTTTATTTTTTTGTATTCATTTCTTACATTTAATGTGTACTAACGCATTTGAAAATTTTGCGCACGTCGGATGTATTTCCTAAAAGATTGAATCCCTAGTGAATTTCCCCAATTTTTCCTATCGTGATCTCCAAGATGTGATCCATCCCTTTCTTCGAAAAGCTGTATAACTACTGATACATTACACTAACATGGCCAATTGAGTTAAATGTTTGCTGTAAATTCGAATACTATAACCGGCAGGATGTAAGTGTGTGCCCATTTTCACATTTGATCAGCTATATCATTCAGTCCTGGGTCTGACCTGACTCTTATGCTCTTAGTGGAACTCCAAAATTCGTCCAAGTTCACAGTTTGTGGGTGATTAAGTCGGGCTCAGTTATTTAATACGATAACTCATTCCACATCATTCTGTCAAGTTATTCAGTTCTTTTTCTTCTTTTTTTTGTCTCTTATCTCTAGTTTATCGGGCAAAGTTTCTGAAAAAAGAGTGAAATTTTGGCTTTTTGAAGATTAATTTTAAAAAAATTTCAGCAAAACAAGTTTTTCAAAGAAAAGTAAAGAGCTCCATTAAGCCAAAAATTATCAGAAATAAAATCAAATAGCCTTCCAAGGTTAAAACTACCACATATCAACATAAATAAATAAATGAAACTCAAAACGAATAGAAGTTGCAATAAATAACCGAGTCAGACTCAAAACGAGCAGAATTTAACATGATTAGGGCTCACAACGCCTATACCTTCTCAAGGCCAGAACTTTGCACTTTATTGAAAAAATACAAATGATTGTGCATTATCAGTTAAATATACATATACTCACATTTATTCCTTAAAATCATAATAATTTTTTATTTATTAAAGTTATAAAAGTGAAAACATTTCAATTTTTTCAGTAAGCTTCAAATTATGTTCTGGTCTTGAGAAGGCATAGGGGCTGTGAGCCCTAATCATGTTAATTTCTGCTCATTTTGAGTTTGACTCTGTTATTTATTGTAATTTCACTTCGTTTTGGGTTTCATTTATTTATTGATGCTGATTTGTGGTAGTCTTATGCTTGGTAGATTATTTGATTCTATTTTTTGCCGATTTCTGGTTTAATCGAGTTATGTAGTTTTTCTTGAAAAGCTTATTTTGTGGAAAAAGTTTTTTAATTAATTTCTGTTCATTTTATACTGACATAGTCTTTTTCAGGGAAAGACAATTGGAATGCTGATTGCCCTCCAATCCCTTTTGACTCCTAAAACAGGGGCGGATCCAGCATTTTTTTAGGCGGAGGGGGGGGGGGGCGCAAAATAGGTTTATCCGATCAAATAAATTTAGGGGGGGGGGGCAGAATAGGTTGATCCAATAAACTTGCGTTAGGAGCAAGTTTATTTAACGTAAACTTGAGTTAATTAAGTAAATTACACTACTTTAGACTACGCAAGGGGGGGGGGCCCTGGATCCACCACTGTCCTAAAAAGGACACTATATTTAATAATTTTTGTTCGTTTTAAGTTTTAATGTTGTCCCTTACTTTCAGTTGAAAAAAATGGCTTTTTTATTTTATTTCTGATCGTTTTTTAAATAATGCCGAGAAATCCAGCTCCCCTCAATGAAAAATTCCTTTCCCCCATGAAAAATTACTCCCTGGAAAGATCCTTTCATGTGAATATCAACTGAATTTCAATTTAAATTTCAATCAAAGCTCCTTTAAAATATCAACGATATTACTAGTTATGATAGAGCAGCGCTGTCTATGATATTGTTGCCCTTTTAGATAGCACTGCCCTTTTAGTACCTGCATGTGCATAGTTTTTTCGTTTAATTAAAACTCCCCCTAAAACGTTCCCTAAAAGTTTCAACTTGTTGCCCTTAGTGTCATTAGTTATAGTAAACGTAGAAGTAATATTAAAAGTATACACATAGAGTCTACTGACTACTTCAAAATCCACCAGAACTTACACTGAATTGTCTAACTTAATCATGTAAGCCGTTATTATGATATTGCCTTGTCACCCTTTTGACAATTTCCATGATCATAGTTCGTTTTGATCTAGTTCAATATCTGCCTAATTATTCCATGAAAGTTTCACCTTAATACCCTTAGTTTGTGTAGTAATAATAGCTGTAGCAGCATTAGTGGCAGTATGAACATATAACCTTTGTATTTTGTTCAACATTCCCTTCGACACACGTTCCAAGTTATTACAAAAACAAATTCTTAAAATACGCTATTTTGACAATCTAAATACACTTAGTGTCTTTTGTTAATTCAAATTTGCCATTAATATTTTTTCAAATTTTACCTTCATAGACTTAGCCTTAATAGTAATAGTATCACAGTAGTTGCGGTAATAGTAGGAAAAGTAGTTGCAGTGTTAGCGTTGTATTAGTAGTAGCAGTAACAGTAGGAGCAGCAGTATTAATAGCGGTAGTAGCATGCACATCCTGCCTTTTGATCAGTTGAACATCCCTTTCATGATGCCCCGGAAGTTTCACCTTGGCACGGTAAGCCGTTCCAAAAATATTGATGATGTGCGCTTTTGACCCACTTTTGACGCCTTTTTCATCTTAATATTCAAAGCCTTACAGGTTTTTACAATTGAAGTAGTAGTTAGAGCAGTTTAATAGCAGCAGTAGTATTAGTAAAAGTAACAGGTGTAGAAGTGTTATTAGTGACATGCGTGCATTATATTTTTGTCAATTTATCTTCCCCTTTAAGTATTCTCTGAAAGTTCCATCTTAATACCCAAATACATTCTTGAGATACGCCCTTTTGACAATCTGCATGCACATAGTGTGTTTTGATTTAGTTGAAATTCCCCCTCAATATTCTGTCCAATTTTCACCTTCATACACTTAGCCTTAGTTGTACTAGTATCTTAGTAGTAGTGGTAGTAGTAGGAATAGTAATTGCAGTAATAATGTACTATTAAAAGTAGCAGTAACAGTAGTAGCAGCGATATTAATAGCAGCAGTAGCAGGTACATTTTGCTTTTTGATCAACTGAATATCCCACTCATGATACTCCTGAAGTTTCCTCTTGATACGATTATTCGTTACAAAAATATTGCCGATACACCCATATCAGCAATCTCTACGGACATAGTATGCTTTGATTTAGTTCAACTTTCCCTCAACGTTCCTCAGATGTTTATTTCAATATCCTCAGCCTTACTAGAACCCGTTACATTAGTAGTAGTTTTAGTGATAGTTGTGGTAGTAGTACTACTAGCAGTGTGCAAATATTGCCTTTTTGGTCAATTGATCATCTCCCTTATCATTTCCTGAAAGTTCAAAATTAATATACTCAGTCATTCCGGAGTTACGTCAATATGACAACCCACATACACATAACCCGCATACCTTTTCCAAATAGTATATACTATATGTAAACAATGATCGAATTACCCTAACTTACAGCCCTTGCCCTGAGACCTCGGAGGTGGGGGGGAGGGAGGGTGACATCCCCAAACGCATAATTACTGAAGCTTTCAATAATGCTGAAAATTATATGTCTCAAAACTTTGTTTGAATGTTTTTTTTTGAGAAATGATGGGCTTTGGGGGGGGGGGCTCTCAAATCACTTTTGACTTAAAAAGGGCACAATAACTTTCAATTTTCAACCAATTTTCAGCCACCTCTAAAGTCTATACAACCATTCGTTCCATAAAAACCTTAAATGCCGCCGGACATTAATTACAACCCTTTCCCCCACACTCTGGTGGTTTGTAACAGCCCCAAAAGCATTGTTATATGATCTCTATTTAAAAAATGACGTTCTAAAAATTTCTATTGGGTGCATTTTGTGAAAATACGACATGTGGGGGGGGGTAGCTGCAATCTGATCAATTTGACTCTTAAAAAGGGCACTGAAACTTCTGATTATCAATGCACTGAGACCCCTGCAAAGTATACACGACCATCCTTTAGAAAAAAACCTTATATGCCCCAAGAACATAACTTACAACCCATGCCCTGAGGTTTTTGGGGTGGTTGTCATCCACGAAAACATAATTTCTGGACCCTTCAGCTATGCTGAACAAAATTGCTATCTCAAATTTTTATTTGATGTGCTTGTGAAAGTGATGGGCGTGGAGGGGGGGGGGGGGTACATGCTTCCAAATTACTTTTGACTCTTAGAAAGGGCACTATAACTTCCAATTTCAAATAAAATGAACCCCATCTGAAATTTATACGACCAGCCATTCCATAAAAATCTTATACGCCCTCATTCCATAACTCACAGCCCTTGCCCCAGGGCTCTGGGGGAGGGGGGGGGCTGTGTGAACTCTAGAGGTATTGTTACATGTTCTTTGGACTATCATAGGCAGTGCGCTATGGCTGCCTAAGTAAAGAACGATGTGGGCACAATGTGTTGTTTTTTTTGTTTTTTTCTCCATACCCGGGCGCTTTGTATCGAAGGAGTTGTCGTAGAAACTTCAAAAAGGGCTCATTCGATTGGAAATCAGAGTGGCTAGTGCCCTTTTTAATAGTCGAAAGTGATTGGAGGGCAATTAGCCCCCCCCCCCCCCCCATCATTCCCCCGAACACATCCAATCAAAATTTTGAGATAGCCATTTTGTTCAGCGTAGTTGATTTCCAGATAGAAAATATGTTTTTGAGGAGAACACTCCCCCAGAACCCTCAGGGCAAGGGTTTTAAGTTACGCCCTGGGGGCATATAAAGTTTTTATAGAAGGTGTTGTCGTAGAAACTTCAAAACAGGCTCATTCGACTGAAAATTCAAAGGGCTAGTACCCTTTTCAATAGTCGAAAGTGATTGGAGGGCAACTAGCCCCCCTACGCCCATCATTCCCTCAAACAAATCCAATCAAAATTTTGAGATAGCCATTTTGTTCAGCGTAGTTGATTTCCAGATAGAAAATATGTTTTTGAGGAGAACACTCCCCCAGAACCCTCAGGGCAAGGGTTTTAAGTTATGCCCTGGGGACATTTAAGGTTTTTAAAGAAGGCGTTGTCGTATAAACTTCAAAAAATGCTCATTCGATTGAAAATTCAAAGATCTAGTGCCCTTTTTAATAGTCGAAAGTGATTGGAGGGCAACTAGCCCCCCCCCCCACACATCCATCATTCCCCGAAACACATCCAATAAAAATTTTGAGATACCCATTTTGTTCAGCGTAGTTGATTTCCAGATAGAAAACATATTTTTGAGGAGGACAATCCCCCACAACCCTTAGGGCAAGGATTATAAGTTATACCCTGGGGGCATATAAAGTTTTTAATGAAAGCGTTGTCGTAGAAACTTCAAAAGGGCTCATTCAATTGGAAATTGAAAGGGTTAGTGCCTTTTTTAAAAGTCGAAAGTGATTGGAGGGCAACTAGCCCCCCCCCCCACGCCAATCATTCCCCCAAACACATCCAATCAAAATTTTGAGATAGCCATTTTGTTCAGCGTAGTTGATTTCCAGATAGAAAATATGTTTTTGAGGAGGACACTCCCCCAAAACCCTCAGGCCGAGGGTTTTAAGTTATGCCCTGGGGGCATATAAGGTTTTTATAGAAGGCGTTGTCGTAGAAACTTCAAAACAGGCTCATTCGATTGGAAATTCAAAGGGCTAGTACCCTTTTTAATAGTCGAAAGTGATTGGAGGGCAACTAGCCCCCCCCCCACGCCAATATTTCCCCCAAACACATCCAATCAAAATTTTGAGATAGCCATTTTTTTTCAGCGTAGTTGATTTCTAGACAGAGAATATGTTTTTGAGGACGACACTCTCCCACAACCCTCAGGGCAAGGGTTTTAAGTTATGCCCTGGGGGCATATAAGGTTTTTAAAGAAGGTGTTGTCGTAGAAACTTCAAAGAAAGCTCATTCGATGGGAAATTCAAAGTGCTAGTGCCCTTTTTAATAGTCAAAAGGGATTGGAGGGCAACTAGCCCCCCCCCCCCCACACCGAAACTTGAAAAAGGGCTAATTCGATTTGAAATTCAAAGGGCTAGTACCCTTTTTAATAGCCAAAAGTGATTTGAGGGCAACTAACCCCCCTCTCACGCCCACCTTTTCCCCAAAAACATCCAATCAGAATTTTTAGATAGCCATTTTATTCAACGTAGTTGAAGGTTTTCGAAATTATGTCTTTAAGGATGACAACCACTCCCCCACAGTCCTCAGGGCAAGGGTTGTAAGTTATGCCCTGGGGGCATATAAAGTTTTTATTGAAAGCGATGTCGTAGAAACTTCAAAAGGGCTCATGTAATTGGAAATTGAAAGGGCTAGTGCCTTTTTTAATAGTTGAAAGTGATTGGAAAGCGACTAACGCCCCTCTCATGCCCACCATTTTCCCAAAGACATCGAATTAAAATTTTGAGATATTTATTTTGTTCAACATAGTTGAAAGTTCTGGAAATTAGGTCTTTTAGGATGATATCCCCGTCAGAGCCCTCAGTGCAAGGGTTGTAAGTTATGCCCTGGGGCATATAAAGTTTTTATTGAAAGCGTTGTCATAGAAAATTCAAAAGGGCTCATTCAATTGGAAATTGAAAGGGATAGTGCCTTTTTTAATAGTTGAAAGTGATTGGAAAGCGACTAACGCCCCTCTCATGCCCACCATTTTCCAAAACACATCAAATCAAAAATTTGAGATATCCATTTTGTTCAACGTAGTTAAACGTTCTGGAAATTAGGTCTTTTAGGATGATATCCCCGTCAGAGCCCTCAGTGCAAGGGTTGTAAGTTATGCCATGGGGGCATATAGTAACGATGTTGGCACAATGTACTATTTCTCAATTTTTTCCTTTAGAGCAGGGCACTTCGTATCGAAGAAGTTGTTGTAGAAACTTCGAAAAGCACTCATTTAATTGGAAATTGGAGTGGCTTGTGCCCTTTTTAATAGTCGAAAGTGATTGGAAGGTGACTAACACCCCTTCCACGCCCAATATTTCCCGAAACACCACCAATCAAAATTTTGAGATAGCCATTTTGTTCAGCGTAGTTGATATCCAGATAGAAATTATGTTCTTGAGGACGGTCCCCACAGCCTTTAGGGCAAGGGTTTTAAGTTATGCCCTGGGAGCATATAAGGTTTTTTATAGAAGGCGTTGTCGCAAAAACTTTAAAAAAGGCTCATTCGATTGGAAATTCAAAGGGATAGTGCCCTTTTTAATAGTCAAAAGTGATTAGAGGGCAACTAACCCGCCTCTCACGCCCACCTTTTCCCCAAACACATCTAATCAAAACTTTGAGATAGCCATTTTATTCAACGTAGTTTTAAGTTCTGTAAATTAGGTGTTTGAGGATGACAACCCCCCCACAGCCCTCAGAGCAAGGGTTGTAAATTATGCCCAGGGGGCATATAAGATTTTTATATAACTCGTTGTCGTAGAAACTTCTAAAAGGGCTCATTCGATTGGAAATTGAAATGGCTAGTGCCCTTTTTAAAAGACGAAAGTGATTGGAAAGCAACTAACACCCCTTCCACGCCCACCATTTCCCCAAGCACATCCAATAAAGATTTTGAGATAGCCATTTTGTTCCACGAAGTTCAAAGTTCAGGAAATTATACCTTTGAGAAGGACAATCCCCCCACAGTCTTCAGGATTAGGGTTATAAGTTATGCCCTGGGGGAATATAAGGTTTTTATTGAAATCTTTGTCTTAGAAACTTGAAAAAGGGCTCATTCAATTTGAAATTCAAAGGGCTAGTGCCCTTTTTAATTGTCGAAAGTGATTTGAAGGCAACTCACCCCCCTCTCACGCCCATCTTTTCTCCAAACACATCCAATCAACATTTTAGCCAGACATTTTATTCAACGTAGTTGAAAGTTTTGGAAATTAGGTCTTTAAAGATAACAACCCCTCCCCCCAGAGCCATCAGGGCAAGGGTTGTAAGTTACGCCCTTGGAGCGTATAAGGTTTTATTGAAAGCGTAGAAACTTCAAAAGGGCTCATTCAATAGGAAATTGAAAGGAATAGTGCCTTTTTTAATAGTTGAAAGTAATTGGAGAGAGACTAACGCCCCTCTCACGCCCACCATTTTCCCAAACACATCCAACCAAAATTTTGAGATAGCCATGCTGTTTAACGTAGTTAAAAGTTCTGGAAATTCGATCTTAGAGAATGACAAACACCCTAACAGACCTTAGGGTAAGGGTTGTAATTTATGCCCTGGGGGCATATAAGGTGTTTATAGAAAGCGTTGTCGTTTCCAAAAGGGCTCATTCGATTGGAAATCGAAAGGCCTAGTGCCCTTTTTAATAGTCGAAAGTGATTGGAGGGCTTGACATTTTCAAACAGTTCGTGGTAACGAACTGTAAGTAAGGAGCGACCCGGCTCAATGGTAACCAAAACTCTAAAAAAACGGAATTTTGATACCAATAGACACATCAAAAGAATCAAATTTTGATTATGATTTGAAATATATAAGTTTCATCAAGTTTAATTTTACCCATCAAAAGTTACGCACCTGAGAAAATTTGGCTGATTTTCGAAAAAAGGAAGAAAGACCCCCTAAAAGCTATAGAACCTTAATGAAAATCTCGCCATCATATTCAGCGTATCAGGGAACCCTACTGTAGAGGTTTCAAGCTCCTATCTACAAAAATGTGAAATTTTCCATTTTTTGCCAGAAGAAAGATCACGGATGCGTGTTTATTTGTTTTTTTTTGTTTTTTTTTCCCCAGGGGTGATCGTATCGACCCAATGGTCCTAGAATATCGTGGGAGGGCTCATTGGAACGGAAATTAAAAGTTCTAGTGCCCTTTTTAAGTGACCAAAAAAAATGGAGGGCAACTAGGCCCCCTCCCACGCTCATTTTTTTCCTAAAGTCACCCGATCAAAATTTTGAGATAGCCATTTTGTTCAGCATGGTCGAAAATATGATAAAAATGTCTTTAAGGATGACTTACTCCCCCAAAGTCCCCGGGGGGAGGGAATGAACAAAAATAAAATCAAATAATCTACTAGGCGTGAAAATACCACAAATCAGCATCGATAAATAAATGAAACCCAAATCGAACATAAATTACAGTAAATAACCGAGTCAAACTCAAAACGAGCAGTAATTAACATAAGTTGGGCGCAAAACCCCTGTGCCTTCCCAAGGCCAGAACAAAATTTGCACTTTACTGAAAAAATACAAATGAATGTGCATTGTCAGTTTAATATACATATACTGATATTTACTAATCTAAATGTTAATGTTATTTGATTTATTAAAGTTATAAAAGTAAAAACATTTATATTTTTACTTTTATACATTTTGTTCAACGTAGCTGAAAGTTCTTGAAATTAGGTCTTTTAGGATGATAACCCCCTCTGAGCCCTCAGTACAGGGATTGTAGGTTATGCCCTGGGGGCATATAAGGTTTTTATAGAAAGCGTTCTCGTAGAAACTTCAAAAAGGGTTCATTCGAATGGAAATTGAAAGAGATAGTGCCCTTTTTAATAGTCAGAAGTGATTGGAGGGCAACTAACCCCCCTCTGACGGCCACCATTTCCCCAAACACATCCAATCAAAGTTTTGAGATAGCAGTTTTCTTCAACGCACAAAAGGGCTCTTTTGATTGGAAAATGAAAGGGCTAGGGCCATTTTTAATAGTTGAAAGTGATTGGAGAGCGACTACCGCCCCTCTCACGCCCACCACTTTCCCAAGCACATCTTATCAAAATTTTGAGATAGCCATATTGTTTAACGTAGTTGAAAGTTCTGGAAATTCGGTCTTAGAGGATGAAAACCATCCTAACAGACCTTAGGATAAGGGTTGTAATTTATTCCCTGGGAGCATATAAGGTGTTTAAAGAAAGCGTTGTCGTTTCCAAAAGGGCTCATTCGATTGGAAATTGAAAGGCCTAGTGCCCTTTTTAATGGTCGAAAGTGATTGGAAGGCTTGAAATTTTTATAGTAAAGATCGAAGTGGGTATAATGTATTAATTTTTGTTGTTGTGGTTGTTTAGACCAGGGCACTTCGTATCGAAGGAGTTGTCGTAGGAACTTCGGAAAGGACTCATTCGATTGAAAATAGAAAGGGCTAATGCCCTTTTTAATAGTCGAAAGTGATTTGAGAGCAAATTATCCCCCTTTCACTCCCACCCTCCTACGCTCACCCTCCCGTGCAAACCCTCCCATTTCTGCTCTTAAAATTTAACCAAATCAAAATAGCGTAAGTGTATCCAAGCTATCAAAGAAAGTAAACAGATTTTTTTTACGAATGGTATCAAGTTTTCCATTTCAGGTCAACTAGAGGAGGTGTGAAACTAGATTAAACACTACTATTTGTGTCGAGATTTTTAAAAGGGTGTATGTTGTTAATAATTGCTGAAAATTTTTCTCCAGCATACAAATAGCAGGCGAAACTATAAAGTCTTAAAAAACGAAAAGATTTAAAGTATTATTTTCTTTTTCCTTGAAAAGACTATGTCAATATAAAACAAACAGAAATTAATTAAAAAGACTTTTTCCACAAAATAAGTTTTTCAAAGAAAAGTAAAGAACTCCATTAAACAAAAAAATGAGCAAAACTAAAATCAAATAATCTACCAAGCGTGAAACTACCACAAAAAAAAAGCATTGGTAAATAAATGAAACTCAAAACGAACAGAAATTAACATAAATTGGGCGCAAAACCCCTATGCCTTCCGAAGGCCAGAATAAAATTTGCACTTTACTGAAAAAATACAAATGAATGTGCATTGTCAGTTTAATATACATATACTGATATTTAGTAAACAAAATGTTAATATTATTTAATTTATTAAAGTTATAAAAGTAAAAACATTTATATTTGAAAGAATAGAGGCAGTCCAAAAAAGATGCCTAAGAATCATTTTCATTGAAGGTAAGGCCGCTTATATCTCCTTTCTTCGGAGAGCCAATCTCGTTGCCCTCAGGGAAAAGAGAACACAAATTTCCTTACGTTTTGCCAACAACACCCTCCATAACCCCCGGACAAATTACCTTTTCCCCAGACAATTTTCCCCGCTTCGACCTTGCCTCCCTCGTTCTGCTTCAAAAAACATACCCCTTCATGCCCCAATGAAATTATTTATTGAAATGATATAGAAGAACTTCCGTCCGGTACATAGTGAATTTATTAAATAAGTTAATCTCACTTTTTTACCCTGCTTCATGTTTTTTTTTTCAATTTTGAGCTCTTTTTGACTAAATTGTGTTTTGTAGGTTTTAGTGACAAAACTAAATTTTCATAATTTTTTTTTTTTTATTTTACATTTTTAGCTTTTAACTTTTGTGAGTTTCACATGTTTACGACAATTTTTTACAACCTTTTTGACATTTTGATAATTTTTTTTCTGACTTGTTTATCCTTTTCTTTGTGTATGCACTTTGTTACTCTAAGGTGTAGGTTTGGCCCACCTGAACTTGTAGTAGCCATTTTTCATAAATAAAATCCTATAATAAAATTCGCTTACAAGTTCATCTAGAGCTCTATAGACAGTTATGCTCTCAGAGGGTGAGACTGGGCTAGGGAAATCAAATATCACTGCCTTATTTTTGAAACGGTTAATTTTCCGCCTCAATTTTGTTTCCTCTTCCTGTAGGACTTTTAGAGTGTCAGTCAATTGGTCAATTGAGTCAGTGACGAGAGCAAGATCATCTACGAAGTCATTATCCATCAGAACACGATCTCCAAACTGCAGACCAAAGGAAAGACGATTCGTAGTTCGTTTCATGACATGGTCTATTACGGAACCGAAAAGTTCTGGGGTTGTAGTATACCCCTGACTTATTGACTGACACCCTGAAAGTCCTATAGGAACAGGTAGCAGAAGCGTGGCTGAAAATTAACCGGCTCAAAACTAAGGCAATAACAGTCCCCTAGTCCCCTAGCCCCAGTCTCGCCCCATGGGAGCATAACTGTCTGCGGAGCTCCGGTTGAAGTTGCAAGAAACATCTACCGCCTTGGCTTCGAGCTGTCTAAAGATAGCCCTTTAAACGAAGAGGTATATAGCTAACTAAAAAAAGCAATTTAAAAAATATTACGCTGTTATGCAGTTGAAATGTTCTGGGGTGGTGGTACACCAATGACAGACACTGATTTTGATGCCGAATGTCGTGCTCCGTTTGCCATTGATCTGGACGCAACTCTCCATCTCTCCGGAAAGCTTTTCAAAAAACTTGAAGTATTTGTCAGGAACCGAGTTGATCAGAGCATCATCTGGAGCGAGTTGCGATCCACCAAGTTGAATGCATCTTTGATGTCCACAAAGGCTACGCATGCTTTCCTCCCAAATTCTTTCGTTTTCTCTATTAGCTATCGCATGGTACGGATTTTTTACAATTGCTTTCCCGAGCATAAACTCGCCCTGCTGAACCCTCTTCTTTCTTCGGAGGATACTCGTGCATCTATCTAGTAGGGTCACAGAGAATAGATTTCCAAGTACTGAAAGAAGTGTTTTGCCTCTTTAGTTAGAAAGATTTCCTTGTTCTTCTTTCTCTTACATAGGGATGGGATTATGCCGACTCGCCAGTCCTTTGAAATCCATTCTGAGCGCCTCATCACAGAGAGCAGCATCTGAATCCATAATATTATCATCGGCTCGGCATTCTTTAAAAATTCAGTGGATATCCCTGCATAAACCTTCCACCATGGGAACCGGCAAGGGCGGAGGCAGGGGGGCAATGGCCCCCCACTGGAAATTTGGGACTATAAAGTAATTATAAGGAAAACAAAGGAAAGAGAGCAGAATAGGAAAAAAACATGGAAAAAATGTATGTTGCCTTATTGTTGGCTGCCTGCCAGGGGATTTGGATGACCCTTAAAAAGGAAAATATAAGTTCTAATTTGTGACTGAGGGACCCCTTTCTAGTTTTCCATGAACATTTTTTCCATATGATTTGGTTGGAGCAACAAAAACAAAATCAAATTCTTCTTAGTAATGAATGGTAAGTAAATAATGATCCTTGTCAATAACAAAAGTATAAAAGTCTAGCTATTGATAACAGTCAATCAAAGAATCAGTTTTCTATGATGATCTTAAATATGTATTTGTTTATTAATAATTAGTGCAGTTATTAATGCACAAGAAAATTTGGATAATTATAGAAAACAATTTTATAAGGGGCAATTTTAGTAAAATATGCCGTCAACTTTTGCTTGCATTGCAAGAGTACCCATGAGCTGATATATGAACCACTAAGCTGATATATAAACCCTGTGAAAACAGGGCTCATGTTTCATTCAGAGAACATTGAAAACAAAATGAAAACAAAATGTAACCATTCAGAAAACATTTCTTAATGATATCAGAAATCCTTCCCCTGAGGAATGCTGGAATGCAAGGAATGCTGGGAATTTTTGTATTTTCCCTCTGAACGGATACATTTTTTTTTTTTTTTTTGTTATCATTTTTTTTTCCAGAAGTGATTGTATTTATCTAGTTGTCACTTTGAAAAAGATTACAGTTGTGAAGTATAAAGGTGTCAAATATGTTGGTTTTTGGTATTCAAAATTAAATTAAAAATATTGAATTAAAAATTTGTATTTGATTTTCTTAATTAGTTTTAATGTTTTACTTTGAACAAACTACTTTGATAAGGCTTTACTTTT
Source organism: Artemia sinica (assembly GCA_027921565.1). Lineage (NCBI taxonomy): Eukaryota > Metazoa > Arthropoda > Branchiopoda > Anostraca > Artemiidae > Artemia > Artemia sinica. Next base: position 47,978,886 of record CM051273.1, on the reverse strand, counting down.
TTATAATCAATGAGTAAAACTGTCGATATTGTTAAAAAATATCCGTCCAACGCTTTGGCATTGCTCAACAGAACTGAATATAAAGTAAAAAGTAAAAGTAAGTAAGTATGACGGCACTAGACCCTTAAGGTCTAAACCGGCGGTGCTGATCTCTGTTTCGTGACCCTTCAGCCAGGAAGTGCAATGGGGGGCTGGGGACCAGCCATCCTGTGCTTTCGCGCACTCTTCCTGCCTACCTTCCCCATATTTCTCCAGGTACCCATTTAGAGCTGGGTCGACTCTAAATGATGGGAGTTTATATCTTAGTTTTTGTAAGTAGGCTATTGTTTTGCGTATTTTGTGTAATTACTTACTTTTTTCATTTTTATATACTTTTACTTTAATTGACATACTTTTTCCCTTGCCTTTTTTAAAAAAAAGTTTGTCTCTAATCTTCATTAAATAAAAAAAGCCAGTTTTATCAACTGAAAGTAAGGAGCAACATTAAAAATTAAAATGAACAGAAAGTATTACGTATATGAGGGGGGTTTTCCCCTTCCCAACACCTCACTCTTCACGCTACATTTTTCAGCACTTTAAAAAAGTTACTTATTGTTCCTTGTTAACAACCCTTGTGTTCAGGAGTCGTTTTTAAAGAATTTGGACAAATTTTAAACTTTAGCATAAAGAGCAAAGTTTTGAGGAGGGACAACCCCCCTCATATACGTAATAATTTCTGTTTGTTTTAAGTTCTAATGTTGCTCCTTACTTTAAGCTGTTTTTTTTTAAGTTAATTTTCGATCATTTTTTAAACAATGCCAGGATATCTGGCTCTAACTCCACAGAAAGATCTCCCTATCCCACAGAAATATCCGCTCAATAATTCTACCCTGGCAAAAATTTACCCCGGACAATACCCTTATTGTATAGAGAAACATTTTAGATCTCTGTGTGTGTCGTCTCTGTGTTTTTTTAATTCTTACTCCCCCCCCCCTACCTCTTTCAACGTTTAGCTGAAGCCTCAGGAAGAGTAAGCAGTTTGTCCATTGAAATACACCTTTTTTTTTAGAAATCTACCCTATCTCCACCTAAACAGTGACTCACCCTCCCCCTCATTATAGCTGATACGCAATTACTGATCACCAAACGTAGCCTTATTGCATTACAAATAAAGTGAGTAAACTTGGTTGAAACCAGTACTGCAATCGTGCGGCATTGCTTTTTTTGCAACTGGGAAGCCTAGAGTATAGTTATTCCTATTTTTAAATCAACTAGCTTCTCAGAATTTCAAATTGATTTCAAATTCGTCCTCCTTGGGGTAAAGTCGTAGTTTGGTGCCTAAAATAGCAGAAAACAAGACTTTCCCCTGGCCCAACCTGTAGGATCCAAGAAAGTAAACAGATTTTTTTGTGAACGGTATCAAGTTTTCCATTTCAGGTCAACTAGAGGAGGTCTGAAATAGATAAGAGCGTTTGAATGAGCTACCTCCCAATTATCTTGGACCTTCTGTTTTATACAATCACCCCTAGGAAAAATCAAAACAATAAACATGCATCGACGATGTTTCTTCTGACAAACAATGCGAAACTCCAGGTTTTGAAGATTGGAGCTTGAAACCTCTACGGTAGGGTTATCAAGTATGATGTATGTAATAAAGGGATTTTCAATAAGATCGCTTGCTTTTTTGGGAGTGTTTCTTTTTTTTCCAAAAATCAGGCAAATTTTCGCCGATTTTTAGTTTTAAGTGGGTAACAATAAACTGAAAGAATTTTATATATAGAATCATAGGCCTAAAGAACGGTGTTGGCACAATGTATTAATTATTTTTTTCCTTTAGACCAGGGCACTTCGTATCGAAGGAGTTGTCGTAGAAACTTCGAAAAGGGCTCATTCGATTGGAAACTGGAGTGGCTTGTGCCCTTTTTAATAGTCGAAAGTGATTGGAAGGCTACTTACACCCCTTCCACGCCCACCATTTCCCCAAACACATCCAATCAAAATTTTGAGATAGCCATTTTGTTCAGCATAGTTGATTTCCAGATAGAAATAATGTTTTTGAGGAGGACACTCCCACACAGCCCTCAGGGTAAGGGTAGTAAGTTGTGTCCTGGGGGCACATAAGGTTTTTAATGAAAGCATTGTCGTAGAAACTTCAAAAGAGGTTCATTCAATTGAAAATTCAAAGGGCTAGTGCCCTTTTTAGTAGTCGAAAGTGATTTGAGGGAAGCTAATCCCCCTCTCACATCCACCTTTTCCCCAAACACATCCAATTAAAATTTTGAGATAGCCATTTTGTTCAACGTAGTTGAGAGTTCTAGAAATTAGGTCTTCAAGGATGACAACCCCCCCACAGCCCTCAGGGCAAGGGTTATAAGTAATGCCCTGGGGGCATATAAGGTTTTTTGTAGAAAGCATGGTTGTAGAAACTTAAAAAGGGCTCATTTGGTTGGAAATTGAAATGGATAGTGCCCTTTTTAATACTTGAAATTGATTGGAAGACAACTAACACCCCTTCCACGCCCACCATTTATCCAAACACATCCAATCAAAATTTTGAGATAGCCATTTTGTTCAAAGTAGTTGAAAGGTCCGGAAATTATATCTTTGAGGATGACACTCCTCCAAAGCCCTCATGGTAAGGGTTGTAAGTTATGCCCTGGGGGCAGATAAGGCTTTTATTGAAAGCTTTGTCGTAGAAACTTGAAAAAACGGCTCATTTGATTGAAAATTCAAAGGGCTGGTGCCCTTTTCAATAATCGAAAGTGATTTAAGGGCAACTAAACCCCCTTTCACGCCCACCTTTTCCCCAAACACATCCAGTCAAAATTGTTAGACAACTATTTTGTTCAACGTAGTTAAAATTTTTAGAAATTAGGTCTTTGCAGATGATAACCCCCTAAGAGCCCTCGGGGCAAGGGTTGTCAGTTGTGCCCTGGGGGCATATAAGGTTTTTATAGATTGTGATGTTGTAGAAACTTCAAAATGGGTTCATTCGATAGGAAATTAAAAGGGCTTGTGCCCTTTTTAATAGTCGAAAGTGATTGGAGGATAAATAACACTCCTCTTACGCCCACCATATCCCCAAAGACATCCAATCAAAATTTTGAGATAGCCATTTTGTTCGACGCAGATAAAAAGTTCAGAAATTATGTTTTTAAGGATGACACTCCCCCCACTGCCCTCAGGGCAAGGGTTGTAAGTTATGCCCTGGGGGCATTTAAAGTTTTTTCTATAGAAAGCGTTGTCGTAGAAATTTCAAAAAGGAATCATTTGATTGGAAATTGAAATGGCTAGTGCCCTTTTTATAGTCGAAAATGGTTGGAGGGCAAGTAGCCCCCCTCTCACACCCACCATTTTCCCGAACACATCCTATCAAAATTTTGAGATAGCCATTTTGTTCAACGTAGTTAAAAGTTCTGGAAGTTATGTCTTTGAAGATGACAACCCCCTCACAGTCCTCAGGGCAAGGGTTGGAAGTTATGCCCTGGGGCATATAAGGTTTTTATAGAAAGTGTTCTCGTAGAAACTTCAAAAAGGGCTCATTCGAATGGAAATTGAAAGAGATAGTGCCATTTTTAATAGTCGGAAGTGATTGGAGGGCGACTAACCCCCTCTGACGCCCTCCATTTCCCCAAACACATCCAATCAAAATTTTGAGATAGCAATTTTCTTCAATGTAGTTGATAGTTCTGGAAATTAGGTCTTTGTGGACGACACCCCCCCCCAGCCCTCAGGGCAAGGGCTGCAAGTCATGCCCTGGGGGCAATAAGGTTTTTATTGAAAGCTTTGTCATAGAAACTTCAAAAGGGCTCATTTGATTGGAAAATGAAAGCGCTAGTGCCTTTTTCAATAGTTGAAAATGATTGAAGAGCAACTAGCGCTCCTCTCGTGCCTACCATTTCCCCAATCAAAATTAATATATATTAATTTGTTGCAAATATTATATATTAATTTGATTATATTACATATAATCAAAATTTTGAGATAGTAGTTTCCTTCCAAGAGATAGTTGTGCTGTGAACCCTTGCCTGAGGGCTCAAAGTCCTCAGGGCAGGGGTTGTAATTCATGCCCTGGGGGCATATAAGGTGTTTATAGAAAGCGATGTCGTAGAAACACAAAATGGCTCATTCGATGTGAAATCGAAAGGGCTAGTGCCTTTTTTAATAGTTGAAAGTGGTAGGAAAGCTTGATATTTTTATAGTAAATATCGATGTGGGTGCAATGTATTATTTTTATTTATTTATTTTTTTATTTTGTTAGACCAGGGCACTTCGTATCAAAGGAGTTGTTGTAGGAACTTCGAAAAGGGCTCATTTGATTGAAAACAGAAAGGGTTAATGCCCTTTTTAAAAGTCGAAAGTAATTGGAGGGCAACTAGTCCCCCTCCAACGCCCACCCTCCCATTTGCCCCTTATGTTTAAAAACTAAATGTTGCTTTAAGATCAAATCAAAATGCACTGTGTTAAGGCAAATTCCCAATAAGGCATCTCAGCAATATCCCAAGAACGACTGAGAGTACTATGTTCAAACTTTCGGGGCTATTTCTGTCTTAAAATTTAACCAAATCAAAATAGCGTAAGTGTATCCAAGCTATCAAAGAAAGTAAACAGATTTTTTTGCGAATGGTATCAAGTTTTCTATTTCAGGTCAACTAGAGGAGATATGAAACTAAATTAAACACTACTATTTGTGTCAAGATTTTCAAAAGGGTGTATGTTGTTAAAAATTGTTGAAAATGTTTCTCCAGCATACAAATAGCAGGCCAAACTATAAAGTCTTAAAAAAACCGAAAAGATTTAAAGTATTATTTTCTTTTTCCCTGAAAAGACTATGTCAAAATAAAACGAACAGAAATTAATTAAAAAAAACTTTTTCCACAGAATAAGTCTTTCAAAGAAAAGTAAAGAACTCCATTAAACCAAAAATGAGCAAAACTAAAATCAAATAATCTATCAAACGTGAAACTACCACAAATCAGTATCGATAAATAAATGAAACCCAAAACGAACAGAAACTACAATAAATAACCGAGTCAAACTTAAAACGAGCTGAAATTAACATGAATAGGGCTCAAAACCCCTGTGCCTTCCCAAAGCCAGAACATAATTTGCACTTTACTGAAAAAAATACAAATGAATGTGCATTATCAGTTTAATATACATATACTGATATTTAGTAATCAAAATGCTAATATCATTTGATTTATTAAAATTATAAAAGTTATAAAATTATATATTATATAAAAAATTATATATTTAAATTGTATAATATATATTATAATATATATTAAATTGTATAAAAATTATAAAAGTTATATATTATATAAAATTATAAAATCATTAAGGTTTGAAATTTTTTATAGCATCCTTGGATTTTTATTAGTCTTTGTTTATATTTTTGTTTCACTGTCTAATAAAAGGACCTATCCCTATTTGGAACTCTAATTTCAATTGCCTCATAGAAAAGGCAGCGTGGTCATGGAAAAAAATTCCAACGTCGTATATATGGGGGTGACAGACCATCTTTAGAATCAGCAACATTTTATTTACTATTAGAAGCATAAAATGATAAAATTAGCACCTATAATTTTAGCATTATTTCAGTTTTAATTAAAAGAATGTTCAACGCAGTATTGCAGAATTCAAAAACAGTTAGTAAACTTTCTAAGTCAATGGACCGGTAGCCTGCTTTGACCTACAATTTTGAAGAAAATTGCACCACATTAATTCAACGAAGTATTACAAAACTCAAGAACAGTTAGTGAACTTTTTCAGCCAATGGCCTGGTAACTTGCTTTCACCCTGAAGTGATTATTTTGTTTAGTATAAATACAGTTTGTTTTTATTTGGATAGGTTATTAAATCGTACTGATGATGATGACCGACTGTGTAGCCGAAATATTCAGTCTTTGTTTATATTTTTGTTTCACTGTCTAATAAAAGGACATATCCCTATTTGGAACTCTTATTGATTTCGTCATAGAAAAGGCAGTGTGTTCATGGAAAAAAATACCAACACCGTATATATGGGGATGACAGACCAATTTTAGAATCAACAACATTTCATTTGCAATTACAAGAAAAAATGATAAATTTAGCACCTATAATTTCAGCATTATTTCATTTTTAATTAAAAGAATGTTCAACACAGTATTGCAGAATTCAAGAACAGTTAGTGAACTTTCTAAGTCAATGGACCGGTAACCTGCTTTGACCTACAATTTTGAAGAAAATTGTACCACCTTAATTCAACGCAGTATTACAGAACTCAAGAACAGTTAGTGAACTTTTTAAGTCAATGGACCGGTAACTTGCTTTGACCCTGAAGTGATTATTTTGTTTAGTATAAATACAGTTTGTTTTTATTTGGATATGTTATTAAATCGTGCTGATGATGATGATCGACTGTGTAGTCGAAATATTCAGTCTTTGTTTATATTTTTGTTTCACTGTCTAATAAAAGGACATATCCCTATTTGGAACTCTTATTGATTTCGTCATAGAAAAGGCAGTGTGTTCATGGAAAAAAATACCAACACCGTATATATGGGGATGACAGACCAATTTTAGAATCAACAACATTTCATTTGCTATTACAAGAAAAAATGATAAATTTAGCACCTATAATTTCAGCATTATTTCATTTTTAATTAAAAGAATGTTCAACGCAGTATTGCAGAATTCAAGAACAGTTAGTGAACTTTCTAAGTCAATGGACCGGTAACCTGCTTTGACCTACAATTTTGAAGAAAATTGTACCACCTTAATTCAACGCAGTATTAAAGAACTCAAGAACAGTTAGTGAACTTTTTAAGTCAATGGACCGGTAACTTGCTTTGACTCTGAAGTGATTATTTTGTCTAGTATAAATACAGTTTGTTTTAATTTGGATATGGTTAGTAACTCTATTGATGCTGATGACCGACTGTGTTATCAAAATATTTAGATTTTTTGTTTATAGTTTTGCTTCACTGTCTAATAAAAGGACCTATCCCTATTTGGAACTCTGATTGATTTCGTCATAGTAAAGGCAGTGTGGTCATGGAAAAAATACCACTTTTTACTTCCAGTTTTTTGTCACAGACTATTTGATAAGATTCTCCTGTGACAAAATTTTTTTGAACCTGTTCATTTTATTTAGTTGAATATGATAATAAAAAGAAAGAGGGGCAATTTGACAGCTGGATAGTAAGTTTAAATTTTGTTTTTCTTTTGTTGTCCTTTTTTTTTAATTTCTGAATATATAAGGGATTTAATTTCGAGGGTGAGAATTGTCCTGTTATGAAAGAGGTACATTTTACATGGCCGTTATAAAATCAAAACGGGGTATCTATGCAGGCACGATGATTTTTGAGCATATCTACTTCTTCTCTAAAATATTCTAAGGCGTAGGAATTTGTATAATGACAAGTCTACATCTGTTATAATCTACCAAAGCAATAAATCGTTCTGTAATTTTGGTGAGTATCTTTTAATATTAAATGCATAATAAATAAATGTATTATTGATGAAATAAAATAATCCCTTTGCCAGGAATCCTTGTCGTTTAAAACTTACTGTATTTTGTTTCATTTTAAATGTAATTTAATTGCTCTTTTTATTTGAGTTTTTTCCGAAAAGTGTTTCAAAATAAAATTATTCCTACGAAAATATATCCTGGAATATTTTCCCTGTCACCCAACCACCACTGCTATTTTGGCGTCTGCCTCCCCCCCCCTTGAAAATTTTCTGCCGGCGCCCTTGCCTGCCACTTTGTTGCTCTTCAAGCGTTTTAGTGTTAAGTCAATTTCTGCTGAGAAGAAAGAAGTTTCTGTGTAATTTGCCAGCAGTTCCTGAGTAATGGCGTCAAAACTGATGAGTTCCTGGTCTGTCTGCGCTACAGCTTCAGCACTAAGGAGTCCTGATAAATAGTTTTCAATCGACTGACTAGGGCAGCTTCATCATAGAGAGACTTGTAGTGCTTATAGAGGCTGCCAACACTTTTCTTGGCCGCACCTTCCAGCTCTTTTGCCTTCATATCGACAAACAGCTTTTTTCTCACTGTATCAGTTTTTTGCGAATAGGTCAGCGTGTCACCCAGTAACCTTACCTTGAGTCTATGTTCTAATACGTCAAGCCTGTCCGACTGAATCCTTGATTTATTAGCGCGTTTTTTTCGTCCAATATTTTCTGTCTCTGACTCCAGGACATCATTTTAGAACGACCTCAAAACTTTCAAGTGGTACAAATCCGTCGAAGCGGCTTGAAACATCAGTGGCGTATTTAGACCGTTTTTCCTGATCGCAGAAGTGAGAGACATCGATTTTGGCTGGTCTTGGTTCTGCGTGCTGGATTTTAGCCTTAATTGCGTGTTAGTGGCGACGAGACGGTGAGCCATTTTTACGTCAGGAAGTTAATATTTGAAGGCCTGCATCTCTGTGTGAAATTTCTTAATTAGTTTTAACTGTGTTAATTTCTTAATTCTGTGTGAAATTAGCTTAATTAGTTTTGAGGCTACCCAGCAGGATGACAATATTGCGCGGGGATATCCTATACATTTCATTTGTCAAGTATGAGTAGAAAGTGTCGTTTGTTTTGGCTTTGACTTTGTTTTTGGGGGATAACAAACAAGGACCGTCATTTTCTCTTGTTTGTGGCTGAGTCGTGCATTGATGATTTCTATAAGACGGGAGAGAATAACAGTAAACGCTTCTTAGACTTGTCATCAAGAACTAGCCCTATCCCATTTTCTTGTGGTGGTTGTCTAGTCAGACTAGAATAGATCCCTCACCTATGGGGGCATTCCTATTCTTCACTAGATGGGTTTCTCTTATTTCTTTTGATGAAAATACGAAAAAAGACTATTTTCCAATACAAGTACCAAAAAAGAAAATTTACAAAATATAGGGCACTGACCGCTTCTATAACACCTACTACTGCCATGACTGAGACTACTGTTACTACCGCAACTGCTGCTTCTATAACAACTACTCCCTTGAATTATACTACCGCTAATTCTACCATCATGAAATCTAGTATTTAGATCCGCACTTCTGTGACAACTAGTATTTTAAATACTGTTATCTCAACATTTTGCACTGTGACTGTTACAACCGTGACAACTACTACTAGAATTTTAGAACTGCTTTAACTTAATTTTCCATTTTTAGGCATTGTCGGGAAAGTGTTGGCCATATAAATTACCATCTCACCATGGTTGGGGGAGCTTAAAAGCATTCTTTTTAGCCACACCCTGGTTAGACATATATTTTGACTTCACATAGCCAACGTTATCCGATAAAAATAAAGGAAGACTGGACTTGAGTCATTCTCTTAAAGTTTACGCTCCTTTCTCTAAGTTTCTGATATCTGTACAATTTGAATCTCATTTGATAGATGAAATTCAGTTTCATCGATCCAACGAATCATAATTTTGGTATTTGTTATGTATTTTGTTTTTACTGAAAAGCATGTTGTGGTTCCATTGCAACTGAACCATCGTAACTCCAAGCAACTGAATCACTGAAACTGAGCCACCGTGCAACTGAACCATCATGCAGCTGAACCACCATGCAACTCAACCACCGTGCAACTGAACCCCCGCGTAACTGAACCCTCGTGCAACTGAACCCCGTTTAACTGAGCCCTCGTGCAACTCAACCCCATTTAACTAAGCCCCCTTATAACTGAACCCCCGTGCAACTGAACCGTTGTATAACTGAACTGTCGTGCAACTCAAACACCGTACTTAAATTGGGTAAAACACAATTTAGAATCTTTAAATGTTCAACCTTGTTGGATTTGTTTGTTTTTTAGAGTCATAATATAAATGATTGTCAAACTGATTAATAAAAAAAAGCTCTGTTTTGTTATCACAGAAACAAAGAAAATCGAAGGTCAAACTCTTAAAGTCAAATTTATTTCTCCTTTTTTATGTCTGTTAATGGGGTTTCCCTTCGCCCTGTCACTGTCTACCCCAACGGGTCTAGGCGTTTGCCCCCCCCTCTTCCAAGGAAAACCCCTCCCCTGGAAAATACCCCAAAGTGGAAAATATGGTTTTCCATATTCGAATATTTTATTTGGGTTTTGTTGTTTTTTTAGTTTAGCTGAGAAAAGCTAAGGAAAGTGGAAAAGAGGAATCTATGAGTAAGTCTTGCTCCCCCCCCCCCCTCCGTGCAAAAATGTCCTTCTCGTGGATAATCCTCCAGAAACTCCCCCCTCCTTAAGAAAACTCGCCACGCGAAAAATGTCCGTATGCTTCCAAACAACAAACACTATCTGTAAGCAATTGACAAATTACAAGACTCAAAAAGGTACTTAAGCTTTTGCAATGGGGTTCTCTGATTGTTTTGTAGCGGGGAAATACCCGGGAAATAGCGGCGAGAGAGGGAAATACCTCAAAGGGTGCATTTAAATGCCGAAACATCTCAATTATAATTGAGCTTTCGGATAAATACAGAATTAGCTCTAGGGAAGAGACGAGAGGAGGATGGAGGTGGAAATTAGTTATAATCCCCAGGCAGTTCTAGGATTTTTTATAAGTCAAAAGTGATTGGATAACAACCAACCGCAAGGTTGATCGTTTTTTTTTTTGGGGGGGGGGGATTTTTCACTGGGAGGTATTTTCCAGGGGGCTGGGTATTTTCCGTGACATGGTATTTCCCGCAGGTATTTTCAAAAGGAAGTGTTTCCCCGGGGGGGGGGGGGCTGGTTGTCCCCCAATCCCTTTATAACTTTAAAAAGGGCACTAAAACTTTCAATTCCCAATCGAACAATAAAACGTGATTAATAAGCGTGATTAACAAAACCCCCACAGCCCTCGGGGCAAGGGCTTTAGGTTGTTGCAAGTTACCCATTGTTAAAATTTAAGAATTTTATAGAAGAGATGGTCCTACAATTTTGGCGAAGACTCATTTAAATTTCAAATTCAATTTTGAAAAATCATAGGTAATCAGAAGACAATCAGCCTCTCCCCTTAACCGCCATTTTCCCCCCAAATGCATCCGATCAAAATTAAAAATAATATTTTTTGAAGTGGCTTAAAGGTCAAACAACCCCACCAGCAGCTCCTGGAGGGGTTGACAACCCCACCATCAGCTCCTGGAGTAAGGACTGTAAGTTAAACTAGTTACTCAATGTTGACAAATAAGGCTTTATGGAAAATATTTTTTTTATAAACTTGGGGGGGGGGGGCTCATTCGATTGGAAATAAAAAGTTCCAGTGATCTTTTTAAGAGCTAAAAGTGATCGAAGGGATTCCACCTCCACCATCTTTTTTCCCACAATACATCCTATCAAAAATTTTGAGATGGCCATTTTATTTAAACAGATCAAAGTTCAAATAACTATGCCTCCAGGATTCAGAATCCCTAGCCCCTCGTGCAAGGGCTGTAAGTAATTCAAGTTGCCTATTGTTAACATACAATGTGATTTTTTTTATCAAGAAGAGAGGGCATGTTTGATCCTATAAATAAAAAAAAGCACGAAGCATCAAGGTCAAACCTTAGGGAAATGTCAAGAAGAATGCCAAACACAATCAAAAGACATTTTTTCCTTTATTGGTTGTGAAAAGGAAATACCAGCAATATCTGCAATGGCTGATTGTATCAGCATTCACATCGTTCAGAAAATGTTTAGGAGCGTCTTCAACTAAATCAAGAGGCACTTCGTGCATCCATTTTTTCAAGATGACGTATCTGCAATGTGTTGAGAACAGTTGAGGGTATGAAGTTTAAAATTTCTGAGCATGTTGAAGGAATGTTGAAAAAAAAAGGCTGGAGTGCAACCAGTCCCCCTCCCTTATCATTTGTAGCTGCAATCTCCTCAAGACATCTGATCGAAATTCGTTACCTAGATTAACAAAGGTCAAATATTTTAAACACATATGTTTATTACTTAACTTCCAGAAAGCTCTAATTCGTCTGAAAAAGAAGAGAAACCACCTTTAATAGTTTGTGACATCGGATATTCTTTTTTTGCAAAAATAAAACAAAGCTTTTTTATGAATGATCTTGACAGGCGTTTATATGATAACTTTAAGAAACAAACAATTCAAACAAGGTTGAACACGTAAAAAATTCTAACTTGTGTTTTACCCACTTACATTACCTCATATTTTTAGAATACCGAAAAACTGGGTTCAGTGGTTCAGTTGCACGATGGTTCAGTTACACCGGGGTTCAGTTTAAAGGTGTTTCAGTTGCACGGTGGTTTAGTTGCACAGTGGTTCAGTTGCACGGGGGTTCAGTTGTACGGTGGTTCATTTGCAAGGGGGTTCAGTTGCACGGGGGTTCAGTATCACGGGGGTTCAGTTACACGGGGGTTCAGTTAAATGGGGCTGAGTTGTACGGGGTTTAGTTGCACGAGGGTTTAGTTACATGGGGTTCAGTTGCCTGGGGGTTCAGTTACAAGAGGGTTCAGTTGCACAGGGGTTTGGTTATACAGGGGTTTAGTTGCACGATGGTTCAGTTACACGGTGGTTCAGTTACAGGCGTTTAGTTGCTTGGGATTCAGTTACAAGGTGGTTCAGTTACACGCACACCGTACGTTGTCAATAGGAAAATTTTCGAGAAAATTGAAAAGTTTTCCTTACTAAGAAGGTTTAATTCTCATAGGAAAATTTAAAAAAATAACATAGTTCTGGCGCGATGAATGGGTATACCTAAAACTATATAAAGATAATGTATTTTTGGCAGGGGCGGATCCAGGATTTTTTTTATGGGGGGGGGGACAAAATAGGTTGATCCAATAAACTTACGTTAGGAGCAAGTTTAATTAACGCGAACTTGCGTCAAATAAGTAAACTACGCTGCTACAGACTACGTTAGGGGGCGTGCAACCCCCTTGCCCCTCCCTTGGATCCGCCACTGATTTTTGGTGCCTACAGCTGCAGGCTTGTCGCGACATTGCAGGTTTCATCAATGTTTCATAGGATGCTTAAGGGCTAGGCACACGTAGCTGATTTCGGGAACTGATTTCAGCATCAGTGGACAAACGATAGCGGTAACAAAAATTTTGTTGAAAGAAAAATTTATTGCGCAAAATTTTCAAAATAAAAAATCATGGACACAAATAGTCAACTTGAGTTTATTAATGGTTACTTGATTGATCTCAGCTTAGTTCTCAGTTTAATTTTCAGCTCAATAGTGGGGTCTTTCACCTCAGATACCTCTAATTGACTATTTATTTGTATCCTTATTTTTTTGTGATGATCATGATGAAAATCAGCGCCGATTCGTAAATCAGCGCCGAAAACTGGAAAATTTTTCAACCTCAAATCGACGCTTATTTCTTTTAAAATCGGCGCTGATTTGGAAATCAGTTCCTGAAATCAGCTGCGTGTGCCCAGCCCTTATTATTCAGTTGAAGGATCGTTCAAATTGATGTTAGCGCCAGCGCCATCTCTTTAAAAAAAATATTTTCCTTTTTTGATTCTAATGAAAAATTTAACCTTAAAAAATGAATAAAAATGATCTTGCAATAAAATTGGTAAAACTTTCAGCGTCCTATAACACCTCTGTACGCAGTGTATCAGGTATGGTACTTATTGCTAGAACAACTATTTGAGTAGGCCAGTAGCCTAGGGCCAACTGAAATCATTAGGCCTATCTTAAGTCAATTGTATCCCAGAAGGGGTTTTAAGGCAATATAGGGAACGATTGCCCCTTCAGATGATTAAAAATTCTTTTTTTCAGGGGGCACCTATTTTCAGCCTCTTCTGGAGGAAATACTAGGCTATACAAAAGAGCAGTAGCCTACCATTAGAGGTACAAAAGTTTAAAAATGTGTTTCTAAGAATACTCTCTAGTGAGAAAAACTTTAGCTACTTCAGGATATCTTGGAAAGGGGTTAGATTAAGAAAATGAAACTTTCAGGAATGGGTCTACAGGCTAAAGTAGGCTATGTCCTGGGAAGGCTTTTTGAAATAGGGTAAAAGACCAGTGTCCAATTGAGCAAAATTATGTAAAACTTAAAACCTCAGGTAAAATTCTACTTTAGCTACTTTTGGCTATCTTAGAATAGGGTTAGGTTAGGAAAATGAAACTTTCAGGGATAGGTCTACAGGCTAAAGTAGGCCTATTTCCCGGGAAGGCATTTTGAAGTACCTACCTCCACTCCTTCTCCCTTTAGAGGGTCCTGAAATTTGCCTACATGACAGGTCTATACCCTTGAAATTTTGACAAAACAACATTTTACCTTCTTTTTCAGTTATCAGTTTCTTTTTCTCTGGCTTTAGCTCTGGAAATGCAATTTCAGTTATTTGAGCAGAATTTTAGAGCCATATCAATGTTTTATTCCCAAAATTTTGGAAATGTATTTGCATATTTTTAAAACCTTAGAAATTGGGATTGAGCAAAGTTGTGAAGCTGAAAACAATTTAGTTATACTTCATTTAAGCAGAAGATCTATTTTGCAAGGTTTCACTTCTACAACTCACAGATTTTTAAAGGTCATCAAAGGTCAGGACCCTCTAGAGGGAGAAGGAGTGGAGGTAGGTACTTCAAAATACCTTCCCAGGTCATACTTTAGCCTGTAGACCCATCCCTGAAAGTTTCATTTTCCTAATCTAACCCCTTTCTAAGATAGTCAAAAGTAGCTAAAGTAGAATTTTACCAAACCTCATATCTTGTTATCAAATTAGAGTTGAAAAGGTTTGTATAGGCCAATGAATAGCTAAAAATCCAAGCTATGCAACAACATGGTTATCATTAAAATTATTTAAGATCACTGAAAATGATTAGTTTATTGACTTACCTAGAAAGACCTCTTTTTGGAAATACCAATTATCCTATTTTGATGTAAATATCTTTTTAGTGTTTCAGTTTAATTCAAATATTAATAGAAAGCTGATTGTCTTCTGATTCTAAAAATCTAACTTTTATTTCTTGATTTTTATTCTATAAATCACAAATATTAAATATATATTTTTTTCATTTCACTTGCTTGTCAAAGCAGAGACCACAGATTGGATTTGTGATGACAAATTACTCCCACTGGGCTGGCTCTAGTGAGAGATGATTGGGTCTTCACTTGCATTGTGTCATACTGTAGTAAAAAAGGGGCAGTCCAAAAACCCATTGCCATTTTTCCAAAATGCCAAAGAAAAGTGGTCTTTCCCAAAAAGAGGTATTTTACCCTACCTACCTCCATTACTTCTCCCTCTAGAGGGTCCTGAAATTTGCCTACATGACAGGTCTATACCTATTGAAATTTTGACAAAACAACATTTTACCTTAATTTTCAGTTATCAGTTCCTTTTTCTCTGGCTTTAGTTCTGAAAATCCAATTCCTGTTATTTAAGTAGAATTTTAAGCAATATCAATATTTTTTCCAAATTTAGGAAATGTATTTGCATATCTTTAAAACCTTATTATTTGGGATTGAGCAAAGTTGTGAAGCTGAAAACAATTTAGTTGTAGGCTTCTTCATTTAAGCAGAAGATCTATTTTGCAAGGTTTCACTTTTATAACACACACATTTTTAAAGGTCATCAAAGGTCAGGGCCCTCTAGAGGGTGAAGGAGTGGAGGTAGGTACTTCAAATTACCTTCCCAGGATGTACTTTAGCCTGTAGACCCATCCCTGAAAGTTTCACTTTCCTAACCTAAGCTCTTTCCAAGATAGCCAAAAGTAGCTAAAGCAGAATTTTACTGAAAAAATTGTCATTTATGGCCTAATCAGGATGTAATTTTTAGTTTCATTAGTTCTAATAGTAAAATATTATTTTGAAAATTTGCTAGAATTTTCAAAAAGACCCTGATAGGCTTACCCCTCAAAAAAGGCATTACAGTAAAACAAAAGTACCATTGGGATCAACACTGTTGCATACCCTAAATAGGCAACTTACATTAACCACCCTATACAACAAAGAAATTTCACATTTTTGCATGGGTAGCACTGCTAAATACTCTTTTTGTTGTTTTTTTTCTTTGTTGCTAACAGGGTGCATGAACATCAAAGAGAGTTGTTTAGTGTCTTGTTTAACAGTTAATTTTTGTATCTAATTTGATTTTAGCTAATTTTTAGCTTTGCATCATAGTCTAAAAATGATAAAATTCCCCTCAAATCACAGATGTGATGTGATGCTTACCTACAAATATAATAGTCAACCAAACAGCACCCTCCTCATGAAACATACAGGTCAATACAACACTAGAGGACACTTACAGAAGCTAGCAAAGCAAAGAGTGAAGACCAGAATGCACCAGAACATTTTTACTGAGCATATTTTCAACAACTGGAACAACATCCAAGACAAAACCATGACTGCACCCACTAGTACCTCCTTCAAGTCAAGACTTGACAAAAAATGGAACAACAAGCCATGGAAATATAAGTGGGACATTCCATCCCTCTCAGCTGCCAACTAATACAACATCACTGGGCCCATCTCAGAGTGATGTACCATATTACCATCATTGACACAGAGTAGAACAGATCCAGCATGGACCTTATTTTGCTCCAAAGTGCAAATTAAGGTAATTCTAGTTTAGCTACTTTATTCTATCTTGGAAAGCAGTATGGTTAGGAAAATGAAACTTTCAGGGATGGGTCTACAGACTAAAGTATGTCCTGGGAAGGTAGTTTGAAGTACCTACCTCAATTCCTTCTCCCTCTACAGGGCAGTGATCTTTAATGACCTTTAAAAATCCTTGTGTTATAAAAGTGAAATCTTACAAAATAGATCTTCTGCTTAAATGAAGTACAACAAAACTGTTTTCTGCTTCACAACTTTGCTCAATCCCAATTCACAAGGTTTCAAAGATCTGCAAATATTACTAATAACTCACCACAGCACCAAGCCGCCTGAGGCCAACACAGCTAAGCATGCTCCTCCTCCAGCCCAATCTATTCAAAGCCTCACTCTTCACACCCACCCATGAAGTTCCCATTTCCTTTAAATCTTCCTTTATGACATCCTCCCACCCCAACTGCAGACAACCTGCTTTCTGTTTAGCCCTAGACAGCTGGCTAAAAAGGACAATCTTTGGCAATCTGTCATCCTTTGTCTGAAGAATTTGCCCTAGCCATCTCAAACTTTCTCTCATTATAGCCCTAGAAAGTAGGATTGAACCACACTTTTTGTACAGCCTACTGTTTGAAATACTGTCAGTCAGCCAGGTACCCAGAACAATCTGTAGGCAATTTCTCTGGAAACATCTAGCAAATCTTCATCTACTTTTCAGAGCAGCCAAGATTCAGAACAATATTTGACCACTGTCATCACTGTAGCTTCTAATATTCTAATCTTGGTTTGCAGATGTGTCTTCCTATTCTTCCAAACTTTTTTAAACTGTGAATGAGCCTTGGCTATTCTACTTTTAACATCTTCACTGCTCCCAGTGTCTTTACTAATAATACTACCAAGGTAAGTGAAGCTGTCCACCTGATCAATCTTTTCATTACCCAATTTCACCTTTTTATCTTCATTTATTCCTAGCCTTTGTGACTTAGTCTTCTTAACATTCATTTTTAAACTATTCTAGTACCCTGAACTTGCAAAACCTCTAAAAGTTCATTCATTTTGCTCAAACTTTCATCTAGGATGCTTAAATCATTGGCATAATCTAAGTCCAGGAGCATTTTTCCTCCCCGTTTGATTCCATAGTATCCCATTGCCTTTCTGGTGCTTCTTAAGACAAAGTCCATCAAAATGATCCATATAAAGGGGGATAGAATACAACCCTGCTTAACTCCTGATTTAATACAAAACCTGCTGCTAACCTCATTTCCTACCTTAACTGCAGCAGTGCTATTTTTGTACATAGCACTAACCACTTTAATGTATTTGTTTGGTATACAACACAAGGATACAACCTTTGCTAAGCCTCTTCTATCAACAGAATTGAATGCTTGCTCATAATCTATAAAACTGAGGACCAAAGGTGTTTGATAACTCAGGCACTTATGAATTATTAACCTAGGAGTGAAAATTTGGTCAACACATCCTCTACCTTTTCTAAAACTGCACTGTTATTCTCTTAAAAATTTGTCTACATCATCTCTCAGTATAAAAAGTATCATATTACTAAGTAAGTTGCTACCTACAGAGACTGAACTAATGCCTCAATAATTACCACACTCACTCTTATCACCTTTCTTATACAGTGTTCCATTAAGGTTTTCCTAAAATTTCTAGGTACTTCCCCTTTTTCAAAATCATATTCATAATCTTCAGTAACGGATTTCTTACTTCAGAACCGCCATATTTAAGAAACTCATTTACCACACTATCAGCACTTGGAGCCTTATTATTTTTTAATCCTTTTAGTACTTTTGCTAATTGTTCCTTCACATCTAAGGTATCACAAACTTTTTCATTTTCCTCTTTATCTTTTCCTACAACTCTATTTCAGTTTAGCATATTCTCAAAATCTTCTGCCTATCTCTCTTTAAGTCTTTCCTTATAACTAATTGTTGCCCCACTCCTATCTTCAACTGGGACAGGTCCAGATTGACTACTCCTTCTCAATTTATTAACATGCCAGTACAATATTTTACTATTATGCCATCTAGCTGGATCTTCCAGTTCCTCTGCAATTTTATCCAAGGCCTCCCCTTCATGCCTTCTTAGTTCATATTTTAATGCTTTCTCCACTTTATTTACATTCCTTTTGTTTTCATATGATCTGTCACTCAGTATATTCTTGTACAAGCCCCTTCTCCTCTTATTGAACATAAAGCTTTTTCACTAATATTCCTAGCTGCATCCTCACTTTCTTCCCCAAGACACCATCAGCAACTTCAAAAATTGTTTTTTTTTTTTTTCTGCCAATACATTTCCTAAATTTAGAAAAAAACCATTGATATGACTTAAAATTCTACTCAAATAACAGGAATTGCATTTTCAGAACTAAAACCAGAGAAAAAGAGGTGATAACTGAAAATTAAGGTAAAATGTTGCTTTGTCAAATTTTCCTAACCTAACTACTTTCCAAGATAGCAAAAAGTAGCTAAACTAGAATTTTACCCTAAAAAGTATAGACAAATTATATCTAAACTATAGCTGAATTATATGAGTAAGTATAAATTTAAACCAGATTTAGCCCAAGATAATATACTTCTCTGTTTTTTTTTTATATCTTGATACTTTGTGTTTCTTTGTTAACAATTAGCTGGACCCATCAAATGTCTAAGTTAAGGGTTTCTTGCTATCTTGGAAACTAGTTAGGCTAAATGAATGAAACTTTTAGGAATGAATCCAGGGCTTGAAATAAAAAAAAAGTTTTTCCAACTGTAAGTAAGCAACATTAAAACTTAAAACAAACAGAAATTATTATGTATGTAAAGGGGGTTCCCTCCTCA
This sequence comes from Artemia sinica, assembly GCA_027921565.1. Classification (NCBI taxonomy): domain Eukaryota; kingdom Metazoa; phylum Arthropoda; class Branchiopoda; order Anostraca; family Artemiidae; genus Artemia; species Artemia sinica. Next base: position 47,959,624 of record CM051273.1, on the reverse strand, counting down.
TCAACACCTCGCTCTATATGCTAAAGTAACTTTAGTTTAAAGAGTGAGGTGTTGAGGAGGAGGCAACCCCCTTTATATACATAATAATTTAAAAAAAACTTGTTTTTTATTTAATTTCTGATCATTTAAAATAATGCCAGGAAATCTGGCCCCGCCTCCATGGAGGAACCCGTCCCAACGGAAATATCCTCTAGACAATTCTATCTCAATGAAAATTTACCCCAGACGATTACTCTTAACTATTCTGCATGTAAAATTGAGACAGGAAAGGGAAAGCAAGACATAAACATTTTTTTTTTTATAAGAATTCTGGCAAATTCCCCCATTGTATAATTTCCCCTGACAAGTTCACACCCTGGAAACTTCCCTCCCCTTGGAAAATTCCCCTGTTGAAAAACATCCAACAGGAAATTTGTCCTCCCCCCCCCCCACCCAAACTCTATTCTGACATCCCAATAACAAATACTATGTGCAAACAGTGGGCAAAATTTTTATAACTTAAAGACCTTTCCCCTGGGACTGTGGGGGGTCATGTTATGCCCAAAGGCATAGTTTTTGAAGCCTTTCAACTATGATTGACAAAATAGCTATCTCAAAATTTTGACCAGACGATGTTGGGAAAAAAGGGACTGGGGAGGGGGCCTAGTTGCCCTCCAATTTTTTTGGTTACAAATCAGAAAAATTATCTCTGGCTCATAACCTTCAATGGGTAAGACTAAAGAATGAAATTTATATATTTGAAATTAGCATAAAATGCACAATTCTTTTGATATATCTATTGGTATCAAAATTCCGTTTTTAGAGTTTTGGTTACTATTGAACTGGGTTGCTCTTTACTTACAGCTTGTTACCACAAACCATTTGATCATGGGAAGATATTGCCAAGCTACTACCTCTCCTCATTTCCTTATTTCATGAGCATAGAAGAATGCATATATGACAGATCTATACTCATTTAAATTATGACAAAAAAGTTTTACCTTAATTTTGGGTTTTAGCACGTTTTTCAAAGGCTCTAATTTTTATGAAATTCCTAGCATTTTGCAGGGATTTTACGCCGCCTTATCGATGTTTATTTCCTAAATTAAAGAATAATTTTATAAGAGCACTTATGAATTAATGCATCCTCTGCTACAGATTTGGTGGTTTTAAGTGTTGCCAATCTACATCTAAAATTTTGCAACAAATCATAAAACAAAACACTTTATTTAAAAAAAGCTGATCAAATTTGAGTGGAAAATGGGGCAATAGTGAGTTTATCATAGATTCAAAATAGTCTTAAATTACTTTTCCAAAACTTATGTTTGCAAAAATAAAGTTTATTGTCATGGGCATTGGTACATTCCTTCAGTAAAATATTTTACTCGTGAAAAAATAAAATTGCATTTAATTATTTTTTGGCAAGCTCCAAATACACATTTTTGTAGCACTAAAAAATGGTGTAAAAATCCAGCAAACAACAAGGAATCCAAGAGATAACTGTGTGAACTGTGTGAAGAACAACAAAATTGTTCTTTATTGGTCGTGGCACAACTTCTGCTGTAATGTAGCACAACTTCTGCTGTAATGGCATTAATATGTAAGTACCCTTATGAGTCAAGATTGAGTGAAGATATAAGACAAGATTGAGTGAAAAAATGCTTTCCTTTGTAATGCATTCCCTTCTCAGACTTCAAATTTAAATGTAATCATTTAATGGAGACCTACTACATATAAATAAAGCAAAACATACTTAAAACATACTGAATAAACATAATAATGTATTTAAAATATTAGTATGTTTAGAATATTAGTATGTTTAAAACATACTAAATAAAGGTATAAAAAAATAATTAAACATACTAAGTAAAGCAAAACATACTGCAAAGCAACATACTGCATCTTCATTCTCATGTAGAAATGGTCGTGATCAGGGCAGACTAGATGTAGGTGGTTGTCATCATTGTAATGTATGTTCAGGCTCATATGAAGAGGTGGCTTGGAAAGTCTACCATAGTATGATTCTTCCCTCAGATGGCGGTGCTTGAGCTCTAGTTACATGAGTTAATCCTGTACCTAGGGGGATCACTTCTTTGACTCAATACTTCCCTTTCTTCCTCCCTCATAACATTTGATATTTCAGCCTTATATCTACTACAAAATATTCCAGTACTAGAACAGGTATTACACCATCACCATCTATCACTGTCATATGTCTCATTCTGGGTACTGGCTAAAATAGCCAGCCTTTGATGAATATGGTCGTGTGACTTGGTTGTGATTGGGTCCAACCTGAAATGCAGGTTGTGTCTGTTTCCATGAAAGAAGCTGCAGTCTTCCAGACATACCACCTGTGAACATTCTTGTTGCTTCTTTTCTACTACACCTTTACGCCATCTATTTCTTTCATCAAAATCCACCCACACTTTCTCTCCTGGACACAATTCTTTTAGCTTCTTTGTGTTCTTGTTGTAAGCACTATGTTGTCTAACTGAGCTTTCTCTCTAGCTTTCTCAACAATATGTTTTGTGTTTATATTTGAATGCAGATTTGATGGTAGCACTTGGGCCATGAACCATGTTTTCCTGCTCATAAGCAGCTGAACTGGTGAATATGATTCATTGACTGGGGTGCTTTCAGTGCTGAAACAATGTAGTTTATGGAACCATTTTACTTTCTGAAGCTATTGTCATTATCCAATTTGCAATCTGGACTGCATTTTTGCTCATCCCATTATATTTCACATCTAGATACTATTTGCATAACATCTTTTGTGATTTTAGGCCAAAATACTAAGCTACTAGCTTTTTCTGAGTTTTTTCATAATTCCAATATGTAAAGAATGAAGCTGTTGCAGTTTATTTTCATGTAGTGTCTTGGGCACTACATTGCATTTGCCTTTCAGTATAATACCATTGTCTGTAACCAACTTGTACTTTTCTTCTATCATTAGACCAGCTAGATTCAGTGGCTTCTGACAGTGTTTTTAGCTTGCTACCTCTCAGCATTTCCTGATGGATTTTCTCTTGCTTGTTTCTGCTTACGGAAATATCTCTAAAGAATACATGAATTGCTTTTTCTCCTTCAATCTGGATTTTCAGGTCTTGATCTGGTAAATACACCTGTGATAAAGTGTCTGCTATGGGAATTTCTTTGCAAGGGTGGTACTGGAATAGCAGTTCATATTGCTGGAACACTAAAATCATTCTTTGAAAAATCTAGGTGGTGCTCTTTTTCAATTTGAGAATACTGCTTTTCTGTACCACTCGGAGACCTAGAAGCAGAGGCTACTGCTGTGGTGCATCAAGCACTGAGTCGATGCTGTAGTGTATCTGTTATCACTTCTACTGCAGCACTTTTAGTATCAAAAAGTAAGGAATATCTTCCGTGTCAAAGAGAGATTTACCTTTATTGAACTTGATGCTTTTCTCACAAGGGCTTCCCACAACTGTCCTTAACTTCCTATCATGATCTTTCATACTACCAGCCATTCCAGTGACATTGTTGATAATCAACCCAGTGTTAATGCTTTCAACTAGATTGTACTATCTGGTAGCTGAACCGTAATAATGGAATTGACCAAGTCTTTTGGTTTCTTCACCTTCTCTATGATGACAGGGCTTTCTATTCTGTTGAGTACTTTTTTAATTTTGCTTGAAGGGTATAGGGAACTTCTAGGTAGCTATACAGTTGGTACAATTTCTTCCTTCAAGTAAATGTGATATTTTCTGGGTAATGTCCCAATACTGTGGAGTATGTCATCATTGGCTTTTGCACTAAATCAATTCTACAGTCAATGGATTCAATGAAGTTTTGGTTATTTCCTTCATTTTCAGCTGAAATTGAAAATCATCAATATCATTGACTGACCTGCTTTTGCAAACCTATTTTTTGTTCACGGGAGTACGAGTTTCCACAGAAATAACAGCTTGACATCATTGTCTTTCACAACACCTTTTGTTTGCATATGACTTTCACTTCTTACTTTTTCGCCACTGTTTCAATTGCTTGACTTGTCTCAATAGCTCTTGCTAGCGTAATTGTTCTGCCTTCACTTAACAGTCTTTCTCTTATTCTGTTGCTCTGTACACTAAATACCAATCTATCTCTTGCCATTTCATCTGAGCTATCTCAAAAATCACAATCTAGGGCCAGTAACTTTAGAGCTGTCATATATTATTTAATTGTCTCCTTCTTTCTGATTCCGTTTATGAAAAATGAATAAAAACATGGGATTTGAAATGACTCCAGTATGCCCACTGAATTTTTTCAGGTACACATACACTTCATTCTTTTCTCTTTCTGCAATTTGGAATGTGTTGAATATATCTCACCTCTGTTCTTCAACCCACATCAACAAGCATGAGCACTTAACACTTTTTCTGGAAGAAGGTCCTATACACATCAGTTCAGCATGTTTGGCCAAATTGCTTCCATGAGGTTTTGAGATTTGCTGACAACTAATTGATTGTGAGGCAGGGTGTACTGTCTGTTCTGGCACTGTGTAACCTATTCCCTTGTCAGACTTGCAAGTTTGAATATAATAATTTAATCGAAACCCACTATCTTTAAATAAAACCCATAGGCATACTGAGTGAGCAAGCAGAACAATATATTTTACCTTGTTACTTCAAATAACCCCACAGGGTTTGTTTTAAGCCTTGGATTCACTTCTGAAGGTTTCATTTACCTATCTCAACTACTTTCCAAGATAGCAAGAAGCCCCTAATCTAGAATTTTACCCTATTAGATTTCCAAATTAATGCTCTTTCCAAATGTAATTTGCCCTACTCTGACAATGCACCCTCCCCCCTAATGATCCCAGATTTAGCCCTAGATAATTTGTTTCATGGTGTTTTTCATCTCTTGATGCTTTATTTTTCTTTGTTAACAGTGTTGATGCTTATAACTGCTATTTCATTCACATTTATCTTTGTCTTAACTATCTCAAACAGCACATAATTATTGTGTAACTAAGAAAGTAATGTACTGGATTGTGATTGGTCTTTGCTGTTTTTTATTAAGCAGGTATTTTGTGTCAGTGAAAAAACCTTTTAATTGTCAGTGTTGACTTTTCCTGAAAAAAGGTGACTTCAATTGCGCCTAATTCAACTTTTAGTCTTAAAAGGTCCCAGCAGGAACTGGATCTGGTGAGAAAAGTCGAAAGTACTTGGTCAACTTTGCCTGGAAAAAACAACAAAGTTACGGCCTAACACTAATCACTTGGACTCAAGTTTTCACAGACATCTTTTGTAGGCTTTTGTAATGATTTTTTTTTTCTTTTTTTCTTTTTCTTTTTTTTTTATTTATTTATTTTTTTTTAACAGAAGAGAAAATTAACTTTGTGGTCCAACAGCCACTGAAAAACTTCTGAAATCTTCCTTTTACACCCTATGAGAAGTGTGAACCCTAAATAATATGCTTGTCTTGAAATTTCACATTGCAATAGTTAAAATTCAAAAGAAAACACATATTTTGGTAATTTACCTTTCTTAATGAGCATGAAAGTAGTTGTGAACTGTAGTATGTATATTATCAACAGAAATGTGTGCATTTGGAACCTGACTTGCAGTAGAGGACATCCACCAAATTTCCCAGAATGTTCAATGTCATTCCAATCTGACTTAGAATATACATTACTAAAAAAGTTAAAAAATATTCCACTAAAATAGTAGCACTGCTCTATTATAGTAGTCTCTATATATTATAGTAGCTCTATATAATATATTATAATATGTAATATATATATAATAATATATAATATAATAATATAATATATAATATATTATAGTAGCTCTATATAATAGTAGTCCATGGAAATACTTAGAAATATATATAATATATATATGAAATATATATATGTGGATTGGATTACATAAAAACAGTCAGTAATAAACAGTAATGACAACAATGCTTGAACTACAGATAATTTTCAGTAAAGTGAAAGTGATGCTCTGGCCTTTAGAATGTGTTGAGGGCGCTGGCTTTACATGTTTTTGTGGTCATTTCTGTGAAAGACTTAGAAAGGTTATCAAATTTTGAAGTTGCCCCATGTGCCCATGGAGGGGGGCCAATAATTTCAAGATTTGTTGTTGGGACTTCCCCCAGGGCCAAGAAGACCCGTAATAAGATCGAAATTCTTCTCTTGATGAGCTGGTTTATAGATTATAAACTTTTATTTTCCTTTGTTCTAGGATGGAACAAAGATTGGAAACCTGCTCCCCAGGTGCCCAAAAATGCAGCTCAGATTGCAGCTGCAGCAAAAAAATATGGATTGCTTCCAGCTGATTACAAGCCTGATCCCCAAATAGGTGGTGACTATCCAGAGGTTCCTCTTGTTGGCACGCATGAAAGAAGTGGCTATGAACAATGGGATGATCGCTACTGGAGAAGAAACTGGGGAGAACCGGTTTGTCCCTGTTAAATTTTAGTATAGTTTAACTGTTCCCCTATAATTTAAAATTTGTTTAATTGATCTACTCTATGCCACAGTTCACATAAAATAAGGTTTTTTTTTTCAAAAAGACTGTCATAAGCTCTAATAGAGCTAAGGTAGCTTCTTATGCTGAAAAAAAAAGTAGAAACAAAAAACTCCAAAAACCAATTTAAAACGAAATGTGTTATGCACAAAATGGTCTATATTATTACAAGAAATCATTTAAATATTGCAAACAAATCAAGCATGTCCAAAATCTAGTAAAAAAAAATAGGAAGAAAAGGGTTTATTTAACATTTCAATTATATAGGAGAAAAAAGTTTTCTTATATACTTCTGTGGAATATTTATAGAGAGACCTTGCTGAGGCAGAACAAGAGAGGCAAGGTCTAAGGAGGGAAAAATGACTAAGGAAAGACAAGTTTGTTCAGGGGTTATGGAGAGCACTTTTGGTAGAACGTAAACAAAGTTGTAACATATAACGTAAATGTAAACAAAGTTGTGCTCTTTAGTCATGAAAGGTAACCAGATCAGCTTTTCTTTTTTATCATATACAGGCTTCACGGCTTCTTCTTAAGTGATGATATGCTGCTAGTCCTGGTTTTAATATATTTTTTATACCTTCTCTTGAACGTCTCAAGAGAATGATTTTCCGGTATTACCCCTCCTGGTAGGCCATTCCATATGGCAGCGTGTCTTTGAGCGAAACATGTCTTTAAGTATTCTTGGTGGGGTGTGCCCAGCACTAGGTGGTCCTATTGAGCTGTACTTTTGTGAGTTGATCGCAAAGTCTTTATTCTATCTGGAACAAGTCTTGATACCTCCTCAGATGGAGGGCAATGCATGTATTTGTAGAACACCGACATTGAAGCCACGTCAAATCGATCCTGGATCGACTGCAGGGGTTTGGCATCAGAGTTTTTAGAAATTGCTACGCGAGCTGCTCAGTTTTGGACGTTAAAGAGGAGCGATGTGGCTCGTTGGGGCGCCAGTCAAAAGAGGGCATGCATATTCCATGACTGGTCTGATACAAAATGAACCCCTCAGGGAGGAGGCTTTTGCCTCTTAGGATGACTCCTAGTTTTCGGGAGGAGGAGCATCTCACTTTGCTTTACAAAGAAATGAGCTATAAAGGACTCAACCTTCATTCAAGATTATACTCTATTCTGCCAGACAATTTTTTGGAAATGGCCAGAGTGCCGAGAAGTAGAAATCCTACTGTAGGATTTGATGTATAAAAAAGAATAAAGTTCTCAAATAGTGAGATGCAGGATATTTAATTTTTTAAGTAGTTTGAAAAGGGAGAAAGTTTGAGGATTGTTGCATTTATAGGCTGTAAGATATCATTGATGTTATCGCTGTTGCGCTATAAGGCCATAACTGACATTTTTATGCTTTTGAGGTAATCGGGAAAATTGTTTGCTAAGCTGTTCTCATAAGGAGGATCATCATGGTGATGCAGATCAGGAGAACCGAAGTGTAAATAATTTCTTGGACCGCGCTGCATTTCTACTTACTGATTAAATAAATGTATGTATAGAAAAACGGGTATAATATTTTTAAGAAGACAGTGGACGAAAAAAAGAGAAAAAAACAAACAAACTTTTAATAATAAAAAAGGTCCAAATATTTTGACTTTGCGTCCAGAACCCTTTTTCAGTGAAAAAAACACAACTAGATTAAACGGAAGATATAAATATAATGGAAGACAAAAATAAAAACAAAAACACAGGCAAAAACCAAAAAAAAACTCAGATATAAATATTATTCAATATGTCAGCTGTGATTTTTTCTTGGTTTTCGCCTGTTTTTTTTTGTCTTTTATTTGATTTAATTGTTCTGATAAGTTTAGTTGTTTTTTTTTTCGTTGAATTAACTAAAAAAACAAGTTTTTTTAAACTGAAAGTAAGGAGCGACATTAAAACTTAGAACGAACAGTAATTATTCCGTATATGAAAGGGGCTGTCCCCTCCTAAACGCCTCGCTCTTTACGCTTAAAGTTTTTTATTGTTTTAAAAAATAAAGTTGTTAGACAGAGTCAAACTTTAGCGTAAAGAGTGAGGCGTTGAGGAGGGGACAGCCTTTTTCATATACGGAATAATTTCTGTTCGTTTTAAGTTTTAATGTCGCTCCTTCAGTTAAAAAACTTGTTTTTTTATTTAATTTCTGAACCTTTTTGAATTAATGCAGCTTTGATTTTGGCTCACCGTACATGAATAATTAAAACAAAATTTGCACATTAATTTCCCTTTTTTTGGCTAAATGGCTTTCTCGAAATTTTGTTCTGACGTAACTTACGAATTAACTTACTTAACGAATTTCTACATTCGTATGTTTTTATTACGTATATTAGGGAGTTCGCCCCCTAGTCAATACATCGCTCTTTACGCTAAAGTTCGAATTTTGTTCGAATCACAAGCCCCTGAATCATAAAGGCCGGTTAATTAGAATTGAAAGCTCTTTTGAAAGTACTAAAAAACTTTAGCGTAAAGAGCGAGGTATTGATTAGGGGGCGAACCCCCTCATATACGTAATCATTTCTGTTCGTTTTAAGTTTTAATGTTGCTCCTTACTTTCAGTTGAAAAAAACTTGTTTTTTTTTTATTTAATTTCTGATCGTTTTTTAAATAATGCTGGAAAATCGGGCGCCCCCTTCATAGAAATGTCCCTTCTCCCAAGAAAACGTCCTCCATGGAAAGATTTTCCCCCATAACCCCCTACTCTGCCCCCCCCCCCTCCACCCACCAGAAAAAATTCCTCCTGAAAACGATTGTATACTTCCCAATAACCAATACTATATGTAAACAATGGACAAAGTTTATAACTTGCAGCCCTTCCCCCGGGAACTGTGGGGGATTAAGTCATCCTCAAAGACATATTGATAAGATTTTTGACTATGCTGAACAAATTGGCTATCCCAAAATTTTGATTGGGTGACTTCGAAAAAAAATGAGCGTGGGAGGGGGCCAAGTTGTCCTCCAATTTTTTTGGTCACTTAAAAAGGGCACTAGAACTTTTAATTTCCCTTCGAATGAGCCCTCTCACGATATTCTAGGACTACTGGATCGATACTGGATCGAAATATTCTGATTATACAGAGGTCGACTTGATATTCAATTAAAAGTTTTCTTATCAGTGAGCTATTTTTAATTAAATAAACATAATTTCGTATATCCACAGCTATTTCGATTAAGCCAATGGATGCTGAACGTAAGTCAAACAGTTCATGGTAACGAACTTGAAGTAAGGAGCGACCCGGCTCATACCGAAACTCTTAAAAAAACGGAATTTTGATACCAATAGACACATCAAAAGAATCACATTTTTATGCTGATTTCAAATATATAAGTTTTATCAACCTTAGTCTTACCCATCAAAAGTTACGCGAAAACCTGAGAAAACCTGCCTTATTTTCGAAAAAAAGGTAAACAACCCCTAAAATTCATAGAACTTAAATGAAAATCACACGATTAGATTCAGCGTATCAGAGAACCCTACTATAGAAGTTTCAAGCTCCTATCTGCAAAAATGTGGAATTTTGAATTTTTGCTAGAAGAAATGTCACGGATGCATCTTTATTTGTTTTTTTTTTTTTTTTTTTCATGGGTGATCATATCGATCCAGTAGTCCTAGAATGTCGTGAGAGGGCTCATTCGAACGAAAATTAAAAGTTCTAGTGCCCTTTTTAAATGACCAAAAAATTGGAGGGCAACTTGGCCCCCTCCCACGCTCATTTTTTTCCCGAAGTCACCCAATCAAAATTTTGAGATGGCCGATTTGTCATTATAGTCACAAATCTAATTAATATGTCTTTGAGGATGACTTAATCCCCCACAGTTCCCGGGGGAAGGGCTGCAAGTTATAAACTTTGCCCATTGTTTACATATAGTATTGGTTGTTCGGAAGCATACAATCGTTTTCAGGAGGAATTTTTTTCTGGTGGTGGGGGGGGGGGGTCAGAGTAGGGGTTACGGGAGAGAATCTTTCCATGGAGGATGTTTCCTTGGGAGAAGGGACATTTATATGAAAAGGGCGCCGGATTTCCCTGCAGTATTTAAAAAAACGATCAGAAATTAAATAAAAAACCAAGTTTTTTTTCAACTGAAAGTAAGGGGTAACATTAAAACTTAAAACGAACAGAAATGATTACATGTATGAGAGGTTTGCCCCCTAGTCAATGCCTCGCTCTTTACGCTAAAGTTTTTTTTAGTACTTTCAAAAGAGTTATCTATTCTAATTAACCGGTCTTTGTGATTCAGGGGTTTGTGATTCAAACAAAATTCGAACTTTAGCGTAAAGAGCGAGGTATTGACTAGGGGGCGAAATCCCTAATATACGTAATAAAAACATACAAATATAGAAATTCGTTAACTAAGTTAATTCGTAAGTTACGTCAGAACAAAATTTTGAGAAAGCCATTTAGCCAAAAAAAGGAAAATTAATGTGCGAATTTCGTTTTAATTTATTCATGTACGGTGAGCCAAAATCTAAGCTGCATTAATTCAAAAACGTTCAGAAATTAAATAAAAAAACAAGTTTTTTAACTGAAAGTAAGGAGCGACATTAAAACTTAATACGAACAGAAATTATTCCGTATATGAAAGGGGCTGTCCCCTACTCAACGCTTCGCTCTTTATGCTAAAGTTTGACTCTGTCTCACAACTTTATTTTTTTAAACAATAAAAAACTTTAAGTGTAAAGAGCGAGGCGTTTAGAAGGGGACAACCCCTTTCATATATGGAATAATTTCTGTTCGTTTTAAGTTTTAATGTCGCTCCTTACTTTCAGGTAAAAAAAACTTGTTTTTTTTTATTTTAATTTTCCTGAAGGGCCGCAAGTTTTAACATTTGGAATTATTTTGTTCAATTACTCAGCTAAAAAGTTTTTATATAATTTGGAAAAAAATGGGTAAGTTAAAAAAAAATAGGTCAGTCACAATCAGAATCTTGCCATAGAAGTGATTAAAGGGGAATTATGTGATATTAATGAATGCCAGTGAAGCTACCACTCTTTTTCACGGGAGAAAACTTAAATAAAACTTAATTTCCAGCAATTTGAGAACTTACTATTTGATGTAATTTCATTAAAATTAAAGACAAAGGTTATGAAAGATTATCAGAGAAGGCTTTAATTACTTTAGTTGAAATGTCTATTAGACAAGTTCATGTTCTCAATTTTAATCTCCACGTCTAAGGACGAAAAAACAGGGAGTCAAATAATCAAGACGTCAAATAAGACGTCAAATAATCAAGACGTCAAACATGAGAGACGTCAAATAATCAAGAGCTTCTAGAAAAGGGGGAGTGAGGCTCTTTACGTTGGAGGAAAGGAATTTGTTCAAATCAGTGCCTAAGGGCTCATCTCGGGGATGAAAAACAATGTTGTGTTGGGTTTTATTGCAGATATTTTAGGTTTTTTTGTCAAATTTTTTTGGCTGAGTAGAATACATATCATTAACTTAACACTTGTAATCAGGGGTGTTTTGAGGCTCATTTTATTGGGGGGGGGGATCTTCGTAAATTTTACCGAATCGCTACCTGATTTATGCCGAATTTTCTGTAGAAATCAAGAATTTTGCTAAATTTCGGCCGATTTTTACAAAATTTCAAAAAAGTTGCCAAAAAGTTGGGAGATGGGGGCGTGCCCCCCCCCCCCCCCTCGGGACGCCCCTTCTTGTAATAGCAGATTTACATAAAGAAGTAGTTTTCAATTATAAGTACAAATATATAAAACTTGTCTGTTACCATTGTCTGTCAGAATCTTGCTTGTTATTATTCTTTTTCACAGTTTCTGACAATTTGGGAACTTACCAGTAGATGTAATTTCATTAAAATTAAAGGCAAAAATTTTGAAAGATTATCAGAATAGGTTGAATCGAAATGTCTATTAGACAAGTGCTGCTCTTGTTCATGTTCTCAATTTTGGTCTCTACGTCTAACTGGGAAGCTGAGAGACGTCAAATAATCAAGAGTGTTTAGAAAAAGGGGGGGGGGTCTGTACAATGGTGGAAAGGAATTTGTTCAGATCAGTATCTAAGGGCTCATCCTGGAGACGAAAAAACAATGTTTTATTGGGTTTTATTGCAGACATTTTATGTTTTTTTTGTCAAATTTTTTGGCTGAGTAGAATACATATCCTTGACTTAACACTTGTAATAGCAGATTTACGTAAAGAATTAGTTTCCAATTATAAATAAAAATATAAAACAGTTAGGATGGTTAATTAAGTTTTTTTGTATAGTAGTTCGTGAAAATTAAGGGAATGGGGGGGGGGCAAATGTAATTTACAAAATCTTGGGGGAAGGTGCAAATTTGTCATTTTCTCTATTTGTTCAATAACAGTGCCAAAAAAGGTATATTTCAATGAAAATACCCTCAAATAAGGTTCTTTCGGAAATATGGGGTGGTGGGACAAAAAAGTCTAGGGGGCATATCCCCCACCAAATGATGCCTCTAAATAGTGACGAAGACCACAATGCCTTTCCATCGTAAACAAACTATTACAAGTAGAAACAACAGGGAACTTTTTTTCTAAAGACAGTGGAATTCCAAACTCCAAGTGTCCTTGTTGAACTTCGTTGAAGTCATGATGCTAGGGCTCTTTTAAAAGTTTAAAAAATATTAGTTTTAAAGTTCGTATTTTAATCTAAGTTTCTCTTTTATATTTTCGTTTGTGTTGTGCTGAGGACGGCCCTTGGACATAGGGCCGAAATATCCATTTAGAGTTTGGAATTCCACTGTTTTTAGAAAAAAAATTCCCTATTGTTTCTACTTGTAATTGGTTGTCTATAAGGATGCCACTTATGGATGAAGGGGAGTAGGCTGTCAAAGATTGTGCTTGTTGGTAATCCAGCTGAGGCAAAGCAAAAATGAAGGGTTTTCATTAGAAAACTTTTAAAGAAAGTGCTTCAAGGGAGGGAGCAAAGCGTTAAGCTGTGAAGTAATTTGAGTGGAGAAGGAGTGTGCTTAGCTAAATTGGTCTCAGGTGATTTGATGCTACCATGAGTTTTCAATAGTAGGAGGGTAATAAGTGGAAGGGTTATAATCAAAACTAAAGTTTCAAATGATTCATGATGATGAACAGTAAGTGAAGAGCAAACTCTGTCAATAATACTCCAAACTCTCATAAATAATTCTGAGTTAGTTTTTTCTCTCCTTGAATTGCAAAATTGGCTGGTATTGTGAATCCACGATGTTTCTAATCAGACTTTACATTCTGTGGTATGCAGATTTCCCCTACCTTTCCCTATATTGTCCCCTATATTCCCTGCATATATATGATACAGTTTGCTTTTTTTGGAGTGGGGGGGGGAGAGCGTTCACAGATCTTTCCTTTTCTGAGATTGCTCTGAGTATCCCATGGAAAATTACGAAAATTGTTGCCTAAAATGCATTTTTCTCCTTCCCTTAGGAAACGCTGCCCTCTCATCACTGGTGGATCTTGGAGCGGGGGGAGACCCCTCCCCCCAAGATTTTCTCTGGCGCCATCATTCCTTGTTTTTTTTCTGTTTTTCCCACTCTTTTTAAATAAATTTGTCAATTTGGTCAGGTATTGGCACCCATGTCACATTGACCCCTTCCAGGTTTTGGCTCTAGATTCGCCCCTGCCTCTCATCCCCTCTAAGGGTTGAGGGCATCCCCTCTCGATTAGATTTTTCTTATCCTTTTGTTGATTGAGTAGCAAGTGATATATTTTAATTTTATTATCTAATTCTTCTTTTTTTTCGACAGATTCACAAAGACTTCAATATGTACGTGGGTGAGCGTATGGATACCTCAAGACTGCGCGTTCCTGTGTGGAAGCAATGCGCTGTGTTCCTTGGCTTCGTTGGGTTCTTTGTAGGATTGCTCTGTCTTGACCTCAAATATGGCCCAACACCAAAGCTAGTAAGATCCTTGTTGACCTCTAATTTTAATTTGTATTTATACATGTTTAGGAATCAAAAGATTTTAGGAAGAACTGTTAAATATGTCCCAACACCAAAGTTTCACTTTGTATTTATGCATTTTTTAGCAACTAAAACATTTTAAGAGGAAAAACACAGGAAAAGATGTCAAATATGGCCCAATGCTAAAGCAAGTAAGATCTTTCTGTTCGCCTCTAATTTCAGTTTGTATTTATGCATTTTAAGGAACTAAAAAAATTTTAAGGAAGAAATGTCAAGTATGTCACTATACCAAAACTAGTAAGGTCCTTCTGTTGACCTCTAGTTCCAGCTTGTATTTATGCATTTTTAGGAACTAAAAATTTTTAAGGAAGAAATGTTAAGTATGTCACTACACCGAAACTAGTAAGGTCCTTTTTAAGGAAGAAATGTCAAGTATGTCACTATACCAAAACTAGTAAGGTCCTTCTGTTGACCTCTAGTTCCAGCTTGTATTTATGCATTTTTAAGAACTAAAAATTTTTTAAGGAAGAAATGTCAAGTATGTCACTACACCGAAACTAGTAAGGTCCTTTTTAAGGAAGAAATGTCAAGTATGTCACTATACCAAAACTAGTAAGGTCCTTCTGTTGACCTCTAGTTCCAGCTTGTATTTATGCATTTTTAGGAACTAAAAATTTTTAAGGAAGAAATGTCAAGTATGTCACTACACCGAAACTAGTAAGGTCCTTTTTAAGGAAGAAATGTCAAGTATGTCACTATACCAAAACTAGTAAGGTCCTTCTGTTGACCTCTAGTTCCAGCTTGTATTTATGCATTTTTAGGAACTAAAAATTTTTAAGGAAGAAATGTCAAGTATGTCACTACACCGAAACTAGTAAGGTCCTTTTTAAGGAAGAAATGTCAAGTATGTCATTACACCAAAACTAGTAAGGTCCTTCTGTTGACCTCTAGTTCCAGCTTGTATTTATGCATCTTTAGGAACTAAAAAATTTTTAAGGAAGAAATGTATGGCACTACACAAGTATGTCACTACACCGAAACTAGTAAGGTCCTTCTGTTGACTCTAATTCCAGCTTGTATTTGTGCATTTTTAGGAACAAAAAAATTTTTAAGGAAGAAATGTCAAGTATGTCACTACACCGAAACTAGTAAGGTCCTTCTGTTGACTCTAGTTCCAGCTTGTATTTGTGCATTTTTAGGAACTAAAAAATTTTTAAGGAAGAAATGTCAAGTATGTCACTACACCGAAACTAGTAAGGTCCTTCTGTTGACTCTAGTTCCAGTTTGTATTTGTGCATTTTTAGGAACTAAAAAATTTTTAAGGAAGAAATGTATGGCACTACACAAGTATGTCACTACACCGAAACTAGTAAGGTCCTTCTGTTGACTCTAGTTCCAGCTTGTATTTGTGCATTTTTAGGAACTAAAAAATTTTTAAGGAAGAAATGTCAAGTATGTCACTACACCGAAACTAGTAAGGTCCTTCTGTTGACTCTAGTTCCAGCTTGTATTTGTGCATTTTTAGGAACTAAAAAATTTTTAAGGAAGAAATGTCAAGTATGTCACTACACCGAAACTAGTAAGGTCCTTCTGTTGACTCTAGTTCCAGCTTGTATTTGTGCATTTTTAGGAACTAAAAAATTTTTAAGGAAGAAATGTCAAGTATGTCACTACACCGAAACTAGTAAGGTCCTTTTTAAGGAAGAAATGTCAAGTATGTCACTACACCAAAACTAGTAAGGTCCTTCTGTTGACCTCTAGTTCCAGCTTGTATTTATGCATTTTTAGGAACTAAAAAATTTTTAAGGAAGAAATGTATGGCACTACACAAGTATGTCACTACACCGAAACTAGTAAGGTCCTTCTGTTGACCTCTAGTTCCAGCTTGTATTTGTGCATTTTAAGGAACAAAAAAATTTTTAAGGAAGAAATGTCAAGTATGTCACTACACCGAAACTAGTAAGGTCCTTCTGTTGACTCTAGTTCCAGCTTGTATTTGTGCATTTTTAGGAACTAAAAAATTTTTAAGGAAGAAATGTCAAGTATGTCACTACACCGAAACTAGTAAGGTCCTTTTTAAGGAAGAAATGTCAAGTATGTCCCTACACCAAAACTAGTAAGGTCCTTCTGTTGACCTCTAGTTCCAGCTTGTATTTATGCATTTTTAGGAACTAAAAAATTTTTAAGGAAGAAATGTATGGCACTACACAAGTATGTCACTACACCGAAACTAGTAAGGTCCTTCTGTTGACCTCTAGTTCCAGCTTGTATTTGTGCATTTTTAGGAACTAAAAAATTTTTAAGGAAGAAATGTCAAGTATGTCACTACACCGAAACTAGTAAGGTCCTTCTGTTGACCTCTAGTTCCAGCTTGTATTTGTGCATTTTTAGGAACTAAAAAATTTTTAAGGAAGAAATGTCAAGTATGTCACTACACCGAAACTAGTAAGGTCCTTTTTAAGGAAGAAATGTCAAGTATGTCACTACACCAAAACTAGTAAGGTCCTTCTGTTGACCTCTAGTTCCAGCTTGTATTTGTGCATTTTTAGGAACTAAAAAATTTTTAAGGAAGAAATGTCAAGTATGTCACTACACCGAAACTAGTAAGGTCCTTCTGTTGACTCTAGTTCCAGCTTGTATTTATGCATTTTTTGGAACTAAAAAATTTAGAAGGAAAACACAGGAAAAATGTCATATATGGCCCAACACCAAAGCTAGTAAGATCCATCTGTTGTCCTCTAGTTTCAGTTTTTATTTATGAATTTTTAGGAACTAAAGGTCAACTAAATATAATATTCAATTTCTGGGCAAAGGTTTTCAAAAAAAAAAGAAGGAAAAACGGAACTAAAATAAACAAACATAAAAACTCTTTACGATTGGATTGTACAGTACTGGAATGAAATATTGCACATAATGATTTATTGTTTATAGTACTAATAATTTATATATTTATAGTAATTAATTTATATATTTATAGTAAATATTAAAAAATTAAGTTCGTACGCTAAAGAAGTTGTCGTTTCCAAATAAATCTGTGCATTTTATTATGGCATCAAGACAGCATTTTCGTTGCGTGATAAACTAGAGCCTCCAGACAGCTTTGCTACAAATCAACTTAGCCCCCATCTCTTCCTTTTAAAATAATTCAAATTTTAGATCGTCCGTTGTCTGGGAAGTTTCATACTCCCTGCTTCATCTTCAGCTTTCATTTGTTTTAGGGGTTTGTGGAAGGAAAGAGCCTGTAATTTATTGAAGGAAAGGAAAGTTTGTGGAAGGAAAGAGCCTGTAATTTATAGCAGGGGCTCGTTTGGCTGCGGAATTAAAGAGAATCAAAGAGGGAGATACAAACAGATTACTGGAACAAATGAAGGAAAAATTATTATTCGCCCAACCGTGTTCAACAGGAGATACGAACAGAAAGTTGGAACAAAAGAAGTAAAAATTATTAGCCACGTAACGGTGCAACAGTGTTCAACAGGAGATATAAACAGAGAGCTGGAACGAGTGAAGGAAAAAGTATTAGTCACCTAGCAGTGCAACAATGTTCAACAGGATATATAAACAGAGAACTGAAACAAGGTAAAGTAAAAGTATTATTCGCCCAACAGCGTTCAATAGGAGATACGAACAGAGAGCCGGAACAGGAGAAAGAAAAAGTATTAGTCACGTAACAGTGCAACAGTGTTCAACAGAAGATATAAACAGAGACCTGGAACACGAGAAGGAAAAAGTATCCTTCGCTAAGAATTACAACAGTGTTCAACAGGAGAAACAAACAAAGAGCTGGAATGAGTAAAGGAAAATGTGTTAGTCTCCTAACAATGCAACAGTGTTCGAATATCTTAAGGGGCTAAATTTTCAAAATAAGGCAAAAGGGTGGTGGTGGTAATATCTTACATTCAGATATGTATATTTATATAATTGTCGCTTTATAAGCCAATAAGGAGTTGCTTTAACTTGCTTGCTGTGGCCCCCTGGAATGCACAATGTCTCCTGTTGATGTTTGTTGAATACCTTCCGTTGGCCAATAGAGAAAAGCCAATCGTAATATGCGTCACTAAGACAATTCTTAGTGATAGTGACTGTTAGTGTTTATATTTACAACTCTATTTATACTTTCGTCTCTCTTCCTACAGTTCTTCCCTCCTCCCTTAGTTCTATAGCTATCGACCTTGGTTCTACCCTAGGATCGATGGATGCAAGGCTGTACCCAGGATTTTTTTTTTCGGAGGGGGTTTCACTCAAAGACTTTTTTTCGGGGGGGGGGGGGTACACAAAAAAAAACTCAAAAAACGCGTACAAAATTTGTTTATATCCATTTTTGTTACGTTTTTACGAGTCAAACAAACATTTGGGGGAGGTTCGAAACCCCCCCAGCCTCCCTCCGGGTACGGCCTTGGATGGAAGGATGATAGACAATATCTAACAACAAATGAAAATTACATCACTTTTTATGCAATCCTGAAAAAGGCTAATGCCAGCTTTGCCTCTCACTCAGACTACCTGTCTTGGCTTTGTCTCCAATTGGCCAGTGGTTTGATGGCAACTTGATTTTAATTCAAAAATTAACGGAAAATCAACATATTCTGGGGATTGACAGACGCTGGACGCAAAGGTGAACCTTAGGAATAAATCCGTCGGTGATGGTATATAATTCTCTGAGCTATAGGATAACCACTTATCTTGATGATTTTGACGAATAAATCAGAGAAAGATTTCGCTAATCCACCATCAATCCACGGGGTTACTTCACCTCCAACCTGGCTTTCTAATAAAGCTACTGATCAGGAAGCAATTGGGCTTGTTAGATCTATTCGTATTAGACCCTCCTGAATCTTTCAAGTTGATTGCTTGTGCCTTTTCAAGGAACAGTGTGCCTGTAGAGACCCTCGGATTCATCCACCGATTAAGTATGAGTGGGTCACCTGGCGTGTCAAAGCCTGCAAAATAATCCCCTTGGCAGCACTCGATTTCTAAGATTATGAAGTTTTTCTTAAAGATGGTTCTGAAAAAATTGTGGACTTATATCAGCGAATCAGGTTCTGCTGAATGCCTCATGCTATATAAGCTGATACATAATAAATATTTCAAGCAAATATAAATCTAGATTCATTGTCTATTGTAAGAAGGCTTCCAAGCTACACATGTAAGCGAATCACATCAAGATTTTACTGAATGCCTCATGCTGTCTAAGCTGGTATGTGAATATAAATCTTGGTTCATTGTCAATTCTAAGAAGGCTTCCAGAGTGAAGTAGATATCCCCCAAACAGCAGGCGTTGTCTAAAAGCGAAGGAGGTCAAGTACAATTTGTGAAAGCCTGTAGTGATGCTGTTCAACTTGACACAAGGAAGATTCTGGTACAAATTTCCAAAATGCCCCCATAAAAATTCGATGAACGATGCAAAATTTAGGTAATCTAGACCATGTTCTTCTTTAAGAAGAAGAAGATGAACGCAATTATTTTTCGCGTTTGGAAGTAAAATGGGTTATATCTGTCTCTGAGTATATAGTTTGTTAGCTTTATTCGAAATATATGGCCAATTTGAGATGTACATTCCTTTCCCAAGTGAAGCCCTCTACATAAGATGTCTACTTCGGTTTTAAATACCTTAATTCTTCCTCAAAGTGCTCAGAGGTTGGCATATTCCCCAAAAGTGGGGCTCCAGGCCCGGGTCGGCCTGATTTATCACAGTTACCCAACGATTTCCTACGTTTTTCGTATCCTCACCTTTGTATACATTGTAGATAAATTTCTTTGATGATGATATTCCTGATACCATAGTTTTTTTTTCCTTTTGATTTTGACACTGAATACTACAATATATTATAGTATTAAAATTATTCTTTTGATGGTATTTTTATTTTAACCCTTGGCTCAGTGCTATATGGAACTTTGTGTGGATAAAAAACTTACTAGTAACAGTGAATGTAACCTTCTCCCAGAACTGGAAGACTTTGGTCTCGTAAGCTTTGCTTATAAGATACAAGGAATATTACACATTACTCTTGACACCATGATCTTTTTTTATACTTTGATTTTATAATTTGTTATCATATTTGACATTATATACTAACAAGTTATTATACCTAGAAGATATTATACCACGTTATACCTATCTTGTATTATATACTGCAATTACACATTAATATGTTTGGTTCTAACAAGCTATGGATAATTTTTTTTTTTTTTAGTCATGGGTTTAACTGATGAAAAATTTATTTGGTTCGACAAACAATTCCCGTATAACAGTGAACATATTTACCAAATGAAAAACTTCTTCTTTTCCTGTTTGATTATTTGGAGATGCTAATGCATAATCTTCATGTAACTTCATGCCCTGTTGCAGTTGAGGTACACCCCCTGGTCCCGTATTACCAAGCAGAGATCAATCCTACCGTGCTTCCACAGGCCTACTGAAAGCACCACACATATTTTATAAAGGGATATACGCCCTTTTCAGTTCGGTTGACCCCTCTGGCTCAGTTGGTTTGTTCTGCTTCCCTGTATTTTATTCCATTTCCAAGTTACTCAGGGTGAACTTGTTGCAGTAAACCGATGAATCTGTGACACAAAATACAGCTCTGTCGATTCAGAAAAATCAATTTTAGTTTGAAAATACTGTTGCCAAACTCCTTCTTACCCAAAGCTTACCATGCCAGACCTTCCTTACCATACCTTACCCTCCTTATCATAGCTCGTTACCCAAGACCAAAGGAACCGTGTATTATTACTAATACATGAGCTTCACAATAGACACGCCTGTCAATAATATTAAAAAAAAAAGATTTATTGATTATCAATGGTCTTCCTCGATTTAAACATAATACATTTATTATAGATGTGGAAAATTGCAATGGTGGGAACTTGGTTCAAAAAATCAAATCAGTACAATTGCTATAACCATTTACTGTTTATCTATGGATTGGAAATTATTCAATTCTTGTACAGTGACAATATTACCCATCTATAACTTGGAAACACCACCCCTCCACCAAAATATTGGTACTTTCCTACCCTAACATCTTAAAAAACTCAATTAGTTAATTAAAAACACAAAATAGTTATCTGGACACTTCAATGTTTTATCATCATTTGTTTCTGTTGGTTCTTGTTTAGGCTATTATCTTTTCTTTCTTCTTTTAGGTGGCACCCCAACGTCCAACCCCTGGAGTTGTTCATTATACATTTGAACGGAAAGAGGAATAAATCTAGATAAATTATGTATATACAAGTTAATATTAAATAAACGTTTGGAAATTTCTCGATCTCATTAAGAATGAAACACTTTAGAACATTATAGCAATCAGGCAATTTTGTAATAAATGGAATGATGGTGTATTAAGAACATATTCGTGTTTATTTTAAGGGAGGGGGATTCTTCAAGAAATTTGAACACGAAATTACTGCAAAATCATGATATCTCTGGCAAATTCCTGCAAGGAAAAACCTCGCGTGTCATTTAAGTATCTATGTCCGGTAGGATTTTTAAAAAAAAATCTGCTTTTACGTATGCTATGCTTCCGGGTTGTTCTTCCATTCCCTTTGATCTGAAGTTAAAAATTATGAAGTGTGTAGGCTATAGGGTTAAAGGTAGATAGGCTATAGGGTTTGTCACCCAAAATAAAAGTTAAAAAATGTCACCTGATTCTCGAAGGGGGGGGGGGGTCTTTCTAAGTCAAACTTAAAAAGAACAAAAACAATGAATTAGTAAATGAGACCTTAAACAGATCTAAATTAAACTGAATAGTCTATTCAAAGCAAAAATATCGGACATTTCCCTGAATAAGTAAATAAAGCTGATAATGTATCTAAAAGAAACGAAAACACAATTAAATAATCGAGTCAAACTTATAACAAAAACTACTAGAAGTAAGAGTAGGACAATTTTTTCCCTTACATCCCCATAATTAGCGATCTCGGTTTGTGCTTTACTGAAAACGAAATACATGTTGAATAAATTTCTTTTTATTATTTACTAATAAATTATTATAATATTTAAATTAGAAATATACTAAAACCTCGAGGAATTAATAC
Organism: Artemia sinica; assembly: GCA_027921565.1. Classification (NCBI taxonomy): domain Eukaryota; kingdom Metazoa; phylum Arthropoda; class Branchiopoda; order Anostraca; family Artemiidae; genus Artemia; species Artemia sinica. The sequence continues at coordinate 47,937,285 of CM051273.1, read as the reverse complement.
GATTTTATTTCACACAATAAATATGGTTTCATTTCGCTGTTGTACAGTAACCTTCATCTTTACTTTATAATAAAATTTATCTTCCTTTCATCTATGCTTTATGTTTAATTTCTTACTAAATATTATTTTAAAAAAAACTTCCCACAAAAAAAGTTTTTCAATGAGAAGTAAAGAGCTATATCAAACTTAAGATACATAAAATTATATTAATCACTATAAAAATAAATAAAACCTAAAAAGAACATAAATCAGAATAAATAATCAAGTCGAACTTAAAAAACGAACAGGAACTACCACAAACAGGAGTAGTGCTAACGCCCTCTATGCCCTTTAAAGACCAGAACGTCATCTACACTTTTACTGAAAATGAAATGCATTTAAATATTTTAAATTCTTTAAATTATTGTTTGTTCTCGTTTTCTCTATATTTTCATTTGTTAAATTGTGAAAATGGAAAGGCAGTGTGGTCTAAGAAATCAATAACTTAATATTTTTTCTTTTACACCGTTAATAAATCCAAAGTTGTAGAGACTTTCAGGAATGAATATTAATATATATTAAACTGCCAATCTACATTTTGTTGTTCTTTTCAGCAATCTTGCGATTTTCTTTCTTTCGATGATGTTATGACAAACAAAAACAAACATCTCGAAATAAAAATTGTTTTCAGTAAAGCCCAAATGATGTTCTGGTCTTTAGAGGGCGTTGGCCATACTCCTGTTTGTGGTAGTTCTTGCTCTTTTTTAAGTTTGACTTGAATATTTTTTGTAATTTATGTTCGCCAATTAATCAGCATAATCTAAGTCCAGGAGAGTCTTGCTTCTCCATTTGATTCTGTGTTCTCCCATAGCCTTTGCTATGGGAGAAGTTAAAAACTATGAAGTTTGTATGCTATAGGGTTAAAGGTAGATAGGCTGTAGGGTTTGTCACCCAAAATAAAAGTTAAAAAATGTCACCTGATTCTCGAAGGGGGGGGGTTCATTTATAAACACTTTAGATCATTATAAAGCCTTTGCTATGCTCGTTATGACAAAGTGCATCAAAATGATCCATATAAACAGGGATAGAACGCAACAGGGATACAAACAGGGATATAAACAGGGATAGAACGCAACTCCTGATTTGTACGAAACCAGCTACTAACCTCATTTCCTACATTAACTCTACAAGGACCTTCGCTAAAGCTCTTCTATTAGCTGAATCAAACGCTGGCTCGTAATAAAACTTAGAACTAAAGGTGCTTGATGGCTCAGGCACTTGACAATTATTCATCTAAGAGTAGAAGCAAAATAAAAAGTCGGTTCTTTAAATTTATATATTGCTATCAAAACTCCCTTTTTTAAAGTTCGGGTTACTTTTAGCACGAGTTACTCCTAACTTATAGTTCGTTGCCATGAACTGTTTAGCATATAAAAATTCAAACTTAAAACACAATCTTTCAGTTTAAACGTCTACGAAAGCTAAGTTCACGTTTACACTGGTGCCCCTCTCCATGGCAATTCCCTGAAGACGACCCCCCTTCTCCTCTCCACTTTTCGTGCCAGTAAGTATACGAGTCTAACCTTTTATGCTACAAAGAACCAGCATGTAATATCGCGACTCGGCCTCCCTGATTTACGGGAAAAATGTGACTGTGCTTGCGGGAAAGCGTTCGGAATCTGCAGGTCTTACTGCGCACCATAATTTACGTTGTTTTATGTAAATAATTGTCAAGTGTACAAGTTTGCTATTTTGTTTTTTTGTTTTTGATGTACTCCACTTCTTTTTGTTCATAGTGGGTAATAAATAAATTATTATTATATTATTAAAGGAAGTCGGCAGAAAGAAGGGAGCTATAACACCGTAGCCCCTATATTAACGTTTAATCCAAATGCAGGGAAATTATAGATTTATTTATACACCCCCACCCTCTTCTATATTTATCTTAAGGTTGACGAGGAGTTAGAAATCTGGGCATAAAAATACACTTTTCGAGCCCCCCCCCCCTCTACATAACGACCCTTCCATAGCTGATGCGCAATTATACGTCACTGTACATTATTTTATCAAATAGTAACTGAATAAACTTAGTCAAGTCAAACTTTAAGTAAATGTCTATATTAACGGTTTATTTAGTATGGACTACGTGACTCTTTAGGCACAAAAAATTGACAAATACATAAAAAAATTATTTATATTTGTTAATTATTTTACTTTTTAATAAATTATTTGTCAATTTATTGTTAATTTAAAAATGAATTATTTGTTATTAAATAAATTATTTATTAATTTATTTGTAATTATATTTGAAAATTATTTGTTATGTTTTTACGAGCTGTTCAAAATTTTTTTTTTTTTTTGGGGGGGGGGAGGGTCAAACCTAATAACACAGCAATGTCAATTGCACAAATAAAATCATTTTGATGAAATTGTGGCTTTATTACTACCATTTTTTATTATTTAATGTAATTATTATCATTAGTAATTATAAGTAATTAGCCAATTGAATTATAAAGTAAGATTGCGTTCACAGTATCACTATTGTTCCCTTTTTGATATCTGATCCTCACTTAAAAAAAGATAAATAAACAGCGAGTTGAAGTAGTATGAAGCGAGTAAGAACAATTTCTGAGTTTGTTTTATTTTGCGAAAGGCACACCGACAGATGTATGCACAACTATAACTTTTTAGACTATACACCTGAACTTTCCTTCACAAAAGCTTCCAATTACTTTATCCCCTATATGTCATTTTCTTGACTTAAACCACTTATCTACATTTTGGCAACTTGACTTTACAGTCTTGTTTAACCTTTTCAGCTGGATTCACTGTTCAAATCATCTTTATTTTGCTACAGCCAATATGTACTGGAGACATCTATAATTTTACAGTGGAAATCAGGTTATAGTCTGAGAGAAATAGAAAAATCAACCAGCCTAATTTCACACAATCATCAGTTACAAGTTTGACGCTTATATTTTTAAGATATTGGTAATCAGAATAGTTGTTTCAGTCCCAGCTCTTTTTTAGATCTCTTTTACCTAAGAGCCAACTTCGGTTTTACCATTCAGAAGTAGAATAGCCAGTGAGCTTTGTTTAGCAGCTGTATCTAAGGTTGTCACCTTTCTACAATTGTCTAAACGGGGGTCTGCTACCTTTTCTACAAGATATTTAACCACAACCATCGCATTTGAATTCACAACACAATATAGCGGTGCGTCATTATCAGAATCTAAGGCATTTATAAGAGCACCATTTGGAACTAGTAACTGACAAATATCTAATGCGCCTCGTCTGGCAGAAAAATGTATAGGGGTACGATTTTTAGAATTTAATGCATTTATAATTACCCCATTTGAAACTAGTAGCTGACAAATATATAATATACTTATATCAGCAGCATAAAGTAAAGCTGTTTTCTGGAAACTATCATTCAGGATAGGGTTACTCCATTTTTTAGATCTCTGTTATGCAATATTGAAAAGCATGGGTATCGTTGGCTATTGATAGGTGACTTCAATTGTGATATTCAACGTTACAAAAATAAAACGATATACAACGTTACATATACAACAATAACGATATACAACGTTACAAAAATAAATATAAACACATTTTTGACGCGTTTTTAAATTTTTTTGGTAAACATCCCACCCCACCCCCCAAAAAAAGTACGACCTTGGTGTCAAGCATATTATGCGAAAAAAGTTTCTAGAATGTTTATGCATTTTGGTTACGTATGTTCTGACTAACAATATGATTAAGCAAATCTTTGAATGAAATTCATCATTGTATTTTCTAAAATCCAAAGGGTCATTTTTTTTTGATTTTTCACTGAAAATACAAAAAAAAAGGTATTTCTTGATAAAGGAAACAAAAAGCTGTTTACAAAAAATTAGGGGACATTTCTCCCCATAGACTTTTGAGCTGGTGCTTTTGCCCTTATCTCCCTTTGTGTAGGTAATTAATTTCAGAAATGAAATGAAATGAAAATCTGTAATGGCTCTTAATATGTAATATGTATGTCTTAATATGTATGTCTTAATATGTAGTCTGAACTTCCACATTCTACTTGTTGCATCTTTGCTACTTCTTTTTCCATGTTGCTTATGTTTGATCTCAATTTGGCTGTTTGAAAATAAAAGTTGGATAAGATTCCACATAAATCACGTAGCCTATTCCAATCTGGCTTTTGTATCTTTTTCAATTTTTCTTAAATGAATTTGTCTATCGCATAGCATCCATTATATCGACCCGTAATCTGAATCTTTTCTTCACTTTTGGGGATCTATAGAACATGGATAGTGTATTTGCAATTGAGGCAACCTCTTTGTTTAGTTTTTTGAACGGATCAATCTGAATACCACCAATCATCTTTTCAAGTTTTGACAAAATGGTGGCCTTTTTGTCCATCTGACCTGGATTGTCATTTTCCAAGTCTAATTTTTTAGCAATTAATTAAAAAAAAAAAAAATCCACAAGACAAGTTTTTCAAAGAAAACTAATGAGCTAAAGAGCAGAATGGACCAATTGCATAATTGTTCGGGTTGACAAGCCTAATATCCCTAAGGATATAGTTGTTGGACCGTTCTGCTATTCTGAACAAAATGGAAGTCTCAAAATTTTTACTGAATGTGTTTGGAAAATGAATGGGCTTGAGGGGAGGGCTATTTGTCCTCCAATTTCTTGTTATTCTCAATAAGGGCACCAGAGTCTCGCACTGTCATTACAGTGCAAGGGGAAGGTCTTCCTCCTTCATATATCTAGTAAAAATATTTTAAACAAGTGAAAACATTTTAAATGTATTTTTTTTTCTGTAAAGTGCAAATCATGTTCTGTCAGCCCTATTCATGTTAATTTTTGCTCGTTTTGAGTTTGACTCGGTTATTTATGGTGTGATTTGAATAAACAGAATGCTTTTAAGATGTTTTACCTTTTTAACTTTAATAAATTAAAAATTTTAAGGAATATATATCAGTATATTTAGAATAAACTGACAATCCACAGCTTTTTTTTTAGTAAAGTGCATATTATGTTCTGGTCTTGAGAAGGTATGGGGACTGTCAAAGACATAATTTCCAGACCTTTCAACTGCACTGACAAAATGGCTCCAAATTTTGATTAGATGTATTTTGGCAATTGATGGGCGTGGGGGGGGGGTGCCCTCCAATCATTTCTGACTAATAAAAAGGGCACTAGCCCTTTTAATTTCTAGTCGAATGAGCCTTTTTCGTAGTTTCTACGACAAAAAATGGCCTTCTCAAATTTCTATCAGATGCATTTCGGGAAAATACGAGGTGTGTGGGGGGTTACCATCATAGCTGAGTATCACGAAGTTTGAAATTTCTGAGAAAGCCAATTGACTTGAACCGCGTAGTCATCACTCTGAGTCTTAAAAAGGGCACTAGAATTTCTGATTACCAATCCAATGAGCCCCCTCCGAAGTTTATTTGATCACCCTTTCTATATATACCTTATATGCTCCCATAGAAAATTAACAGTTAGCATAGACATATATTTCAAAGCTTCATTTAACAAAATTGTTTCCCTTGATATTTAATAAAATTATGCAGTGTGATGCATGAATACGCATCATCAATTATCAAGGGGGCATTTGCTCATTGTTTTGGTGGGGGAGGGGGGTGTACAAATTTTCTAAATCTTCAGGGGCCTTCAAATAAATACAGAAAAGGGTCTGAGTGGGGGTGGAAGTAGAAATTAATCTCTAATCTCTCTTTACTTGGGATAAGTCTGAATATGGGTGCTGAAGGGTGAAAGTTTGCTCATACTCAGAGAAAATGTTTTCATGGTAGCATAAAATATTTCATTCATATTTTTATCGTCACAAAAGGTCCCAGTCGGTTTAAAAGTTTAAAAAAGCTATATATTGAGGTTCCCAGCTTTGAAGATAGAAAGGATTTACGGTGACGCACTCGTTCTTAAAGAGAGTCACATAGTACAAACAAAATAAACGGTCAATATAGACATTTTCTTAAAGCTTGATTTAACCAATTTCGTTCACTTGATATTATAACGATAATTGCGCATTGGATATTATTGGAAGGGTCATTGTGTAGGGAGGGGATCTCTGATGCCTCGAAAAGTGTATTTATACGCCAAAATTTTCTAACTCCTCGTTTAAACAGAATATTGTGTTGTAAGTTTTTTTTTGTGTACTAGACAGTTCATGGCAATGAACTGTAAGTTAGAACCAACTCATGCCAATAGTATATTAGAACTTTGAAAGAAAGAAATTTTGATAGTATTTTATGCATCGAAACAAACGACATTTTATTTTGATTCCTAATGCAACAGATTTAGAAGCCTGAGAAAATTTGCCTCATTTACAAAAGAAAACAACGGGGAAACACACCCAAAAGGGCAAGTGATTTTGATGAAAATTCCACTATTGAATTCAGCATATCAGAGAACTATTTTAGTGATTTCAAGCCCAATCTGCAAAATGTGAGATTTTGATTTTATTTTTTGCGTCAAGGATGATCACAGAATTCTGTATTGGTTTTTTTGTTGTTATTGTCTCAGGGTGATCGTATCCAGCCAATAGTTCTATAATATCAGAAGGAGGCTCTATAGAAAGAACTTTGAAAGTCTTATCGAATCTTTAATTAGCAACAAATTGAGCCACAGCAAAGTGGCGCAAACGGCCATTTTGTGGTGCAAACGACAATATTGGCCCAGAGGGTGCCAAAAGGTTATCGCGTGAAAACTTTGAGATGGCCAAAAAATTTAAAATAATAAAGAAAAAACAATGCACCAAGAATTTCAGTTTCAGAGACAGAAATGTCTCGCGGTGAAGAATTATTTCCTCAAGGCACACGTACTCCACACAAAACAGTTAGTACAGACATTATTTGAAGCTTCACGTAACCCAGTTTGTCCAATTGAGGCTTAGTAAAGTTATGCACAGTGGTATATAGTTGCGCATAAGCCATTATGAAGGAGAGCTGATGGATCTTTGAATAGATAGCCTCAAAAGGCAAGGTTCTACGTCCCACTTTCCTAACTATCTGAGCCTTCAGATAAATATAAAAGGAATTTTAGAGGGGAGGGGTGGTGGTAGAAATTAATTTCTGATCCTTCCTGATTCTGAAGAACACGTATTTAATACTGGTGCTTTAAAAATAATTTTAGAACTTCAGATCAACTTAGTCCGATAAACTTAGACCTGTAATTGAAATCTTATTCAAACACAGCCTTTGTCAAGCTTTTTGGTAAAATTGCGGTGCGGTCCACTCAGTACGATTAAGTCGTGAGTGGCACTAGTTGTTTTTATTTCCTTTGAACTTATCTTTGAAAAGTTGCAGAAAAAAATTTAAAACATTTATGAAGCATCGTCCTTGAATAACATTTCTGTAAAAACAGTCACCACTCCTGACTCAGCTTTAATTGGCGCCTACCCTCACTTGACAATTTGCTGATAGGGTATGCTTACCTACTTATGATCTCTGTGACATCATGTCCCAGAGAAGCAACTTTTCAAAAGGTAAGTGTGTTACATTACATTGTCAAAATATTCGAGTTTTATATCAGCTGGTATATGAAGATGCAATTTTTGTCAATAATTGTATTTTATTTTAATATTATCTTATCTTACTTGGAAAAAGCACGTAGGTATAACGACTTCCTTTCAAATGATTCCTTAAACATCTCTATGTGATGTTTAAGTGCGCCATTAGCGTCAAAAAATACAAAACCAAAGAAAACGGACACATCACTGCTTTTCATACAATGTGACACGAAAAAGAGATTTTCCATTTTGCTCATGATGGGGACTCAAATTTACCTATGTGGGGGTTTTGGATATGTTGACTCCATTAGTACAGTTTTCATTTTGATCTGACAACGCTATTGTGACTTCAGGTTAATTTTTGAAATCCCCATAAATTTGATTTTTCTTCTTTTTTATCAACGTTCACGATATCAATAATCATTTGTCAAAAAACATTCGTCGTTCAATCCTTAGTTTAAATTAATTGGTTAAATTTATATTACCTTCACGAGTCTTCAGGAATAAATGCGCTACCGCACGACATTACTGCCTCATAAGCTGGGAACATAGAAAGGGTGACCGTATAAACTTCAGAGGCGACTCATTTGGTTCGTAATGAGAAGTTCTAGTGCCGTTTTTAAGACTCAGAGTGATGACTACGCGAGTCTTTAGGAACGAATACATTGCCGCACGACATTACTGCCTCACAAGGCTGTACCCAGAGGGGGGGGGGAGGGGTTAGGGGGTTTGAAGCCCTCTCAAATTGTTTTTTTTACTCGTAAAAACGTAACAAAAATGGATTAAAAAATTTTGTGTGTTTTTAGAGGTTTTGTGTACCCCCCCCCCCCCGAAAAAAATCATTGAGTAAAACCCCTCCGAAAAAAAATACTGGGTACGGCCTTGCTGCTTCATAATCTGGGAAGCTCAATACATAATTTTTAAATAGTTTTAGGTCGATTGGCTGTGCCAGAATTTTCAATTTTCGTTCTATAGGGTTTTGTGATACAAAATGGCAAAACCCGCCACTTTGCTGTGCTATGATCTTTTTGGCTACTTAAAAAGGGCAATAAAACTTTTAATTTTGGGTTGAATAAGCCCTTTATGATTTTCTAGGAGTATTGATCTGATTCAATGCCAGCTGGAAAAAACAACAACAAAGAAATTTACAAATCAGCTGACTTCCGGGATCTTACTTCTCGAACAAAAAAGCAAAAGTCCACATTTTTGTGGATAGGAGCTTGAAACTTCTACAATTAAGCTATCTGGTTGAACTTGATGGTGTAATTTGCATTAAGATCACTTGCCCTTTTGAAGTTGTTTTCCTCTCTTGTTGAAATTCAGCCAAATTTTCTCAGGCTCTTAGCTTTTGATGTATAGATTTAAACCTGAGGAATTTTAAATATTTGGAATCAGCAAAAAAGCCGTTTTCGTATGTGTATAATGCTATCCAAACACCCTTTTTCAGAGTTTTTCATTGTCGCGGTACTCCTTGAGAAAAACTAGGTAGTGATTTTGAATAAAAACGAGCAATTTCCCGATTTGGTGCAATAATATGCAGGATGAATAAAGTAAATCCGTGTCCATCTTCTCCCTTTAAAGTTTTTTAGTTTCTTGATTTTCTTTCTGGTCTTTATTTAAAAGTCTAATTGGGAGGTCGTTTCAAGTTTTTTCGATCTTGATTGTGAACCTGATTGGTTGAAGATTCAAGAATTGGACTTCTAGACCTGATCCCAGACAGGTTCAGGTATTTAGGCGTCGCTTTAGAACTGTTGTTACTGTTACACTGTTAGTCTACTGTTACTACCATCTATGTTTCGTTCTGGGGGCTTAAATTAAAGACCCGTCATCCCTTGCTGTTCTAGAAAGAAAAGAAATATTTACCTCTTGAAAAGTCCTAGGACTAGGTTAATTGAAAGCCGACAACATGTCTCATACTCTGCCACTTATTGCAGTTGAGCCAGAAAATGAACTTAGATTCAAAGGTAAGTCGACCAGGCTAATTGGTTGAAAGCAAAGTAGCCTAGACCTATGAGCTGGGCATATCCTACTGACGGTAGCCTAAGATACCCAGCAGTTGGACAGCTAATAACTTCTTTAACAGTTAAATCTCTGTAAATCCCCATTAGGTAAAATTTTACTTTAGGTACTTTTAGCTGTACCCAGGATTTTTTTTTTTTTTTTTTTTTTTGGGGGGGGGGGGGTTTACTCAAATATTTCTTTGGGGGGGGGGTACACAAAAAAATGCATAAAAAGTTTGTTTATATCCATTTTGTTATGTTGTTACAAGTCAGATAAACATTTTTTGGTAAATTTTTTGTTGTTCTTATTATTAACTTCTGAATAAAGTAAACATAGCCTACCACTTGATGTCTTTGTTTATGCTCTTTCCAAATATAATAATCATTTTTGTTGGAAATAATTTTCACCCCTGCCCCTATGTATACTAATTCAGGGTATATATTTGCACATTACAGGGGTGGGAGGGAAAGTTTAAACTTACCTCCCATTTACACCAGAAATAAAATATACCACCCCCCTCCCCTAATGGGTCAATATGTACCAAATCATATTATTGAGTTTCAAATAAAGTGAATACACCATTTGATGCCTTTTTTTATGCTGATTACAAATATAATAAGCATTTCTATCAGAAATGAACTTCAGCCCCCCCCCTATATAGGCTATACCTAACCTAACCTAACCCTGAATTGGCATATATAGGGGGGGGGTGAAATTCATTTCCGATAGAAATGCTTATTATATTTGTAGTCAGCATAAAAAAAGGCATCAAATGGTGTATTCACTTTAGTCCTAACTCAATAATATGATTTGGTATATATTGACCCTCTAATGTGCAAATATATACCCTGAATTGGCATATATAGGGCTGGGGGTAAAATTCATTTTCAATAAAAATGATTAGGTCTATTATATTTGGAAAGAGTAAAAAAAATGCATCAAGTGCTATGTTTCCTTAATTCATAAGTCAATAATATGAATAAAAAAATCCCCCCTCCCTAATGTGTAAATATATGCCCTGAATTGATATATAGGGGTGGGGGTAAAAACTCATTTCCAACAAAAATGATTATTATATTTAGAAAGAGCATAAAAAAGGCATTGAATAGTATGTTTACTTTATTTGTAAGTCAATAATATGAACAATTAAAAATTAACCCATTTTTTTTTTTTTGGGGGGGGGGGGGTTCAAACCCCCCTAACCCCTTACATTCTCATTTGCATGAAACCCCCCAACTTACCTCTCATTTGCATAAATTGTACAAATAACCCCCCCCCCCCCCTAATGTGCAAATATAGCCTATACACTTAATATGTAGGCTAGGCCTATATATAGAGTTGGGGTAACATTCATTTGCAACAAAAATTACTATTATATTTAAAAGAGCATAAATAAGGCATCAAGTGGTATGTTTACTTTATATATAAGTCAATAATATGAACTACAAAAAATTAACCTATACTTTAGGATGGGCCTGTAGACCCATCCCTGAAAGTTTCATTTTCCTAACCCAACCCCTTTCCAAGATAGCCAAAAGTAGGATTTACCCCCCCCCCCCCCCCCATTATACCACCAAGAAAGTGTAATATTTTACCATTGGACTTGTCTACATTTTCTTAGCAAGTATCCTAGGCTATATTTCCTATTCTTAGCCTTGGCCTAGAAAAGAGGCTCTGGTAAAATATTAGATGAGGTTCTTTTTGCAGTAATTTTTTTCACAGTTCATATTATTGACTTATGAATAAAGTAAACATAACACTTGATACCTTTTTTATGCTCTTTCCAAATATAATAATCATATTTACTAGAAATGGATTTTACCACACCCTTATATATATATCAGTTCAGGATATATATATGCACATTAGGGGGGGGGGGGGTAGAGGTAAAGTTTAAACTTACCTCATTTACATAAAAAAGGCATCAAGTGGTATGTTTACTTTATTCATAAGTCAATGATATGAATTGCAAAAAATTTACCCTTTTTGCTATCTTGGAAAGTAGTTAGGTTAGAAAAATGAAATGGTAAAATTCTAGACTTGCTACTGTTAGCTACCCTGGAGAAAACTTAGGTTAGGGAAATGAAACTTTCAGGGATGGATCTAAAGACTGAAGTATATCCCAGGAATGTATTTTGAAGTACATATTTCCACTCTGTCTCCCTCTAGAGGGCAGTGATCTTTGATCACCTTTAAAAATCTTTGTTTTTTAAAAGTACAACCTTGCAAAATAGACTGCCTGCTTAAATGAAGAACAAAAAAAAAAAAATATTTTCAGCTTTGCAACTTTCCTCACTCCCAATTCATTAGATTTCTAAGATCTGCAAACACATTTCCTGAATTTATAAAAAAAAACTATTGATATAGGTAAAAATTCTTCTCAAATAACAGGAGTTACATTTTCAAAACTAAAACTAGAGAAAAAGAAACTGAAAATTGAACATTAAGGTTGCCTATAATGTTATTCTGCCAAAATTCCAATAGATATAGATCTGTCAAGTAGGCTAGGCAAATTTCTAAGACTTGAAAATCATAAGAGGGGTAAGTAAAAGTTCAATGGGCCTTCTTAAAAAAGGACCTTTGCTTTTCATGTAAGAAACTTTTGAAATATTTTTCTTTATTGTTATTCTTTTTTAATTTTTACATTATTTCATTTGCTGGAATATTGCATTCTGGGTGGTTTTATTTTTCTGGCTGAAAATTCTTTTTTTTTGCCATTTCTTGGTTATAGTTATGATAATAGCATAGTTCCATTTTCCTTTTTTGGAAGTTTGGGATTATTTAGTTGCAAATACTGAACAGCTGGAGATTTAGGGCCATTTTAGTTTTATTTTCAGGTGCAGATGTGGAACTTTGTCAAATGCTTTAGCAAGGTCAAGTAACAGACATCTGCAGGTAGGCCCTGGTCAATCAGATCTGTTATTACATCATAAGTCTCTTGCAAATTGGTTTCTACTGACTTTTCTTGGTTGAAGTCATGTTGACAAGGCAATAGTACTCTGTCAAGTTGGAGATTCTTCATTACAATCATGTTCCACTCTTTCCAGGATTTTAGTAACAGCAGAAGTTATACTTATGGGATTTTTGAGCAAAGGGGTGACAAATGCTGTTTTCAAATCTGTTGGCAATTCCTTGGTACATGGGGAAACTTTGAAGTATTGGGAGAGATGTTTGGCATTGGTTTCAGCAACTTCTTTTAAAAGACATGGATATAACCTGTCTGGTCAAACTGGTTTGTTGACATCTAGCAGTTTAAGTTATTTTAGGATGTTAAAACTATGAATCTTAGTAGGTTCCATTGGATGGTGGATTTGTGCAGGTTCAATAGTGGATAGGTCTGTATTTGATGTACTAGGCCTACTAAAAACAGACAGAAACTGGCAGTTCAATTAATCTGCAATTTCTTTGACATCTATTAGTGAAGCAGTAGTTAGTTTAGATATTGATTGCTGAACATGACTTACAGGAAACATATTGCCAAATTTTCTTTTGGCTGTGCTTGCTCTCTTTAGCTAATGTGGCTTCATGATTTTGGTAAAGTTTCCTGGCTAGATTTCTCAACTTATCTCTTGCTCTCTTGAATCTGTGGCCATCTTGCTCTCTAATATCAAGGGGGAAGGCATATAATTATGCTCAACAGATTATCTAAGCATAACTGCTTTCTCCCCCCCCCCCTCTGATTGTTCCATATATTGAAGTTGGAGATTCTTCATTACAGTCATGTTCCACTCTTTCCAGGATTTTAGTAACAGCAGAAGTTATACTTATGGGATGGTAGTTTTCTGCTCTGGCTTAATTTTCATTTTTGAGCAAAGGGGTGACAAATGCTGTTTTCAAATCTGTTGGCAATTCCTTGGTACATGGGGAAACGTTGAATTATTGGGAGAGATGTTTGGCATTTGTTTCAGCAACTTCTTTTAAAAGACATGGATATAACCTGTCTGGTCAAACTGGTTTGTTGACATCTAGCAGTTTAAGTTCTTTTAGGATGTTAAAACTATGAATCTCAGTAGGTTCCATTGGATGGTGGATTTGTGTGGGTTCAATAGTGGATAGGTCTGTATTTGATGTACTAGGCCTACTAAAAACAGACAGAAACTGGCAGTTCAATTAATCTGCAATTTCTTTGACATCTGTTAGTGAAGCAGTAGTTAGTTTAGATATTGATTGCTGAACAGGACTTTTACAGGAAACATATTACCAAAATTTCTTTTGGCTGTGCTTGCTCTCTTTAGCTAATGTGGCTTCATGATTTTGGTAATGTTTCCTGGCTAGATTTCTCAACTTATCCCTTGCTATCTTGAATCTGTGGCCATCTTGCTCTCTAATATCAAGGGGGAAGGCACATAATTATGCTCAACAGATTATCTAAGCATAACTGCTTTCTCCCCCCCCCCTCTGATTGTTCCATATATTGCCCTAGGAATATATAAAGACTAAAAGAAAACAATGGAATTGTTACTTAAGATTTCACCTTAATCCATTTGAGAGCTTTAAGGTCCTCCAGACCTGTAGTGCTCTTGAGTTGACGACTCCCAATTGAACCTCTACTGCCTCTTCTCCCACTCCTTGTCAAGGTGGCATTTGAAAGACTGGATGGAGGGAGTGCTGACAGTTGAGTCCTTCAATTGATTCCAATGGTTTATGACTCTTCTTGAAAAGTACATTTGACAGGTTCTTGATTGGGAGCTTAACTTTGGCAGCTTCTTGGAGGGTCCTCTTGTGTAATGATGGCTGGTGCTATGACTGCTGCTAAAGATGGTAGAGTTTTCTTCTTGAAGTTTGTAAGTCAGCATCATATTACTATGCATGCATCTGTAGATGAGGGTAGGTAGCTTAAGTTGCTTGAGGCAGTCCTCATATGAAGTTGATTTTAGGCTTTTCATGCACTTTGTTGCTTGCCTCTGAACATTTTCAATGAGCCTTACATCTTGCCAATAAGAAGGACCTGCAGGGCACATGCCAAAATGAAGAGGGGGTCTGACAAGAGCTTTATATAATTTTATGAACATTGTTGCCTCTTGACTACTGATGGTCTGTTTTAATAGGCCAAGGCTGGAATTTGTATGTGAAACAACATGCTGAATGTGGATGTGGAACTTCAACTTGTTGTTGATGATGACACCAAGGTCCCTTTCTTCTTCTCTATTCTCTAGATGCTCCCTTGTTTTTGTGACGGGATTGTAAATTGAGGCCATTGGGTTGTTAGGTCCAAGGTGCAAAATACAGCATTTGATTATATTGAATTGAAGGAGCCAGTCTTGAGTCCAATCCTGTAGCCTGTCTATGTCATGTTGGATGGTCTGTGGATTTGCAATGCCAAACAGTTTGGCATCATCTGCAGCCAAATGCATACTATTATCTACATGATTCAAAATGTTGTTGATGTACATCAAGAAAAGGGTCAGGCCTTGTACAGTTCCCTGTGGTACCCTGCTCATTACCATGGCCTCATGGGAGTAGATTGGCTGGCCACCCATCTCAAATAAGTGGACTTTCTGCTTGCAGTTGGTGAGGAAATTCATTAGCCAGTCTATCATAGCTGAATTGATGCCAGAGGCAGATAATTTGGAGTGCAATCAAATGTGTGGTACCTTGTTGGAAGCCTTGGCAAAGTCCAGCAGCAGTAGGTCAACTGGATGTCCTTGGTCAATCAGATTTGTAATTTCTTTGTATGATTCTAATAGGTTTGTTTCAATTGATATTCTTGATTGGAATCCATGCTGCTTGGGCAACAAGATCCTGTTTGTGGTTAAATGTTTGAGAATTGAATCATTGACTATGCATTTGAGTATCTTAACAGCAGCTGAAGTTAGGCTAATAGGTTGATAATTCTCAGATTTGGTGTAATCACCTTTTTTGAATACCAGTGTTATATTGGCTACTTTCCAGTCTGCTGGTAGCTCTCTAGGGATAAGTGATGTCTGGAAGATTCTTGTGAGGGGCTTTGCTATCACTTCTGTGGTTTCTTTTAATAGTCTGGGATGTATATTATTGGGCCCTGGCGACTTGTTAGCATCTAATTTCAGTAAATGTTTAAGGACATCTTTAGACAATACTGTGGTGCTCTCCATTGGGGTTTTTACATTGTATTTTGGTGGGGAAGGTAAAATTTGTAGCATGTTTCTATTAATCAGATTATCAAGTCTCCTTCTATTGTTATCCCTATTTTAAATTAATTTCAAATAATATTTTGTTGACAATTCTTTTGCAATCACTCAGGTGAAGTGGATTTCATTAAGTCGACTAGAACTACCCATTATGCAATGTATCACCAACTGAAAAACAACAAAGAAATATGTTGTTTGGGCTATAGGAGATCCTCAGGGGAGGGGGGGCTCATTGCCAGAAATGTGCATATGGTATTTGGAAAGAGTATAAAAATAGGGAATCTGATGGTACTATCATACTTTTATTTTTCTTAAGATGTTTCCTTCTGTGAAGCTCCTGAACTAGAAATGTTCCAAAAGAAGTTGAGTGGTGAATAAGACTCCAGGCACTTTTGGACTTGTTATAAAATAACAAGTTGTAACATTAGATTTGTTATATCTTTTATGTCCTTTCCAAATATTTTTTTAACTTTTCTTATATCCCCCCCCCCCCCCCTGGTGGTTCAAGTTATAGCCATAAATAGTATATTTCTCATGTTGATTCACTTGATGCTTTATATTTCTTTGTTAACAAGTACCTATGTGCAAAGGCGCCTTATGCAAAAGTTTGCTGATTGGCAATAATTCTGATCTTCTTATCAACAATTGGTCTGTAATGCTAAAAAATATAATTTGAAAGACAGAAAATCGTGAAACTACTGTATGTAGCCAAGGACCATATCTTGCACCATTAGGGAGAGGGATGCTGGCAGAGTTGCAACTGTGACAATGTTTATAAAAAATAAATCTTTCATCTTCCAAAGCACCAACATCTCAGAACTATACTTGACTATTGTCATCACTGTAGCTTCCAAATTTCCAATCTTGGTTTGCAGACTTATCTTCCATTTGTTCCAAGCTTTTTCCAACTAAAAATGCACCCTGGCCATTGGCTATTTTACTTTAAACATCATCACTGCATTCTTCATCTTCACTAATAATACTGCCCAGGTAAGTGAAGCTCTCCACTTCATTGATATTCTTGCTACCCAACATCACCTCTTAACTCTCATTTAATCTTAGTCTAAACAATAAATTCTGCTTATCATTAATTTTCAAGCCTAACCTTGCACCCTGAACACTTAAAACTTCCAGAAAATCATTTATTTTGCCAAAATGTCATCTAGGCCACTGAAATCATCAGCATAAATCTAGGAGAGGTTCACCTTCAATGTGACATGTTGTTCTTGTACATAGCACTCATTACTTTGATGTATTTATCTGGTATACCATAAAAGGGTAGGATCTTCATTAAAGCTTTTCTATTGGCTGAATCAAATGCTGAAAATTGGTCTGAATCAGAATCATGACAGTTTGGTCAATGCATCCTTTCTCCTTTCTAAAACTGCATTGTTCTTCTCTTAAAACAGTATCTACAACATCTCCAAGTCTAAAAAGTATCATCATATTAAGTAATTTGCTTCCTACAGAAATCAAGCTAATGCCTATAACTACCACACTCACTCTTATCATCTTTCTTATAAAAGGGGTTTAATTAGAGTCACCCAACAAGCCTTCTGGAACAGATCCAACATCTGTCCTAGTGTCATAGCATAAACTCTATTGTTCTATCTCATCCTAGATGCCACTGGTGCCAACCACAATATATTCAACCCTGCAATGAAAGCTCCAGGGTGCCTGTTAGACTTTCAGAGCCAACACCTAACCCTAGCACCTATATTACTGTTAGAAACTCACTTGAACTAGTGAAAAAATCCACTGGAAGAGCTCGAACCACCAAGCTCAAGAGCTCAAGCCAGCTGCTTGAGCCACCAACCTACCAATGAAGTTGACATGAAAAAAAAATTATTGAAAAAACTTCAGAAAAAAGTTTAGTTTTTAGATAAGAAGTGAGCAGTAACAAATGCATAGAGTGAGACTAGAACTTTTTTTTTAATATACTTTACAAAAGTAGTATAACACTGACTTAGCAGTTAGCAAGCTCAGTTTGGCACAGCAACTCACTTAACCTGTAAGTAGAGTTGATTTATGATGAGATTAGATAAGAATGAGTAATAGTGAATTTTAGGAGTACCCTTTTTATTGCCATGTACTTGGGTAAGAGAGGTGCAGGCTGTTCAAATGACAAAAGGAGGAAAAGTGAAATATCTGGCTGTGTTTATGCTTCTTTCCCTACTTGTGCTTTATTACCCTTATGCTTGTATTATATGCACTTGTATATGCTTGCTTGTGGTGCTTATTTGTTGGTAACTTGGCTCAATTATCAATTGTAACTGTTGCAATGGGAAGGCTGTTCAATTCATGTATCAAAGCAACTGTAATTTTGGCCTTGCTGGCATTCATCTCACCCCATCTGAAGTTAATGAGACAAGCAGTGACTCTTTCTGGTTTTGGGGCCACTTGAGGAAATCATAACCTAGTAAAAATACTATCATTTGCACTGGATTCTGATTAATGAATAATTCTTATGGGCATGGTCTATTTTGGAAGGCTTTTTGGGGCTGAGAAACCTCTTTGTAGCTAATTTATCTACTGTGGGTTGCCTCCACATAGTAGCATAATATTTGTAGGCATGAATGTATAATGAGTCAGAGATAATAGGCTTGAGATTGTTTGTAATGGATTTTGACTCTTGTTGAAATAATTCAACAAGGCCAAAATAATTTCAATGATTTAAAGAATATTAAAATTGCAACTTGGAATGTCACAGCATTAAAACACAACTATTGTATTGACATTTTGACTAAAAGTTTAGATGTTTCAAACTGGACTTATTACAAGTTTCAGAAACTTGTATTTCAGCATTGGGAAACATGAAATTAGGTGATATAGAATTATATTTACTCAGGCATGAAGGATGGGAACATGGAGTAGGGCTCATTATGAAAAAGGAAACTACCAAGTCTTTTATAGGCTGGAAAGGTATTAATAATAGAGTGCTAGTCACCCATATTATGGCTAAAAACTGATGGGTGTCAGTTATAGTATTATGTACCTCTGTATAACCAATAGATAGTAGTGACTTAGTGGAATTTTACTTACAGCTACAGGAACAAATAGCCAGGGTTTCAGATAGAAATATGAAGTTTTTATTAGGAGATTTTAATGTCCAGGTCAGTAGGAATAGGGATAGATGGCATCCTAGCTTAGGTAAATTTGGTGTAGGAAAAGAAAACAGTAAAGGCTACAGACTGTTGCAATTTTGCAGGTGTAACAATCTAGTTATAGTTAATACAGTATTTGGTCAAACAATGGCACATAAGTTAACATGGTATTCACATTTCTGTAAGACAGCTAACCTTATTGATCATGTTATTGCAAACCAAAGACTGGCAATACACAAGATATTAGGATATAAAGGAGGGTTGTTGTTGGTGTTGAAAGTAAAGATCACCATCTGGTAATGTCTTGGCTTGATCTAAAGCAGAAATTTAGGAAGGGTAACTACCTTACCAAAGCTTATCACGTTGGTAGACTCCAGGATGCGAATTTGAGTGAAACTTTCCAGGAAAAGTTGAATATTAAACTGGAGATTTGACTATGTAGAGGATGGATGGAATAATTTTAGGGAAATAGTTTTTGAAGTTGCTAATGATGTCTTAAGGAGGAAAGTTAGAAACTCGGCTACAAATATTTGTGAAAATGCTTCATGTTTAATAGAAAAGAGGAGGGGGGGGGGGTTGCAACAATTATCTGAGTGATAGATCATGTGAAAATAAGAGGATTGTAAAGAAAGCATTAAAATATGAACTAAGGACATATAAGTGGAGGCCATGGATAAAATTGGCGAAGGCCAGGGAGATGCAGCTAGATTGCATAATAGTAAAATATTGTCCTGGCATTTTAATAAATTGAGAGGGAGTAGTCAGTCTGGACCTGTCAAAGTTAAAGATAGGAGCAGGTTCACTATTAGTGATAAGGAAAGAGTCAAATAGAGATGGTCAAAACATTTTGTGAATGTGCTTAATCATGATAGAGTTACAGGAAAAGACATAGAGGAGAATGAAAAAGTTTGTGAAGAAGAATTAGCAACAGTGCTAAAAGGATTGGAAAATAATAAGACCCCAGGTGCAGATAGCATCATAAATGAGTTTCTTAAATATAGTGGTTGTGAGGTTCGAAATAAGTTACTGAAGATGATGAATATGATTTTTGAAAAAGAGGAAGTTCCTAGCGATTTTGGGAAGACTCATTAAAAACTTATATAAGAAAGGTGATCAAAGCGAGTGTTTTGATTATAGATACATTAGCCTGGCTTCTGTAAGTATGAAATTACTTAATATAATGATATTTTTTAGACTTAGAGATACTATAGACAAAGTATTGAGAGAAGAACAGTGGCAGTATTAGGAAGGGTAGAAGATGTGTTGACCTAATTTTTACTCTTAGATTAATAATTGAGAAGTGCCTGAGTCATCAAACACCTTTAGCTCTTAGTTTTATAGATTATGAGCAAGCATTTGATTCTGTTGATAGAAGAGCTTTAGCTAAGGTCTTATCTTTGTATGGTATACCAGACAAATACATCAAAAGGATTAGTGCTATATACAAATAACACCAGGAGTTAAGCAATTAATGAAAAGCAGGTTGTCCTTGGTTGGGTATGGGAGGATGTCGTAAGGAAAGATTTAAGGGAAATGGAAGCTTTCTGGGAAGATGTAAGAGGGAGTTTTTGAATGGAATTGGATGGAGTAAGAGCATGTGTAGCTATGTTGGCCTCAGGCGGCTTGGTGCTACAGTGGTTTTTTAGTAGTAGTAGTAGTATTCCTGGATCATTGTCTGCTGGATGATTAGGTCTGTCTTTAATGTAGCCTTTCCAATTTTTTGGTCTCATCTTTGAATCTCTAATCTTTTTTCTGTCTTTATCCAGAATTGCATGTGTTTGCAATTTTCAGTTTTGTCTCAGTGCAACTCCCATCCTGATAGCTGCTCTACTGTTCCCTTTGGTTTGCATAATTCACAATTATTGGATTTCATATTACAAAAGGTTATGTAGTGCTTTCTGATCTTATTCTCTAATTTTTCCTTAAGTAGCTTAAAGGTATCCTAGCTGTTGAATTGGTTAAGAGAATCTATTTATCCTTGCATAGCATACTAGTTTCACATACATTGCATAGCATATATAAGATTGGTTTTTCATTGGGGGTTTTTCATCCAAGGGTATTATTTGCTGTCTTGATGATTGCTGATATGACCTTTTTGGCGAGGGAGTTTACCTTGTTAATGTTGGCTGAGAAAAAAATGATTTGCCAGGATCTTCTAGAGTTTTTCAGTTAATGTTGAACACATGTGTTTACCTCATTCCAAAATTTCACAGGAGTTCCTCATAGAATCTTGGTATTTTTTTGCTTTTGGTGATTTTCATTCTTAGCTTGAATCAGGCCATCTGGTGTGTGTTGTCAAAGTTGTAGTCTTCTCTGGGTTTGCTGCTATGTCTAGTATGGAAGACTTTCTGGACTTCAAACTCAGTACATGTGATACATTCCATGGTGATTTATGAAAGTTTGAACATTTATCCATTTATTTTTCAAAGCTTGCCTCACTCAGTATTAGTAACTAACTTTTGATGAGAAATAAGCACACAAAACAATGCAAGTCAAGACAATCAGCTAAATTGTGCTTTTAGCATGAAGCTATTTCCAGGGATTGAAGGGGAGTTATTATGTGATGTAGTTGGACTGAAAACAACTTTTATAATCCAATAAATACAAATTTTGTAAAATAAAGTAAGAATTTAGTTATTATAGCATCGTGTTCTGGGAGGAAGGATGGATAGACTAGATTTGTACAAAAAAAAACCTAATCAAAAAATAAACTTGGTGTTTAGCCTAGGGGTGTAGACAGCCACTAAGGGTAGGGGGAGGGGCTGAGAGTGCTCCTGAAAATCACATGTATATAAATTGTGTGAATGCAATGGAGTAAGATATATTTAGGAAGGTATTTAGATATATTTATTTTCAACAAAAACAACTCAATAACACAATCAGAGATCCCACAAAGGCTCCATGGCCAGTAAAGCAGGAGGATCACGAAATAAAGCATTCACATATTAAACTATTAATCAATTAAGCACATAAAATTCAAAAACATCTAATGACAAAATAGAAAGAAAAAAGAAAATAAAAAGAAGAAGAAGTGACCAAAGGAAAGAGAGGTCATATAAAAAAGACAAAATCCACAACTGAAATCAGGTAAAGTGGGACTCCACAGACCCAGCAAAAAAGACATAAGGAAGACACATCCCTATTTAACAAATTACTGGTTTAAATCAACCAACAGGAAATCATCCACCAGGTGTTTTTAACCATTGTATGTTTTCTCTGACCAACTGGAAAATAAAATAAATACGCTTATAAAAAAAAGACACTTAAAAAAAACATTCAAAATATACATATGAAAAAAATAACATGATAAAAAAATTAAGAATATCTCAAACAATTTATAAGTTAAATAAAATTTGAAAAATCGACGTTTGAATGGGCAAAAGGAATGACAGTCCCAGGGAACAGCGGGAGTATATTCTATATTTCAGTGTTTAGTTCAAAATAGGACTTAGATTGGCACCAGAAAATATATTTAGTTATATTAGTTTATTATATTAGTCTAAATATAATTATATTTAGTTTGACTTTCTTTTCAAATGAGAACTAATTCAGTGCAAATGAATTATTTTAGTGTAAATTTTCCTTCTATATTACATAAACTAATAAGGGAATACTTACTTTATTCTTAATAGAGAAACAATTTGATTGATTTGCATATTTACTTTCAATTTAATTGAACCTCCCCCAACCCTAATGCCTGGATACTGCCCCAGGCCTAACACTAAGCTTTGTGATTTTTTTCCGAGTTGGTGTCATGAACTAACTGTTGATGAGAAATAAGTACATATTTGTATGTAGGAAGATTGCCCCTCCCCCAGAAAATAGGTTGATGGATCCCCTTCAAAGAAAAAAAAAATGGAAAACAATACATTAAAGGTATTTTTGTATATGTGTTAAATAATCTCCTCCCCTGTCTTCCCTTTCTTCTTGGGATCTTGCCTGTTAGTATCTAGATTAACTAATGTATATCTAGTCGTATTTTCTGGTTAGCAATCCATCTTTTATACTTAATTTTCTTTCTCTCTCTGTGCAATTTTGCATACAAAGTATTTCAGATGTAGAGCATAAGAAAAGGGGGAAGGGGTGCTTGAACCATTATACAATATAAGAAGGGTAGCTCTTTCCTTCTATCTCCTGTATGTGGAGGTATGTACTAGTTTTGTAAAAAAAAGGTTGCATGAAAGGTTAACTGACTCTTCAAAGGTTGATTAAACCATTGCTTTTAGCAATTTTTCCTGGTTAATCTATTAATAGTAATTAATAATACATTTAATATAATAATTTATTTTGGATAATTTTCTGTGAATTTTTCTATTTGCTATAAAAAAAAAACATATTCAAACATTTTGCTACTTTCATTACTAATTCTGCTCTTAAAATTTTTACTAAATCAGAAGTTTGTAAGTGTATCCAAGCTGTCAAAGAGCATGGACAGATTTTTTTGCAAATGGTATTAAGTTTTATTTTTCAGGTGAACTAGTGGAGGCATAAAACTAAATTAAACACTACAATTTGTGTCCAGGTTTTTAAGTGGGTGCATGTTGTAAAAAAATGTAGAAAAATCTACTCCAGAATACAAATTGCAGGCCAAACTATAAATTCTTAAAGAAAAACCGAAAAGATTTAAACTATTATTTTCTTTTTCCCTGAAAAGATTGTCAATATAAAACGAACAGAAATTAATTAAAACTTTTTCCACAAAATAAGTTTTTCAAAGAAAAGTAAAGAACTTTATTAAACCAAAAATGAGCAAAAAAATAATCTACCAAGCGTAAAACTATCTCAAATCAGTATTGATAAATAAATGAAACCCAAAACGAACAGAATTCACAATAAATTTAACCCAGTGAAACTTAAAACGAGCAGAAATTAACATTAGTAGGGATCAAAGTCCCTATACCTTCCCTGGGCTAGAACATAATTTGCACTTATTGAAAAAAAAAATTGAAATATTTTCACATTTAAAACTTAATAAAATAAAAATTATTAACGTTTTAAGGAATAAATATAAACATATGTATATTAAAGTGACAATGCACATTCATTTGTATTTTTTTTAAATGTTGATTTTGCAGGACCTTTCAGTGACCCATCAACTGCAACAATGATAATATCTAACAAGACTGAAAAACGTGTATGTTTCAAGGTCAAAACTACTGCCCCCAGGAAATACTGTGTAAAACCCACAACCGGTGTTTTAGAAGCTAATAGCACTGTTACAGTTTTGGGTAAGTTGTATTTTGCTGCTCTTATGTCTACTTCTTGCTATCAATTTTTAATAATAACTTGACAGAAATATTGTGATTGGGTTTCCACATGCGGGGGTATCCGTACTAGTGTTTCAGTGTTTAAAGAAAACTCACATAAATTACATTTAAACAGACTCGTTTTGTTGTTTTCACAAATATGCCCCTCCTCCTGAAATAAATTCCTCCATTGGTAGAATGTCATTACTCTTAGACAAATGCTTAAGGTCATTTGATGCTGTGGTGCTGAGAACGTTTAGCTAATAGGCCTTTTGTCTTTGAGACTGTCAGCCAACGCTGAGACTCACAAAATGATATTTTTGGTATTGAATATCCTGTAAACGAAACTGCACACTAGATAGGTGCTATTTCTCTATAATGTGTATTGCGGAAGTTTGATTGGTCAAATACCAAGTGGAATACTGAAAAAATTGGGGTTGCTTTTCATGTTGTGATCATGTACAATTATGAATATTTTTTGACTGATACCTGTTCCTTGTTGCCGAATTTTAAGAAATTAGATTTCGTTCATAAGTATATTTCTGTTCCACGTTAATAAAATAATTAATCATTTCTGATTCTAGTCAGGAGTTGGAATAAAAATTGGCAGAACACAATAAATCTTTGCCGAATAGAAAGTCTGTAGAATTCTGTGTATTGATTATTGCAATTAATGCACTTAAAAATCGTAAGATTAGTGTGTAAGAATGTTTTTTTTACGCTTAAGTTTAACTTTATGCCCAATTCTTTAAGAACAACTCCTGGAAGAATAAGACGGCTGAATTTGTATGAGGAATATTTTAAAGAACTGTAAGGCTTTTGATTAAAGAGCGAGGGATGAGGAAGGGCAGTCCCCTCATATACAGAATAATTTTGGTTCATTTTAAATTTAATGCTGCTCCTTACTTTCAGCCTCTAAAAGATATCTGCGACAGCGCATTAATTTTAAATATCAAGACTAGTTCAGCATTAAGAAAACAAATTCGAAAGCGGAATAAAAATTTACAATATTCGAAATAAACGAAATGAAATAAAAATCCGAATTCGGAAATCACTGAAAAAAGGGAGGGATAAAGAAAATGCAGGATATTATTAATTGTCTAAAAATCTAATATTATGTAGATCGTATCTGAATCAGGGTTGTGGGTAATTTCTCCAATGCGTTTTGGCCTTCATCCGGGTTGAAACTTAGCCAGCTTTTTTAATTCAATTTATATCTTCTAATTTATCCTCAAAGTAGCATAGCTTTGAATTTGCTGGTGAAAATGTTTTAATTTCAGTCTCTCCTTTTGCCCTGATATTGTGGATCAGTTGTTATTGTAAGGTGAAAATAAAATATTTTATACAAATTGATTGTTTGTGAAAAACAGGGGCATTCAAATTAAAATAAGTCCTCAGCATCAATGTCCTTGTGTTCTTGTTGCCCTTGAACTTCTTCTCCTTTTCACTCACATGATTGTATAGGAAAGTGTGATTCAGTAGCTTTAATTGTTTTTTCCTGATTCCAGTGAGTCTGCAGCCATTTGATATTAACGATCCAGCTGAAAGAGGAAAGCACAAGTTTCAAGTTCTTTCTGTTGCAGTCCCAGAAGGAATGACCAATTTAGACAACGTGGTAAGTACTCAACCCTGGGTTTTTACATTCCAAAAGCTGTGTTAAGTTATGAGGGAACATCTAATTTAGACAGTGTAGTAACTGCTTAGCTATAGGTGTTTGGTATTCCAAAATCTATGTTAAGCTATGATAGAATGACTAATTTAGACAACGTGCCAAGTACTCAACTGTGGGTGGTTGCATTCTAAAAGCTATGTTAAGCTATGATGGAATATCAGGTTTAGACAACGTGGTAAGTACTAACCGTGGGTCTTTCCATTCCCGAAGCTATGTTAAGCTATGACGGATTGACTAATTTAGACAACATGGTAAATATTCAATTATGGGTGTTTGCATTCCAAAAGCTATGTTAGACTTGGAGGAATTTAGACAACGTGGTAAGTATTCAACTGTGGGTTCTTGCATTCTAAAAGCTAAGTTACACAAAATGCATTTAAGAAAAAGTGGAAAATGAAAAAATTGTTTTGTGTTTTTTTTTTTTTTCTAAATGAAGACCTCAAAAATGTTAGCCTAATTAATATAAAGAGAAAGTTGCTGTAAGGCCCACTGGCAATGAGAATTTACTTCTACCAAGATTTAGCTAGTACTGATTTGAATTTATCAGATTTTTCACATAAGTTTCTGATTGGCTGAAAAAATCTACGAAAGTTTCGATCAGCTTAAATTAGCACTAGCTAAATCTCGGTATTAGTAAAATCTCATTGTGAATTTAGGCATACGGCGAAAACGACCTTAATATAAAAATTATTTTCTTAACTGTTTATGTAAATGAGAAAAGGTTATCACTAGTGTTTTTTTTTTTTTTTTTTTTTCATCTAAGAGACAAGAAAAGCAATATAACACCAATGAGTAAGAAAATGATATATATTTCATAAAGTACCAAGGACATTAAAATAAAAACATTTTTTCGTTTGCGGGACCCATCCTAGTTTTGTTCCACCAGTTTCTTTCCAATATTTTTCTTGCGACTCTTTCAAAGTTATGAAGCTTTTAGGGCAGCACGACACTTTCATCAGTTAAATCAGTTTTTCATCAGTTTTTGAACTTGAAAGAAAATAAGCATTAGTTAACTCTGCTTTTTGTTCATAAAAATTCAAACATGAACAATCTGTTGATTTCAAGACAACCTTCAAATGAAGGCTACACCTTCTTAACCTCTCTAATGCTACGTGTTTTTAGCTTATTTTCCACTGATTTTTCAAAATCTTGTTTTTTTTTCGAATTTAGTGCCAGCTACTAACAAAAATTACATAATTGCATATAGAGGTCATCCTCATTCAAATTCACTTTCAATTTTTCCTAATTTTTAAAAATATGTATGGTTGTGTTGGTTTCCACTTAACAATTTCCAACAATCAAATTTTATTTTCACTGTCCTTAGTACTTCAAGACATTATTAGAAGTAACATTTGATATATATATATATATATATATATATATATATATATATATATATATATATATATATATATAATATATATATATATATATATATATATATACTATATATATATATATATATATATATATATATATATATATATATATATATATATATATATATATATATATATATATATATATATATATATAATATATATATATATATATATATATATATATATATATATATATATATATATATATATATATATATATATATATATATATATATATATATATATATATATATATATATATATTTATATTGTTTTTGTTAGATTCCAAGCTTAGTACCGAAATTTCAAGTTCTTGGGACAAACCACAAGGACCAATCTGGGATTTGTATCATTGGTTTGTATTATAATTGTTTTCTTGTAAAGCAAGATCAAATCATGATATATAAAAATAGGCAGTTGCGTCAATTGGAGGGTCATGAGGACCTGCGACCCCCAGCTAAACTTTTTGTCCCTGCTAGATTTTGAAAAAATCTTTTTAGGTATTTTCATTGAAGATGCCTTTTGTGGGTATGTTTTATTGAGAAAGAGTGAAAAATGACACATTCACCCCCGTCCTTCCTAGATATTCATAGTTGTATTTTGCCCCCCCCCCATCAATTTTTTGTGAATTGACGCCAATGCAATTTCGTCCTTGGTCCTTTGAGGAACCAAATGAATTGCTACCTTAGAATCATCTGTCAATCAATGCACCAGGATGTCACACAGCAGTGTGGAGCAACAGTAACGTAGCCTCACTCCATGTTATAGCATATATAACACATTCTTCCTGCAGAAAGATGCGAAATTTGTGGAATATTTGTTATGTATTTAGATTGTTTCTTTGGTTAAAAGAAGGGAAAGATTCACCACTATACACTCAATACACTTATATACAAGTATTTTGGAATAAATTTAGGATAAAAAAGAAATAAAATAAAGATAACATATAGGAATACTACAAAAAAAAGAAAAAGTTGATATTTATAGGAACAATATTTGAAAATATATATATATATATATATATATATATATATATATATATCCTAAAAAATGACAAAAAGATAATAATATAATAAGGTAAAGGTGATAGTAATGAAAGAAAGGGGATAACAATGGGAATAAATGAAAGTACCAAAGCATTTTAAATAAAATTTTGAAAGATTTCTTAATACCTTTCGGTTCTTTGAAAATTTCTCCAATTTATTATTTTGCTTGAATTTTATATTTTTAAATAATTTTTATTTTTCTACATTTAATTGGTAATATTTTATGCGTTTTTCAGTGGAAAGAAGTAGCACCAGAGGACATACATGATTGGAAATTGAAGTGTATTTTGGACCTCCCTCCTCACGTAGAAGGAATCGTACCAAAAAAGAGCTCTGAACTAGGTGGTGCCATAGAGCAACCAGATGTTACACCTCCAAGGACTGAGACCGAGCCCAAGCAATCTAGTCCACAGATTGAAAAGGTTTGAATATACTTTGCTTTAAAGACCTGTGTTTCTTTTTAAGATTTCGTTTGATGATTTATTTTTGTCTTATGTTGCTTAGAACTTTTTGTGGCGATTCATGTTACCATTCATAAATCCATCGGTTGGTCGTACAGTTTTTGCATATGTATCAATTAAAGTTTAGTGAGAAGTGTAGTAATATTCTTTCAGATTCACAAGCTTTCAAATTTTTCCAAGCTCTCACGCTTTCTTGTTGTATTACTAGTAGTAACGAGTAGTAGTAACTAGTAGTAGTAGTAGTAAAGATTGATTAACAAATGCTACTAACAAAAACATGACAACAAATGCATAGTATAAGAAGTTGAGGAAAGGAGGAGGGAAGATGCGCCGATAAATACTTAGGCTACATAAATATTACATGCTCAATAAAACTACATAGTATTATGATCCGGAAGCAATAGTAACCCGAAAATTAATTATACAAAAAATTAACTCAATAAATAAATGAATATCCATCTGTTATGAAGGTATACTTACCGAGCAACCGAATACGTCGTTCAGATTTAAATTGACTAATGAGCATATTCAAAAAACATCAAGCATATTTCAAAGATTGGCTTATTTTAAAATTTATAGTATTTGAATAGCATTTGGAGGGTGTTCAAGTAGGTATATTCCACGTAGATCAAGTTCACTTTTTTTTCTTTTTTAATTGTATAATCAAAAGTTAAATCTGAAAACAAAAATTGGGTATGACTAAGATGAATAATGCCGTATTGTGGTCGAAACACAAGCACAAAAAAAATTCTTGGCAACTGTTTTTCTAAGAGACATATCTTTTGGACCAAAATGGTGACAGGCATTAAAAAAAAGATGCTACAAACAGAAAAAACGAAGAAAATACCCTTGGTAAACTTTGTACGTTTATGTTTGCGTTAAAGTCTGACTTTTTGCCCCAATTTTTTAAGAACGACTCCAGAAATATAAGTGCTGTTGAATTTTAATGAGATGTATTTTAAACAGCTTTGACTTAAGCGTAAAGAGTGAGGGATGAGGAAGGTATAGCCCCCTCCTCTCCCGTACGAAGTAATTTCTGTTCTTTTAAGTTTTAATGTTGCTCCTTATTTTCAGTTGAAAGAAACTAGTTTTTTTCTAATTTCCATATAATTTGACTCTTTCGTCCTCAGTTTTATAGATTATGAGCAAGCGTTCGATTCTGTTGATAGAAGAGCTTTAGTATAGGTTTTATCCTTCTATGGTATACCAGACAAATACATTAAAGTGATTAGTGCTATGTACGAGAATTAAATAAAAAAACAAGTTTTTTTTAACTGAAAGTAAGGAGTGACATTAAAACTTAAAACGAACAGAAATTATTCCGTATATGAAAGGGGCTGTCCCCTCCTCAACGCCTCGCTCTTTACGCTAAAGTTTTTTATTGTTTAAAAAAAATAGAGTAGTGAGAAAGAGTCAAACTTTAGGGTAAAGAGCTAGGCTCTTTAACTTTTAGGGGGTTTTCCCCCTTTTTTCGAACATCAGGCAAATTTTCTCAGGCGCGTGACTTTTGATGGGTAAAACTAAACTTGATGAAACTTGTATATTTGAAATCAGCTTTAAAATCTGATTCTTTTGATGTATCTATTGGTTTCAAAATTCCGTTTTTTAGAGTTCGATTACTATTGAGCCGGGTCGCTCCTTACTTACAGTTCCCTACCACGAACTGTTTGATAACACTGCTGCGGTTAAGGCAGGAAATGACGCTAGCAGCTGGTTTTGTAATAAATCGGGAGTTAAGCAGGGTTTTGTTCTATCCCCCTTTATATGGATTATTTTGATGGACTTTGTCTTAAAGAGCACAGGAAAGGCAATGGGAGACCACGGAATCAACTGGGGAGGAAAAAGTCTCCTGGACTTGGATTATGCTGATGATTTAAGCATCCTAGATGAAAGTGTGAGCAAAATGAATGAAGTTTTAGAGGTTTTGCGAGTTCAGGGTGCTAGAATAGGTTTGAAAATTAATGTTACGAAGACTAAGTCACTAAGGCTAGGAATAAGTGAAGATGAAAAGGTGACGTTGGGTAATGAAAAGATTGATCAGGTGGGCAGCTTCACTTACCTTGGTAGTAAAGATGGTGGGAGCAGTGAAGATGTTAAAAGTAGAATAGCCAAGGCTCAGGTGCTTTTCACAGTTAAAAATAGTTTGGAAGAATTGGAAGATAAGTCTGCAAACCAAGATTAGATAATTAGAAGCTACAGTGATGACAGTGGTCAAATATGGCTCTGAAGCATGGGTGCTCCGAAAAGCGGGTTACGATTTGCTAGATGTTTTCCAGAGAAATTGCTTAAGGATTGTTCTGAGTACCCGTCTGACTGACCGTATTTCAAACAATATGCTATACGAAAAATATGGTTCAATACCGCTCTCTAGGGCTATAATGAAAGAAAGGTTGAGGTGGCAAGGGCACGTCGTGCGGATGAAGGATGACAGATTGCCGAAGATTGTTCTTTTCGGCCAACCGTCTAGGGCTAAACGGAAAGCAGATCGTCCTTGTCTGGGGTGGATGGACGTCATAAAGAAAGATTTAAAGGAAATGGGAATTTCGTGGGCGGGTGTAAAAGGGAGGCTTTGAATAGATTGGGATGGAGGAGGAGCGTGTGTAGCTGTGTTGGCCTCAGGCGGCTTGGTGCTTCGGTGAGTCGTTAGTAGTAGTAGTAGTCGTAGTTTCAACGTTTTATTCCCTATCAAGTTAAAATCTTGCGTATGTGTCTCTTCCTAGCTTTGGAATGTCTTGTGTATGGTCAATCCCAAAATATGATCAAGATACATCAGAAAAAATCAATTAAGTAACTGCTGGAAAACTGAATGAACTTATTACCCTTACTTCATTGATGGGTTGAAGAAATGGAGCTTTTTTGATTTTAGGGTAGAATTTATGTCGACACATTGAGTCTCCTTTTTTTCTTTTTTTTCTTTTTATTCAAACAAGAGTGGGCACATAGAGTGAAGAAAAGTATTATATGACTTAAGTAAATACCGGTTAAAAATAAAAGGTGGTCCTATGTTACAGCTAAACCTTTTTTTTGCATAGTAAAACTATATATTGCTTAAAAATAATCTCAGAGGGACTTGAATTCACAAAATTCTGAAAGACATGAGCATGTATATGCAAGTTGCGCAAAGCTGTATACAGGGGGGGGGAGTATCGGGTTTGACCTCCCTCGCCAAAGCCCCCCCCCCCAAAAAAAAAAAAAAAAATTATTGTTTGACTCGTAAAAATGTAAGAAAAAATGCATATAAACAAAGTTTTATGGTTTTTTTTTACAGTTTTCTTTTTGTAAAATCCTCTGAAAAATACCCTCCACCCCCGAAAAAAAAATTCTGGATACGTCCTTGGGGCTACATGAAATAATTAGGGAAATTATCAGCACACCTGAAGTTTCTTGAATGCCCCTCCGTTCTCTCAGGAAAATACTAGAGCCCATGGTTCATCTTACTCTAAACCTTTCTTTTCTCTATAAGGGAATAGGATCTTAGGTATAGAAATAGGGAATATGTTAATACAGAACCTAATAAAAGATGGTTACGGTGCGTCGCCAGCCCCAAAAACAGAAATTCGTGAGGGAGTGAATTCATTCTTGAGGGGAGTGGTGGGTCATAAAAAGATTATACGAGAATTATAAGATGTTTATTGATATATAGAGATATCCTGACACATAAATGAAAACTATAACTGTCTGGTTTTGGAGGAAGCACTGCGTTCACGTCCTCATGTCTCTATGGAGGAGGTATTATTGGAGGGTGGGGGGGCTCTTAAAAATATTACAAAACGGGTGAATTATGAATTGTCCGTACTTATTAATGCAGTTGAATTATATGATATCCGTCAATATGTGAAGGGATGTCCTGGAATATTTATGAAAATTGTGGTTATTTGGGGCTGGAGGCTGCACTGTGTTCCCCTCATCTATGGGCATGCCTGTGTGTAGTCATGGAGGACTTCTAGGGAATTGCAGTGCTTATTGTGACAACAAAAAGGAAGAAGAAACAGCCTGGTAAAATTTACAGTAGTCGCTATTGGCTACGAGCTTATGATAATAGAATTCTTTCTTGGATATAGATTCTATTGATTATATGAGCTCTGTTTTCAGGCCACCCACATCCAACACGGAATTGGACACAGGTTGTGCAGACTATCGTTTTGAGTCCTGTGGTCAACACGGGTTTGGGTCTTTTCAGAACCCGTGTTCAACCATGCTATTCTGGTGCGTTACAATTTTGAAGAACCCCTGTTCCACACGCTTGGAACTCGTAAGATTAAAATGCTTTAAATTTTGGCTGGGTTAAACACGGAGAACCTGAAAACCTTTTTTGTCAAACCTGCTCAAAACACACTTCAAACCTGGTGCCTGAAAACACAACTATGTTAATGCATTGTTATCTTGCAATTGATATCAATTTTCGTTAAAACATCTGTTTCAATTTCTTGTAATATAAGACCTTGTAATTACTGCTGAGGGTGAGGAGTAGGGAGACGTAAAGGAATTTAATCCACTTGATGGCACTGGAAGGAATTGGTAATTATTTTTTATCAGAAAAAAACAAATTTGATTTAATCAGTGTATTTTTTTTATTCATCGATAAAATATTCATATTTAATTTAGTGTTGCAATTCTTGCAAGCGCTTGGCCGCTAAATTACCGTTTGAGCTTTTGAACATCAGTTTTTGTTTTCTCAGCCGTCCAAGGGTAAAAGTATATGCTCGGCAAATTTATGGGCCACACCACCATACCTGCACATAAGATAGGGGGAATTTCCCCTTGCAGTTGGATTGAATCCCCCCCCCTCCTCCCTGATTAAAAAATTTCGCATAAAAATGATTTTTTTTTTCGTACCAGAGACAGCGAGAGATAATATACAATCAGTAATAGAATCTTTGTACTTTTCCTGGATTTATTCCTGTATTCAAGAACACAACGGTTGGCTATATTTAATTGTTTGGATCTTTTGCTGAATTCATAATTTGCCTTGATAATTTTATTTGTGACCTGCATTGCAAAGATATTATAAATTTTTCGATTGAACATCTGTCAGCGTTGACGGGGAATCAACAGCGGCTAAAATCTGATTCCAGGCTAAACAGTATGTTATTGCTCTTTCAGAATTATACCTCTATTGTTGCATGCAACACTGGTATTTCACTGTTTGCACATAACTGTATAAAAAATCGGTAATCCAGTATAGGGGAGTTCAAATATTAGCTTTATGTTAACAAAAATATGTAGATAGATATTAGTTTCTTCTTTGCCCTACTTATTGCTAAGTCTAGGGTACAAATGTTGAATTTTTTGTCTTATCAAAGTTTTTTTTAACATACATTATTGTTCTTTTTCTTCTATCCAAGTGAAGTCTGAAGCTTCCTGATACATCTATCGAAATATAATAATCAATGTTAACGTGATATTGAATTTATAGATATACCTTCTGAGACCTCTCCTCTGTCGACAAAGGTATACTAGATTTTAATTAAAAAGGAAAATCAGGAATTTTACATTAAAACCAGCAAATGTACACAAATAGCCCTTTTGGTAAATGTAGCCTATTTTGGTTATTTTTCGTGGCCCAATGTAAAGCAAAAGTAAAAAGGAGGAAACAGTATGGCTAAATAGTAATTACTAAATAGTATGGCTAAATAGTAGCTAGAAACAGTATGGCTAAATTGTATGGCTAAATAGTATTTATAGTATTATAGCCATTGGTTTCTATTGAAAGATCTTAAGCCGAACTGGCCAGCCATGACAAAAACCAAACAAAGAGACAAATCTCAATGAAAAAACAAACAAACAAACCAGACTGTGGCCAGTGGAGAGAAAAGAAAAGACAAATGCAAAACAACGCGGATATTTCGCTGGTATCCAAACAAGGCGTCTTCAGCACGAAAGAAACACAAGAAGAAAAGGATAAAAAAAAAACAACAAGACAAACTAAAAACCAATAAAATCACCACAAAAAAAAAAAAAAAAATGTACAATTGGCGCAAACTGATCCACGTAGGGAAAAGATGCTATTATAGAGTCCTCACTGAAGTCCTCACTCTGGTGTCTTCACTGAAGTAACTCTATAATAGCATCTTTTCCCTACGTGGATCAATTTGCGCCAATTGTACATTTTTTTTTTTGGTGGTGGTTTTATTGGTTTTTAGTTTTGTCTTGTTTTTTTTTTTTTTATCCTGTTCTTCTTGTGTTTCTTTCGTGCTGAAGACGCCTTGTTTGGATACCGGCGAAATATCCGCGTTGTTTTGCATTTGTCTTTTCTTTTCTCTCCACTGGCCACAGTCTGGTTTGTTTGTTTGTTTTTTCATTGAGATTTTTCTCTTTGTTTGGTTATTGGTTTCTATGGCTAAATAGTATTGTTGTACTCTATTCTATGCATATTTTCCAATAGTTTTCTTTAAAAGTTCCGTTTTTATGGGCTTGTTTTGCTATTGTAATGAATTTGTTCCCTCCTCCGGAAATAAATTTCTGATTAAGGGCTTGATCTTGGCTCTCAAATTCGGCCAAATGCGAAGCAAACTGAAAAAGAGTAAATTCAACTGTTATATTTATTTAGGCTTTGATAGTTAAACGTTTAGGCTTTGATAGTTTAAACTTTTAGTTTATTTAGGCTTTGATAGTTAAACTTTACGATTTTGTTGTAATGGTGAGTTTTTTTTTCAAATTTTAATTTTCTTTGGGTTATTCCGAGGCATGGCCGACTTAGCGTGTTCCAAGCGTGGAGGAAATGTACCACGCGTGCTGGAACTGTCCCACACTTGGTGGGACGGCGTGGTACACATGGTGTTCTAAGAACATGTTGTTGTCTGCTGGGTGCCACAATGAGCCTGAATGCGGCTTGAACACGCATTCACTTTCCATGGAGATAAATGTGTTTCTTTTTAATTTTAACTATTTATGGATTATTCTATTTCAGAAACTGCTGGAAGCTGATCAAAGGGCAGTTGAAGAAATGAATCGCTTGCGTGAAGATATTGCTCGTATGACCCAAGAGAATTTGAAACTAAGGGAGGAGAGTATAAGAATGAACAGGGCAGCTTCTATTGGTGAAAGCAAAGCAGACAACTTTGCCCGCGCTCATGCGCAGCCCATCGCCGAGCCAATGACCTATACCACTATCATTTTCATTTTAGTTGCAGTTTTATTAGGATATATTGCTGGCAAAATTTATTAAAGAATATGGAATAGCCTGTTACTGCTTCAAAGCCAGTTTTTTTCCTCTGTAGTTTTTTTTTTGCGTTTTATTTGTTCAAAGAGTATGGGAAACTGTAAAGAGATGTAATTCGAGATTTTCTCCAAGAATTAAAAAAGTAAAACAACGTTATCCCAACAAAATCACAGAGCATGTATTATAAAAAAATAAAATAAAAATATTCGTAGTTTTAAATAAAGAAACCTGAATTATGAAAGTAGAATTTTTATTCAGAATCGAGAATATTTACACGATTTTGATCATTGAAAAGACCCGATTTTGATTCATTATTCCATCGCTAGTTATTAAGATAAAAGTTTTCGTATTTGGGCAAAGTTAAAGGAACTGCTTTTGTCGAACAGAAGTATCTGTGTTTAGGACTAGACTTTGTTATATTAACCTAGCCTTAAAAAACAGAAAAAAAAAAAATCTGAAATACACAAGTGGAATGTTACAAAAATTGGAATATTTACACGATTCTGATCATTTGAAAAGATCCACTTCTCTCGATTCTGATTCACTGTCTGATCATTAGTTATTAAAATATTTTTCGTTTCATTACATTTGGGCAAAGATAAAAGAACCACTTTTGCCGAAAAGATGTATTTGTTCTAAATACTAACCTAGCCTTAGTTATTTCATAACCGATAAAAATCGTAAAAAAAGAAATACCGTAAAAAAAGAGATTGTGAAAAATTTTAGGTAAGATCTAAGCAAACTTAACAGCTTGTTTATATTGTACTTATTTTGAAATATTCTTGTTCTGGTAGATATCACTGTACAGTCAGTGGTGCTAATAGTTTTTAACCCTTATTAAATTCATTTACTAGCACCAAAGTTTAATCTCGTGAGTTTCCTCTACTCTGTTTTATATGTTGATTATGGAGGGGGGGGGGGGTCAATCAGTTCTCTTTTTTTTTAGTGAAAGCTATCACCGTGCTATCTCTAAAATGAGCGGTTTTGTTTCTTGAATATATATCACCCCTGCTTCATATTAGAGATGATTCTGAAAGGGTAAATTGACCCAAAATTGTGCAAATATTGCTGCAAAAGCGAAAAAAAAATCAAGTCGGGAAGGAGACAAAGGCTGGAGAAAGAGATATTTTCGAAAAATCATTTTCGGAGCTTGGTCCCGGCCCAAAATTGTGACTGTGCTTACACTGCTGGGCATATGTATGTAAACTAGCCTATTAATGACAAATAATTTTCTGCTGTCTTTGTAAATCTTTCTTCTTAATTAAGCTCGGTAAAATTATTATCACACACACACAGAGTGACTGAGGGATTATTTCCCCGCTTCCAAAAGTGCTTGCAGCAGGATCTAATGTATCTTGTTAGTTCAACGCCTAAATGTGAGCTTATTGAGGTAACCAGTCCCCCCCCCCCTTCTAGAATCGCACCTGTGGACAATGCTTGAAGTCACTGTTGCATCTTAAGACACACATCATTCAAACTTGTATGGTTATGCCTCCTAGCAGTGGAAACAAAATCTGTCATCTGGCATTCCTATCGATTGTCCACAAACGAGGACAATGCTTGCAGTCACTGTTGCATCCTAAGCCATACATCATTCAAACTTGTATGGTTATGATCCCTAGCAGTGGAAATGAAATCTTCTCCTGTCATCAACCTTTCCCAGATAAAACCTTGAATATCACATGTCTGAACGTCTTCTCCATGTTTTCAAGAAAAATTGAATAACATCGACTCTATTAACTCAAGCAGGGGTAACTAACGATTGTTTTCCATCCCAATAGCTAAGCCACACTGGAGCAAGTTTTTCCTCCTGTCGTATATAATTCTCCAGACATTTTGACTTTTTTTTCCAATATCTTGGAATTGCTCCTGATATTTTTGAATTTTTTTTTTTAATTTGGTCCTAATAATTTTATTTAGCGCTCCAAATTTTGCATTTCGTTTTGTCCAGAACCCTAAAAACCTGAATGTTGTTTTTTTAGTTTTGTCACCCTCGTCCTTTAAGC
The DNA here is from genome assembly GCA_027921565.1 of Artemia sinica. Taxonomy (NCBI): domain Eukaryota; kingdom Metazoa; phylum Arthropoda; class Branchiopoda; order Anostraca; family Artemiidae; genus Artemia; species Artemia sinica. Next base: position 47,899,588 of record CM051273.1, on the reverse strand, counting down.
TTATTCCTGCAAAACGTATTTTGAATTACTATTGACGTATCGACGTATTGACGCCTGACGTATTACTATTGACGCCTGACGTATCGATTTTCTCTGTATGTAGCATGAAATATTAGCGAAATGAATGGAGAATATTCTGGTTGATAGCCACTCTGCGGATCTTATTTGTGTAACGAGCGTGATGTTTAGGCATCCCTTGCTAAGGCTTACCCAAAACGCCAGTTAGGTATAATTATTAGGATGGCCTTCAAGGCTAAGCTTTTATTAGCCCTTCTTTCAGTTTAATTGTTAGTTTCGTGAATAGAGATGGATTTTATTATAAAAATCAAAAAAACTGTATAAAGATTTTGCAATGATTGATATTGGTCTCGCAATAAGGAGGAGGGGGGCTGATCCAACGAATATGCAACTGGGGCTATTGTCATTTAGTCAATCTGAAACTTATATTCATATATACTCCATCTAATGTGAAGTATTAAAGAAATGAATAGACTATATTCCAGCTGGGGGCAGCTCCTCTCGTATAGTAAATAATGTTTACGCACCCGTAGCTAAGGCCTGGCCAAAACGGCTTTTATGAATTATTATTCATTAATAATTCATTTAATTAAAATTTAATTAAATTAAAATTTAATTTAAATTATTCATTTTAAACTCTTAGCTTTTATTTTTTACGTAACAAGAGATGGATTTTATGTCTGAAACTTAAAAGGCTGAACTTCCCTAACGAAACTAAACTTTCCCATCGTTATCTGCTGGAGGTGAATTTTCTTCTAAAGGTTGTGTAATCTTGATTTTTGTGAAGAAAGGGGGCTAAGAAAAAGCTAATCTAACCTAATTTGCAAGTAGAGCTGATATCATTTAGCGCAATTTCAATATTTATAAACGTATTTCATTCGATTGTTGCTAAATGGTAGTGAATTTTATGTAAGTTGACCATAAGCCAGTTCAGTGCCCCAATTCAGTGTTATTAGTCCCCTTTCCCCCCACCGTTATCATTGGCTACTCAACTTTTATAGTTCATGACTATGATTAAAGACAAAATTTACGTCAAAAAAAAGTTTTTTGTTTAAGAAAAAATTAATTTTCTCATTTCAAATAAATTGTCAAAGTGTGGTAATAGTTAGGCTATTTTAACCCTTCAAAATGCTAGTTTTAACTGAACTTAGTTAATGCAGTTTGATTGTTATTTTTGTTTTTATTGGATTATATTATCATCTATGTATCGTTTGATTGACCGGTTGTGTATGATTGATCTTTCTTCTTTTTGCCTCTCTTTTCTAGAAATACAAAGATTTGGTTTTTAAATATAACGCTAGTAGTAATTCTGAGCTATAAGTGCAACTGAAGTGAGTTTTGTGATATTGAATTCCAATATAACTTATAAATCTAATTTCGTCTTTTTATAACACGATTTGCGATTGTGTAGGTTTTTTATTCTTTTTTTTGTTCTAGGGAAAACCTCGTACTTGAACCTTTAAAAGTTCCTGTTCACACCTGTCCCCTCCCTCTCAAGAAATTCCCTGAGGACACTCAAGATGCTCTTCCATCTCTACGTTCTGTTCCTATAAGCATATGAATGTAATCTTTTATATTACAAAGAAAACATTTTGCAATCACCCAGCGTCATCTATATTAAGGCTTTATCAAAATGATGGGATATTAGAGATTAATTTATACCTGCCCCTACCCACAAAACCTTTTCCATATTTACCTGAATGCTCACGGAAATTTATAAATATCCGATATACAAATATACTTTCTGAGCCATCAGACCGCCATTTTAGCTGACTCCCTAGTTTAGACCGGTTTCTGGAAGTCTCGTTGAATAGGAAATTTCTACAAAAACGATTGAATTAAATTTCAGCGGGCATAGAACCCCCCCCCCCCTCTTAAGGGTCCTACTAGTACTGCTACTTCTGCTATTAAGAATTAGTCCCTCCTCTTCCATACAAAATTGCTAAACCAAACAGCCAGGGCTGCTTAAAAGTTAAATTCAAGAAGAAAGTTATATTTGAAGGATATCATCTGCCTTTTCTTATATTTTGATATCAAAAAGTTTATCATTATGGGTATTTTTCAGGCCTAATGTATAATGACAGATTAATCCATTTACTTTTAACACCAATGCATGTGTCGCTTGAAGCATTCAGGCTAGGAAAATAACTTATTGGTCATATCAAAGAGTATGGGTTACTTACAATAGTGGGAACTGGCATTAGGTGTTGGCAAAAAAAGACCCCCAGTGTCATCTGACGTTTGGAGATTGGAGATAATTGGCGTTGGAGATAATTAATTTCATTTGCGTAGTTGGTAAAATTTATGTTGTCTGATCTCAGTTTCTCATAGAAAAACGATTGAAAAGCTTGAAAAATGCCTGCTTGAAAGTGTTGCCAAACGCTAGATGGGGTTGCTCTTTTTTACCAATACTAGTGCCAATTTTTACTCTTATAAGTCACCCATACTCGTAGGGTCATAGTATATGACTCATCATCATCTAGAAAGTTTGTACACAACTATCTTTTACTTAATATCATTTAGGCTTAATCATGGGAAAATAAAATAAAAGAATGGGATACTATGTGGGCAAATGTGTAATTAAGAACACCTAAAATCTATATAGCCTCTTCTTGAAAATGGTCCATCGCTGGGTGTTCAGATTCATTGGGTCGGTGAAGTTTCATTTTGAGCACCTTCTTACGGAAGTCGAGCTTGACTCTGAAAACCATCATTCTGTGACTTCCAACTTTCATGTCCCATTTGCCCAGCGTCATCACTTCGAAACTTTGAAGCCCAATAATGTGAAATAATATTCAAGCCTTCCTGTTAAAAAGTTGACGGTGGGAAGGGGTTGGAGTTGAAAGGGTACAAGGTTCTCTTTCAGCCTACAATCACACACATTGAAAAGTCTTATACGGTTTCCACTTCAATCAAGGTAAAACATTTACAAGCCTCTGCTAAAAAGTTGGAGGGACCAAGGATCCATTATGTGCCTCAAATATGATGGATTGTTTTCAACATGTTCATTTCTAACTAACCCTGTTTTTTTTTTAGAAAGTTCGAACGAGAAATGTTACTCCGTAGTAAAATGACCGATCATGTCGGGAACATAAGGCCCCAGGTGCTGATAGTATGGTAAATGAATTTTTTAAATCTGGTGGTTGTGAGGTTAGAGATAAGGTACTGAAGATTATCAATACGATCTTTGAAAAAGGGAAAGTACCTACCGATTGTAGGAAAACTAATTAAACCCTTCCGTAAGAAAGGTGATAGGAGTGAGTTTGTTAATTATAGAGGTATTAGCCTGGTTTCTGTACGAAGCAAATTACTTAATATGATGATATTTTTTATACTTCGAGACGCTGTTAGATAAAATTTTAGGAGAACAGCGTGGTTTTAGGAAGGGTAGAGGATGCGTCGACGAAACTTTTACTTTTAAATGAATAACTGCGAAGTGCCTAAATCATCAAACGGCATTAGTCCTCAGTTTATAGTTTATTAGCAAGAGTTCGATTCATCTGATAGAAGAGCTTTAGCGAAGGAGAATGACATTGCTGCAGTTAAGGTAGGAAATGAGGTTCGTAGCTGGTTTCGCGTTAAATCAGGAGTTAAGCAGGGTTGCATTCTATCCCCATTTATATGCATCATTTTGATCGATTTTATCCTTAAGGAACACGACAAAGACTATGGAAGAGCATCATACCATCACATTCGGTATATCAGAGAACCCTATTGTTGAGGTTACAAGCTCCTATCCACAAAAATATGGACCCTTTTCAGGGGTGGTTGTATCGAAACAATGATCTTAGAAAGTTGGATGGTAGCTCATTCAAACGGAAATCAAAAGTTCTAGTGTTCTTTTTAAGCGGCCAAAAATATTGGAGGGAAAGTCGCCCCCCTCCCACGCCCAATTTCTCCAAACGCTTCTAATTAAAATTTCAAGATAGCCATTTGATTCATCATAGTTGAAAGATTTTGTGCTTTTGACGATGGCATGACCCTCCATAGTCCCCAGGGAAAGGGCTGTAAGTTAGGCAATTTGCCAGTATTGTTCACATATAGAACCGTAATTGCTACTTTTGTTATTAAGAATTAGTCCCTCCTCTCTCATGAAAATCACTCCAAGAACTATCTTGTGAGCATATGTGAAAACACAGTAAAATAGATGATAAATTTTTTCTATCTTGGCAGGTAGTTGAGTAGGGCAATCAAACTTATAAATGGATGTAAAGCCTAAATCACGCCCCAAAATGATCTAGCTCTTATCTCCACTATTTTTATATCTCTAAGACTTAAAAGATCACATTTAAGAATTTTACTTCCTGTCCTTCGACAGAAACTCCGTTTCCCTCAATTTTGATGACCATATCGACTCTAAGCTTCACCAACAATTTCAATGATATTAGGAGGTGGTTTTCCCATATAAGGATTTGGTTTCTAAATTAATGAAACATTGTTACAAATTACTTTAAAACCTTACATCAGGATTAACATCAGGATTTAGCAAAGGTATCAAACTCAAAAGCTTTCCATGGGCTTCGTTTGAGCTGTAAGTAGGATGTGGACTAGCTACTTTCCAAGAAAGTCATAATCTAGAATTTCACCAAAAATTTGCCACTGAATGAAGATGTTCTATTATTCGTTAGATATTGAACATTTTCAACAGTATTCTAGAACCTCAATTTGTTTACTGAGGAGATTGCTTTTCTCTTGTTGAACCTTTATGTACTATTGAAATACGTACTCATATTTGAATACAGAATGCTGATGCAGCGTTTTTTCTATCAAATATTGTGATATACCTTAAGATGGGGTACCTTACAAGGTACCTTAAGATGATGTCTTATATCCAACGTTGTCATTCCTTGGGATTTCCCTTACTGACTTGAGATTTCAGTTCTGAACTGTACCAGAGAGCGCAAACACCAAAGTGGGGTTGGCTAGGGGGCGGAGCGGTGCGTCACGGTGATGCACAGCGGAAGGTGGGCACTTGGTGGACGGGCGCGCCATCGTGCAGCACCAGGGGGAGGCTACTCCGGAGCTAAAATTGCCTTTTACTAGAAATAAATTATTAAAAAAAGCGTTTCATTTTTTTTATGTTTGGTTTTGTTAAGTATTTAATTATTGCAGTTTTTCGCTGAAGGATTTTCTTTTGTTTTTGTAGCTACACTCATAAAAGTTTGTATATAATATAAGATAGTTTTAAGTTGTAGTTAGTGTGAAATCACGTTCCATACGTTTCCGGTATGCTTATTTATTATGGTGTCCTTCTCGAGTGAAATTTAAACAATTTCCTAGATTTTTGATAGCAAGTGTTACATTTGCAATCCTTGTAAGTCACATAAGACTTGCCCGATTCGAGTAAAAGGTTTTGACTCTTGTATTGATGTTTGCAATTCCCACGTGAAAGGGTTTTTATGTTCAAATTGTCATTAGGATAAACGTGAACAGTGACAGAAGACTTTTCCCGCTTTGATATCGAAAAACTTAACTCAAAATTTTAGTGAACCCTTAAGAGAGTGGTTACGTCGCGGGTTTAGATTATGGTGGAAAGAATCCCACGGTTCAAAATTCAACTATTCGAATAATAAATGAATGTGGTTTTTCCACCACTCCTGTCAGGCTTAAAGTGAAGATTCACTAGTGAATTCGGTATGTGACATTGGCTCTAATATTATTTACTTATTTTTACTTGGATCAGGACAACGACTGCGAGCCTTCCCTGCCATCCAACAGTTCGTCAACGATTGAGCTCCATCTTTGACGGTTTAGGGTCCATTCCTGCGTGATTTCGAGCCAGTTCTTGTCCCACCGTCGGCAAAAATGGCGAAATCCCCCTTTGACTTCGTTTGAGCTGTTTCCGTCGCCGTCAATAAGAGATCCTAGGTACTTGAATTCTTCCATAAAATCAATTTTTTCATGCTGGGGATAGATATGGTGTATCGGACTTGACGTATGGGACATGAGGATTTTGTTTCGGGAATGCTGATTTTGAGACCCATTGATTGGGTGGTGATTGCCACCTTGGTAAGCATTTCCTGGGCTTCTGTGACGGTCCCAGATAGGAGCTCGACGTCCTCTACGTAATCTAGATCGCTCAGGTTAAAATCGGGGCTGATTTGCGCGCCATCAAAGCCTAACATTGCCCTGGACATTACCCAGTCAATTATAAAGTTGAAAAGCACGGGTGGGAGAACGCATCCCTGTCTTACACCGTACTCTATGAGGAACATCCTGGAGAGCTCTCCATTAGCCTGTATCTGGGCGCGTATATTATCGTAATACGCTTTCATCTGTCTCGCCAGCCTGTCCGGAAATGGTCTTTTACAATAATGAGTCTGCCGTTCTCATCCTGTACTAATGTTGTGTTGTTTTCTCTCAGTTCCTTTTGCTTCCTTATGAAGCTCTAAAATTGGCCCAAGTTGATACACATGAGTTCTATATTATGAACAAAAAAAGAGTCTCATCGATTATACAATGAAATATAATAAAAAAGAAATAACGCTGTAAGTAAACGTTGAGAAATACGGTGAGATTTACCATATATTTTGCACAGAAAAAACACACACATTAGGTAGAGATTTTCAGTGTTATGTATCATGCAACGAAAAGCTGGACTCACATTTTCCACAATTAAAAATTATATATAACTAGTGACAAGTAACATATTTTCCCTATTGCGATAGGCATTGCAGTCATGTTTGATAGGTTTTGGGTTAATTGAGTTTCTTAGAGAGGTAAGTCTGCATACTAAAATCTTATAAGTCTTATAAACTGGTCTTTTATGGAAGTTGCCGATTAAAGTTCAATTATTTATGAAATTTACAGATTTTAGAAAACTGAATTTTATATGAATGATTAATATAATTTACTGAAATTTTGGTAATCTTTATTGTAAGTTTACTGCCGCAATACTGCAAAGAGTGTTTAACTTCCCACAGGAGTTAAACAATCTTGCACAGGGCCGTATCCAGGGGGGATACACTGTTTGCTCCCTCCCCCCACCACTGAAAAAAGTTGTTCGACTCATACAAAAGTAATAAAAATGCATGAATGGCACCAACGGTTTCATTTTTATTGCCATGTGGCATTTACAGATGGTAGAATTTATTAAAAGCATTTGAATATGAGCAATAGCTTTTAAATGAACCATTGAACATCTCTCTACGATGGTGTGGTAGCAGGGTGTTATCCAGGATTTTGGCCAGGGGGGGGGGGGGATAAAACTTTGAAAAACGTATCAAAAATATGTTTTTATGTATTTTTATTACATTATTACTAGTCTGATAAACGTTTCGGGGGTGGGGTTCAAACCCCTTAACCCCTCTCCTGAATACAGCCTTGTGTGGTAGCCTGCCAGCCCTGCTAATGTTGCAGTAGCCTGCTGGCAAGCAGATGATTTATGAAACTTACTAAGATGGGTGTGAGGGGGAGTATACGGGAGGGTTGATTGTAAACATCCATTTAAGAATTTTGGACCATACATATTACAGTGATGCCCCTTTTATATTTCAAAGCTTTTCCACTTGAGAAATGACACCAAAACTGTAATTTTTAGTGCCATGCTGTATTTGCAGATTGTGGAACTTGTAAAAAGCACTTAGATATGATTAATAGCATTTAAACGAGCCATTATACTTCTCTGTGATGTTCTGGTAGTCTGCAAGTCCTTGTAGATAGAAAGAGCGCTATCAGCGCTATTCATGCAAAAAAGTTTGACTTTTTGTTCTGATTCTTTAGTAAAGACAGCTCAATCAAAAGGGGCGTTAAATTTTGAACGAGAAGTATTTAAAGAAAGAAAACTTTGGCTAGTGTAAAAAGCGGAGGTCGAACAAGGGGCAGCCCCTTTCACATACAGAGGTTAGATATAAATTTATGAAGATTATGAATACGATTTTTGAAAAATTAATAATTGCGAAGTGCCTAAATCGTCAAACGTCATTAGTCCTCAGTTTATAGATTATTAGCAAGCGTTTGATCCATCTGATAGAAGAACTTCAGGGAAGAAGAATGACATTGCTGCAGTTAAGGTAGGAAATTAAGTAGGAAGAAGGGGTAGCACCTTTCATATACAGAATAATTTCTCTTCGTTTTAATGTTGCTACTTACCGTCAGTTGAAGAAAACTTTTTTTTTATTTAATACTTTTAAGATTAACTGAAATAATAGTTACGTTTCTTAAATCAGTGTCAGATGGTAATTTTTCTCAGTCAGCAGTTTTGATCAAAATGCGTTTTTCAACTTTTGGTTACTATGGGCTGTGGTTCGCTATTTAGCGGCTTGCAGATACTTCTTTTGACCCCTCCAAAATTTTACTCGACTCGTAAAACGTAACAAAAATGCATATAAACAAGTTTTTTAAGCATTTTTTTTTTAAAGTTTTGTTTGTATTTTTTGGACATCTACTGCCCCTTCCCCCTCCTCTAACTGTAAATGTCTTCTGCGTCATTTTCGTTTTATTGAAAACTATAGGTCTTGAATCGTTCTTGGAGAGAATCAATAAAATTAAGTGGGAAAAAAGCAAAAGCTTCCACCGAAACAGAAATCAAGAAATAAATTTTGTGAGTCGGCTATTGGATGGCCTTGATGAATTTTATTTTAAAATCTCTAAACAACCCAGACATTGCCTACTGCAAAATATGCTGCAAAGATTTGTGTGGAAGTCTAGCTACTACTACTGCTGCTAACAATTCACCGCAGCACCAAGCCGCCTGAGGCAAACACAGCTACGAACGCTCCTTCTCCATACCAATCTATTCAGAGCATCCCTCTTTGCACCGTCACAGGAAGTTCCCATTTCCTTTAAATTTTTCTATCCCTGCTTTTTATTTAGCCCTAGACGGTTGGCCGAAAAGGACAATCATCGTAATCTGTCGTCCTTCATCCGCAGAACGTGTCCTTGTCATCTCAGCCTTTCTGTCATTATAGCCCTAGAAAGCGGCATTGAACGACACTGTACATACAGCCTACTGCTTGAAATATGGTCAGTCAGCCAGGTTCCCAGAAGAATCCGTAGGCAATTTCTCTGGAAAACATCTAGCAAATCTTCATCTGTTTTTCGGAGCGTCCATACTTTAGAGCCATATTTGACCACTGTCATCACTATAGCTTCCAATATTCTAATCTTGGTCTGCAGACTTATCTTCCTATTCTTCCAAACCAAGTTCTGAAACAACTGCATGCCGGATATTATTGACGCCTGTCTGAAGTTGACAGGATGGATAGCGACAGAAGAAATTACGACGAAGAAGATTGATAGTGTGATTCCAGTGCTAAAATCTGCATTTCCAGATAGTTCTGTGCGCAAAGACCGTACTCTGTGCAGTGCTTTGAGTCAAGGTCACACTAAAAAAAAAAAAAATGGGATTGTCCGTCATTTTTTTGCATACACTGAAAGGGAAGTCCTAGTGAGAGAACTAAAAGACTTATTATTCGTCCATCATAGATGAATCGACTGACAAGTGTTATCAGAAAGTTTTAGTACTTGTTGTTGAGCATAAAATGTCAAGCCATTTGTTTAGTGGCAGAAGAGATTGATAATCAATCACTTATCGAATCTAGGTGTGCCAGCTGAAGAACTTGATCAATATTTGTTTTGATAATGCAAAAGTTAATACTGGCCAGCAAAAGGGACGTGCTTTTAAGAGAAGTAACCCTTGATTTATTACTACTTGGTTATATGAGTCATTCTCTTGCATTGGGCTCCATGTATACAGCCAAGAAAATTCCTAGCAGTCTGTTTTATATCGCAAATAGCCTGAAAAGAATCGATGAGCTGAAAGCACACAAAAAGTTTTGCCGTATTGAAAGACATAAAACTGCTGCAGATTACGAAAGAAGGTGGCTGTCGTTGGAAGCAGATATTCAGAGAATTTTAGAGCAGTGGAATCTCCTCTTGCTATTTTTACACTACCCGCGGTGAAGGGGGCTCAGCTGGCAACAAAAGGTCAAGACATAAAGCCTTGAAAATAATAAATTCCATGGATGACCACGGCACAAATGCATATTTGAATTTTCTAGTGTTTACTCTTGAAAGTGATTACCACAGAAGGGGGGACGGATTGATTCTCAATCACCTATCAAACCTTCTTACAGAAGTCAAGCTTGCCCCCCAAAACCATCATTCTTTGACAACTTTCCCATTTGCCCAGCGTAACCACCTTAAAACTTTGAAGCCTGATAACATAAAAATATTTCCTTCTTTTTGCTGAAACGTTGACGGTGGGAGGAGATGATGTCAAAAGGACCAGATGTCCTCTTTGTGCCTCCAATCATGCACTGAACCTATTCCCTGAAAACCCTCAAGAGCAGGAATGAGTGTTTAATGTCAAAAACAAAAAACCTAAAAAAGAACAATAATCGTTCTGCGTGTATTTGTTTATTGAAAGCTGGACTAAAAAAGCACTTTTTCCATTTAAAATCATCAGTATCGGAATTGAGATCAATCATGTTTATTCTTCTTCAAGAGCTGAACGAGGCTGTGCTGGAACAGGCATAACACGAACAGTTCTGTGTCTTGGCGCACCTGGTGTGGTTTTCGGAGCGCGAATTGTCAACTCGCCGTCTGGCGTGAAGGTTGAAGATATTTCCATAGGGTCGATTGTCTTGGGAAGAGAGAGTCGCCTCCTGATCCTATATAATGGAAAAGATTATTAATAATAATTTCGACATGAAAAACAAAAGTCGATTAAGATAATAACATAGCTCTTTTGATTTCTTCTACCCGAACTACATTGACCTAAAAAAAATATTGAGAACGCGCCTCAAATCCTTTTAAATACTAAGGACATTAAAATAAAAACATTTTTCTCCAACTGGACCCACCTTTGGTCTTTTCATACCTAAAAAAATGGAGACTTGAATCAACACAAAGTTGAAACAATTTTGCCTGCACAAATTAAGTCTTTTTATTCATAATATTTACACAAATTATTTTTTATGTCCCACCTCGAGAATGTCTTTAATGTAAAAAAAATGAGAACCAAAAAAAGAAACACATATATTTCCTTAATACTACTACTATTAAAATCACTGCAACATCAAACCACCTGAGACCACAGATAAGCACAGCCCTCCTCCATCCCCATCCATTCCAGTTTTTATTTTCCACCATCCCAAGAAGCTCCAATTTTCTTTAAATCCCAGATTTATCTTCCTATTCTTCCAAACTTTTTCAACTAAAAAAAAACAAAAAAACGCTGGGCCTTGGCTATATCACTTTTACTGTATCCATCATCTTTACTAATAATACTACCTAGGTAAGTAAAGCTATACTCTTGATCGATTTTCTTTACTCACATCAGCTATTCACCCTCGTATATTCCTGGTTAAAGAATCCTAGTCTTCTTAACATTAATTTTCAAACCTATTCTTATACACTGAACTCTTAAAAATTTCCAAAATGCATTCATTTTGCTAACATTTATATCTAGTATACTCAACTCGTATGTAGGGGGTAGAAAGCCTTAGTTTTTCGATATTGATTACTGCGAGGTCTGTGATTTCGATGAAGAGTGTAGCTGGGTTCATTTTGAAGGTATTATTTTGCTAAACTCTGTTGGACATTAGAGACTAAGTGTATGGGGGCACTAAGACTCCCCATCTTACCAACATTTGCATAGATACGTTTCATAGTACACATAAACTTGTTGTGTACTACCACTTTGTCCGACGTTACCCTTTTGTGTACTAACAGAGGTGGTGGTGATGGAAAAACACATTTACCTACCCTCTAAAGTTGAATCATTCCCAATGCTGTTGATGTTGTTGTAATTTAATTTAGGCACACTTGTTAAAATTAACGTTTTAAAATGATCCTTTCAGAATCGTCATCATCATCCTCGTCATCATTTACTGATGTCAATTGCATTAATTCTTTTAAAATATTTCTGTTAATCACTAGCGCTTTGGGAAAGTTCAATGTGTGTAAATATTCCAAAGCTTTGCGTCAATGGATAGTTTTCTTACTATTTGAGACAAAATCAGTTATTAGATCAATTAGATTGTAAGCGCTGCTACATAGTGATTTGACTACTTGTAGCATCAATTTGAACATCACTGCTATCATTCAAATAATTTAACAACCTTTACTCTACTCCAGATAGGAAACTGGTAATAAATAAAATATTTTTGGTAAGTGACCTTCCAGTGGTGTCGGCGACGACGATGACAAACACAGATGATTTTAAATTATTTGATTCTTGGACTTTTTCTGTAACATTCAGAACACTGATGGGTTTAATCTGATGCTTTTTGTTTGTCAATACGACGAAGCGCCATTTGAAAAATTAAAAGTTTCTGATCATCGGGTATAGTACTATCATAAGGAAATATGTAAGATTATCCTCAAAGCTTTGCAGTGGTGATAGAGTCATCAATTGCAGTCAATTTATATGGTTTAGTCATATTTTTAATTCTTATGACTAAATGCTTTCTTTTCTGTTTTTGACTGTTTTTCCTCTTGGACAGGGCACAAATAATGGATTGATGTTGTCTAGTCTGCTTCTTAATATTATTTTGGTAGTTTTAAAGGTGCCTGCAGTTAAATTTACACAAATCCCACAAATGAGTTTAACTGATTCCCGATCTACATTGTTCAGTATGGCCTTCCTAAGCCGTGGTTTTGACCTATTCAAAACAGGGAACAACTATCCATTGTGATGTTTATTCCAATCCCCTTCTTATCTTTTGTGGGGTGCCCCAGGGAACTCTGATGGGTCCCATTTTATTTCTTACAATGGTTAATAGCCTCATGACTGACCACAGAGAGCGATGGAAGTATGTTGACGACCTGTCTACACTTGAGGTTTGTTGACGAAATATGAAAAGCTCAACTATGACATTACTTGACGATGTCACGCAGGAGGATTATTTGTCGAAGATGAAAATTAATGCTAATAAATCGTCAGTTATGACAGTTAATTTCTTAAAATCACCCCCTTCTTTCACAAACCCCATTCGTCCCAAAATCTCTATCGCAGGCATTAAACTACTTGAAATGACAATAACTGCTGACTTAAAGTTGGATGCCCATGTTCAAAATATCATAAAATAAGCTTCCCCTTCGGTTTCCCTTCTAAAACTTTTGTTAAAATTTTCTTGCCCCCCTAAGGATCTTCTCCAACTTTATTGTTCTTTTATTCGGCCAATACTGAAGTTTGCTTGTCTAGTGTGGTATGTTGGTCTTTCTTCAGAGCATAGTTATAAGATTGAAAATGTCCTAAAACGAACACTTTGAACCATAAATGGTGAAGGGAAGGTTCCATATAATTATCTTCTAGGTATGTTCAAGCTCACCAAGTTGGCCGAGAGAAGGAATCTCCTATGCCTTCGTTTCGGTACCAAGACCCTGTCTGCTCCTCGATTAGGTTCCATCATCCCCGAACCCTACCTTCCCGCCCGCAAAACACCGTCCCGTATAAAATCCCAAAAGTCCCCAAACTGACTCCCATCCCCGCTGAACATGAACGATATCGGAAGTTTTGTTCCGAGTTTTGTTGAGTTATACAATATCCAGGAAAATTAGTCTTGATTTTATTGTTATCGATTTATTTTTTTTATTTTTGACTTTTTAACTAAATTTTTGACATCATATTTTTCTATGTATTTTCATGAATTTTATTGTTTTCTATTTTTGGCTTTCTAATTAAGTGCTGACCTTTTTCATGTATTATTTTACAATGAATTATGTTTGACGTGAACTTCGTTCTTTTGATGATATATATATATATATATATATATATATATATATTATATATATATATAATATATATATATATATATATATATATATATATATATATATATATATACGTATAGTGCCTTTGAGATATATACATACAGTGCTTTTTTTTGGACGTAAAATTCAAATTCGGTAATGCTGTGAAAAAATTTTGAAAATAAAATTGTATTCTATTCTATTCACGTCATACTTTCGATGAAGATCTTTTCCTATCACCCACCGGCAGATGTACAGTTATTTCATGATAAAATATATTGCTAACTAAACTTAATTCTTCAGGTGTATTTTAAGGCGATGTGGTACATTATTGCTCGATTTTCAATCACTCTCTTGTTGGTAAAATGTTCAAAGGACATAGCTTCAATTAGTGACCTCTCCAGGAGACTTAGTTATCAACATCAATCCAGAATTAGATTTCTGTCTCTTGTCAAATTTGAAAAGTTGAAATTTTCAAATGAGCAGGTTTATCTGTGCAAATACATTACATTTTTATTAAATGAGGAAGATTTTATAAGCAGGGAGAATCTTCTGAGGGGTAACCTTTCAGGGAGGAAATAATCTGGGGGGGGGGGATTTGCCAGAAACTCTAAATATACAAACAACAAAAAAATAATTGAAAGTTGAGTTCAAAGTATTCTCTTTGGATTGCGGTGCGGGACATTATCTGTATGCTATAAATACATAAATATAAACAACTTATGAGATTTTCGTTGAAAATCTAATTCGAAATTGCACCCTTCCAGAGTCTTATCCTAACCTAAATAGACAAAGTTTAATGACAAGAACAGCTAAGAAACGTATAATTAGGTACAATATAGAGTAATTGCATACATAAGTATAAATTTATTCAGCTGGAAACTAACCTAGCTAGCCTAACCTCAATGTGTGAGGGTTTTATTTTTCCGTTGACTCGCCCAGGAACAGTGTTGCCAGGTTTTTGGCATAACGTATAGCCCAAAGAGGAGCAATCATTAGCCCAAAAATAGCCCAAAGTAGCCCAAAAATAGCGAACGCTATTATAACCCTATTATAGCGCTGTTATGGGTAAAACGAGGAGAGATACAATTGGCATATCAGATAACCTAAACTTAAGGATAGGTCAAAAGCAAAAAAGAGCTCTGTGAGCGAACAAAAATAACAAATCTTCTACGTATGACGTCGTAAAATTGACAAGTGCTTCCCTGAAAACAAAAAGGCAATGTATTCTTTAGACACTTGGTTTATTTTATACATACCATGATATCATTGAAAAACAATGTTATGTGAGCTTAAAAGAATACCTAGTAACAAACAGAAAATTCACATCTGCACTGTTTTGTTCCAAGCTTTTAGCATATCACTGGCGAATTTACCGGATAAATATGCTCCAGAGGCTCAGAGGCGATAATCGATAATACGTACAGCCCACTAAGTGGCTGTTTTTTTCTAGCAGTGAGAGAACAACCTTTCTTCCATTTTTTTTTGCTTTCAGTAAAGCGCTAGTAAATCTATGACGGCACAAGTAGAGGGGTAATAACTTTGTTCGTTTTAAGTTTCAACTTCACTCTATCAACCCATTTAATCCATGGAGCGTATATACTTAATTATTATGTATTGTTAGGCATTCAATCCTTATCCGATATTTTAAAACCTAGAATAAAAGAAAATCAGACTGAAACCACAATTACAGAAAGTTTTATTGTTAATCTGGGTTAAAACTTACGAAATACAAGGAAATCCAATACATGAGGCTCTATTCTAGCCATGAGGCTCCTTAGCCGATCCTTAACCGCTTTGTTGGTCTTAATAAAAACAGTTCGATATTTCGTCGTCAGGATGAAAGGTCGAACGACGTTTAAAACGCTCTATAAGCGCAAATACTCAAGCAAAAAACATGTTAAAAGAAACACTGCAGAAATCCAATTAGTGAGCCACTTCGGTAAGAGGATCAAGATGTTTTTTATTGAAAACTGGAAAATCACAGGTACTGTCGCTTCAATGCCGACTAGTTCAAGTATTGGAATCTTTTGATTAACAAACGTGTGACGTGAACGATACGAGACTTTGGGCGTCTTTTTTCGCTATGTTCACCATTAACTAAGACACTTTTTATACCGCATTCACCGGACATGACGAAGAAAACAGACATAGAAGAAAAATATTAACTGGGGTTTTTCAAAGTACCCTTACTTTTCCATGTGCGAATATTTCAGCTGGACTTGCACCAAGAGTCTTCGGCGAGAAAACTCTGCATCTTCCATGAGGCTCTATTCTTTTGCACTGAAGACAGTTGGTGGAAGTCCAGCCGTAATCATTAACGCGAGTCCGATGATAGCGAAAAATACGCCCTGAGTCTAAATAATTAGAAGCAAAATATTATCCAGCAACAAATGCACCACAGAAAAAATACACAACTGTGGGTTATCACTCCTCAAAAAACTCATCTAACAGTTCAAAAACCGCGATGTCTTCATCTTCAGTTTCAGCATTACTTTTTTCGCACTTATACATAGAGCTGTCGAACCTTTGAAACATTGCTTTCGAAGGGATGAAATTTTGACAACATTTTTCATCCCCATGAAGGCACCCTCTAATCAATAATATCGCCGAAAGCAGCTTCAGGCCCATTCTATTCCTAACTTTTGTCTTAACGCAGTTCATTATACTAAAAACCCGTTCAACAAACGCGTTCGACACTGGTAGTGCCAAAATATTGAGTACAGAGGCGGCGAGTTCTCTAAAACAATATTCTCCCCCTGCATTTGTGTAATTGTACACAGCGACCCAAAATTGTTCAGAATTGAGAGATTCACTTTTCTCAACCACCAGTGTCCAGTCGATAGACAGCAGTCTTCTCCACTGATCTTCTATTAGTTCCACTTTCCGCAAGTTTTTATCTGGCACTGGCACAAGAAGAGACAAAGGTAGGTTATCAAAACTGCAACGAGTCTGACTCAGACAGTGCTCTGGTGATAACAAAACCACAGTTGAAAGCAATTTCATGTGTGAAGGGACTCTTTTCTTCACCTCTTCACACAATTTCTTCAGAAAGTCATAGCATCTTTTTCTAAGTTCACTCTTTTGTTCATCTGGAACTTTCGAGTTTATCAACATTCGACGGAAATTGGTTCCAAGATCAGCAAGTGTAACATCTAAAAAGTTTTCTTCTATCATTTCTATTTCTAGCAACTGAGCGGTAGTCAGTTTTTCGGCCCCTCTCACTACACGACGGAATAATGTAGAAACAAATGATTCAAAATCTTTGAACAACTTGGCTGGGTCGACAGAAGTCTGCTGAAATAAGAGGCTCATTCTGGTGAATTCTTTTGTAATAGGAAGCAGAAATGTCAAAAAGAAATAGTTCACATCATCCTCGTACATCATCGAAAGCGTGTTCGCAGTAAAACATCGCTCAGTCTGCGCTGCCCTTTTGAAGTGAGTCTTCAACTCAAGCCACTGCTCAAGAATCATATCAATGGCAGCCTCTCTGGCGAGCCAACGAGTGCCACTGAGCTGCAAAATCTTCTTTGGCTCTTTTCCCGTACTATTGATCAAGGAGTATATTTGACGATAAGCCTCCCGTCTGAGAGGGCTATTGCTGAACCAGTTATAAGTCTCTCTTAGCAAAAACTCTATGTTTGTTGGCAAAACTTTAGCTGCTGCTGACATGCACAAGTGCAACGAATGGCAAATGCATTTGATCAAAACTAGATCAGGATTATGCTCCCTTAGTTTAGTAAACAAAGAGCAGTTCTGTCCAACCATATTACTGGCACCATCAGTTCCTAGTCCTGTAATATTCTCCAGCTTCAATTTAATTTTGTTTTCAATGAAGTCCTTCAGTCCATTATAAAGGTTCTCAGCTGTAGCACTATGAATCTCGACAAGTCCTAGGAAACGTGTCACTATTTTCTTCCTTCTATTGCAAAAGAATCTAATACATACAGCCATGTATTTGTGCGTTCCAACATCTGTAGACTCATCCAATATCAAAGAATACTTGTTATTACAATCTTGCACTATTTCTTCTAGTAGACTAGGTGCAATCACATGCACAATCAAAGCACTGCATTTCGTACGATGTAGTCTAAGTCGATCTGTTGGTTTGGCAGCAGAAGTAGCAGTTGAAGATATAATGACATTAATCAGTTCTCCTAGGTGGTCTACCGTTCTAACAGATGAGTGGCAAGCAATGTGACAGGCAATGGCAAGCTCGTGTTTCTTCACTTTGTCACTTAAAACTGTCACATGGCCATCAAGTGTCTTGCAACCTTTTGACGGGACCTGTTGCATTGACTTCAGTCTATGTTTTTGAGAGCTAGCATGCACTGACAGGTCATTATGATGAGCCCTAATTTCTTTTCTGCACGCCGTACAGTATGCTTTTGACTCATCAGTTGGGCATTGCTTGACCCAAGGAAATTCATTCTCCCACCTTTCATTATATGTTTTGGCATACTTCGCCCATTTTCCCATGGCGACAATCTGAAAAAAGGGATGTTTTAACCACCTGCTTGTTCTAACCATCTAAAGCAAACTGCTGGAAAAGCATGAACAACTTTTTTGTGTCTATCTGCTGCAGAAAAGTCTTAAATGAAACAGGAATAGGTTTTACCCTTTCATTTAAAGCTTAGTTTTGGCTAGAAAGTCCTGAAATTATTAATTAGCAAGCACATCAAGCTAACTGGGGATTTGCATCAACTGAATTTTTCTGATTGTCCCATGCACTCAAGAATATTAAGCTTCTGACAGTTATAGTTTTACATGAAGTATAATTTAATTTGGCATATTGTCTGATAATCCAAAACATACCCCATCAACATCATTGTCAATCTAACCAGCTAGCAAGTTGGCAATTATTATTAAAAAATTGGCAATTACACCAAAATAAACAAATTGTCACCCATTCTTAGTATGAGGGTTCTTTATAACCATTAACCATTTCACTCTGATTTTTAGTAAGCCAGAAAGAGGAATTATATAGTTTTTGTATAGCCATTAGGGTAACGGAGCTGGTAGACGGCCAGGTCATAGTAGCCAGACAGTCAAACAGAAATAAATTTAGAACTCATTCGTTTTCTAAGAGATAGGTTGGATTTTTTTTTTCCTTGATGGCCAGCAACACTGCTGATATTCTGGCATAAAAAAAAACAACTCAAGATGTGGTTTGACAAATTTTTAATAAAATTTTATTTGTTTGAATTTCCGACTACTCTGACCTGGCCGACTACCAGCTCCTTTACCCTATGCTACTTTCGTGTAACCATAACCATCAAGTATTTCAAGCTACGAGCTGTTCGGCTCATTTAAAGGGAAGGAAATTGAGGAATCCAAACTGAAGCAATCAACAAAAAAACTTTAATTTATCTTTAAAACCTCTTTTCCTATTTTACCAGATGCTGGAGTTAAGCAGAAGTAAGGTAACATAAAAGCAACAAGCAACCATCAAAACACAAGTTTTGCAATGTCCATTTTGCTATTATGAATCTTAAAAAAATTCTGTAGAAACTCAATACTGGTACATTAGTGTCTAGCTGAGCCTTTCCTCTGTTTACTGATTTACTCTGAATATTTTCTGGTTCCTTCTCTAAGCAAATGCTGAAAAACTAAGGTCAGGTAGCCTATATGGTTTTCAGTCGAACGATGCTCTGCTCACAGTCCAGATAAACATGTCCTTCTGTGTGTACAATATAGTATGGTATAGGAAGAAGAGAGATACCGTGAATCTTATCTGCTCCATATCTCCTTCATGCTTGACCAGAAATTAATAATTTTCACACAGCAGGTAAAGCAGACCAGATATTTTCAGCTGTGTAAAAATTTTACACTTCTGGTCCAGCCTTGGGAAGATATAGTGCAAATAAGATTCACGGTATCTGTCCTCGGTTAATTTGGAATATAGGACCATAATGAGATAGCTAAAAAATAAACATACCATTCGACTCAAAATTCAATGCTGTGTCCAAATATAGCAATCATTTCCGGCGGAAACTCATCCCTTAGATTCTACAAATCAAGCTTTTCGGGGATACGAAGGGATTCGGGGGCGGGCCATGGGGTTGTAGGTGGGGTGGCCTAGACCTCGAATACCGAGTGAGCCGAAAACTAAACCGAAACTAGGTTTTTCCAATCCCAGAATCTGGAAATTCCAGAATTTTCAAAATTTCTAGAATCAATTTCCGCCGGAATTTATTGTTATATTCGGATAGAGGATTGAATTCTGAATCGAATGGTATGTTTATTTCCTAGCTATCTCATTATGGTCCTATATTCCAAATTTACCCTGTCCTCTTCCTGTACCAACAAAATTTAGTGGCCCCTACTGGTGTCAGACGGGCTGGACAATGGCAGAGGTTACGTTTGAGTACTCTCTTTGGAGAATGGTTGGAATTAACTATGGTTATCTTATCTAAGCTAAGTTACTTCAGAATCTTGGCTCATAACAGACACAGCAACTCGGACAGCAGGTCAGTACAATTTACCTATCAATAAAGGAAAAAAAAAGTTTTTCTACCTCTCCCCTTGTTCCAAGATTTATCACTTTCTTGGCTAGAGAATGAGTCACACACTACTCACTGGTCTTTTCTTTCCGTTCTTCTTTGAAAGTTGTTGGAGCGTTGGAGCTCGGCAGTTCCGCCACAGACAATCTACATGACAACTACAGACATGACATGATGACCGCTGGCTTTTGCATCGTGTCTCGGTCGATTTCGAAATTAAAAAACATGTTTTGTAAATATAGCCCAAAAATAGCAAAATGAAAGGTTTTTTAGCCCAAAAACCCGCGTTGCGGGTTTTTGGGAATCTTACCCGCAAAAATGAAATTTTACTAGCCCAATTGGCGGAAACTAGCCCAATCTGGCAACACTGCCCAGGAATGGGTAACGGATTTCCATATGACCTGGCACTCTTCCATCCACAATCTCAGGTAATAAAGCTTCCATATAAAATCTATGGAGCTTCATAAATATTTTCTGTTGCCAGAAATTTTTGTCGAGGTTGATTTTTCCACATGGATATCTCCTTTGCCGAAGTACACAACGAAAAATCCTGTTGAGGTCGAAAGACTCCAGCTGCATCTGAACTTGATAAAAATAATTATGGTTTCTCTTTAGATTGACGCTGTTTTTATTATCGAGGAAAACACCTTTGATTCTATTTAGCCTTAATTTCTCTTCTTTTGGTTCGGCCAGGACACTCTTTCTAAGAATTAGTATGTTTTAAAAGTATGTGGGGGGGGGGGGTGAGGCAGGGGATGAAGAACCCTTATACTATGAATATAACAACTAAAATAAAATTTTCGGCAATTTTAAAGTAAGTTTTTTTTTAGTTTTTTTCTTATACATACAGAATATAAAAGCTAGTGCTGCAATACATTTTCCTTGAAGCAACGCATATGGTTGTAAATGGGTCAAGGATTGCCATATTACGTGATATCCATCCATTATTTCGGGTAATAAAGTTCTGTTCACTTTGAGTTTTAATGTTGCTCCTTACTTTCTATTTAAAAAAAACTTGATCTTCTTTATCTAATTTCTGATTGTTTTTCAAATAAGGCCGGTAAATCTGGCTCACTGTCCATGAAAAATTTCCCTCTCCCTCACGGGAAACTTCTCCGTATAAATTTACTCTCACTAAAATACACCCCTCCCCCTCTGCAAAATTCCCCCAGAAAGTTCCATCCTTGCTGAAAATTCCGTAAAATTTCTTGTGGACGATTCAGCTAGAAAAATTCACCTTAGCACTTTCTTTTGTAATATACATTAACTTCTAATTGTTGTCTCGATCACTCCGGAAATTCTCCTTCCGTGGAAATCTCCCAGAAATCGAAACACGCTGAAAATATCCTGGATAATTTTCCGTATTATCTTCACATGCAAAATTGAGTCGGAAAAAAGAAAGACAATTAAAAAGAATTTCGAACACGAATTCTGTCAAATTCCCCCAGTGTAAACTTTCTCCTGAAAATTCATCCCCTGGAAATTTATCTCCGCGAAAAATTCTCCCTCTGGAAACCCACCCCAAGCACAAAAGTGTCCCCCAAAAAGTTTCTGTATACTTCCAAACACAGTTCATATATTATCCAGTATGATCATTCTCTATCTCACCCATTATAAAAACCCGGACCGGGGTGTGAGTGCTCCGGAGAACGTTTTGGCAGATATAAACATGTTAGACATGCTAGACAGGTTAGTCTGTTTCCGACTGTTTCCATCAAAGTGCATTGAAACAAACGGAAATAAAGCTAATGCAGAAACAGGCTAAACAAGC
This sequence comes from Artemia sinica, assembly GCA_027921565.1. Taxonomy (NCBI): domain Eukaryota; kingdom Metazoa; phylum Arthropoda; class Branchiopoda; order Anostraca; family Artemiidae; genus Artemia; species Artemia sinica. The sequence continues at coordinate 47,877,598 of CM051273.1, read as the reverse complement.
TAAGGCAGAAATATGTGGGAGGAGCTTTTTGTTCACGAAGACCAGAAATGATCTGCGATAAGCTTACTGGTATATTCTGTCTACTGTGCTTCCAAATAAGAAATAATAGCAGTATATTACCACAGTAGACAGAATATACCAGTAAGCTTATCGCAGATCATTTCTGGTGTTCGTGAACAAAAAGCTCCTCCCACTTATTTCTGCCTTAGCTTGTTTAGCCTGTTTCTGCATTAGCTTTATTTCCGTTTGTTTTAATGCACTTTGATGGAAACAGTCGGAAACAGACTAACCTGTCTAGCATGTCTAACATGTTTATATCTGCCAAAACGTTCTCCGGAGCACTCGCACCCCGGTCCGGGTTTTTATAATGGGTGAGATAGAGAATGATCATACTGGATAATATATGAACTGTGTATATTACTTACCATTTAGCGTGCTGCTATACGCCTTTGATAGGGAGTACGTAGTCCCTGAGTCCCAAGTTCAAGGTCACGGGGGAAAAACCAGAAATGTTTTTGTCAACAGAGACCTTGGGAAAAACCTTAGTTGCATAACATGTTTGTGAACAATTTAAGATTTTGGGAAAACCTAATTAGTTGCTCAACAATGGAAGACTTTTGAGGAAAACCTAGTTACTTAACTGATTTGTCAACAGAATTTGGGGAAAAAGCCCATAGCCTTGGAAAATACTCTATATAAAGTGGGAAAGAGTTAGTTAATGTCACAGTTCTGAATTGGATTTTGTTCGATAGTATTATTGTAAATATTATTTTGTTTTCTTTGGAATATTACAAAAATGAGCAATTTCACTGTATTGAACATTAAGAGACAGGAGGAAGAGAATATTGATGAAGTGAAAATAAGAGCTGCAAATGTTGCAGTAGAAATAGCACCAGGGAGCAGATTAACTTTCGAGTGGGATGAGATGTCCAGTAGATTTGTAATATCTCTGAGTCGATTCAAGATGGATGAACAGTTGTTTTGTGGCCAAAGTGACTATAATGAATATATCTACCTTACAAGCAGGTTTGAATGCAATTGTTGAGCATATAGAGAAAAATGGACTGAGTAATTTGCTGAAAAAGCTACAATATTGTGTTATATATTTATATAATTTCGTTGAATAAATATATTGATGATCATTTTCTTCTTTATTTTGTAGTTAAACATTTTTGAGAGTTGTTTACTCTTTCTAGGAGAACCAATAGTGATAAGAGAGTATTTGAAACATACTATTTTCTTTCTTCAATATTTGTTAGTTAGTATGTAATGAGCAGTGTAAACATCAAGAGTAAAAAAAAAGAAAAAAATGAATGTATTTGAGAAAGAAACAATCATGCAGAACCTTGCCGCTTTGGAAAAATGTTTAAATCTAAATTATCATTTTAAGAAATTGTCGGTGCAGAGGAGAATCTTCAGTCAAAGAATGGTTGATGACATCATGAAACGGGACTCTCCAGCCTTAGATTATTGCATGAGACTTTTACGTCGTGGTCCCAATGCATTCACTCACTTTATTGACATACTATTTGAAACAAAACAAAATAGTATTGTAGATTTGCTTTTGATGAATATTGCATAGATTTTCCAAAAACAATAGGTACAGTTTGTATGGAAAATCTAGAACCTCACATTCCAATGAAGTGAACAGAACGAGAAATAAATCCCGCTCAAACATGTTTAAAGTGTGACGTCACCTGTTTACTCCTCCTATTCTGTCTTTAGAAAATCTGAAGCGAGTACTCGAAGTAAAAGAAAGAAGAACATTCTTTCTAGGAGAGTAGTTAGTTTGTAACCTGCAGTCTGAGTGTCAATAATGAAGAAAAAAATGTACTATACATGTCCTCTACGTTTATATACATTGGGCAATTGGTCGTCCTGTGAGAATTGCACTACTGTCAGTGAATATGATGAAAAGCGTAGATTGTGCAATCCATGTAAACTTCACCGAGGATATGCCATTAAAATTAAAGATTGTAATTCATGCCGTGAAGAAGTTTGCGATTCTCATGTCAGAGGATTCCTATGTTCAAACTGTCACTATAATAAATGTAATCTGTAGGAAAATACCTATCCTGGTATGATTAGAAAAAATTCGAAACGATCATTTAGTCTTTTCCTGAGAGACTGGTATCGTCGTGGATTTAAATTATATTGGGAAGAAGAATTTGAACCACGCTTCAAGTGTCAAAATAACAAAAGAGTGTGGTTTCTACGGCATCGTTGTGAAGATACTGGAGGTTATGATTATAAACCTACGGATTTTTATTTGGCAGTTACCGAAAGTGATTCTTCATTTGAGAATTCTGTTGTGACATTGCATCAAATACACAAATTGAAACACGTGAATTTTACAATATAAATGAAAAAAGTATCATTGACTACACAAAGAGATACGATAAGAGTGAAACTATATTGTATTGTAGTAAATGTGATCCTGACGTTTCCCTACGTGATCAATGCAAAGTGAATGTAAATGATCTACCACCACTAATTGTCGTCGACAATGATGATCATCTACATGCAGAAGAAGAAGAAGATATCTAAAGAAAAAAACATTTTTGTTATGTATATGCATGTTTTATTAATAAACGAATTTACATACATTTTTAAAACACTTTACTCGTAGGGCACGAAACTCAATATTATACAGTTGAGAGCATTTTTTCCACCACAAAGTCGTTCAGACGTGGATTGTCAACGTAAATGTTGAGAAACTGCTTGTAAGTATAGCCACGACATCTGAAAACGAAATTTAGTAGCGCATAAAAACCACAGCTTTTAGTCGATAGATCCTGCACTCTCTTCCGGTTTTGAATAATAGGTTTCCCACTGCTTTCAATATAAGTTTTAATATGGTAACCATAGAATGTACATGGGAATCCGAGAGGATCGAAAAATTCAATAGTCTTCGTTGTTTGAAAGATGCACAACCAGTGACCAGTATTTCTTATATTCGATGGACTGCTATTAACAATGATAATGATATGAGTATCACCTTGAATTTTTTCAAGGAAATCCGAGGGTAGACAATAGGATTTGTATTTGGACATGAATGGATCCAAGTTAAATACATCAATTATTTGATTCGTATTCATGGTGCCAAGTCTAGTAGAACACTACCATCGGGAGTGATCTCCCAATAGGTTTCAAATTGACATAGTGATATTAACGTAATGCTTTCAGTCAAGGCATCGGCGAATGTGCACTCAAAACGTACACTCCCTGTTCTAACAACAATCAAATCTTGAGTGCCAGACAAGTCTAAAACAATTACACCATGAGCTTTTGAAAACATTGAATCAGTTACTCCATTTCCAAATAGTTGTGAATCATGATCCAGTGATTGCATTGTCAATTCATAGAGAGTTCTGTAGGATTTGTTATCAAATGATAAATTGTACAGAGGAACTCCATTCACTTTGCACACAATACTGGACAAAAAAAAAAAATCATGAGGGGATGTGGTCCAGGACCCAACGGTGCTAGCACTCTTCATAAAGGTCAATGCGAGTTTCGAGGGGATTTCCCCACTGATAAATGACGAATCAGTATAACTACGAGAACCTGTAGCAATGTGACGTTGATTGGTAACTGTATGAGGAACGAGCAGTTTGATGTTGTGACCGTTGGCTCTCAGTTTTTCCACTGCCAATGCAACAGAGCTCATGACCTTTTGTTTTCGCACATGAAGTACTGCTAAAGTGAGATTGACCGTTGCATCAGATGCTCCAGCAATTGTTTTTCTCAAAATGAAATTACCTGGAGCAAGTTGTAACTTCATGTCAATCATAACGTTGGGTGGTAACCATTGGGAAATATTAAATATTTCATGATTTAATTTACCAACCAAATGATACTCCTTGGTCACTGCTGTAGTCAGCTCACCATCAGTGTCGACATTTAATCTATATTCATAGCCCATTTCTTGACCTCTCAATTCCTTGTATGATTTTGTATGAATTCCTTGTATTCTACAAGTTGTGTAGAATATAGTTTTCATAGGGTAGACCATCAACAGCGCTAGGAGTTTGATTGTCAGACTTTTTCTTCGCCACAACATTTAAATCAATAAATGTGGATGACAAATCAATTAAATAATTTTCATTGGAAAATATTTTAAAGTGTACATTTTCAAACAGGGGTTGTTGAGGATGAAATTGTTCATAGTAACCATGTTTGACACTGACATCAACATTTTCAGTATTGAATAGATTTAATGATGAAGTAATCGATGGTTGTGATTCTTTACGAGGGAGATAAGTCATCTTATGAGAAAAAATCTTGTTTTGATCTAACAATCTTTTTCTTCTTCATCTTTTTCTTGATGCTTTTTCTTTTCAAAATTGTTGTTGTTGATGGCTTACCCTTCTCACCTGCATGGAGACTGATGAGTGAATGACTACCACGCATCCTTTTTAAACCTTTCCCATTTTGTTGAGATTTTAATTGTTCGCCAACAGCTCTTGCTGAAGATCTAAGATTTTCCTTGAGACTGTCCTTGAAATTTTTACCCGTACTCCAGTCCTGTAGTGTTGAGCCAGCAAAATTTGTTGCAGCTGATACAATATGTTTCTTGGGAAGTGGTAGTGCAGAACGATATAGCCTAGCAAACCAACTACCAAGACCATAGCCAGACATTGTAGTACGCCCCTTGTAGTAGTCCAATCAATGACCTATTTGATGAGGACTCAGAGCAGCAGCATAACAATTAATGTCAAGACAAACAAATAGCATTCTTCTACTATTCATCTTGAACGACAGGTTAAAAATGACATGTAATAACACACAAACCCTTTGTTGCAGCTAAAAGATCACTGAGTTCAGTTCTTAGTGTTAACTGACAGAGTTCCAAATATAAAGTGTTTACAGGAACATACTGGAGGTGTCTTATATTATAGTGATGAACATTATTTTCTGTACTTTTTCTTTCTAGAACACGTAAAAGGGGGACATTGGAATTACCAACTCTGGAGGATTCCACAAAGGAACTGTAGATGAATATACAACTGTTCGAGGAGAAGCTGGGTGCATAGTCTGCATAGATAACGTGGTAACTGCCACTGAAATTTTCTGTCTTAATAATACGGTTTTTAAAACCGAGAACCTCACGTAAATTCTCATTGAGGAAAAATTTGTACCCAAGCCAGCGAACCAACAACTGTTTCTTACCATCCTGTGTTCGAGTTTTTAATACTTTTTCAATTTGATAAATACCACTATCTTTAACTTTTTCCAATTCATTGTCATAAAATCCCCCCAAAAGCTCATCATCTTTGCTATCTCGTAGTCGATAGGTCACGGGACTAGTCTCTAGAACTTTGACACTTTAAAAAGTTCAGTAGACCATAGGTAATTCCCTTTTTCAAAAATATTACTTGACCGATTGATTCGAACCCTATCACCCACAATCAATTTGCTTTTTATTCCATTTTCATAGTTAGAAGAATATTGTTTGACAAAAATGTCAAGTGTATTGTTATGATTGTCATGAGCTTCAAAAGGAGTAAGATTGGACAGGGAACGATGAGGACGTTGATTGTAAACTTGCATAATTTTATCCAAATCATGAATAAAGACAGCAGTGTTTTTTAGTTTAAAATATCTAGCAATGAGAAGACGAATGGTTCTAATCAATCGTCCAGCCAATGCAGCCTTGATTGGACTGTGACTATGACATAACTGTGTATCATATTTTAGTAGAATTTTCTTCACATGTGGATTGACAAGTCCACTTCCTCGATCCGTTTGTATTTTTTTATAGGAATCTCGATCAAGTATTGTTTCTAGAGCAATTGCAATCTCCTCTCCATGCTTAGATTTCCGTGGAATGGCATAGGAGTAGCGACTAAAAATACTAATTGCAAAAAGAATGTACTTTTATTGTTTATTGTTTTGTCGTTGAAATTCGTCCAAAGTCATAAGATCAGTTTGCATGATTTGCAGAGGGTAGAATGCCTTAGTTTCCCGATATTGATTAGTGCGAAGTCTGCGATTTCGATGAAGTGTGTATCTAGGTTAATTTTGAAGATAATCTTTTGCTACACTCTGTTGAACATTGGAGACGAGCAAGTGTACTGGGAACACTAAGACTCCCCATCTCACCAACATTTGCATAAATACGTTTTAGAGTTTCATCCATTTTGCATGTAAATGTTTACCACCTCCTGTTCCACCGCTACCCTTTTGTATACTAACAGAAATGTTGGTAGTTGTCGGGGAAAGATGCTTTTTTGTACTGGCTAAAGTTGAATCATTGCTGCTGCTTTTGTAATTGGATTTAGGTGTACTTGTTAGCATTAGGGTCTTGAAATCATCTTTTTCAGAATCATCATCCTCCCCTCCTCATCCTTTTTATTATTTAATGACGTCAAATTTTTTTAAATTTTTCTGTTGATAACAAGTGCTTTGGGAAAGTTCGATGTGTGTAAATATTTAAAAAGATTTGTGTCAATGGATAGTTTTCTTGCGATTTGAGACAAAATCAGTTATTAGATCAATGAGATGGTAAGTGTTGCTACCTAGGGTGATTTGATGATTTGTAGTATCAATTTTAATATCACTGCTTTCATTCAAATAGTTTAACAATATTTTACCCTGTTCCCTATAGGAAACTGGTAATAGATCTAATATTTTTGATAAGTGGTCTTCGAGTGGTAGTAGTGGTGTTGATGTAGATGATTTTGTAATATTTGCCTCTTGTATCTTATCTGCAACATTCACAACACTAATGGGTTTCATTTGATACGGTTTCTGCTTGTCAACACGACGAAGTGCCATTTGAAAAATTAAGTTTCTGATCATCAGGTATGCTATTATCATTAAGGTAATCTGTGAGATTACCCTCAAAAGTTTGCAGTGGAGATAGAGCTTCATCAATTGCAGTCAATTTATAGGGTTTTGCCATATTTTTCCAATACAGTTACGATTGAGATGGTGAAAGAAGAAGATTACTAACAAGACCGGCAATAATTGGCAATAAAACTGTGAGAAAACCTTCCCCTGCCTGAACTAAAAGTTTTCTTTCCTGTTTTTGACTGGTCTTTCTCTTGGACAGTGCTCGAAAAATGGATTGATGTTGTCTAATCTGCTTCTTAATAGCATCAGGTAGTTGAACACTGCCTGCAGTTAAATTTAAACACAGCTCGGAAATGAGTTTAATAAACTCTCGATCTATATTTTTCAATATTACTTTCCTAAGTCGTGGTTTTGAACTAATCAAAACAGAGAACTAGTGTCTATTATGATGAAAACTTCATCAACGTCATAGTTTTAACTAATACCTTTTCCTGTCACTCATCGGCAGATATACTGTTATCTCACGATCAAATATATTACTAATAACACGTAGTTCTTCATGTGTGTTTTGATTAAGGTCAATTACAATGTGTCCATATGGTTTGCTTGTAGCCTGATTGTAAGCTGACAACAAGAATTTTGGTTGACCTGGATAAACTTGTTTGTTTAATGTTATGAGGGAACTTGAGTCACAAACAACTTTGTACACAATGTAATGAGTACAGTTCAATGCAAGAGTTCGCATAAATTACTCTGATGAAAGAGATTGTGTAGAACAATGGTGACGGAAATTTTTTCATGATGAGAACGTACTGTGAACAATTGGATCATTTCCTCACACCATTGCTCTATAGATACGGCTAAATCGTCAATAATAAGCCAAGAATTAGGTTCAATTGAATTGAACTCAACATCCAATCCCTTGATAAATTTCATTTGAGGTTCAATAGTCCTTATTCTATCATATGATTGTTGCCAAACACTATAGCAATAGTATATATTTTTTATGGTAGTTTGATGATCTCCTTCTGTCAACATTTCACCTTGATTGTGAATTATTTTCATCAAAAGTGTTGTTTTCCCACTCATTGATGGCCCACAGAGAAAAGCTCTGAAAGATGTTATAAACTGATACACAATCTATGTTTCTTTTCTCTCTGCTATTTGTATTTAACGCTATTCAATGAACAACGAAACTGAAGTAAAATCAAAGTGTTTACTATATCAAATAGTCAATGCATAAAAAACACATAAAAAATATAAATGCAATTTTTTTTTACATTGTGCAAAAAAACCTGTAAATGTATGTACACAATTATATATATATATATATATATATATATATATATATATATATATATATATATATATATATATATATATATATATATATATATATATATATATAGTATATATATATATATATATATATATATATATATATATATATATATATATATATATATATATATATATATATATATATATGTATATATATATATATATATATATATATATATATATATATATATATATATATATATATATATATATATATATATATATATATATATATATGTATATATATATATATATATATATATATATATATATATATATATATATATATATATATATATATATATATATATATATATATATATATATATATATATATATATATATATATATATATATATATATATATATATATATATATATATAGCAAAAACACTTTTAAGCACTGGGGAACAAAAAAAATCTGCTCTAAATCATTAAAAGACGCTACCGGTAGCGGCTCCCCCCACTGGCGGCCGGCCGGGCGGCCGAAGGCCCCTCTCCCCCCGGGACGCGGGTCGCGAGGCCCCTTAAGGTCTTAGGATATTTTAAATAAGTTTAATCACACCAAGACTTTTCCTATGACGAATACATTCGTCTCGGTCGGATGTTAAGTAGTGCCCAAGGGGAAGGGTGGTACTTACACCATCTCTACAAACATAAACCTTGTCAGAAATGGTACTCATCGCAATCTTTTCAACATCTATAGTAAAATTTTTATATTTTAACGAGCAAATTGCCAACAGTTTTGCTCGTGGAATTGTATTTTCAACAATACAATTCCTATAGACGTCCATGTCAAAATTCTTTTCCAAACAGTGCATGGGCACTCCCTTGCAACGTTTTTTGATTTCCTCGGTGCGTGTCAGTATAAAGTACAACTTCGGACTTACAAACATACCCCGAGAAATCATGTCACTTCCCGTTTTTGATTTTAAAAATAAAAGTTGGTTTGGAGCTTGACGTTTGACTAGTTCTGGATAGACTTCCCCAGTCCAGTTTGTATAGTCCATCCGAGAACTGATGACTTCACCGTAAGCCAAATCGTCAAGTAGGTTTTCTGTTTTGACTTTTAACAATAGAGAATCTGTATCCCCGTAGCAGACCTCTACTTGTTCCTTCCCCGGCCATTGTACCCTAGCCACATTGTAGTAGAATTCCAACATAAGCTTTTTTTGAAATTTCCAAGATGGCACTGCCTGTTGCAATATTTTTATTCAATACTATGTTTCTTTTTTTCCATTCAATAGCGCCATATCTGGAGCAAATGATTGTAAAGGAAGTGTAATTGGGATCGGCAAGAATTCGAGCACATTGGTCGGGATCGGTTACAACATCACAACGACTCCTATTGCAAACACTTTCGCACATTTTACCAAAGGCCGAATTTAAAATGAGTTTATAGATTTCTTTTTCGACCTTTGTTTTCGCTTCGGAACGTTTCTTTGAAAAAGTGTCAATAAACGTTTTCAAATAAGGTTTTCGACTGAATTGGAGGGCTCTATGAATCTTTGTGACTAAAACCATTGTTGAACATCCATTTCAGTGCCACGTGGTGTACTGCAATATTTTTTTCGGCAGTAGATTGGCAATAAGTTTTTGTTTTGAAGGTGACCAATGCATTCTCTCCTCCTCCACCAAAGATCTATTGCGAAGACTCAAAGAGTCCCTAGACACAGGTCTATTAGTGCATGGAAAAACAAAATCTTTTACCGTATCATGAAGCTCAACTGGTATCTCCCCATTAATTTCAAAAAACCATCCCACCGGCCCATTATCCTCAACACTAGCAATGTTGGGGAAATTGGAGACAAAAGGGTCATTGAGCCATTTATAGTCACCGCAAGATAGAGCATAATGAGACATAGCCGAGGGGTATAGGGAATTCATATCAACGAAAACTGCATCCGACTTTTGTCTTCTCTACAGTTGGATCAGTTTCCAAGATACGATTCCCGTGAAAACGTAGCCACCCCTCATTGATCTCTCGATAAACAAGTGTTGATCAATGTCGGTGATGAGTCCAATTCTTTTCCGACTAATTTTAAGGAAGAGGTCCATTACCATATGTGGACTGGAAAAAGAATACCCTAATTCAAGATTAAATTCCTTGTAAATTTGGTCCATATTTTTGCATACAATATCCAACAGAGTGAGCACATCACTTGACAAACACAATTTGCAGTAGTTAAATCCATTTTTACACCTTCCCTCTGCCCACACCTTTTTGGCAAAGTTGTATTCATCAGGGGTGCACCTACGATCGTGCAGACTGTCGTAAAACTATTCAATTGAGGGAATTTTCTCCTTGGCAAATCTCGACGTGGAGTTAAAATGATCATAAGCGTAAACTCCTTTGACCGTTAACAAATCATATAAAGCATTTGGAAATTTTTGTTTGAGAAGGGGGAAAGCGTTGCAACCGTCATCGTTTTTCTGTACTTGAATCAATTCGCTCGAAAATTTTCGGAAAAAAGCTGAAGGAATCTAAAAAGCGAATTTTATTCGTGCACCCAACGCCGTCTTCAACATATTTCCACATAAATTCCAAAACAAGCAATTTTTCCGATGATTTAGGTATGATTTTGTAGGAAAAGCTGTCTTCCACCCATACATCCTCTATAACTCCATTTTTTGAAATTTTGCCCTTGCTGGTAGCACAAACTTCAGATCAGTTGGAATTGTGTATAAAAACCCGAACAAAGAGTTGCTGTTTAATTTTTAAATTGCAATTATTATGTGCCCACCCCGAAAGTTACTTTTCAATGTGGAATTAGCATCAATAAGATGATTATGATCTCGTACTTTATCGTTCTCGGCAAGAGCACACCTACAAACCCAACAAACTGATCCTAATTCTAGAGCATATTCTTCCTCATCTGATATTGACATGGGATAGTTGGTGTGACGCAATCTTGATATAGACTTCTTCGCTGTTTTGATTAGTTCAACAAGTCTTTTTCCATGTTACCCACCTCTCCCATAGCCTCAAAAAGCTTTACCAGTTTCATTTTGTTGTTGGGGTCTCGTTGAGCATGTGCATAGGACACGGCTACAAGTTTATGTTCTTTGACTATATTTGGCTTTGATGAGTCAGATACATCCAGCGGTCTTTCTTCGCATTCCAAAGCCACCTTATCAATGTAACAGGGAATTTTGAAAGTTTTTAAATTGTAAAATGACTTTGTCTCCTGCCGGCATTTCTATCCTTTGATTACCGTGAATTTTGCAATATTTCAAATGACCATTGAATGTTCTCTCAGTTTGAAATGGGGAAAGACCCATGGGACAGTAATGACGTTCCCCTTTCTGAACACCCTGAGAAAACAATTTACTAATTGCAGTAATGGGGAAAAAATCACCATATGAATTTATTTCTTTGGCAGGCTCATATATGATCCAAACCAAATTTTTTATATTATCTACTGCCGGTGTCCTGACCGAATAAAAAACTCATTTTTTATTTGGTTTCTTCCCCCATCCAAAAATTCTGTGTCATATTGAAGAACCACTACTCCCAACCCTAGATTTTCATTTTCTTTTTCAAACATTGTTATTTCTTTTAAGGACACCGGATACTTGCCCTCCAAACAATCAAAATTTACTTTTGGAAAATTTTCTCCACCATTACGCGCAAATTCGTCCAGTTTTTTCATGGTAGCTTCCGCTGCAAGAGGTATATGAGCAGCAGTTAAAAATGCATATTTAAAACATTTCAAGCCTACGTCAAATCTTAAACCTTGAACCCCCCTGTAGCCGAAAAATCTGGATGACATTTTATTCGTCGAATTCCACCCGCCCCTCTTAAAGTAAATTGTTTTTTCGATTTACTGAGCTTCAGATCCAGATGCTCTATGAATAAAATAGTGGACCCACTACCCTTCTGATTAAATATATCCAAAGTGGGCATTAATTTATTGACCCAATCGAATAAATTATCTTCAAAATTATTTAAGCCAGGGTAAAATGTCTGATTCCCGGTTGAAAAATAAAAATGAAAAATATTACCTGACTTTCCTTTTTGCAAATATACTTTTTGACTAATTGAAGCTTTAATACCATCTCTTCCGCCCCAGTTCTGGATCTGAGTCTCAATAAGTGCTCGAATGTTGTCGATGTATGTATGAAGAGTTTATACGGTGTCAATTAGAATAATACCTCAGTCAGTTAAGATCTCCTCGGGGGGGATTAAAAACTATCCTGTGTGTTTTTCAATGTGACCTAGAGCGGATTATAACAGACTAAATTCACGTAATGCACTTTCTGGGGACGTGACAATGTTTTCAAACCCTGCACCATTTTGCACAGAGATCATATCACTAACAGCATTAACATTGTCCCCAGAAACATCACTCAACCATTTCCCCAAGCTTGCTAAGCTCTTCCATAGTAAACTGAAAATCAGGGGGAATATTTTGCGACACACCTTCACAAATATCATCTTCTGATAGTTGGTCCTGCGAAATAGGATTTTTCTCTTGAATCCTTTGTAATTCTGAACCATGGATGGTTGTCCATTTTGTCACATTCCCCTGAAACTAAAATAAAGTGAATTTAGTTTTTTTTCCTTTGACTGGATGTCTTTTCAAATACACACATATACACACACACTATACAACTGTAATAGAGAGAGAGCGGGTAAAATTAATTCGTTCTCTGAATCGATTTCGTTTTGTTTTCTTTTTTTTACAGGGATTTGGGAGGGGGGGGAGTGTTGGGCTAATCATACACAACACACAAACACATAGTTATTACATACCCCTTTTTTGTTTAGATACAATTTGTACTAATCCTATTTAAGCAACAAAAGTATAATAAGAGGCTTGTGTTCAAACATACAGATCAAAGAGAGAGAGAGGATAAATTAAATTTTTCTTACGTTTTTGATAGAAGAGCTGATCATAGCTTGTAGAGAGTCCACGTTCGTTGTCAGGAGATCTTGTGTCATCCGAGGACTAGGGATGGTCTCTACTATATTCAAAAGTGTATCCATAATCGTACAATCAACATGACTGGGAGACTGACTTTCATCTTTATCTTCCACTGAATGTATTTCTTGTGACATAGGTTTCCTAGGACTAGGGATGGTCTCAATCAGGCTCAATAAACTATCCATAACCGAACGATCAACATGTCCTGGCGACTGATTCTCTTTTTCATTTTCCCTCCGATTGACTGCTCGTGGAACCTCTTTCAATTCAACAATTCTTATTTTTTTGGGTCTTTTTGATAGCCTCTTTTTGGCATCGGTCTAGAAAAAAATATAGCAAAATCAAATTATTTGTTACAAATAATTATATATATATATATATATATATATATATATATATATATATATATATATATATATATATATATATAATATATATATATATATATATATATATATATATATATATATATATATATATATATATATATATATATATATATATATATATATATATATATATATATATATTTGTAACAAATAATTTGATTTTTTGAATAGACTAATAATTTGATTTTGAATAGACTAATTACACTTGGTATTTTATACTGAGCTATGTTCCTTTTGTAATGTTGTGTGCGTCATAGATATAAAAACAATCTTTCACTCTGGAGGGGGGGGGGGAAATTATTTAATTTATTCTCTTGAAATGTACTCATAAATATGACTTCAATCATAGGATTTTTCTTATCAATCATATGTTTCTTGTGTAATTTTTCCAACATCATAGACACTGAAAACAACAACTACTATTGAGCCATATATTGCGTATGTATGCTTTTTGAATATATTCATAAAAATGACAGCACTTACATGATTTTTTTTCCAAAATTAAAGCTTTTGACGAATTTTCTCAAACTTCTGATCTATATAGATCGTTTTTTAAGGCCAGAAAATCCCAGGATACCAATTTTTCCGAAAAAATATGCAGACATATTCGAGGAAAAATAAATGAATACATATATACGCAATTATTTCTCGCTTATAAGGATAGTTTATATATATATATATATATATATATATATATATATATATATATATATATATATATATATATATATATATATAATATATATATATATATATATATATATATATATATATATATATATATATATATATATATATATATATATATATATATATATATATATATATATATGGGGGGGCTTATCATATACAAACACACGCACATATTTATTACATTCCCCTATTTTCTTTAGATACAATTTGTACTAAATCTATTTAAAAAAAAAAACAAATGCATAATAAGAGGCTTGTGTTCAAACATACACAAGAAAGAGAGAGAGGATGAAGAAATCTTGAAGAAAACATTTCCATAAGTAAAGAAACAGTTCCTATGAGGTAATAAATAGGTACACTTTACCATTACATAACAAACAGCTGTACCCTAGTATTGAACCAGGTATGCGTAATAAAGTCTTTAGAGGCTAGTAGCTCCAATAGTATATGCCCCCCTATGGGTCTCGTGGAATCCAGTGGGCCCTCACTACTTTTCCTTATTTATTTTACATTTTTTGGGGGGCTTGAGGCTGAGTTATTATAGCAAACTAAGACACAAAGCTAAAGAAAATATTTTTCTTGCCTCTTCGAAATAAGAAGTCAATTTTAGTCCATTTTAAATCTGCATGGCTCCGTGTTATTTAAATGGAATTAAAAAAAGAGAAACCCTGAAGATATTTCAGACCGGAAAATCTTCTGAATTCCCCTTCCCTTCCCTAGTACAAAATTCACTCACTTTTTCTTTTTTGTCAGTAATATATGATTAATTTTCTATGTTTTTGACTTCGGTGGTTCTTAATGAATTTACATTGGTCTACAAAAAAAAGTCTTCAAACAAAACAAATAGGACTCTCTTCTCTTCAGAAAGAAAAATCATTGACGTGGCATAAATTTCACCTCAAATAACAAGAATTGTATTTTCATACTACTTCAAGAAAAGCTCATTTAAATGCTTTAAGTTTCAACTCATATGTCTATAATTCTATTTTTAATATGAAAGCCAATGAAATAACTCTACTTTTCTTACATAAAGATACTTAGCTATTTCTTTTCTATAAGTAAAACGACTTTTCAATCCCCCCTCGTCTTAAAAAAAAACATTTCCAATTTCTTTTCCATACGTAAAATACGACATCTTATTTTCATCCCTAGTGAAAGTAACCCTTTGAATTCGATAGCCTAATAACGTATTACAATCGTTTTGATTCTAAACTGCTAAAATTCTCAGGATAGGGCGTTTAGTATTATGCAAAAAATTACAGTGTTATAATGGAATTTTATTGAAGAAATGTTGTTAAAAGTGAAACATGAAATGGGATAATTTATACCGAAAATGGTAAGGAGAACATATATTTGTTTATAAATTATATAGCCTACTAGATATTTACTTGACAATTCAATAGCTACGAAATTTTAATAAATCTATCTCTCTTCCACTTATATTCACTAAGCATAATAAAAAAGAAAACTTACCTTTTCCATAGAATCACTATAATCCAAATTTCTTTTCTCAGACATAATTTATTCACTTAACTATTCTGCCCCAGTCAAGTACCGTCAAACTAATGATAATATGAATATTAATTTTTCACCTTATATATACATTTCAGAAGGTCATGGGTTTCCCCCCATAGTCTCGGCTTTATATCAAGAAAAAATTAACCAATCACAATAGCTATTACTCAATAGAGACTTTCCCAAAAACCTGGCTAAACCGAAAAATCAGTTAAGTAACTAGGTTTTCCCCCAAAGTCTTCCATTGTTGAGAAACTAATTAGGTTTTCCCAAAATCTTAAATTGTTCACAAACATGTTATGTAACTAAGGTTTTTCCCAAGGTCTCTGTTGACAAAACATTTCTGGGTTTTCCCCCGTGACCTTGAACTCGGGACTCAGGGACTACATACTCCCTACCAAAGGCGTATAGCAGCACGCTAAATGGTAAGTAATATACTACTAATAATATACGTAAAGAAGGTCAAATTTCTTAGCTTACACCAGATATTGACGAAGACCACACTGCATTTCCATATCAAACAAACACAACTTAAAAACAATAGGGAAATTTTTTCCAAGACAGTGCAATATAAATCGGTGAATATTTCGGCCCTATGTCAGAGGGCCGTCTTCAGCACAACATTAAAGAAAATTTATATATATATATATATATATATATATATATATATATATATATATATATACATTTTATATATATATATATATTATATATATATATATATATATATATATATATATATATATATATATATATATACATATATATATATATATATATATATATATATATATATATATATATATATATATATATATATAAACCGAAGTTTAAAACTAAAAATGCTCTTAAAAACATTTAAAACAGCTCCAGCATCCTTACTTCATTGAAGTTCAACCAGAACTGATAAATAAAATGATGAGAGAGGATGAATTCATTCAAACGAAATAAAATAAAATTATTAACTGCAAGTTTTCAAAGCTAATCTTGCTTTTTTAGTATCTCTAGTCTTAAAGGCCTTTTTGTAACGGGTTCAATACTATTGTCAATTGGTTTAATAAAATTTTGTTTTAGATCATTTTTAATTAGATTTGAGCATAAAGAATTCAGTGAATACTCTCCTAAGTCCCTATTTAAGGAAATATTTTTATTTATTTTGAGCCTAATTTCGATAGATTCCCGAACTACCTGTTTTATCCCCAAATCACTACTAATGAGAGAAGATTTTTCAAAAAGTATTGTGTGGCTGGGATTATCAAATATATGGCTAGCTAAAAAAAAAAATTGTTTGAAAACCTGTCCACTATTGATTTTTCTCAAGTTGTTAGATTAGAAAGAAATTTGTTTCGCCATGATTTTCGCTTGTCAAAGGGACGACTTTATACAAAATTGGAAAAATTGAGAGAGGAATCTTCGATGAGAAACCGTATTTATTCTCCAAGGTTCACTCCTGGACCCGCTGTTGTTAACCTCTCTTCTAGAACATTTGAAACCCAGGAAATCGAAACACTGGAAAAAGGTCCAAAATTTTCTTTTCTACCGAAACAAGTTCCCGTGGCAGACATAGTTTCCCCTTTAGAGTCCGCATTGCATAAATACTACCCATCTGTTTCTAACCCTGATGAAGTTAGGTCTTGTCTCGTAAATACCCTTTATAATAGCCAAAAAAAGCTAAGTCTCCTACCACTTTCACACAAAAAAATTTGCACGACATAAAAATATTATCTAACCTCCGCAAAGACCCATCTATTATAATAACCAAAGCAGACAAAAGTAATTCACTTGTTGTCATGGGTACGACAGACTATGACAACAAAATCCTTTCATCTTTAAAGGACACAAGTACATATAAACCGATCACTCATGATCCTACTGATCAATTTACTATTAATATTATAAATGAATTAAAGCAGCTTCCAATATTGGAAAATGGCTTTGCACAGCTTTCAAACCTTTACTGTATTCACAAAATTCCAACATTAGTAATTCAGCAGATTTAGTTAAAAAACTTAATAACACAAGTATTTCAGAAAACACAATAGTTAGTTGTTTTGTATTTTTGCCATGTACACGAATGTAGATGTGGCTACTTCTGAGCAATTATTAAAAAACAAAATAGAAGAAAATTATCACTTAATCGAAGACTCAGTGACAGGGATTGATTGTGAAGTTTTATTTAATCTTGTTAAAATTTGTAATAAGTTTTCAATGTATTTTCAGTTTCGTGATTCTTTTTGTCAACAAATAAGTGGGTTACCAGTGGGAGCAGCTTTATCCGGCCTACTGGCAAATATTTATGTCGAGAACCTTGAAAATTGGGCATTAAATTCTTATTTTTTAAAACATGTTTATTGGGGTTGTTACTAGGATGACGTAATTTCACTTTGGAATTATGGGGAAATTGAACCTCGGGGTTTCCTAGATCATCTTAATTTTTATGAAAGAAATTTGCAGTTTACCCTAGAAATTGAAATTGAAAATAAACTACCATTTTTAGATGTGCTATTTATCCGTAATACTAATAATTTGGATTTTACTATCTATAGAAAACCAAACGACTCAAAATTCTGATCAGATAACGTTTGAGAAAAAGGGTGGTGCAAGGAGGCATAGTGGCCCTATCCAATTTTTTGGTTACTTAAAAAAGGCGCTAGAAAAAGTTACTTAGAAAGGCGCTTTAAATTTTGCTTCGAAGGCACCTCTTCATTATCTTTTAGGACCATTATTTCGATACGATCACCCCTAAAAAATGAAAATAATGACGCATCCTTGATCTTTCTTCTGACAAAAATTGAAAATATATTGGAGGTTGAAACTTCTGCAAAAGGGTTTTCTGATCGGCTAAATTGATGGTTTTTTAGGACTTTTAGGTGGTGTTCCCCCCCTGTTAAAAAATCCTGCCAATTTTATCAGGCTCGTAACTTTTGCCTGGTAACACTAAACCTTATTAATTTTGTATATTTCGATCAGCATAATATGCTGATTCTTTTTATGTATATTGATATCAATATTCCGTTTTACAAATTTTTGGTTACTATTTAGCCAAGTCACTCCTTATTTACAGTTCCTTACCACGAAATGTTTGATTATGTTTAATGAACATGAGCGGGGGAGTAGTGGAAAACTAGAAAAAGTAAACAAGCAATATAAATTGTCATTGAAAATCAAATTTGAAAGTGTGTTTTCCTGTAGATTTTCCTAGGACAATTATTCTATGAAATTGAACTTTTTTTGAAAATATACG
Source organism: Artemia sinica (assembly GCA_027921565.1). Classification (NCBI taxonomy): domain Eukaryota; kingdom Metazoa; phylum Arthropoda; class Branchiopoda; order Anostraca; family Artemiidae; genus Artemia; species Artemia sinica. The sequence goes on along the minus strand of CM051273.1, from coordinate 47,858,690 downwards.
GGGCGGGAGATAACAAGCCGAAAACTAGAAATAAATAAACGACCAAAATAAAAGGAAATTCAGATAATGCCCCCAGGGCTCAGGGTAAGGGCTGTAAGTTAGGCAATTCCTTCATTATTTACATATAGTAAGCGTTATTGAGAAAGATATGTATGCTTAACCCTCACTTTTCAAAGAGACGAAGAGTATTCAGGTGAGGCTTTCAGAGAATGTTGAGAGGAGTGTTGAACTAAATCAAAACACTTTGTTTATACAGGTTGTCAAAAGGGTGTAGCTCAGTAAAGTCTGACTATATTTATTTGGAACTCTCAGGAAAAGATAAGGGAGATGATTAGTTGACTAAAAATCTTTACTAAATAATCAGATCTTGTCCAAAATTTTACTTAGATTCCAATATTTGAATTCTCAAGCAGAAAACTGAAAAAGCGGAAGCTACCAACCACTTTACAAGTACTAATACATGCACTGAAATGTGATTACTTTTTCTCGGCTAATCTGTCAATCAAGGCGAGTGACAGGACAGGAATTCCCAAAGTCGACCAGATCAACCAAATGATAATTCCTCTGAACTGATTTTCAGTATTTTTGCGAGCGGGTAGGGTAAAATGTTTTTAGGGACTGACTTTTCCTGAACTTGAATTAGAAAATTGTGCTCCGATTAATCGAAAAAGCAAAATTAACAGTTCCCATTGATGTAAGTCTCATCAAATTGAATATCTATAACAGGCCCAAATTGAAAGAAATTTAATAGTTTTTCTAAGATATCTGGGAAATTCAGTGTCGGCTTTTAGTTTTCTCTCGTTTACTTAAATCTATTATCTAAGTTCTACAAGTTATATTAAGGCCGCCAAAATTAATTCTAAATAGTTTGCTCTCCCAAACTAAAAACATTTATAATGAACAAGATAGGGCAAGTCTTTGAGGTACGACATTGCCATAAGGCCAATTACAATGTACCCTTATGATTTGCTTGTAGCCTGATTGTACGCTGAAAGCAGGAATTTACGCTGACTAGGACAAATTTGTTTGTTTAAATTTACGAGATAAATTGAGTCACAAACAACTGCGTACACAATGTGATGAGTACAGTTCAATGATAGAGATCGTAGATTGAATCTGATGAAAGAGGTTGCGTAGGACAATGGTGATTAAAATTTTTTCATGATGGGAATGCACTGTGAGCGATTGAATCATTTTTTTTTAGACCATTGCTATATCCATTGCGATAGATTATCAATGATAGGCCAAGAATTTAGTTCAATTGAATTATTAAACACAGCATCCCATCCCTTGATGAATTTAAATTGAGATTCAATAGCCCTTATCCGATCGTATGACTCTTTCCAAAAACTACGGCAATAGTATATATTTTTGGTATTGATGTTTGATGATCCCCTGCCACCATTAGCATTTCATTTCGATTCTGAATTATTTTCATCAAAATTGTCGTATTCCCACTCATTGATGGCCCACAAAGTTAGGGTCTGAATAGTGTCATAAACTTATCCATAATCTATGTTTTTTTTCTCTGCTTTTTCCAACCCTATTCAATGAAAAACAACAACTGAGTTACAATAAAATGGTTTACTATGTTAAATATATGAATGTATAGAAACACAGCAATTTTTTTGGCAAAATTTTTTAATTATAAAAACCAACAACTTGTACATATACAAACAAAAAACATTAAAAAAAGAACAACTAAGCTAAATCTTTTTTTTCAATTTTCCACAAACATTTTATGATATAGATTTACAATAAACACACTTTAATAAATCTGCTTTATGTCATCTGTAAGAAAAAAGTCGTGAGAGACATGCGACCCCTCCACCCCTGACCCGGCATTGCGGTGGGGCCACTGTATCCTAGCCACATTATAGTAAAACACCAACTTGAGCTTTATTGTAACTTCTAGGATGGTACTACATACAGTAATATTTTTATTCAACAAAATGTTTCTTTTTTTCATTCAATGGTAACAGGTCCGGGCCAATGATTGTAAAGGAAGTGTAATTGGGGTTGGCAATAACTCCAGCACATGGTTCCGGATCGACTACAACATCACAACTACTCCTATTCCGAACACTTTTGTACATTTTACCAAAGGTAGAATTAGAAATGAGTTTATAGATTTTCGTTTTCGACCTTTGCTTTCACTTCAGAATGTTTCTTGACAAAACTATTAACAAACGTCCTAATGTTTGGCTTTTGACTGAACTGGACCACTTTATGAACCTTTGTGACCTTGAAAACATTGGTGCACATCCAGTTTAATGTCAAATGGTGTGCGAAAATATTTGTTTTGGCAGGAGGTCGGTAATAAGCTTTGTGTCGAAGGTGTTCACTGCATTCCCCCTCATCCACCAAAGATCTATTGCGAGGACTCAAGAGTCCCTGGTCACAGGTCTATTATTGCATGAAAAAAACAAAATTTTTAACCAAATCAGGAAGTTCCACTGATTTCTTTCCATCAATTCAAAAAAAACCTTCCAATTGCTCCATTCTCCTGAACATAGGCAATGTTGGGGAATTGGGAGAAAAAGATCATTGAGCCATATATAGTTGACGCATGGTAGAACGTAGTGAGACATAGCCAACGGATACAGGGAATTCATGTCAAGGAATACTTCATCCAACTTTTATCCCGTCTTCACTCCAGTTGGATCAGTTTCCAAGATAAGATTCCCACAAAAAACGTACCCACACCGCCTTGACCTCTCGATAAAGGTGTTGGTGAATGTCAGTGATGAGTCCAATTTTTTCCCGGCTTATCTTTAGGATGAGGTCCATTACCATATGTAGAGTCGAAAAATAGTACCCCAGATAAAGACCAATTTCCTCGTAAATTTTGCCCGTATTTTTGCACAATGTCCAACAGTCAGCGCATCACTTGACAAATACAATTTGCAGTAATCAAACTCATTTTTACACACTTCATTTGCCATAACTTTTTCGGATAAATTATAAACATCTGGAGTGCACCTACAATCGTGAAGACTGTCGTAAAACAATTGAATTGAGGGAATATTCTCCTCGACGAATCTCGACATGGAGTTAAAATAGTCATAATGGTAGACACCTCTAACCGTTAACATATCATTAAAATAATTTGGAAATTTTTGCTTGAGAACAGGGAAAGTATTGCAACCGTCATCATTTTTCGGCACCTGAATCAATTCACTCAAAAGATTTTGGAAAAGCTGAAGGAATCTAAAAAACGCATTTTATTCGAGTGCTCAATGCCGGCTTCAACATACTTCCACAACAATTCCAAAACAAGCAGCTTTTCTGCTGATTTAGGGAGGATCTTGTATGAAAAGCTGCCTTCCACCCATGCACCATCTATAGCTCCATTTCTTTGAAGTTGTACCATTGCTGGTAGTACAAACTTCAGATCGTAGTTGGAATATTGTATAAAAACTGGAAAAAAGAGCTGCTGTTTAACTTTTAAATTGTAACTATTATAAGCCGAACCCCAAAAATTGCTTTCCCGTTGAACTGGGGCCAATAAGGCTATAATGGTCGATTACACTATCTTTCTTGACAAGGGCTACAAACCCAACAAATTGATACCGAGTTTAGGGCACTGTGTTCCTCTTCTCATAATGACATGGTGTAGTTTGTAAGACGCAATTTTGAAAAAGACTTATTGGCTGTTTTGATCAGATCCACTAGTATTTTTTCCATGCTGCCCACCTCACTCTTAAGTTTCCAAAAAACTACCAACTGCATTTTGTTCGCTGAACCCCGTTGTGCAAGTGAATCGAAAACAGGTACAACTTTATGCTCTTTGACTGTATTTGGCATTGATGGGTCAGATATTTCCAACAGGGTTTCTTAACAATTCATGGCTACTTTATCGCTCTGCAAGAGGGAATTTCGGAAACTTTTAAATTGTAAAATAGCTTTGTCTCCTACCGGCATTTCTACCCTTGGATTGCCATGAAGCTTGCAATGTTTCATACGATCATTAAATGTTCTCTCAGTGCGAAATGGGGAAGAACACGTGGGAAAATAGTGACGTTTCCCTTTTTCTTACCTTGAGACAGCAGTTGACTGGTTGCAGTAATGGGGAAAAATGACCCATATGAGATTACATCTTTGTGGGGGGGGGGGGGTCATAGAGGAGCCAAACCCAATTTTTTTGTATCATCTACTGGTGGTATCCTGACTGAATACAAAACCCCGTTTTCATTTGGTACCTTTCCCCAATCCACAAAATCCGTGTCACACTGAAAAACCACCATCTCCAGCCCAAGGTTCTTGTTTTCTTTTTCAAACAAACTTATTTCTTTTAAGGACAACAGATACTTGCCCTCCGATAAATTGAAATATACTTTCGCGATTTTTTTTCCACCATTACCTACAAAATTCATCGAGCCGCATTTTTGAAGCTTCATCTTTCAGAGGCTCTTGTGCAGCAATATTTAAAGCATTGCAAACCTGTGTCAAATCGTAAAATCTAAGCTTCCCTGGCAGTCGACAAATCTGGAAGACATTTTTTCGTCGATTAACTCTCCCAAACTTCCTTAAAATATTTTTGTTTAATTTACTGAGATTCAGATCTAGCTGCTCTATGAGTAAAATAAAGAACCCACTACCACTCTCGTTAAATGTATCCAAAGTGGATATCAATTTATTTTAACTTATTAACTTATTATTTTGTTATTATTAACTTATTATATTAATTTATTAACCCAATGAAATAAATTATTCTCAAACTCGTTTAAGCTAGGGTAAAATGCGTGATTCCAGGATAAAATATTAGAATGAAAAATACCACCTGATTTCCCTTTTTTAAGTAAACGTTTTGACTAAATAAGCTTTAATTCAGTATCTTCCGTCCCAGTTTTGAATCTGAGTCTCAATATGTGATCAAATTTTTCCGACGTAGGTACGGAGAAATTCAACAATGTCGGCTGGAATAATACCCCTGTCAACCAAGTTCTCCTCGGGAGGATGGAAAAGTACCCTGTGTGATTGAATGTGACCTAGAGCAGCTTTAAGTAAATTAAATTCACGCAAATCAGGGGACTTGACGGTGTTGTCAAGCCCCGCACCACTTTGCACAGGACTCAAATCACTAATAACAATGTCCTCGTTAAATATATCCCTGGAAATATCATTCTCGACAATTTCCATAAGCCTGTTTTTTTCTTCTGTAGTAAACTCGAAATCCTGGGGAATAAGGGTGGCATACCTTCACTAGCATCATCATCTTGTGACGACTGGCCGGGCAAAATTGGACAGTCGTCTTGAATCATTTGCAGTCCTGACGGGCCAGGAAACCTACCATATGATTCCCCATGGAACTAAAATGAACAGATTGTGTTTTTTCTTTGAAGGTCTTATCACAATGACAAGGGGGTTGTGTGTGTGTGTGGGGGGGGGGGGAGGGTAAAGTATATAGTTCAAAATGTAAAGGTATTTCTTTCCTGGGAAAGATTATGTAGATCTTACTGTCAATGGCAATTTATCATTATAACTAAAGAATTTGTTAATGTGTTCTGATAAAACAGAACTGTGGGAAAAGCTATCTCCCTCCATCCATATTCACTAAGCATAATGCATAAATAAAATTACTAATCCCTTCCAAAGAAACACCATAATTCAAAATTATTTTCTGAGGTATAATTTATCTGATTAACTATTCTGTAGGCTACTAGTCAAATTCCCTTGAATTAATGATATTAACAATACTGATTTCTCACCTTATGTTCATTTCCAGGGTCAAGGGTTTCCCCTTTAGTCTCTGTTCTAAATCAAAAGAATCAAAGGGAATTCCGTACTTTGTTTTTAGTAAAGCGCCAATTATGTTCTGGTCTTGGGAAAGCTTGGGGGTTATCAGCCCTTCTCATCTTAATTTTTGCTTGTCTTGCGTTTTAATTATTTATTGATAATGATTTGAGGTAGTTTTACCCTTGGAATATTATTTCATTTTATTTCTACTCATTCTTGGATTATTATTAGAGCTCTTTACTTTTCTTTGAAATACTTGTTTTGTGGAAAGTTTTTTAAATTAATTTTTGGTTCGTTATATAAATAATCAAAAGTAAAGATCCCATAGCTAGTTGATATCTAAAGTTAGTTTTTATAAAGCTTCTTTTTTTATTCTTTTGCTAATTTTTTAGATAAAATGGTAAAGTTTTGTACATGTTTTTTTTTATAAAATTCATCTTATTCTATTATTCTGGGTTAATTTAAGTTTTTCTTTCTTTCTTCTATAGTTTGAGAAGTAAAATATTTTTAATAAAGATGAATTCATTTTTTATGTTTTTGGTGATATTGCTTTTAGTACCCTATCAGATGAAGAAATAATTACTCCCCTTTTAACTTGAACAGGATGATTTCACATTAAAGATTAGTAATATTCATTGTTTTTCGATTAATTAAAAAGCTTTTTCCACAAAACCAGTTTTTAAAAGAAAATTAAATAGCTTCATTAGGCCAAGAATGGGCAAAAATAAAATAAAATAATCTTCAAAGCGTAAAACTACCAAAAATCATTATCAATAAATAAATCAAACTCAAAAGGAACAGAAATTCCAATAAATAGCCGAGTCAAACTCAAAACGAGCAAAAATTAACATGAGTAGGGCTGATAAACCCCATACATTCTCAAGATCATAGCATAATTTGCGCTTTACTGAAAAAAACAACAAAAAACAAATGACCGTGGATTGTCAGCTTAATTGAGATATACTGATGCCTATTCCTTAAAGTTTTCATAATTTTTTATTTATCAAAGTAAGAAAATTGAATACATTTAAAACGCACTTTGTTTTTAGTAAAGCACCAATTATGTTCTGGTCTTGAGAAAACTTGGGGGTTACCAGCCCAGCTCATCTTAATTTTTCTTGTTTTGAGTTTTAATTATTTATTGATAATGGTTTGTGGTAGTTTTACACTTGAAAGATTATTTGACTTTATTTCTCCTCATTTTTGGATTATTATTAGAGCTCTTTACTTTTCTTTGAAATACGTTTTTTTGGAAAGCTTTTGAAATTAATTTGTGTTCGTTTTTTATTGACGTAGACTTTTTCACGGAAAAAATAATATTTTACATCTTTTCAGTTTTTTCTATAAGAATCCATAGAATGTAATTTGATTTTATAGCTTCTGAAGTTGACCAGAAAAATAAAACTTAATATCATTCTCAAAAGATTTTATGTATGCTCTTTGACAAGCTGGATATGCTTACAATCTTTTCATTTACTTAAATTGTAAGAGCAGAAGTAGCAACAGTAGTATCCCCAAAAGTTTCAACTTAATGTCCCCAGTCTTTCTCGATATATTGCTGGGGTGTCTTATTGGCAACCATAAACACAATTTCTTTTGAATTATTTTAAAGCGACATTTAATTTTAAAGCATAACGCTCCAATTGCGTAATCGTGCGGGGTTGACATGCCTAGTATCTCTAAAGATATAGTTGCTGGACCGTTCTATTATGCTGAGCAAAATTACTGTCTCAAACTTTTGACTGGATGTGTTTGGAAAATGAACCGAGTTTGAGAGAAGGGTTGCTTGCCCTCCAATCTCTTTTTACTCTGATAAAGGTCATCAGAACTGTCAATTTTGAATCAAATTAGCTCCTTTAAAACTTTCATTGGTATTTCTAGCTATTATAGAGTGGTGCTGTCTATGATATTGCTTATATGTCCTTTTGAAAACCTGCATGGTTACAGTTTTTTCGTTTAATTGAAACTCCTAAACGTTCCATATAAGCTTCATCTTAGTACCCTTAGTTTCATTAGTTACTGTCAGGGGCGTCCCTAGGAGGGGGGGGGCAGGGATGCCCCCCCCCCCGAACGTCTTTGGCATTCTGCAGAAATTTTGCAAAATCGGCCGAAATTTAGCAAAATTCTGGATTTCTGCAGAAAATTCGGCATAAATCAAGTAGCGATTCGGTAAATTTTACGAAGATCGACCCCCCCCCCCCCAAATAAAATGAGCCTCAGGACGCTCCTAGTTACAGTAACAGTATTGGTAGTATTAAAAGCATACATATAGTGCCTTCTGGCTAGTTCAAAGTCCCCCACAACTTACCCTTAAAGGTATAAATTAATAATATAGATTTTAGATAATTACGGAGACCACACTGCCTTTCCATGACGATAAATAAAAGTTCAAATAGGGATAAAATCCTTTTAATAGACAGTGATGATGATTTCACCAAAATTGTGTATAAATATATAAACACTCAGAAAAAAACATGCAAACGTTATCATCCAACAGGATTTTCTTCTACGATCTAAGAAGATGAGAATTATGCCACCTTCACTAAAATTCAATTTACATTTGGGCACTTTCAAGGAAGAAAAGTTTGAACGAAGCTTACATTTCAAGACTTTAAATCACATTATTAAGGATAAAAGTCGAAAAAGAGCTTTAATAGTGAGAGATAAACTTTCCCTGGAAAATCTTATATCAAAAAAGGTTAGTGTAAGTGACTTTTGTTTTATTCAACAAACAGGAAAAAATCCCTTCAATCATGACTTTCGCCTTTCCAGAGAAAGATTGTTAAAAAAAAGTTTTCGAAATTATCAACAAATAATGCGGTAATACCTTCGTCAATTCTTGGACCAGGTGTGGTTAATTTTTCATCAAGAACTTTAACAATACAAGATCTTTAACAATACTTTAACAATCAGTGCTTGAAAAGGGTCCGAAACTTTGGTTTCGGACCCTATAACTGAAAACATTATAAAAAAATACAATTAGCATAACTAGAGGATGATTTTAATAAACACTATCTTTTTTTTATTTAAGTTAAGTTGTTGTAAGCTAACTAATTCAAAGTTAAAAGGTTGAATGTAGCCATTATAATGAAAAGGGACCGAAACTTTGGTTGTGCTTGAAAAGGGTCCGAAACAAACAATACTTTAACAATACTTTAATAATCAGTGCTTGAAAAGGGTCCGAAACTTTGCTTTAAACCGGAATAAGTCCCCGTGGAAGACATTATCTCTTCAATAGAAACATCTTTGCATAAAAACGCAAATCTAATAAAAGATGTTAGCTTAGTAAGAGCTTCTACCGTAAAAACCCTGTCTAATTTTGTATTGAAACCGGAATTTCCTAGTATGACCATCAAAGACATAAGAATTCTTAAAAACTTGAAAAAGGATGGTTCAATTACCATTACAAAAGCAGATAAGGGTAGCACTTTAGTTGTGATGAATACTGAGGACTACGAATCAAAATTAAGAAATTTACTAAATGATGAAAAAACATACAAGAAGCTATCGTTTAATCCAACAGACTCTTTTACAAATAAGTTTAAGAACGAATTGAAGTGCTTAAAGGATGAAGGAAAAATTACACCTCAACTCTATTACAAATGCCTGCCACGCAGTTCCTTGTGCCCTAAATTATATGGACTTCCCAAAATTCATAAGCCTAACCTACCATTACGACCAATTGTGTCAAGTACAAGGTCACCAACAAGTGTTTTGAGCAAATGGTTACTGTCAATCTGTAAACCACTTTTGTCTACACAAATTTCGTATATTAAGAATTCTTCGAATTTGGTTGAAAAACTGAAAAAAGTAGAAATTTCTTCGAATTCTTTGCTTTCAAGCTTCGACATTGTATCAATGTACACAAATATTGATGTAGAAGCAGCCAAAACTCTTCTAGAAGGAAAGCTGTTAAGAAATTTGGATTTGATTAGTGGCAAAACAGATTTGGAAGTTTCTGTAATTATGTATTTAGTAAGGTTGTGTAATAAGTTCTCTTATTTTTTTTCAATTTAGAGGGAGTATTTCGAACAAATAAGTGGTTTACCTATGGGGGCCCCTTTATCCCCTTTAGTAGCTAATATTTTTGTGGAGAATATTGAAACAATTGCGTTATATATATATATATATATATATATATATATATATATATATATATATATATATATATATATATATATATATATATATATATATAATATATATATATATATATATATATATATATATATATATATATTTATATCGGCGCGTACAAACAGCTCCTCTCATTTGATCTGCCATCAGCGGTCCAATTACCCTGGAACACGTATTTTGGCAGAAACTTTCTCAAAATGCCTTTGAAACCAACTTGAGACTTCGAAACCTATTTTTAATTCCTAAAAACATCTAATAATAACACTGCACTACTAATTACCGATTTTCATGTATGTATTGGAATAAATTAATTTAAAATTAGTTTCTTCAAAATTAGTGTTCCAACGTCGAAGGCAAGTTTCGCGTTCAAGAGAAATCTGACTTGTCTACCCGTAAAAAGATCTAATGCCGCTTATGTTTTTACGTTCTTTGGAGCACTTGCACCTCGGTCCGGGTTTTTATAGTGGGTGAGATAGGGAATGATCATACTGCTAATTCTATAAACTGTGGTTCGGACCAAGACGGATTGGTGCATCATCAATTAATTTCGAACTTATTTTTTTCACTGAAAGAACAATATCTGTTGCCTGATATTGAACCTCCTGGTTCCGGAATGATCCGGAATTCTGTTGAACCTCCGGTTACGGAATGATCATGGTAAATAAAGTAAAAACTTGCAATAGCGATAGTAATCCGTCTTGGCCCTTTTTACGTAACTTCTGTTCAGAAGCATATATACACCAGAGCAAAATAACAAGGACTGGTCGCAAAAACTCGAGTATAGCTTTGTTAGCGCTTGTCGCCTGAAATGTCCACGAGTTCCAACAATTTTAGAATATCCCAGTTTAAGCTTATTTTTAACATCACGAATTGTCTGAAACCGAAAAGAACTTCGGTGAATTGCAGACAGAGATCCCGAGCCATCGAAAAGAGGTGACTTGAGGTATAGAAAAAGAGCTGCAATCCAAAGGATGAGACGAACTAATTCCATTAAAAATAAGATATTCGCATTTATCAACATTAAGAAATAACCCAATACTTGCAAATGCAGCGGCGACGGATCGGACAGAACGTGCTAAACCACTAGTTCCTCATTATCTCGATGAATCCACACATCTAAAAATGGAAACTCACTCTGTTTGTTTTTCTACTGTAAAGACTAGTTCTCTCCCTAAGTGACTTCAATGTTAAAAAAACCTTTGATAGCTGATTCTCCATCATTCCAAACAACCAAAACATCATTGATGTATCTTCCTCGAAATTTAGGTTTTAAAAAAAGTTCATATTTATTTAGCGCTCTTCCAATTGCTAAGCCTCCTAATTAATGAAAAATATTATTTCTAAGCTTGAGACAGCCTATGCATTTATTAGCTATTTTATATAAATTTGAAATGGTTTCGTTTCCTTTATCGTGGAAAAGGAAATTCCTCTATCGTGTCCTTAAAACTTGTATATTGTTCGAGTTTTTGGACAAAATCGAAAGCGATTTGTCAAATTGAACTTAGTGTTTATTGATGGTATGTCAAAACTAAAACTCGATTCAATAGATATATCTATATATTAATTGTGATTTTTTAAAATTCGGAATTTTAAATGTAAGATTTTTTCAAATAAAGTCGGGGTTGCCAACCATCTTGCCAACCAGTTTTCAATGTTTTCCCTTGGTTATTTAGCGGATCATACTAGAGGTCTCAGAGGCATACCTATTTTATGTATTTTTGTAAACCATATATTCTCGGGCAAACCGAAACTTTTTGATACAACTTCTACTATTCAACCTTTTTGTTATTTTTATTTTCCTTTCTTACAACCTGTTCTTTCTTACAATCCTCATTCTTTACACTAAGGTTTGTCTTCTTGTCAAAATTCTAAAAAAGTGTGCTTAAACAGATAGGTCACTGAATTCGAATGAAAAGGGTTTTAATAATGAACTTTAAGACTGTAACATACAAAGCGGGGTTGACCAAACACATCCACTCAAATTTTGAGACTGCCATTTTGTTCAGCGTAGTTAAATTGTCCGGAAATTATGTCTTTGAGGATGACCCCCCCCACAACCCTCAGATCAGGGGTTGTAAGTTATACCCTGGGGGCATGTAAAGTTTTGTAGATAGGGTATAAAACAATTATTATACTTGTTTTTCTATATTTTCAGATTGTTGTAATTGTAAATCAAATGGTATAGTGGTCTATAAAAGTATTAGGACACAGTCAACATAAACGGAAAACAGTCAACATAAACAAGCAAAGGTTAGAATCCAATTTAACTCGAGCACTTTCGTAGCTTTGGGAGATCTCTTTGATGCTACCCACTTTGATTGAAAACCTTGCCAAGTCAAGAGGACGTAAAATTTCCAGGATTGCCTCCCGATGAAAATAAAAATAGATTCTAGTGATTTTTTGGTTGGTTTAGTGATTTTCTTTAATAATCTAGTGATTTGTGTGCTGATTTATTTTTTCTTATTTAGGCAATGTAAAAAATCACTACAAATAGTGATTAATCATCAGCGGTGGCAGGTCTGTAAATTTCATTGTCTATTCAATCAAATTTCATAGTAAAACTACAAATTACTACTACTATTACTACTAACAATTCACCGCAGCACCAAGCCGCCTGAGGCCAACACAGCTACGCACGATCCTCCTCCACCCCAATCTATTCAAAGCCTCCCTTTTTACACCCGCCCACGAAGTTCCCATTTTCTTTAAATCTTTCTTTATGACTTCCACCCACCCCAGATAGGGACGACCTGCTTTCCATTTAGCCCTAGATGGTTGGCCGAAAAGAACAATCTCCGGCAATCTGTCATCCTTCATCCGTACAACGTGCCCTAACCACCTCAACCTTTCTTTCATTATAGCCCTAGAGAGCGGTATTGAACCACATTTTTCGTATATCCTATTGTTTGAAATACGGTCAGTCAGCCGGGTACCCAGAACAATTCTTAAGCAATTTCTCTGGAAAATATCTAGCAAATCTTCATCCGCTTTTCGGAGCGTCCATGCTTCAGAGCCATATTTGACCACTGTCATCACTGTAGCTTCTAATATTCTAAACTTGGTTTGCAGACTTATCTTCCTATTCTTCCAGACTTTTTTTAACTGTGAAAAAACACCCCGAGCCTTGGCTATTCTATTTTTAACATCTTCACTGCTCCCACCCTCTTTACTAATAATACTACCAAGGTAAGTGAAGCTGCCCACCTGATCAATCTATTCATTACCCAAAATCACGTTTCCATCTTCACTTATTCCTAGCCTTAATGACTTAGTCTTCCTACCATTAATTTTCAAACCAATTCTAGCACCCTGAACTTGCAAAACCTCTAAAACTTTATTCATTTTGCTCACACTTTCATCTAGAATGCTTAAATCATCAGCATAATCCAATTCCAGGAGACTTTTTCCTCCCCATTTGATTCCGTGGTCTCCCATTGCCTTTCCTGTGCTCCTTAAAACAAAGTACATCATAATAATCCATACAAAGGGGGATAGAACACAACCCTGCTTAACTCCTGATTTAATACAAAACCAGCTGCTAACCTCATTTCCTACCTTAACCGCAGCAGTGTTATTCTCGTACATAGCACTAATCACCTTAATGTATTTTAGCTACATTAAAACTACAGATTATCAATAGCTAACAATCGCGATTAGACCTCTAGGATTAGATCTTCAATAGCTCGAGGCTTTTAAATTATGCAAATGGAACCCCTTCTTGGTTTTAGAGTAAACAGCCAAACACTGGACGATGAAATATTTTTCAAATCAGATTCAGTAGCATCAAAGTAAATGTAAAAAATATCAATATTATAACTTAAAAATGGTTTATTTGAAATTAAATTACCGTGATAGTCAAAACTGGTGAAGATATTGGTGCCGATTTCATCATTAGTTTCAAAGTTAAACTCCAGCTTGATAAAAAGCTAAGATGTGTATGCATTGGGATTTTAGAAAAAAATTGCTCACTTCAATGACTACTAATTTCCTCGTGAGACAAACATCTTCTTTTTAGACAGTTTACTCAAATACTCCACGGTTTAGATGTTAACTCCAAATAGATAACTTTCCAATTTTACTTTTAAAGGACTATTTATATAAAATATTGAAAGTATAAAACACCCACGTTTTTTTTAGATTTGATTTCAGAACTGCTGAATCAGTATACTCCATTCAAGGTTTTAAACAAAATCTCCCCAAACACCACTATTACCGGAGGTCAATTTTGAAGAGAATTTTTCATTGCTAAAGGTCATTTCAGCTTTGGTAATCCATTTTTAAGACTTAGTTTTGGGGTTCTAGATTTACTGATTGTAAAATAGATGTTAAGCCGTGAAACTTCAAAAAGAGGCTATAACGTTTGAATTTAGGTCAATGAATAGCAAGTATCAGGCCACGTTAAAGATTACATCCATCTGCATTCGAAAGCTCATTCATTTCCCCCTTACTATCCTCATCACTGCTTCTATAAAAGAATTCATTTTGTGTCTCTTTTGACTAACAATCACCTAATTATTTAGGGAACTGTTCTAAACCATCAAATGTTAATCCCCAAAAGTAGTTAAGACTACAGGTTGACTAACTTAGATCAAATTACACCAAGCATATATTTCAGAAATACCGTTTGATCTCAATAAAATTCCACATTTGAGGGTGTTGAACCAAATAGCTAAAATTCCAGAAATTCCTAGAAGTAAAATGTAAAAACATATTTGGTGTATATTCCAGAAATGGTGTTAGATTCTCACCAAAGATGGCATTTAAGGATTTGTCATATTGTTAGTTAGAAATCTGAGACAAATCCAAGGTTTTCGAACTAAACTGTTTTAGAACCAAATTTTATGAAGTATTATACGAAAGAGGAAAGCTAAAAGAAAAATTCCTTACTCTCGAGAAACATATCCCTCGTCGCCTTCAAATTCTGGACGTTCTTTGTGTACAGCATGCACAATAATTTCCTTTTCGGTACTTCTCACTGTTATTTCAGTTGCCCGAAAGCCAGGCAAGTCAACTTTGACTATCCAATCCTTATCATCTTCTTTGGTCATAACATCTTTTCCAGCCTTCTGAAAAACCCCTGGAATCGTCCTAATTCTTCTTCTTGCATGATGATGACGGCGTCTTCGAGGTACCCCGTAAGGTCTATAAGATTAGAAATCAGTAAAAAAAACTGAACAGTCTTTCATTTTGAAGACTTCTTCAGTACACACCGTGGGATGGGAAACAGATAAGAGAATTTTTTTTCCAGAATGAAAATGTATTTAATGCCACTCAACAAAACCATAGTTAATTGTGAAATTTAAATAAAAACAGTACCTTTTCGTAGTCACTGCATTTAATTTTACTTCAAACTAGGCAAAAAAGAAAAAAAATTCAAATGCCACAATAAAGTATATTCGTGAAGAAGTTTGCTCAACTAGCCTATATTAGCTAACTTAGCCTTAATTGTTCGGATGCAATAATTAAAAGGGTCACACATGCTATTTTGGTCAAAGATGAGTTATGTATGTGTCGTGGATAAAATTAGCACAGAGAATCGGGTAATGCAGTCGGAATTGTTCTATCTTGTTCTATATTGTTCTATTGTTCTATCTCGTGCCGTTACGAAAATAAAATGAGACTTACACCACTAAGTGGTGTAGGTCACTTTTTTATCAGGTCTTCCAACAATTCAAAATGACAGAAGATAATCAGCTGATTGAGCTATAACATCGGGACATGGCATTTGTCTCTTTTTTGTCGAGGAAAAAAGACACACGCCATAAAATGGAATACCTTTGAATTCAGTCAAAAAACTTGAATTTAATTTATGCCACTGAATTTTTTTTTTTTTGGTTTTTTGGTTTTTTGATTTATTAGGGTTTTCTCCCGCACAAGCATGCTTCAGGGAATCGATGATGTATATATTTTTTTTTAAATAAACCCAGTGTTACTTAATAAGAAAGGAGCACAAAACTTTGGTTTAGAATATGTTTACTTCATTTCCGTTAGCCTCATCCTTCACAACGACCAGAACTGACAAACTTTTTTCCGTTTGTTCGCTCTCCTGAAAAGTTACAAAAATGGTTTATGCCGCCCTTTTAATTATCACAGCCCTACTGCACGATATACCCAGCCATATAGTATCCTAAAATCGAAAAAGTCCATGAACTTTCAGAAAGTGGATCCAACAAATCTAAGTTCAAGCGCAAAAACCTGCTATACAGGGCAAAACAGCCTGCTTCGTGGGCTCTGTGTCGCGGGAATTTTTGATTGCTCTTGCTTTGTTCGGGCAATATCGTGAGCAGCTCGGGCATTTTAACCTCACAAATGGCCCTCTCTGCTCATGCGACCCTCTTTGCTCATTTGGAATTTGGCCCTTGTGAATGGTCCCTGCCTTTCTCATGTCAAAGCTAAAAGTATTGACCATCACGAGTAAGTCAAATCATATAAGTAGTTGTCTTATAACAGTTCCGACAAGACAGGTACCCATATATCTATAACGATAGAGAGCGGACAGCCCCACCATATATTTATAATGATAGAGAGCGGACAGTCCCCTCATATAGCTATAATATTTACAAGCAGACTGTGTAATGACCGATTCAACTACCGTGAAAATTCGTGCTGATCTATGTTCAAAGTGCGTGATATTTTCACGGTGGTTGAATCGGTCATTACACTGTCTTGTTGTAAGCATTGTAGCTATATGGTGGGACTGTCTGCTTGTAAATATTATAGCTATATGGGAGTATTTATGTTTGACCTTGAATACGGGTATAAAAACTGACAATTAGTTATTTCCTCAGTTCAACATTGACATTTGAGATATAATGATGCATTCAAACAAAAGGAATATTGACAAAAGCTACACACAAGAAGTAAGTTATTCTTTTATATTCATAGTGGGTAAAGAAATTAATTCTATTAAAATTTATACAGATCCCATTATAGTTAACTGATAGTTAAATATTTTTTGAATCTGGATCTCCAAAGGTCGGTAAAGAGCAATATCAAAACATGAAAAAAAGTATGTAAACACTGTATTTAAATTGCTTGCGAGCTTAGCACATGAGGTAGATAATACCTATTTTTTATTCCGGCCCAAAGTTCCCCACATTCGTTCCCCACCGGCCCAAAGTGCCACAATCGTCCACCCCCATCCCTTCAACCCCCATCCCTCCAACCCCCTCCCTCCACCCCCCTCCCTCCATCCCCCTCCCTCCATCCCCTCCCTCCATCCCTCCACTCCCTCCCTTCAACCCCCCCTCCCAACCTTTTTTTTACTTTTTTTAACTTCATTTTAACTTTTTTTTTAACTTTTTTTAACTTTTTTTTACATCTCTTAGAATGTCATGAAACACACTTAAAACACCCAAAATTCATATTTAATATTTTCCAACTACAAAATGGGAATGATATACATATGTGTGTCGCAACTTTTACTATTAGAAAAATAATGTTTGTAGTGACCATTTTTTTTTAACTTTTTTTTAACTTTTTTTCAACTTTTTTTTACATTTCTTAGAATGTCATGAAACATACTTAAAACATAAGAAATTCACATTTAATATTTTCCAACTTCAAAATGGGAATGATATAGATATGTCTGTTGCGACTTTTACTATTAGAAAAATAATGTTTGTAGTAACCATTTTTTTTTTCTGACAAGTTTTTTTTTAAAAAAAAATTTTTCTGAGATTTTTTTTCTGAGTTTTTTATTTTTAACTTTTTTTCTGACATTTTTTTTTTGCTTTTTTTCAACCTTTTTTTACATCTCTAAATCATATCAGAAAAATAGAATGACACTTTTAATTTAAATTTTAAAAAACTTATTCTTGTGCATACTATTGATGAGGACTGATGGTTCTCATTCAAGATTTTTTGATAAAAAACAAACTTTTTTTAGGATTTTCCAGAGCTCCCCCTACCCATTAAGAAGATAAGAAGTGAAGCGACTCCAGTGGTCAGTTCAAACAGACGGACGGTTATACAACATGGTCGTAGGTGGAATCCATTAATACAATCAACATTCACCGTAAACCACCCAATAGCCAACTATCCAGCTGTCACATCCAGCATCCACAGCAATATGCCACAACCATCCAGACCCATCATACACCAGCCAACTGTCAACTGGTCAATTCCCCCATCCAAACACTCACAACAAGATGACACAACCACCAGGACCCATCATACACCAGCCAACTGTCAACTGGTCAACTGCCACACTCAACATGCATGTACCAAGTACATCTACAGGGGGTATGGCTCAACCAGAAAACCTCGAATGGACTGATCATCTCAGTCCTGATACACTCGAGGGTTTGTTGAGTGAGTTGGGGGATTTCACACCATGCAACATCCCCATCATTGAGCGAATTGGTGGAGGAAATGAAATCCCCGTAACGCCCCCTGTCATGCCCGATTTTAATTTAGTTGACTCTGCCTTGCACAATGTATTTGTTTATAGGGCTGAGTTTGAGGACACATTTAATTCACTGACATCAGGTAGCATCATAACGGATCCGGTAGACATAGTACACTCCTATTTGGGCAAGATTCGAGCCCTTCTTGAAAGAGTGATTCGGGAGGGTGGTGGGAGGGATGGGGTTAAGGCTGCCATCGCACAAAAAATAATTTATTTCAATGAAAAGGCGGATGAGGTGTATGAGCGTTATTTACGTACTGAAATGTTACCACTTCATCCGGACCTGAATAATTTTGAGGGTGTTTTTATGGAATGGGTTGACAATATAGTAACAAAATTAGATAATTATACTGAGTTGGGTAGTGGGTCGGTGGTTTTATTTATTGGGGCTTTAGATATTAATGTGGGTAAATTTAAAAATAATTTTATTTTAAGAGGTGGGAGGGGGACGGTGGGGGCAAAATATAATGATTATTTAAAGGGGTGTCAAGGTGTACAACCCTTCAATTTCGATACAGGGCTTCAATGCTTCAAATATGCATTTTTTGTGGCAGCTCACAAGCCTCTGCAAGAGAACGCTACTAAGACACTGTTGGACAATTATGCAGCTAATGGGAGTCCAAATTTCCCTAAAGTAGATTTTAATTGTTTAAATGATCAATATCCAGTAACACTTAATGGGATAACTATTTTTGAGCGGGCTAATGCGCATTTAAAAATTGGTGTTACTGTGCTACAATATCAAACAGAATTTGAGGGGGGTGACCGTAAAAAGGGGATTATATTTCCAGTGAGGGCTCCGTCCGTTGAATCAGTGGAATATTGGGTTTGGCTCCTTTACAAGCCAGCCAGTGATCCCGATTCAATTGGACATTTTTTTCCAATACCAAACATTAGTCGGGTTCTGGGGGAGGGTAAATGGAAACAACGGGGGGAATGCCATTATTGTCCAACATGCCTTTCTAAATTCCGGTCAGAAATTAAGTTAAACAATCATATGAAGCATTGCAAGCGTCACGGATATCAATCTGTGCAAACGGTCAGCGGTGACAGGGCCATCTTGCGATTTAAGAACTTTCAAAATTCACTCCAACAGAGTGACAAGGTGGCCTTAGACTGCGAAGCCACTCTCATAGATGTGTGTGATCCATTGAATTCAAATCTTGTTAAAAAACATGAGGTCATTGCAGTCTCTTATGCTCATGCACAAAGAGACTCGTGTAATTCCATGCAATTGGTAGAGGTAGTTGAGAGATTGGGTGGTGAGGATTGTATGCTCTCAGCCGTGACAGTACTCATGAAAACAGCAAATAAATCGATGTCACGGCTGAGAAATACATCTTATCCAATGACTCTATCACCAAAGGACGAGTTGGCCATTAAAACTGAAAAAATATGTTGGGTTTGTAAGGGGAAATTTGTTGAGGGTAATGGGAAAGAGGGAAAGGGGAAAGGGGGTAAGGGGAAAGGGGGTAAAGGGATGGTCCGCGACCATAATCATTGGGGCAACCCGATTGTATCGGGATTGAGCAATTTTCGTGGAGTGGCCCATCAATCGTGTAATTTAAACGTTAGTCAACAATTGTTTCTACCTGTTTATATACACAATTCCAGCTATGACATGAAATTTATTTTACCGGCATTGGCACGATTGCAACGAGGTGGAGTTGTAGATGGCGCATGGGTAGATGGTTATTTTTCTTATAATATCATACCCAAGTCGTCTGAAAAGCTGCTGCTCTTAGAATTCAAATGGCAAATAATAGATAACGATAAATTGTGCGTGAATAAGACCCGTTTTTTAGACTCCTTTAGCTTCTTCCCCAAATCCCTAAGACAACTCATTGAAGTACAGAAAAGTGACGATTTTAATAGTTTTCCCCTCCTTAAGCAACACCTCCTTAAACAGCACTTTTCAGACGGTGAAATGTATGATTTATTAACGTGTAAGGGCATATATCCGTATGACTACTACAACTCCACCGCGAGGCTTTCTGAGGAAAAATTGCCGTCCATCACCTCATTCTACGATTCACTTTACGAGCGTCAATGCACCACTGCCGACTATGAATTTGCCAAGAGGGTTTTGGCTAAGGGAGGGTGTAAAAATGGGTGGGATTATTGTAGATTATACCTGGCAAGTGATGTATTGACGTTGCTGGATATTGTGTGTAAGAACACGGATAAAATCTATGGGGAATTCAGTTTGGATTTAGGTTATTATTTTTCCACTCCTCATTTGGTGATGGATTTAATTCTTAAAATCAGTAAAGAGGAAACAGGCTTGATCACCGACGTGGATCAGCATCTATTTGTAGAGAGATCAATGAGGGGAGGGTAGTTTTTTCATGGAGATCGTATCCTTGAAACTGATCCGACTGGACATGACACAGGTGTAAAGTCGGATGCAATTTTCTTGGATATGAACTCCCTCTATTCGTCGGCAATGTCTCACTACTCTTTGCCGTGTGGAAATTATAAATGGCTTAACGATCCTCGTGCTTCAGATTTCCCCAACATTGCCAATGTTGAGGAGAATGGATCGCGGGGATGGTTTTTTGAAATCGATGGTGAAATACCCGTGGAGCATCATGACTCGGTGAAGGATTTTGTTTTCCCGTGCATAAACAGAGCGGTGATTAGGGACTCTTTGAGTCCATACAATATTTCTAAGGTAGAGGATGGTGGTGTGCCCTGGACACCTTCAAAACAAAAACTGGATACCAAAACCATAGGTTGGGTTAGGTTAGGCTAGCCTACGTACGCGCGCGTACGTTATTGCACAGAAATACCAAAACCATAGGTTAGGTTAGGCTAGCCTACGTACGCGCGCGTACGTAGGCTAGCATAACCTAACCTAACCTATGGTTTTGGTATTTCTGTGCAATAACTTACGCGCGCGTACGTAGGCTAGCCTAACCTAACCCAACCTATGGTTTGGTATTTCTGTGCAATAATTTGGGATTTTGTGGTTAAGTTACTTTAGTATTGTCATCAATATCTATTGTTTTTTTTGTTTTTTTGCATGTCTCTCACACTATAGCCGTGTGTCTGAGGGACTTTGCTGCCATCTAAAACTATAGGTTGGTAGATGGCAATAGTAGTCTCTCTTGATTCTGTGAAATGTTGTAAGATCCTTTTGATGCTATGAAATATCTGTGTAGTTGAATTTGTTCTATGCAGGTACTTTTTTCCTATTAATTTTGACACTCAGTCAATAATTAATGCTTTTAGGAGTCTGCTAGTAGTATCAATTTCTTTGAAAGTTCCTTTTTCATACATCTCTTACTTTTTAATAAACATTCTAAACGTTTTACCTGACATTGACGATCCACACCTAAGCGATCTGAATGGTGTTTTAAATTGATACATACTACTGCTATCAAGAATAGTCGGTCTACAACTATGGTTTTGGTATTTCTGTGCAATAATGTGGAATTTTGTGTTTATGTTAGTTTAGTATTGTCATCAATATCTATTTTTTTTGCATGTCTCTCACACAATAGCCGTGTGTCTGAGGGATTGTGCTGCCATCTAAAGCTATAGGTTGGTAGATGGCAATAGTAGTCTCTCTTGATTCTGTGAAATGTTGTAAGATCCTTTTGATGCTATGAAATATCTGTGTAGTTGAATTTGTTCTATGCAAATGTACTTTTTTCCTATTAATTTTGACACTCAGTCAATAATTATTGGTTTTATGAGTCTGCTAGTAGTATCGATTTCTTTGAAAATTCCTTTTTCGTACATCTGACTTTTTAATAAACACTCTAAACGTTTTACCTGACATTGACGATCCACACAGAAGCGATCTGAATGGTGTTTTAAATTGATATATGCTGCTGCTATTGAGAATAGTCGGTCTACAACTAACTGTTAACCATACTTTTCTAATGAATAAATAATAATAATAATTTTCCCTTAGATCTACCTAGTACGTTATTCAATAAAACGAACAACAAAACATATTTTTTCATTTATTGACAAAAACAACTTAAAATACATCATAAATAGCAATAGCAATAAATTTCATTTATTATCATCACATTTTATACAACTTAAAATACAGCACGAATAGCAATATTACACACTATTTGTACAACAATAGCATGAAGAACAACATTTTTCACTTGTTGACATCACATTTTGTACAAGTTAAAATACAGTACGAATAGCAATAACTCACACTATTTGTACAACAATAACATGAAGAACAACATTTTTAAACATTTTGAACACATTTTTTCTATTTACAACAAAAGAAGAAAAAACATACGACTCTACCTTGCTATAAAAAACACTGCTGAGTTGGGAAAAAAACTACTGCTGAGTTGTGAAAAAAACCACTGCTGAGTTGAAAAAAAATCTATTAAAAAAAAAGAACCCCACCACTCAACCATTTACTATTTAATTTTTTCCCGACCGAGGCGATTTCTATAATCTCAACACACACCTCGGTCAGAAGTCAAATAATATCCATGGGGTAGCACCTTCACACCATCCGCACACACATAGACTTTATCCGACACGGGACACATGGCTATTTTGTCAACTCGGACTGTGTGGTTTTTAAATTTTAAAGAGCGATTTGCCATGACCTTCGCCCTTGGAACTATACTATTTTCCACAAGGTTTCTGTATACATTCATGTCGAAATTCTTATTCACGTAGTGTCTAGGCACCCCTTTGCAGGCTTTTTTGATTACCTCGTTGTGTGTTTGCACACAGTACACCTTCGGACCTGCAAGCACACCACTGGAAATCAAGTCACTTCCCGTCTCTGATTTTAACATTAATAACTGATTTGGGGCCTGACGCTTCACTAACTCCGGGTAAATGGACTCATCCCAATTGGTAAAGTCCATTCGGGAGCTAATGTGCACGCCTTTTTCCAAATCTTCCAATAAATTCGCAGTTCTAACTTTTAGCAAAAGTGAATCGGTATCCCCGTAATATACTTGAACTTCTCCCTCCCCCGGCCATTGGCGCCTACACACGTCGTAATAGAATGACAACATGAGTTTTTTTGATATTTCGGTTATTGCCCTGCCAGCTGCAATATTTTTATTTAGAATTACATTTCTTTTTTTTCTATTTAAGAGGACCATATTGGAGTCTATGATGGTGAATGATGTAAAGTTTGGATCGGCAACGATTCGAGCACATTCTTTTGGGTCAGTCACAACGTCACAACGACTTCGATTGCGTACACTCACACACATTTTACCGAAGGCTGAGTTCAAAATGAGTTTAAAAATTTCCTTTTCAACCTTCGTTTCCGCTTCGGAACGTTTATTGACAAAAGTGTCAATAAACGTTTTCAAATGGGGTTTCTGGTCAAATTGGAGGGCTCTATGTATCCATGTGACGTTGAAACCGTTGGCTACCATCCACCGCAAAAGAACGTGATGTACAACGATATTCTCTTTCGAATGAAGGTCGGCGATAAGTTTTTGTTTTGAAGGTGTCCAGTGCACACCACCATCCTCTACCTTAGAAATATTGCATGGACTCAAAGAGTCCCTAGTCACCGCTCTGTTTATGCACGGGAAAACAAAATCCTTCACCGAGTCATGATACTCCACGGGTATTTCACCATCGATTTCAAAGACCATCCCCGTGGTCCATTCTCCTCAACATTGGCAATGTTGGGGAAATCTGAAGCACGAGGATCGTTAAGCCATTTATAATTTCCACACGGCAAAGAGTAGTGAGACATTGCCGACGGATAGAGGGAGTTCATATCCAAGAAAACTGCATCCGACTTTACACCGGTGTCATGTCCAGTCGGATCCGTTTCAAGGATACGATCTCTATGAAAAAAATACCCTCCCCTCATTGATCTCTCTACAAATAGATGCTGATCCACGTCGGTGATTAAGCCTATTTCCTCTTTACTGATTTTAAGAATTAAATCCATCACCAAATGAGGAGTGGAAAAATAATAACCTAAATCCAACCCGAATTCCCCATAGATTTTATCCGTGTTCTTACACACAATATCCAGCAACGTCAATACATCACTTGCCAGGTATAATCTACAATAATCCCACCCATTTTTACACCCTCCCTTAGCCCAAACCCTCTTGGCAAATTCATAGTCGGCAGTGGTGCATTGACGCTCGCAAAGTGAATCGTAGAATGAGGTGATGGACGGCAATTTTTCCTCAGAAAGCCTCGCGGTGGAGTTCTAGTAGTCATACGGATATATGCCCTTACACGTTAATAAATCATACATTTCACCGTCTGAAAAGTGCTGTTTAAGGAGGTGTTGCTTAAGGAGGGGGAAACTATTAAAATCGTCACTTTTCTGTACTTCAATGAGTTGTCTTAGGGATTTGGGGAAGAAGCTAAAGGAGTCTAAAAAACGGATCTTATTCACGCACAATTTATCGTTATCTATTATTTGCCATTTGAATTCTAAGAGCAGCAGCTTTTCAGACGACTTGGGTATGATATTACAGGAAAAAGAACCATCTACCCATGCGCCATCTACAACTCCACCTCGTTGCAATCGTGCCAATGCCGGTAAAATAAATTTCATGTCATAGCTGGAATTGTGTATATAAACAGGTAGAAACAATTGTTGACTAACGTTTAAATTGCACGATTGATGGGCCACTCCACGAAAATTGCTCAATCCCGATACAATCGGGTTGCCCAAATGATCATGGTCGCGGACCATCCCTTTACCCCCTTTCCCCTTACCCCCTTTCCCCTTTCCCTCTTTCCCATTACCCTCAACAAATTTCCCCTTACAAACCCAACATATTTTTTCAGTTTTAATGGCCAACTCGTCCTTTGGTGATAGAGTCATTGGATAAGATGTATTTTGAGCCGTGATATCGATTTATTTGCTGTTTTAATGAGTGCTGTCACGGTTGAGAGCATACAATCCTCACCACGAAATCTCTCAACTACCTCTACCAATTGCATGGAATTACACGACTCTCTTTGTACATGAGCATAAGAGACTGCAATGACCTCATGTTTTTTAACAAGATTTGAATTCAATGGATCATACACATCTATGAGAGCGGCTTCGCAGTCTAAGGCCACCTTGTCACTCTGTTGCAGTGAATTTTGAAAGTTCTTAAATCGAAATATGGCCCTGTAACCGCTGACCGTTTGCACAGATTGACTTCCGTGACGCTTGCAATGCTTCATATGATTGTTTAACTTAATTTCTGACCGGAATCTAGAACGGCATGTTGGACAATAATGGCATTCCCCCCGTTGTTTCCATTTACCCTCCCCCAGAACCCGACTAATGTTTAGTATTGGAAAAAAATGTCCAATTGAATCGGGATCACTGGCTGGCTTGTAAAGGAGCCAAACCCAATGTTCCACTGATTCAACGGACGGAGCCCTCACTGGAAATATAACCCCCTTTTTACGGTCACCCCCCTCAAATTCTGTTTCATATTGTAGCACAGTAACACCAATTTTTAAATGCGCATTAGCCCGCTCAAAAATAGTTATCCCATTAAGTGTTACTGGATATTGATCATTTAAACAATTAAAATCTACTTTAGGGAAATTTGGACTCCCATTAGCTGCATAATTGTCCAACAGTGTCTTAGTAGCGTTCTCTTGCAGAGGCTTGTGAGCTGCCACAAGAAATGCATATTTGAAGCCCTGTATCGAAATTGAAGCTTTGTACACCTTGACACCCCTTTAAATCATCATTATATTTTGCCCCCACCGTCCCCCTCCCACCTCTTAAAATAAAATTCTTTTTAAATTTACCCACATTAATATCTAAAGCCCCAATAAATAAAACCACCGACCCACTACCCAACTCAGTATAATTATCTAATTTTGTTACTATATTGTCAACCCATTCCATAAAAACACCCTCAAAATTATTCAAATCCGGATGAAGTGGTAACATTTCAGTACGTAAATAACGCTCATACACCTCATCCGCCTTTTCATTGAAATAAATTATTTTTTGTGCGATGGCAGCCTTAACCCCATTCCTCCCACCACCCTCCCGAATCACTCTTTCAAGAAGGGCTCGAATCTTGCCCGCATAGGAGTGTACTATGTCTACTGGATCCGTTATGATGCTACCTGATGTTAGTGAATTAAATGGGTCCTCAAACTCAGCCCTATAAACAAATACATTGTGCAAGGCAGAGTCAACTAAATTAAAATCGGGCATGACAGGGGGCGTTACGGGGATTTCATTTCCTCCACAAATTCGCTCAATGATGGGGATGTTGCGTGGTGTGAAATCCCCCAACTCACTCAACAAACCCTCGAGTGTATCAGGACTGAGATGACCAGTCCATTCGAGGTTTGCTGGTTGAGCCATACCCCTGTAGATGTACTTGGTACATGCATGTTGAGTGTGGCAGTTGACCAGTTGACAGTTGGCTGGTGTATGATGGGTCCTGGTGGTTGTGTCATCTTGTGGTGAGTGTTGGATGTGGGAATGGACCAGTTGACAGTTGGCTGGTGTATGATGGGTCCGGATGGTTGTGGCATATTGCTGTGGATGCTGGATGTGACAGCTGGATAGTTGGCAATTGGGCGGTTTAAGGTTAATGTTGATTGTATTAATGGATTCCACCTACGACCATGTTGTATAACCGTCGGTCTGTTTGAACTGACCACTGGAGTCGCTTCACTCCTTCTTATCTTCTTAATGGGTAGGGGGAGCTCTGGAAAATCCTAAAAAAAGTTTGTTTTTCATGAAAAAAATCTTGAATGAGAACCATCAGTCCTCATCAATAGTATGCACAAGAATAAGTTTTTTAAAAATTTAAATTAAAAGTGTCATTCTATTTTTCTGATATGATTTAGAGATTTAAAAAAAAGGTTGAAAAAAAAGTAAAAAAAAACTGTCAGAAAAAAAGTTAAAAAAAAAAAACTGTCAGAAAAAAAACTCAGAAAAAAAAATTTAAAAAAAACTTGTCAGAAAAAAAAAATTGGTTATTACAAACATTATTTTTTCTAATAGTAAAAGTCGCAACATAAATATCTATATCATTCCCATTTTGAAGTTGGAAAATATGAAATGTGAATGTCTTATGTCTTAAGTATGTTTCATAACATTCTAAGAGATATAAAAAAAAAGTTGAAAAAAAAGTTAAAAAAAAAGTTAAAAAAAAATTGGTCACTACAAACATTATTTTTCTAATAGTAAAGTTGCGACACACATATCTATATCATTCCCATTTTGTAGTTGGAAAATATTAAATATAAATTTTGGGTGTTTTAAGTATTTCATGACATTCTAAGGATGTAAAAAAAAAGTTAAAAAAAGTTAAAAAAAAGTTAAAATGAAGTTAAAAAAAGTTAAAAAAAGTTAAAAAAAAATGTTGGTGGAGGGGGGGGGTGGAGGGGGGGGGGGATGGAGGGAGGGGGTTGGAGGGAGGGGGTGGAGGGAGCGGGTTGGAGGGAGGGGGTTGGAGGGATGGGGGTTGGAGGGATGGGGGTGGACGATTGTGGCACTTTGGGCCGGTGGGGAACGAATGTGGGGAACTTTGGGCCGGAATAAAAAATAGATATGATCTACCTCATGTTCTAAGCTCGCAAGCCATTTAAATACAGTGTTTACATACTTTTTTTCATGTTTTGATATTGCTCTTTACCGACCTCTGGAGATCCAGATTCAAAAAATATTTAACTATCAGTTAACTATAATGGGATCTGTATAAATTTTAATAGAATTAATTTCTTTACCCACTATGAATATAAAAGAATAACTTACTTTTTGTGTGTAGCTTTTGTCAATATTCCTTTTGTTTGAATGCATCATTATATCTCAAATGTCAATGTTGAACTGACGAAATAACTAATTGTCAGAGTTTTTATACCCGTATTCAAGGTCAAACATGAATACTCCCATATAGCTATAATATTTACAAGCAGAAAGTCCCACCATATAGCTACAATGCTTACAACAAGATAGTGTAATGACCGATTCAACCACCGTGAAAATATCACGCACTTTGAACATAGACCAGCACGAATTTTCACGGTAGTTGAATCGGTCATTACACTGTCTGCTTGTAAATATTATAGCTATATGAGGGGACTGTCCACTCTCTATCATTATAAATATATGGTGGGACTGTCCGCTCTCTATCGTTGTAGATATATGGGTACCTGTCTTGTCGGAACTGTTATAAGACAACTACTCATATATTGTGAATGGACAGGACGGCGTCTTTTGGATGGGAACTTCGTGAGTTTTTCTTTTCTACTTTGTTTACATAAAAAGCGCAATCAACGTATGTTTCTCACAGTATTAAATATGGCATTCCCAAGATTCAGTCTTTTCCAATAGCTTAGGAGTGCATTGAACATATATGAGCTTATATTGGATGGGTGGCACTTTCCTTTTTTGGATAGCCACATCAAAACTACTGAAATCATGAATCTGATTTAATCTATGAATTAAAATAATGAATCTAGAACACCCAAGGTACAGAAACGATGTACACTTACTAAATTTGTTGTTATTATAAAGGTAGATTGGTAATTATTGGTATTATAAAGGTAAAGGTAGATGTACACTTACCAAATTTGTTGTTATTATAAAGGTAGATTGGTAATTATTGGTATTATATTGGTATTATAGGGGTAAAGGTAGATGTACACTTACCAAATTTGTTGTTATTATAAAGGTAGATGTTATTATAAAGGTAGATTCTCATGTATTTAGAACTTACTTAAGCTAGAGATTTGCCACCGAAGTTTCTACGACTACTCCTTCGAAGTGCTTTGTTGAAAAAAATAACACATTGTGTCTACACAGCTCTTTATTTCAGAATATTTTTCATTCATTCTTTAATTTCATTTAAACTTTTCGGAATGGTACTTTTCAGCTATCTTACTTTCCAATTTATTGCTTAAATCTATGCCGCTTGGTGATAATTCAAAATTACTTTCTTCAGTACATTCTCTTTGTTTTATACAAAATCTGAAGCAAACTGCAAACTTTTGTCCTCAACTTTTATCCTGCATTATTATTATTATTTTTATTATTTATATTATTTATATTTTATTATTTTTACTATTTATTATTATTATTATTATTTACAACTTTTATCCCGGAATTATTTTTTGCTTATAGTGTCGTCTTGCATTCTCTCCAGATTTTTTTTCAGATAGTTAATAACTTTTTAAAAAAATTAATAATATTCCTTAAATTCCTTAAATTATATTTTATAAAATATATTGAATTATATTAATTATATTAAATTCCATTCCTTAAAATTATAGTCAGTGATCCAGGGACCGTTATCTTTCAAGGGGTGGCCCACATTCGCCGCAGTTGGTTTGAGGGTGGATTCTAGGGTAATCGGGGGCGCTGATAACGAATATTTGGGTGCACAAGTTGGTACGCGTGTAAAAAGACGGTCATTTTAGCCTTAAATTTAAATTTGGCCTATAACGACGTCATACCGCTCTTAATTTTTTTTACACGGTTAAATATACTGAAAACTTTATAAACTTGACATATTCTGAATTCTAAGAACAAGTGCTTTCACCTTATATTTTTAGTTTTTCCCCACAACCTTTATTTTTAGTAGTTACCCCCTATTTAACTTTGAAGACAAGGTTTTTTAATATACTTTTTCTTGTTTTTTTTTCGGTTTTACTGAATTTTTTGCATACATAAGTATATTTTTTTATGATTTGTTTGAATTATGCTCGTCATTACGAGTCAAACTATGTGCCTCTTTTCCAAAAAGTCTTAACTCTTTAGCAGCTATTTATTTTTTCTAAATAACGTCACAGCTTTCAATGACAAAGCCTACAATGCCCACAATGACAAAGTTTTTTTGTTTTTTTTAGCTGTTAAACAAAAATGAAAACGAATCGAACTACACATTATTCGAGCCGTCAGAATGTCTTTTACACGTTGTTAATAAAACCAAAGTTGAGACTTGAATCTGCAAGAATATATAAGCGTTTGAACAAGAAAATTCCCCTCCCCCCAAAAAAAAAAGTTTCTGAATAGTGGCGTTTTACTCGAAATATTTTCAACATAACCTGTAGTTTTTATCTCACCAAACGATAGATCGCTCTTTTTAATGAAATCATGTATTTACATTCTATACAACTAATATTTTTTAACCAGGAAAAAAAAACCGATGCCTCGTTCTGTGATCGTATGCGTGAATTTGGTTTCCACAGCAATAAAAAAAAAGCCAAGCATCTTAAATTTTCCGAAATTTTTGCCTACAGAAGTATATTTTCTTATGATTTATTTGAATTCTGCTCGTCATTACGGGTCAAACCATGTGCCTCTTTTCCAAAAAATCTTAATTCTTGAGCAAATATTAATTTTTTTTCTGTAGAAGTAGATGCCATCTGGCTTACGTAGGCTCATATACGAGCCTCAAGGTGGCGAAGCCGTGTGAACTTGTGGTGCAGAGGTGACTAAGGCTGATTTAAGATACTATTTTCTTTAATTCCCATCATAGCAGGGACCAATGATCCAATCGGTTAGATCTAGTTAAAGGCCACTGATGTAGTACACGGTAACTGTCATGATTAGCTGAAAGTAAGGCTTAGACGACTGCATTAGCAGTTTAATATCAAAACAAATAAAAAAATCACATATTTAAAACTGGATAAGAAACGGTGGCTCAAATCTCTTTTTCTTCTTCATCTTCGTCTTTGGACTCGTTCTGATTCACATTGGAAAGTAGGTTTTTTTGGGGGTCAGCTTGCATGATACTGGAACTAGTATGCAGCTAATAAGACGATATCAGTATCGTTGGCTTGTATTATCACAATTGTGCTCTTTCGTCTTACGGCAACTGCTGTGTGGTATAACACCCGAGTGTCTGCTTCCTCGTGGACAGACGAGAGATCGTCATCAACGGAGCTTCCATGGGGTGTAATGGTAACAGCTCTATGCCGACTCTCGAAACCTCCAGCGAGATGAACCATCAGACGGGTCGAAATTTTGTACTCCCAGACCTCAAAAAGAACTTTCAAGAGTCGATCTTTGGCTGAGCGACTACTGAGAATCTCGTCCCATAGTTTTGCAACTTTGCTGGAGGAAGTGAACGGGCTGGAAATATTTCCTCTAGGATTTCTTCTTCT
The DNA here is from genome assembly GCA_027921565.1 of Artemia sinica. Taxonomy (NCBI): domain Eukaryota; kingdom Metazoa; phylum Arthropoda; class Branchiopoda; order Anostraca; family Artemiidae; genus Artemia; species Artemia sinica. The sequence goes on along the minus strand of CM051273.1, from coordinate 47,827,333 downwards.
TTCTCGACAGCCAGATACTTCTTAGAGGTTGAATGAATAGTCATCACGGGTTTTATCGTCACTAAGACCGTCATACCTGTCAGAAACCAAATGGATAGACTGACAAGCTTCGGGTATGTTCCTAAAACTCTCATTGTAACCTCTTATTCCAAAATCTACTAGCGTCTCATTTTGTTCTGTCAGTAACACCTTATGACACTCATGACAACAACTATATAATCAGATCGAGGAGTCTTCAAAGAGCGTATGTTGAATCATTTTTGGTCATGACTGTAAGCCAGACTGTTGCAGGATGTAGTTCAAGGCTGTTGACTTTGTACCAGTACATAGCTGCGGCTCCCTACGACTTGATGATAATGCTGCAAGGGAGGCAGGATTTGGCTGTAGCTCATACTTCAGCAGCTCACAGATGGACGAAGTAGGTATTGAATTTGCAAGATGCAGAGCTCGTTTAAGCAGCTCAGTTTCCCCAAAATCTTTTTTTGTTGTTGTTTCTTTTTTCCTTTTTGGGTAACAGAGGCGAAAGTTTGCACTATGCCAACTTTACTTTCGTGGATGTACCTTCGAGATACGAGCTCATGGCTTCGAACCCAATGTTTCGGAAGTTCCGCAGACTATTTGCTACAGTTTCTGGAGCTGTGTCCCCTGTCATAAAATTGTGCAGCTCTGTTCTCGTCGTTTTTAATAGGCTTCCGAACAACTCTATCAAGTCCACGACCCGATTTCTGCCTTTTACTGTCAAATTCATAAACGCGGTGGCATCTTCATGATGCTTCACTGCCTTGTCATCAATATTCAGGTTTGCTTTCAGCGTTCTGGTGACTGCTTCGAGAAAGGGGAGAGTAGCTAGATATCGATCCCTGGCATTGGTGCTTTTTCACGCAGGCGTATCATTTCTTCTAGGTAGTTAAGCGCAGCTGCGGCGTATTTATGGTTTCCAGATGCGAAGAAAAGTGGAATCATCTCTTTTGTGGCGTTTAAGTGTGATCCCCAGTCCGAAGCTCTTTCAGCATAAAGATAGTCGTTTCCGGTACAGATAAGATCTAAATAGTTGATCCAGAGGCTATGATTTCTTATGGTAGATCTGGACTCGTTTTACTTCGATAAAAGCAGAGCAATGCTGTCCAACGCATCTCCTATCTGTTTACAATCTTTTGAACTATTTTCACTTTTGAAGCGTTCAATCGTATCACTCAGGATTCGAAGTTTCTCCACTGTAGAAGGCACTAAAATGAAGCAGAATGTTTCAAGCCAATTCTCAAATGTCTCCCACCAGAGTGCGTTCATTCCTTCGTAGACCTGGAAGTGAGTATGGAGTGCCTGGTACATGTCCTTTCCTAAAAGGACCTTATTCGCAGTACCTTCCCTTAGAATCTCTACCGCAACAATAAATTCTTTTAGTCCTGCTCCACCCATGAGAGGTCGAACCACTTTCATGTAGTTAATGAGCTTGTCAATACCACCCAATAAGAGGACTAGATCAGAGAATTTTCCGGACTGGGAATTTCGAAGGCCATAGCCTATTTCATAAACAGCTAGATCCTGACTGATGACTGTGTACTTGTTTCCAAGCTTCGCTGCTATTTTTTGACAGATGCTAATGACAGAGGCTATGACTTCACAGAATGTTGGTGAATAGGGAAGCAAGGATAAATAACCTACGGTGGTTTTGCTACACCAGAAAGGAACGATTCTTGCGTTGATAAATACCCTACATCCTAAATCAGATAAACATCCTAAACCCTTTCGTTTTATATCGCAGATTTCAGTACCCTATGCACTAATCAGTTATCCAAGGCTCGCTATCGTTCGAAAAGGGGAGGGAGTGGCTCACATCAGCCACAGTTGGTTTGAGTACGGATTCTGGGGTAATCTAAGGTGCTCAAAACGAATATCGGGGTGCACATGCTCGCACTAATCTAGAATTTTACGATTTTAGCCTATAAAGAAGAAACTAGCATATAAAGGAGAAATTAGCCTTTTATTGCTATGCAACTAAAACCCAATATGTAAGATGCTCGGCTTTTTTTATTGCTGTGGAAACCAAATTCGCGCGATCGCAGAACGAGACATCTGTTGTTTTTTTTTTCTGATTAAAAACATTAGTTGTACAGAATGTAAATACATGATTTGATTAAAAAAAGAGCGATCTATCTTTTGGTGAGATAAAAATTACAGATTCTGTTGAAAATATTTCGAGTAAAACGCCACTATTCAGAAAATTTTCTTTTTTTTGGAGATAAATTTTCTTGTTTTTATTAAAAACGTGTAAAGAACATTCTGACGGTTCGAATGATGTACAGTTTGATTCGTTTTTTTTTTTTTTTTTTTTTTTTTTTTTTTTTTTTTTTTTTTTTTTTTTTTTTTTTTTTTTTTTTTTAACAGCTAAAAAAATTAAAAACAAACTCGGTCGTTGAAGGCTAATTTTTGAAAGCTATGACATTATTTAGAAAAAACAAATAGTTGCTCAAGAACTAAGATGAAAAAGAGGCACATGGTTGGACTCGCAATGACAAGCAAAATTCAAATAAAGCATAAAAAAAATACTTATATAGGCAAAACATTTCAGAAAAACCGAAAAAACTAAAAAAAAGTATATTAAAAAACCTTGTTTTCAAAATTAAATAGGGGTTAACTAAAAAAATAAAGGTTGTGGGGAAAAATAAAAATGTCAGGTGACATTACTCGTTCTTAGGATTAAGAATATTTCTAGTTTATAAAGTTTCCAGTTTGTTTTACCGTTTAAAAAAAAAAAAAGAAAAAAAAAAATCAAGAGCGGTATGACGTTGTTATAGGCCAAATTTGACTCTATAGGCTAAAATGACCATGCTATACACGTGTGCGATCCTCTGAGCCCCAATATTCGTTATAAACGCCCTCGATTACCCTAGAATCCACCCTCAAACCAACTGCGGCTGATTTGAGCCAACCCTCCCTTTTTTGAACGATAGCGAACCTTGGATCACTGACTATTAAAGAACTTGAACTTTAGGGTCTTAAAATGGTGGAATATAATGGTGAAAGCTTAAGAACTTACTTAAGCTAGAAATGCATGAAATATTGGCTTGAGCCTGTTGAAGCGCTCGTATGACAAATATCATATGACATTGGCGTAAGAAGCAGGCTCATGTTTTGCGTCATTTATAAGCAAGGTAAGATATAGAAGGTATTTTGAAAATATAGGCTGTGTATGGAAAAACATGAAACTGCTATCTATACTGTGCTTGACCAAGAGCGGTGCTAACGGTGGTAAAGCATAGCATATATTATTACATAACCTAACCTTACCTAGGTACTCTTTTGCCCCTTCAACCCCAACAAAAACTAAAGTTTAAATCTATCACCTCCTATTTCAATAATAGGCATCGCAATAGCAATGCCTCAGTAAAGAGCGATGTAGACACAATGTGTTATTTTTTTTTACTAAAGCACTTGGTAAAAAAAGCACTCTCTACGAGTTGTCGTAGAAACTTCAAAAGGAGCTCTTTCGATTGGAAATTAAAAGTTCTAGTGTCTTTTTTAAGAGTCAAAAGTGGTTAGAGGGCAACCAGACCCACTTCCACGCCGACTAATGAACCAAATACATCCAATCAAAATTTAGATATAGCTATTTAGCTCAGCATAGTTGAAAGGTTAACCTTCTGAGAATGTCAACCCCCCACTGCCTTTGGGGCAAAGGCAGTAAGTTATGAACTTCGCCCATATAATACGCAAGTGCCGTGCCACCTGACCAGCAAGCTTGTTACCTAACAAAAATCTGAGCAAGCAGATTATTAAATATCTTAAATGTGTTATGCTATAGCCAGATCTTGTGAGCATATGAGAAAACACAGTAAAATAGATGATGGATTTTTGCTATTTTGGAAGGTAGTTGAATAGGGCAATCAATATTTTATGAATGGATGTGAAGCCTAAATCATGACCCAAGAAGATCAAGCTCTTATCTCTATTACTTTTATACATCTAAGACTTAGAAGATAACATATAACACGATTTTACATTTGTCCTTCAGCAGAGTTTGTCCTTTGATATAGCGTTTTCCCTATAAAATATCATACTAGCCTATACGCAATTTTAAACAATCTTAATACGTCATTTTAAAGGATCTTCACGCAACTTTTCTTCATAGATGGCATGCAGAACTACATCTACTGTATATTTAAGTAACATGCTTAATCTACTTTAATGAAGTCAGTAAACCCACGAGAAATCTGACTCGCCTCGTAATTCCTGGTAAATTTCACCAAGATATACTGGATGGACATAGTATAATATATTATAATATATTATATTGTGGCCGCTATAACATATTGTAGTCACTTGGGTTCTTTAATATTGTGTTTAATATCGAACGCCGGCATTCCTCAGAATTTCCCCCGTGGACTTGAGGTTTCAGTTCTGAACTCGGGATCTTTGGAAAAAAACATAGCAGAAAAATTCCCTGTAATATCATATTAAATATAAATATTACTATTGTTCAATATCTTGGAATTTTTTCAAACTTTGATTTTTCACAGGTAAGTCACTAGCAGATTATTGAAGGGTCAGTGCCGGGTTTGCCAATGTTAGCTTTTTTATATCTTTTACCGGTAGACTACATTTCCCCACTATAAGACTCTAAAATTGAAAAGTAAAGATAAATACTTGTTTTGCCCAAGCGTCCTACTGTACAATAGTCATGTCGTTTATATAAGGCCCGTTCCTTTGCGCTAAGATCTTACATCTAAGATTTCACATCTTTCTTCAGAGATTTCCGTTCTTTTAACTCATCTTTGTTCTAAGATCTTACAGCTCACTGATGTTAGCAAAAAGTGTGAAAGACGCCACTGTTCTGCCATATAGAACAATTCTGAGAGAACTTTGATGATACACTCATCATTGTTCTCAGACCGCTGATCAGAGCAGAATGATGAAAGACGTTCGCAAAAGAACGCCATAAGATGTAAGATCTTACCGCTAAGATTTCACTTTTAAGCGTTCTGCAAAGACGAGTAAAAGAACGGCCCTATAGTTTGCAATGAAAGTCAGAAAACAAACTTACTTATAATACAGGTCCTCTGAATAAGGATCAGTCCATGGATCTACCCAGCGATCAGTCCAGGGATCAGCAAGTGAGTAATCCCATGGCTCAGTCCAGCGGTTACCCCAAGGTTCAACAGTCATATTGGGAATCTATGCAAAAGAAATGATTATGAAATAGAAAAGAAGTACATTCACTGCAATAGTTTCAAGTTAACAAGGTGAATGCTAGTATTAAATGGGGAAGCTACGGAAAATAGCTTCCATAAAACCCCCCAGATAAAAAGGGAATTTCATAGTAACACGAGAAGGTCAAAACGAATTTTCATCACAGCAAATTATATGAAAATGTTCGAGCTCAGTCTTTGTGATCCTAAAATAATTGTGCTATATTGTTTAGAGAGAAATATTTGGATATCTGCGAGTAATCTAGGTCGATAGCATACAGCGTCTTAGGATAGTCGTTAAGAAGTGTTTCTAGTTTTTAGCAGCAAGTTCAAATTATCATATTAGATATTTCTTTTTTTTTTACAACAAGCAACAACTTCCACTTTTTTTTTATTCTGCTGATCAATAATTTCAGGAAATGAACAGTACTTTTGAAAAAACCTTCAAGTAATATCTGAGATCCAATTTTTTTTGATCAGTTTATTGAGGTTAGTTGAGTAGGCCTATAGAAATGCTGTCAATTTCAAAATAAACTTGTTTTTCAGTTAATATTTCCGGTAATTTTCGCTAGTCGGTCTTATAAGCCACATCTGCTGCTTGTCTGCTGAGTTAAATGCCATAATCATGGCATTAGAACACCTTAAGCAAAACCAACCTTTGATTGCAAATTCGAATAATATTATCATCTATTCCGACTCTTTATCAAGCCTTGAGTTGCTGGCCTCAGCTCCACAATATAAGTTGGACATTGACACTTATCATTGTCTCAGTATTATTGATAATCTTGCTTCAAGTTGCATAAAAACTTATTTTCAGTATATTCCTAGCCACTCTGGCATAAGTGGTAATCATCAGGTTGATGAAATAGCTAAAAATGCTATAAATATTAACCAGCCAAGTGGGAGACAAATCCCAATTAGAGATATTTTCCGATGGAGGCCATCAGATATTAATTTTAATAAGATTAATCCTATCCTTTCCCCCTTTCCCAATAAGTATCTTTCTAAAATCTATCATAGAATTCGTTCTGGAACAAATGGACTAAATTTCCTTGCATTCTCATATAAGCTTTCTAATTCAAGTGGTTCAATTCCCCTGTCCCCTCTTTGCCGGCATTGTAATATGAATAATGAAACAATTGACCATTGCCTATTTGAATGTAATATGCTAACGTCTGCACAACATACCTTGCTTTGTAAACTGTTAAAATACTTCAAACACCACAAAATCTCACTATCAGCCAAGAGCTTAGCCAACTATACCTACACACAGAGCACAGAAATCGATATCTATCATCTTATATTTGAACTTCTTGAGTCAAAAGATCTACTGAAAGATATCTGAGAATATCTAATAAATAAGAGACAACCAAGACAGTAGCTCTGTAGCCCACAGAGTGAAGCAAAAAGAAGAGGGCTAAATAGTACCAACTGAATAGCCCGCCTGCTGTGAATTAGAAGAAGAAGAATACTAGAAGCTACAATTATGCCAGTGGTCAAATATGGCTCTGAATCATGGGCGCTCCGAAAAGCGGATGAAGATTTGCTAGATGTCTTCCAGAAATATTACCTACGGATTGTTCCGGGTACCCGTTTGACTGACTGTATTTAAAACAGTAGGCCGTACGAAAAATGTGGTTAAATCCCGCTTTCTAGGGCTATAATGAAAGAAAGGTTGAGATGGCTGGGGTACGTTGTGCGGATGAAGGATGACAGATTGCCGAGGATTGTCCTTTTAGGCCGACCGTCTAGGGCTAAACGGAAAACAGGTCGTCCTCGTCTGGGGTGGGAGGACGTCGTAAAGATTTAAAGGAAATGGGGACTTCCTGGGAGAGTGTAAACAGGAAGGCTTTGAATATATTGGGATGGAGGAGCTTGCGTAGCTGTGTTGGCCCGGGGCGGCTTGATGCTGCGGTGAGTTGTTAGTAGCAGTAGTAGCAGTCTGGAGTAAAATTTTCATATTAAGAATGACTAGAATTGGAAAGTATTGAATTTGGACTTCAACTGCACCATTCTTTTGTTATTATTAATTTTGAGTTACTTTCCACACAAGAATTTTGTCAAAGAAAAGTAAAGAGTTACGTTAAGCCAAAGAGTGAAGTACTACAATTTGCTACATTAAAGTAGTATTTGTTTTAGTATGCACAAAAATGCTTTTTCATTAGTTTATTACCCCCCTCAACATACTCTGAAAGTTTGAACCTAATGCTCTAAGCCAATCCTGAGATATTGCTGACACTCTTTTGACAGCTTACATAACCGTTGCGTTTTCCGATTTCATTCAACGTCCTCCTCAACAATTATGTAAATCGCACCCTAATACGCTTAGCCCTAGTAGTAGCAGTATTAGTAGTAGTAGCAGTAGCAGCAGCAGAAGTATTAGCAGTGGTATGCATATAGTACCTTTTCATTGGGTTAACATCCACCTCAAGATGCACTGAAAGTTTCAGCTTAATACCCTAAGGTGTTTCTCAGACAACGCTGATGAGTACTTTTGATAAGCTACATCCGGATAATGTGTTTTCATTCAGTTCAACATCCCCCTTTCCATTCCCTTAAAGTTTCACCTTGATATCCTTAGCCTCAGTAGATGTTATAGTCGTAGTCGTAGTAGTAGTAGAAAGAGTGGCAGTTGTAGAAGTACTCACATTATGCCTTTTGGTTAGTTGAACATCCCAATCAACATGCTCTGAAAAAGATGTTACTGGGACATTTCTGATACCCCCCTTTAGCAACCTGCATGCACATAGTGAGTTCTGATTTAGTTCAACATCTCCCTCAACATTCCGGCATGTACATAGTCTTTTTTTCAGTTTAACATTTCTATAGTTAGAATCTTCACACGTTCTACCTTGTTGTAATTATTTTTTTTAATCATAGAAAGGTAAGCTTCCCAAAAAGTTACGTAGATGGTAAGCTTTTGTAAAACTTACTAAGAAATTACTTAGTCACTAAGAAATGACACCAATCTTTTGTCCTGTTTAATACACTATTTGGAGATCTGTTTTTTTTCAATTCTCTCTCACTTTTAAAATATACTTTTCTGATGAGTTCTAGAAGTCAATGTTTCTTCAAGTAGTAATTTTTACAAAAGCTTACCATCTACGTAACTTTTTGGGAAGCTTACCTTTCTATGATTAAAAACAAATAATTACAACAAGCTAGAACGTATAAAGATTCTAACTTATGTTCTACCCCATGATATTGCCTCATATATGTAAAATACTTTAAACCTGAGTACGGGGGTTGGGTTGCACAAGGATTCAGTTAAATAGGGTTCAGTTGCACGAGGGTCCAGTAGCAGGGGGGTTCAGTTGCACGGTGGTTCAGTTGAAAAGGAACCGTTGAACTAACCGAAAGGCTTAGAGAGTATTAAGTTGAAACCTTCAGGGCATATTAAGAGGGAGGCTGGGCTAACGAAAAGGCACCATGTGCATTTTACTACTACTACTACTATAACTACAACCGCCACTACTATTCTTAATACTAGTGCTTCTATTTTAACTGCTAAAACTACTACCACTACCACTACTGCTACAACTGAGCTGAGGGGATGTTGAGCTAAATCAAAGCACGCCATGTGCATTTAGGTTGTCAAAGTGCGTATCAGCAGTTTACCGAGAACGGCTTAGAGCATTAAGTTGAAACTTTCAGGTTAGGCCAAGGAGATTCTTGAACTAAACAAAAGACTATGCGCACGCTTCTAATATTGCTCTTGCTGCTAGTCTGCTACTTTTACTTAGGGTAAACGTATTAAGGCGGAAATTTTCAGGAAGTGTAGATTGGGATGTTGAAATAAATCAAAACACACTGTGTATGCAGGTTGTCAAAAGGGCATATCAGTAATATTTCAGGGATAGCTTAGGGTATTAAGTTGACATTTTCAGGATATTTTGAGGGAGATGTTGAACTAACCAGAGGGCTTCGAGAATTAGGTTGAAATTTATAGAAAATGTTGAACTGAAAAAAAGACTATGTACATGCCGGAATGTTGAGGGAGATGTTGAACTAAATCAGAACTCACTATGTGTATGCAGGTTGCTAAAGGGGGTTATCAGAAATGTCCCAGTAACATCTTTTTCAGAGCATGTTGAGTGGGATGTTCAACTAACCAAAAGCCATAATGTGAGTACTTCTACAACAACTGCCACTCCTTCTACTACTACTACGACTACGACTATAACATCTACTGAGGCTAAGGGTATCAAGGTGAAACTTTAAGGGAATGGAAAGGGGGATGTTGAACTGAATGAAAAAACATTATCCGGATGTAGCTTATCAAAAGTACTCATCAGCATTGTCTGAGAAACACCTTAGGGTATTAAGCTGAAACTTTCAGTGCATCTTGAGGTGGATGTTAACCCAATGAAAAGGTACTATATGCATACCACTGCTAATACTTCTGCTGCTACTACTACTACTGCTACTAATACTACTACTACTAGGGCTAAGGGTATTAGGGTACAATTTACATAATTGTTGAGGAGGACGTTGAACGAAATCGGAAAACGCTACGGTTATGGAAGCTGTCAAAAGAGTGTCAGCAATATCTCAGGATTGGCTTAGAGTATTAGGTTCAAACTTTCAGAGTATGTTGAGGGGGGGTACTAAACTAATGAAAAAGCACTAAAACAAATACTACTTTAATGTAGCAAATTGTAGTAATTCACTCTTTGGCTTAACGTAACTCTTTACTTTTCTTTGACAAAATTCTTGTGTGGAAAGTAACTCAAAATTAATAATAACAAAAGAATGGTGCAGTTGAAGTCCAAATTCAATACTTTCCAATTTTAGTCATTCTTAAAATGAAAATTTTACTCCAGACTGCTACTACTGCTACTAACAACTTACCGCAGCACCAAGCCACCTGGGGCCAACACAGCTGCGCAAGCTCCTCCATCCCAATATATTCAAAGGTTTCCTTTTTACACTCTCCCAGGAAGTCCCCATTTCCTTTAAATCTTTATGACGTCCTCCCACCCCAGACGAGGACGACCTGCTTTCCGTTTAGCCCTAGACGGTTGGCCATATATATATATATATATATATATATATATATATATATATATATATATATATATATATATATATATATATATATATATATATATATATATATATATATATATATATATATATATATATATAATATATATATATATATATATATATATATATATATATATATATATATATATATATAATATATATATATATATATATATATATATACATATTTATATTGGCACGTACAAACAGCTCCTCTCATTTGATCTGCCATCAGCGGTCCAATTACCCTGGAACACGTATTTTGGCAGAAACTTTCTCAAAATGTCTTTGAAACCAACTTGAGACTTCGAAACCTATTTTTAATTCCTAAAAACATCTAATAATAACTTTGCACTACTAATTACCGATTTTCATGTATGTATTGGAATAAATTAATTTAAAATTAGTTTCTTCAAAATTAGTGTTCCAACGTTGAAGCCAAGTTTCGCGTTCAAGAGAGATCTGACTTGTCTACCCGTGGAAAGATCTAATGTCGCTTATGTTTATACGTTCCCTGGAGCACTCGCACCTCGGTCCGGGTTTTTATAATGGGTGAGATAGGGAAAGATCATACTGCTAATTATGTATACTGTGCTCCTTACTTTCAGTTAAAATAAAATTGTTTTTTTTTTATTTAATCAGACAAAGAAGCAAGTACTTTTGATGAGCTGTCAGATTTGATGTCTGCGTTCATTAATTTCGGATGCTCCTTTGAAAACCTAGACAAGCGCCTGGAATCTATGAAGCCTTTGATGAACAAGTTCAAAAAATCGCGTGACAACAACCTTACAACGAAGTTTTGGATGGATTATATGAATCTTGTAATGATTCTTCTCCAGTTCCTGATGAACGAGCGTGGGAGAGAATGGGAAGGTCATATTATGGGTGCAACCCTCATGTTGCCGTATTTGACAGCTGTAGGCTACTCCAGTATTTGAGTGACATGAAAACCTTGCCACCTAGCTTGCATGATATCTTTGTCAAAGGACTATTCAGCGTCAAGTGGAAAAACTGCAAGATGAACTGTGTGTCCCCAGATCATGCAATGGAATCCACACTCAACCTTGAATCAAAACAAAAGGGAGGAATAAAGGGAATCACACTGAACTGAATGGCAGTTGCCAAGTGGACTACCACCATAACATTCTGTGCTGGGTTTCCTCTGCCCTTTATCGACTTGCTGGAATTGAGAGCATGAGTGAATTTGGTCGTGAAGGAAGCAAAAATGGAACCATTTGAGAAGCACCAAGAAAACCTAGTCAGTAATGTGGTCTCTGTAGAGTAGAATATTTTTATTTATGACACATATATAAATAAATGTCACAAAACAGCGCACATGCCTGGTGGCATACTTTAGCGCTGAAAATATTGCCAACGAAAATACACAACCATTTTCCAACTAAGTTTTACAACAACGAAAAAGAAAACCCTAATGAACAAATTGACAAACTCTGTTGTCAAAGACCATATTGATCCCTTTATATGTGATGAGGAATCATTGGTGAATATCATTTCAAATCAAGTCGCTGATGAAGCAGTGGCAAAGAGCCTCCTGAGTGCACGTGCTAGTGGTTTAAAAGCATTGGAAGCATACTTCTACGGAAAACCCAACCCCTTTTCCAAGGTTAAAGTAAACTATGGATTGCGAAACAAAACAGGCCAAACGTTCAGCAACCAAGACCGGTAGCACCGTTTATGCTGAATTGGAAGCTGTCAAAAGGATTTTGGTTACTGTTGGCACTAGTCCAGGATCTACGCTTGAGGTGCTAAGTACGATCATGCCACACGAACTTTTACCCTACGCCCCTGCAATATTTGAAGTAGTAGCTAGTGAATGTATTAAACTTCGATCGGGTACGAAGTTAAGTTTTATCGAGTTCATTCGCACCTCTGCAAGTTTAGAAAGTTGGCCCAGCGAAGTACCGATTAACATGGTCACGGGAACTGGTAGATTCTATGCCGTTAATCTGGTCGCAAGTGCCAGACAAAACCGAAACCGTTGAGGCATTTCCGACACGTATCCTTGCAAGTCTCTTAAATTGAATCCCCAAATCTACAACCGAGTTGCATTTTTTAGCTGATCGGTATGACAGAGTGTTCAGCCTTGTAAATATGTTCGAGAATCTTATTGTTCTAAAAGACAGTAGTGGATGTCATGAGGAGAGGAAATACAGTGACGATGAGTTTTATCGTTACAAAGAGCATGGTGCTAGATAACTGAGAAATTTTGCTTATGCAGTCAGCGAGTAAGGCAAGACTTATCGAATGTATTTTGAATTGTGGAGCCATGTCTGTCCTTCTGAATTAAAATTTACCATTTACCTCTCTGGCGGATTCAGTGACAGAATGAAGGTGCTAAAACTGGTCCCATCCAAAAAGACTTTATATCCGAACCCAGACCACGAAGCTAACTTGTTCAGCACATATGAAGAAGCAGACACGCATGTTGCTCTCCATGTTGCCGAATGCTACAGAAATGGATGTTCCCAAGTAATTGTTGAAGCAAATGACAGACATTGTTGTCATTTTATTACAGAACTACCGTGAAATATCCCTCTGCAGGTGTGACCCAGGCTATGCACCCGAGCAGTTCCATGACAGTTCCGAAAGACAGTTCCATGACAAAGTCTTTCCGATCCATAAAATTGTGAATGAACATCTTGGGCTGTTGTAAAGTCAATAGGGCTGCTACATTGCATTATTGGATGTGATACGGTCAGTTTTTTCTTCTCAAAAGGCAAAAAAAACATTTGCTACATCTGCTGTTGAATCACACCTCATTCAAAAAATTGCTGATCTTACACTGAAAGTGACGAGTGAAATCAAAAAGTTCATGATGTACGAGCACGAAATCTTGCGTATCTGTACGAAATTGGCTGTATCGGTATATAGCAAAAAACAGTCCGAATTTGATTCTCAATGACAATGACCTCCAAATTAATTTATTTCCCAGAAAAAAGAACTTGAACAGCTTACCCCCAACAGACGGTTCTTTCGTATATCACGTCAAAAGAGCTATACTTCAGTGGAGCATTATTCTTCAGGCTGTGATTCCTAAGCCCTGTCTTCAACCCATTTGAGTTTGGCTGGACCCACCACGACATTTTAGGAGTCAGTCCAGTGACTTCAGTGCTGACCCCCTGGCCTCCATCTGTCAACAAGGCTTCAGTCTTTTGTTACTGTAAAACACAGTATAAAGATAATAGCAGTAAGTTTACCGCAGATCATTTCTGGTCTTCATTCTCGGTGCGTACAAACAGCTCCTCCCACTTCCTCTTGCATTAGCGGGTTAGTATGCATTCGTCCAATGAATGAAAAATGGTTCGAAATTCTATTATTCGTAATTGCGAAAGCAGAAAAAAACTTAGTGAGCCGGCGAAGTGGTTTACAACTGTCCCATCTCACAGGCATGAATTAATTTATATACAAATTACGACTTAATCTATTATTTATATACAGTGGACTTAACTGAATGGCCTACGTAGGATTTCTAAAAAGGGGGGCGGGGGTTGATAAAATTTGTGAAAATAATGAAATATCTAGTGTTAACTTCTAATCAATACTGTAACAGGGAAATAACCAAAATTTCACAGGGGAGAGGGATCCACGAAGTGGCGGGAGAAATTTGCCAAAAAGTTTTACCACAAAGGGGCAACCTAACAGTTTGAGCACATATGATCTATTAGGTTTCACAATAGTCTGTGGTTTTAGATAGTAATATTGCGCCATGGAGCACCAATAACTTTTTCTTATTGCTTTTTTTTATTGGTAAGGAAAAAGGATCCCTTTAATTTCCATTAATTTTTATTCCTTTTTTATTTCAGTTAATTTTCATTTAATTCTTCCTCGTTTATGTTCTTTTTGGGCCAGAGAAATGCCATTCGAAATTTGATAGAGGATCTTTATTTTCTTCTCATAAATGGTGGAGTAGCTGTCAGTGGCGGATCCAGGGGAGGGGCGAGGGAGGCGCGCCCCCCTAACATAGTCTAAAGTAGTGTAATTTACTTAGTTAACGGAAGTTTGCGTTAATTAAACTTGCTCCAAACTCAAGTTATCGAATCAACCTATTTTGTCCCCCCCCCTTCCTAAAAAAATCCTGCATCCTGCCACTGGTGCCAATCCTGCCACTGGTGGCTGTAATGGTTTATCATTTTTTTTTTCACGCCGTGATGTATATTTTCTCAGATTGTAGTTTGTGTGTGACTTGAAAAAGGCTGAAAAAGGCTACCTGTTTTGGCGGAGAGCCGGGATAAGAGCTAGTTTCGGTGTTTACGAAATTTTTCGTATGAAATTCTTAGATCTTTCCTGAACTTTAAAGAATAAACACCTCTGTTTGAAAATCTTTGCACTTTGTGAATTTAGATAGCGATAAGGGTTCCTGATTGAGACCAATTTTAGCGCTTGGGTTCTAATTATTGGTTGCTGTGGTAAAATTACCTGGAACACCTATTTTGGCAGAAACATATATATATATATATATATATATATATATATATATATATATATATATATATATATATATATATATATATATATAATATATATATATATATATATATATTATATATATATATATATATATATATATATATATATATAATATATATATATATATATATATATATATATATATATATATATATATATATATATATATATATATATATAGATATATATATATATATATATATATATATATATATATATATATATATATATATATATATATTTATATCGCCGCGTACAAACAGCTCCTCTCATTTGATCTGCCATCAGCGGTCTAATTACCCTGGAACACGTATTTTGGCAGAAACTCTCAAAATGCCTTTGTAACCAACTCGAGACTTCGAAACCTACTTGTAATTCCCAAAAACATCTAATAATAACATTGCACTACTAATTACCGATTTTCATATATGTATTAGAATAAATTAATTTAAAATTAGTTTCTTTAAAATTTAGTGGCCCAACGTTGAAGCCAAGTTTCGCGTTCAAGAGAAATTTGACTTGTCTACCCGTGAAAAGATCTGATGTCGCTTATGTTTCTACGTTCTCTGGAGTAGCATACTCACACCTCGGTCCGGGTTTTTATAATGAGTGAAATAGGGAACGATCATACTGCCTATAATTTATATACTGTGTTGTAAAACTGTGTGCGGTAAAAAGTGCCCTTGTTTGGAGATAAAAGCCATGCGACTTTCTTTTGCACATTTGGTGGCCGATGTGGTGCCGACAGCGACGATTCGGACAAGGATTAGCGGGATTTTTTTTCGTATGTTTGGGGAAAACCGTTGCGATGCACGAGAATTGTAGTTTGACAGGATTTACCTGTACCTTTACTAATTTAATTTTAACACAAAGTATTTTTATACGGATGTACAGAACTTAAAATAATAAACACTCTTTAATCATGTTACCGGTTTATGCTCTCAGCTTCTGTTGAGCATGGCTCTTCCGTGTCCGTTTACTACCTTGCAAAGCTTCGTAGGTTCTTTATAATCTGGATTTAAAACTACATTTGCAAGAAATAAGAGATTATAGCGAATTAAATAGCATATAGCAACTAAAGTCGGAACACAATGACCAAGTCAACACTACCATCGGACTCGGCGTCAAAATATGGGATAAAAACATGTCCCGCAATATCATTTAGCAAAAAAAATGGGCCTACAAACAAGTAATTAGCTTATTACAAACAAAGTTAAGATTGGGCTGAAAAGTAGTCCATATTCGGATTTGGCGTTAAATTCTAGCATAAAAGATGTGTCACATCATCATTTTGGAAAAATATATTTTTTGCATATATTTTTTGGCCTATATTTTTCAAAAAATTCTAGACGGCTTCATCGAACAGTTTAAAGCTTTGAACTTTACGGCAATGTAAAGCTAAATACGAAAGGTAAAATCTGGAAAAAAATGAAAAACAAAAATTATTAGAAAAGACCGAGATACGGGATTTAGTTGAAAACGAACCTTTGAATTTTGAGATTTTCGGGAAAACCCACAGTTTATATAATTATCCAGTATGATCTTTCCCTATCTCACCCATTATAAAAACCCGGACCAAGGTGCGAGTGCTCCAGAGAACGTTTTTGCAGATAGAAACATAAGCGGTATCAGATCTTTTCACGGGTAGACAAGTTGGACGCGAAACAAGCGGAAACAAGTTGAAACCCGCTATTACGAATAATGCACTTTGTAACCCTCTTGGACGCGAAACTTACAGTTATAATAGAAATAATCGGAAACAAGTAACCCGCTAATGCAGAAAGAAGTGGGAGGAGCTTTTTGTTCGTACCGAGAATGAAGACCAGAAATGATCTGCGATAAACTTACTGGATAATTCTATAAACTGTGGGAAAAACTAATAAATATTAGCCTATAGCTCCAGGGCTATACAATATATCAGAAAGAATTGAACATATTCTATGAGAAGTCCATATTAGGACCAAAATGAGAAGTTGCGCCACTAAATCGGAGTGGTTCAACCTTAGAAAAAAATAAACAAGTCTGTACACGTTTTTTAGGTTTAAAAAGGGTGTTGTTTTGCTTTTAAAAGGTCAAGCCTTGATCTCCCGCTTTGCCACCACCCATATTCCGATTCAGCGTGGTCGATATAGTCGGAAACTATTGTCAAACTGACTGTGTCTTTCTGATCACCTAGTTGTCACATTATAGTGGTCTGGCCCCCGGACTAGTAGCTAGTCCAAACTATCAAACAATGGTAACAAGAATCCTTCATTTTTTGACCAGTGGGTATTAAGATGAAATAGCATGGACAACGCTGGAGTAGAAACTCGTCCTATTTGTCTTTCATTTTAATACCGGGTAAAAGACTCAATGCGGTATAATTCTAGTTTAGCTACTTTTTGCTATCTTGGAAAGGGGTTAGGTTAGGAAAAGGACAGTTTCGGGGATAGTTCTAAAGACTAAAGCATGTCCTGGGAAGGTATTTTGAAGTAACTTCTTCTGCCCCTTCTCCCTGGTCATCAAATTTTTGATGACCTGAATAGTTTGTTAATATAAACCTTACCCGAATGAAGTAGGGTAAAAAACCAGTATCCAATTGAGCAAAATTATGTAAAACTAAAACCCTCACATCTTGTTACCAAAGAGGAATTGAGAGGATTGGGTATATTAATGAATAGCTAAAAGTCTAAACTATGCATCAATATGGTTATTATTCAGATTATTTAAGATCAGAGACTTGAAATTCTTAGTTTATTGACTTACCTGCAGGGACCTCTTTTTGGAAATACCAATTATCCTCTTTTTGGAAATACCAATTAATACTTTTTGGAAATACCAATTTAAAATACCAATTATCCTATTTTGATGTATATATCCTTTTAGTGTTTCAGTTTTATTCATATATTAACAGAAAGCTGATTTTCTTCTGATTCTAGAAATGTAGCTTTTGTTGCTTGATATTTATTCTATAAATCACAAATATTTAAATATAATTTTCTTTTCAATTGCTTTTCAAAACAGAGACCATGTTTTCAATTTATGCTGACAAATCATTGGTGAAAATTTGACCAAGAAGGCGGGGTTCTTGTTACTGCCCTCACATTGCTTCATGTTGTAGTAAAAAGGGGTGGTCCAAAAACCCATTGCTATTTTTCCGAAATGCCAAAGAAAAGTGTTCTTCCCCAAAAAGAGGTCTTTTACCCTACAACAAAACTGTTTTCAGCTTCACAACTTTGCTTGGTCCCAAATTATGAGGTTTCAAAGATCTACAAATACATTTCCTCAATTTAGAAAACTCATTGATATGGCTTAAAGTTTTACTGAAATAACAGGAATTGCATTTTCAGAACTAGAGCCAGAGAAAAAGAAAGTGATACTGAAAATTAAGGCACTTGTTGTTTTGTCAGAATGTCAAATTTCTAATACTTGTAAATCACAAGAGGGTTAACATAGAATCTCGGCAATACCTTCCCAGAGAATGTTTTGGGCCCTGTATTCATTACTGACAGTTTCATTTCTAGCCTAACCCTTTGCCAAAATAGCAAAAGGTAGCTGAACTAGAATTTTGCCCTCAAGACTGCAATAGGTTCGTACGGAGGGGAAGCTCTAGTTTCTTGTAATCGTTTCATATCTACAGATAAGAATAATAAAGGAGAGGGAGGGATGGGCTCTTTTTGTCCTACAGACCTAAATGAATAGAGAAAAGATGAAATCATCCCTGAACCTTGAGTTCTGAGCCATATAATCTTTAGCGACCTTCATTACACCAATTACAACTTACGAGCTGTCCAAACAGTTACTAATAGGGCTGTTTTTTCACTCATCAACGTGCTAAGATCTTACATCTTTTGTCAGAAAACGTTTAAAAGTGAAATCTTTGAACTAAGATCTTACATCTTTGGTTGTTTTTATGCAAACGTCTTTTATCATTCTGCTCTTATCAGCGGTCTGAGAACAATGATGAGTAGATCATCAAAGTTCCCTCATCATTGTTCTATATGGCAGAAAGATGGCGTCTATCACGTATTTTGCTAACATCAGTGAGCTGTAAAATTCTTAGAACAAAGATAAGTTGAAAAAAACGATAATCTTTGCAGAAAGATGAAAGATCTTAGGTGTAAGATCTTAGTGCTAAAAAACGGCCCTAATGTAATAAAGCAACTAGCATACTAAACCACTACTATTACTATGAAGTTGCTGCAGTGTTAAGCTGCATAAAACCAGCACGATGGTAACCACCCAATTGCCCTCCCATGCGAATTAAAAGTTTTGGCTTCACGATTAAACAAAGAAAATATTTTAAAGTTATCATAAGAAGGGCCAAAGAGGCACCCCATGACTTGCGATGTGCGGGAGGGAGCTCAAGAGGTCTTTCAAGCGTTACTTTGAATGCTTGAAAATCAAAGATCAAATATTTAAGCATCAGAGGCAAAGATCTTTATGCTTAAATTAAAATTTTTCTAAACCTTCAGCGTAAGACTTCGAGGATATTATCATGAAAATTGTTAAAGCATTAAAGGAAGATTAAAAAACAGGCCTGAGAAGTAACATCAGAAACCAAAGATTTCTCTTATAAATAATTTTCTGTCAAAAGAAAAAAGATTATAATAGAAATATATATGGTATGATATAAACTGTAAACCTCTAGCTTGCCTCTAAAACTCTGCTTCTGCTATTCCTACTTTTATCCTATTTTCTGAACGAAGACATTACGCTATCCTGGGTGAATGCTTACATTTTGCAGCCAAATCCAACGTTTGAGCTGGGTTGATTTCTTGGAACCAGATATGTATTTTGTGTGAAAGTAAGACAGGAACAAAAGGGAAATTTTCGATGGGGCGCTTTGAAGTACGTGACATAATGCAGACAAATTTACATAATTTAGGAAGTAAAATTCAGCTTCCTGACTTGTAATGAGTCGAAAAAATTGGACTCCCTTAATTTTGAGAAAAAAAATCAATTGTTTCCAATCTTCGGAACTATAAAAAGTAAATGATAATATTAACATTTTGATTACTAAATATCAGTATATGTATATTAAACTGACAATGCACATTCATTTGTATTTTGTCAGTAAAGTGCAAATCTTGTTCTGGCCTTGGGAAGGCATAGGGGTTTTGCGCCCAAATTATGTTAATTGCTGCTCGTTTTGAGTTTGACTCGGTTATTTATTGTAATTTCTGTTGGTTTTGGGTTTCATTTATTTATCGATGCTGATTTGTGGTAGGTTCACGCTTGGTAGATTATTTGATTTTATTTTTGCTCTTTTTGTATAATGGAGTTCTTTACTTTTCTTTGAAAAACTTATTTTGTAGAAAAAGTTTTTTTAATTCATGTCTGTTCGTTTTATATTGACATAGTATTTTCAGGGAAAAAGACAATAATACTTTAGATATTTTCCTTTTTTAAGACTTTATAGTTTGGCCTGCTATTTGTATGCTGGAGAAAAATTTTCAGCAATTTTTAACAACATGCACCCTTTTAAAAATCTGGACACAAATAGTACTGTTTAATTTAGTTTCATACCTCCTCTAGTTGACCAGAAATGGAAAACTTGATACCATTCGCAAAAAAATCTGTTTACTTTCTTTGATAGCTTTCAAAATTTTAATTCGATGTGTTTGGGAAAATGGTGGGCGTGAGAGGGGCGTTAGTCGCTATCCACTCACTTTCAACTATTAAAAAGGCACTATCCCTTTCAATTTCCAATTGAATGAGCCCTTTTGAAGTTTCTACGACAACGCTTTCAATAAAAACTATGTGCCCCCAGGGCATAACTTACAATCCTTGCCCTGAGGGCTGTGGGGGGAGAGGTTGTCATCCTTAAAGACCAAATTTCCAAAACTTTCAACTACGTTGAATAAAATGGCTATGTAAAAATTTTGATTGGATGTGTTTGGGGGAAAGGTGGGGGTGAGAGAGGGGTTAGTTGCCCTCAAATCACTTTCGACTATTAAAAAGGGTACTAGTCCTTTGAATTTCAAATCGAATGAGCCCCTTTTCAAGTTTCTACGACAAAGATTTCAATAAAAACCTTATATGCCCAAGGGCATAACCTGTAGTCCTTGCCCTGAGGGTTGTGGGGGTTTGTCCTCCTCAAAAATATGTTTTCTATCTGGAAATCAACTACCCTGAACAAAATGGCCATCTCAAAATTTTTATTGGATGTGTTTGGGGGAATGATGGGTGTGGGGGAGGCTAGTTGCCCTCCAGTCACTTTCGACTATTAAAAAGGGCACTAGCCCTTTGAATTTCCAGTCGAATGAGCCTGTTTTGAAGTTTCTACAATAACACCTTCTATAAAAACCTTATATACCCCCAGGGCATAACTTAAAACCCTTGCCCTGAGGGATATGGGGGAGTGTCCTCCTCAAAAACATATTTTCTATTTGGAAATAAACTACGCTGAACAAAATGACTATCTCAAAATTTTGATTGGATGTGTTTGGGGAATTGAAGGGCGTGGGGATTTTGGGGGGGGGGCTATTTGCCCTCCAATCACTTTCGACTATTAAAAAGGGTACTAGCACTTCGAATTTCCAATCGAATGAGCCTGTTTTGAAGTTTCTACAATAACACCTTCTATAAAAACCTTATATGCCCCCAGGGCATAACTTAAAACCCTTGCCCTGAGGGTTGTGGGGGAGTGTCCTCCTCAAAAAAATATTTTCTATCTGGAAATCAACTACGCTGAACGAAATGTCTATCTCAAAATTTTGATTGGATGTGTTTGGGGGAATGATGGGCGTTGGGGGGGGGGGGGGCTAGTTGCCCTCCAATCACTTTCGACTATTAAAAAGGGTACTAGCCCTTTGAATTTCCAATTGAATGAGCTTGTTTTGAAGTTTCTACGACAACTCCTTCTATAAAAACCTTAAATGCCCCCAGGGCATAACTTAAAACCCTTGCCCTGAGGGTTGTGGGGGAGTGTCCCTCCTCAAAAACATATTTATATCTGGAAATCAACTACGCTGAACAAAATGGCTATCTCAAAATTTTGATTGTATGTGTTTGGGAGAATGATGGGGGTGGGGGGGGGCTAGTTGCCCTCCAATCACTTTCGACTATTAAAAAGGGTACTAGCCCTTTGAATTTCCAATCGAATGAGCTTGTTTTGAAGTTTCTACGACAACTCCTTCTATAAAAACCTTAAATGCCCCCAGGGCATAACTTAAAACCCTTGCCCTGAGGGTTGTGAGGGAGTGTCCTCCTCAAAAACATATTTTCTATCTGAAAAATAACTACGCTGAACAAAATGGCTATCTCAAAATTTTGATTGGATGTGTTTGGGGGAATGATGGTCGGGGGGGGGGGGGGCTAGTTGCCCTCCAATCACTTTCGACTATTAAAAAGGGAAGTAGTCACTCCAATTTCCAATCGAATGAGCCCTTTTCGAAGTTTCTACGAGAACGCCTTCTATAAAAACCTTATATGACCCCAGGCATAACCTAAAACCCTTGCCCTGAGGGTTGTGGGGGAGTGTACTCCTCAAAAACATATTTTCTATCTGGAAATTAACTACGCTGAACAAAATGGCTATCTCAAAATTTTTATTGGATGTGTCTGGGGAATGATTGGGGGGGGGAGGGGGGGGTTAGTTGCCCTCCAATCACTTTTTACTATTAAAAAGG
Source organism: Artemia sinica (assembly GCA_027921565.1). NCBI lineage: Eukaryota > Metazoa > Arthropoda > Branchiopoda > Anostraca > Artemiidae > Artemia > Artemia sinica. Next base: position 47,804,997 of record CM051273.1, on the reverse strand, counting down.
GCACTAGCCCTTTGAATTTCCAGTCGAATGAGCTTTTATTCAAGTTTCTACGACAACGCCTTTTTAAAAAACCTTATATACCCCCAGGGCATAACTTAAAACCCTTGCCCTGAGGGAAGTGGGGGAGTGTCCTCCTCAAAAACATATTTTCTGTCTGGAAATCAACTACGCTCAACAAAATGGCTATATCAAAATTTTTATTGGATGTGTTTGGGGGAATGAAGGGCGTGGGGGGGGGCTAGTTGCCCTCCAATCACTTTCGACTATTAAAAAGGGTACTAGCCCTTTGAATTTCCAATCAAATGAGCCTGTTTTGAATTTTCTACGACAACGCCTTGTATAAAAACCTTATATGCCCCCAGGGCATAACTTAAAACCCTTGCCCTGAGGGTTGTGAGGGAGTGTTCTCCTCAAAAACATATTTTCTATCTGGAAAACAACTACACTGAACAAAATGGCTGTCTCAAAATTTTGATTGGATGTGTTTGGGGGAATGATGGGCGTAGGGGGGGGGGGGCTAGTTGCCCTCTAATCACTTTCGACTATTAAAAAGGGCACTGGCCCTTTGAATTTCCAATCGAATGAGCCTGTTTTGAATTTTCTACGACAACGCCTTGTATATAAACCTTATATGCCCCCAGGGCATAACTTAAAAACCCTTGCCCTGAGGGTTGTGGGGGAGTGTCCTCCTCAAAAACATATTTTCTATCTGGAAAACAACTACACTGAACAAAATGGCTGTCTCAAAATTTTGATTGGATGTGTTTGGGGGAATGATGGGCGTAGGGAGGGGGGCTAGTTGCCCTCTAATCCCTTTCGACTATTAAAAAGGGCACTGGCCCTTTGAATTTCCAATCGAATGAGCCTGTTTTGAAGTTTCTACGACAACGCCTTGTATATAAACCTTATATGCCCCCAGGGCATAACTTAAAACCCTTGCCCTGAGGGTTGTGGGGGAGTGTCCTCCTCAAAAACATATTTTCTATCTGGAAATCAACTACGCTGAACAAAATGGCTATCTCAAAATTTTTATTGGATGTATTTGGGGGAATGATGGGCGTGGAGGGGGGGGGGCTAGTTGCCCTCCAATCACTTTCGACTATTAAAAAGGGTACTAGCCCTTTGAATTTCCAATCGAATGAGCCTGTTTTGAAGTTTCTACGACAATGCCTTCTATAAAAAAGCTTATATGCTCCCAGGGCATAACTTAAAACCCTTGCCCTGAGGGTTGTGGGGGAGTGTCCTCCTCAAAAACATATTTATATCTGGAAATCAACTACGCTGAACAAAATGGCTATCTCAAAATTTTGATTGTATGTGTCTGGGGGAATGATTGGCGTGGGGGGGGCTAGTTGCCCTCCAATCACTTTCGACTATTAAAAAGGGTACTAGCCCTTTGAATTTCCAATCGAATGAGCCTCTTTTGAAGTTTCTACGACAACGCCTTCTATAAAAACCTTATATGCCCCCAGGGCATAACTTAAAACCCTTGCCCTGAGGGTTGTGGGGGAGTGTCCTCCTCAAAAACATATTTATATCTGGAAATCATCTAGGCTGAACAAAATGGTTATCTCAAAATTTTGATTGTATGTGTCTGGGGGAATGATTGGCGTGGGGGGGCTAGTTGCCCTCCAATCACTTTCGACTATTAAAAAGGGTACTAGCCCTTTGAATTTCCAATCGAATGAACCTGTTTTGAAGTTTCTACGACAACACCTTCTATAAAAACCTTATATGCCCCCAGGGCATAACTTAAAACCCTTGCCCTGAGGGTTGTGAGGGAGTGTCCTCCTCAAAAAAATATTTTCTATCTGGAAAATAACTACGCTGAACAAAATGGTTATCTCAAAATTTTGATTGGATGTGTTTGGGGGAATGATGGACGTGGGGGGGGGGGGCTAGTTACCCTCCAATCACTTTCGACTATTAAAAAGGGAACTAGTCACTCCAATTTCCAATCGAATGAGCCCTTTTCGAAGTTTATACGAGAATGCCTACTATAAAAACCTTATATGCCCCCAGGGCATAACCTAAAACCCTTGCCTTGAGGGTTGTGGGGGAGTGTACTCCTCAAAAACATATTTTTATCTGGAAATCAACTACGCTGAACAAAATGGCTATCTCAAAATTTTGACTTGATGTGTTTGGGGGAATGATGGGCGTGCACGGGGGGGGGGAGGGCTAGTTGCCCTCCAATCACTTTCGACTATTAAAAAAGGGTACTAGCCTTTTGAATTTCCAATCGAATGAGCCCTTCTGTAGTTTCTACGACGACGCTTTCAATAAAACTTTATATGCCCCCAGGGCATAACTTACAAGAGGGGTGTTAGTCGCTATCCAATCACTTTCAACTATTAAAAAAGGCACTAGCACTTTCAATTTCCAATTGAATGAGCCCTTTTGAAGTTTCTACGACAACCCTTTCAATAAAAACTTTATATGCCCACAGGGCATAACTTACAACACTTGCCCTGAGGGCTGTGGGTGGAGGGGTTATCATCCTTAAAGACCTAATTTCCAAAACTTTCAACTGCGTTGAATAAAATGGCTATCTAAAAATTTTGATTGGAAGTGTTTGGGGAAAAGGTGGGTGTGAGAGGGGGGTTATTTGCCCTCAAATCACTTTCGACTATTTAAAAGGGTACTAGTCCTTTGAATTTCAAATCGAATGAGCCCCTTTTCAAGTTTCTACGACAAAGATTTCAATAAAAACCTTATATGCCCCCAGGGCATAACCTGTAGTCCTTGCCCTGAAGGTTGTGGGGGTTTGTCCTCCTCAAAAATATGCTTTCTATCTGGAAATCAACTACCCTGAACAAAATGGCCATCTCAAAATTTTTATTGGATGTGTTTGGGGGAATGATGGGTGTGGGGGAGGCTAGTTGCCCTCCAGTCACTTTCGACTATTAAAAAGGGCACTAGCCCTTTGAATTTCCAATTGAATGAGCTTTTATTGTAGTTTCTACGACAACTCCTTCTTTAAAAACCTTATATACCCCCAGGGCATAACTGAAAACCCTTGCCCTGAGGGATATGGGGGAGTGTCCTCCTCAAAAACATATTTTCTATCTGGAAATAAACTACGCTGAACAAAATGGCTATCTCAAAATTTTGATTGGATGTGTTTGGGGGAATGAAGGGCGTGGGGGTTTGGGGGGGCTTTTTGCCCTCCAATCACTTTCGACTATTAAAAAGGGTACTAGCACTTCGAATTTCCAATCGAATGAGCCTGTTTTGAAGTTTCTACAATAGCACCTTCTATAAAAACCTTATATGCCCCCAGGGCATAACTTAAAACCCTTGCCCTGAGGGTTGTGAGGGAGTGTCCTCCTCAAAAACATATTTTCTATCTGGAAATCAACTACGCTGAGCGAAATGTCTATCTCAAAATTTTGATTGGATGTGTTTGGGGGAATGATGGGCGCTGGGGGGGGCTAGTTGCCCTCCAATCACTTTCGACTATTAAAAAGGGTACTAGCCCTTTGAATTTCCAATTGAATGAGCTTGTTTTGAAGTTTCTACGACAACTCCTTCTGTAAAAACCTTGTATGCCCCCAGGGCATAACTTAAAACCCTTGCCCTGAGGGTTGTGGGGGAGTGTCCTCCTCAAAAAAATATTTTCTATCTGGAAATCAACTACGCTGAACGAAATGTCTATCTCAAAATTTTGATTGGATGTGTTTGGGGGAATGATGGGCGCTGGGGGGGGGGGGCTAGTTGCCCTCCAATCACTTTCGACTATTAAAAAGGGTACTAGCCCTTTGAATTTCCAATTGAATGAGCTTGTTTTGAAGTTTCTACGACAACTCCTTCTGTAAAAACCTTATATGCCCCCAGGGCATAACTTAAAACCCTTGCCCTGAAGGTTGTGGGGGAGTGTCCTCCTCAAAAACATATTTATATCTGGAAATCAACTACGCTGAACAAAATGGCTATCTCAAAATTTTGATTGTATGTGTTTGGGGGAATGATGGGCGTGGGGGGGGGGCTAGTTGCCCTCCAATCACTTTCGACTATTAAAAAGGTTACTAGCCCTTTGAATTTCCAATCGAATGAACCTGTTTGAAGTTTTTACGACAATACCTTCTATAAAAACCTTATATGCCCCCAGGGCATAACTTAAAACCCTTGCCCTGAGGGTTGTGAGGGAGTGTCCTCCTCAAAAACATATTTTCTATCTGAAAAATAACTACGCTGAACAAAATGGCTATCTAAAAATTTTGATTGGATGTGTTTGGGGGAATGATGGGCGTGGGGGGGGGGGCTAGTTGCCCTCCAATCACTTTCGACTATTAAAGAGCGAACTAGTCACTCCAATTTTCAATCGAATGAGCCCTTTTCGAAGTTTCTACGAGAACGCCTTCTATAAAAACCTTATATGACCCCAGGGCATAACCTAAAACCCTTGCCTTGAGGGTTGTGGGGGAGTGTACTCCTCAAAAACATATTTTCTATCTGGAAATCAACTAAGCTGAACAAAATGGCTATCTCAAAATTTTTATTGGATGTGTCTGGGGGAATGATTGGAGGGGGGGGTAGTTGCCCTCCAATCACTTTTGACTATTAAAAAGGGCACTAGCCCTTTGCATTTCCAGTCGAATGAGCTTTTATTCAAGTTTCTACGACAACGCCTTCTTTAAAAACCTTATATACCCCCAGGGCATAACTGAAAACCCTTGCCCTGAGGGATATGGGGGAGTGTCATATCCCATATCTCCTCAAAAACATATTTTCTATCTGGAAATAAACTACGCTGAACATGCCCCCAGGGCATAACCTAAAACCCTTGCCCTGAGGGTTGTGGGGGAGTGTACTCCTCAAAAACATATTTTCTATCTGGAAATCAACTACGCTGAACAAAATAGCTATCTCAAAATTTTGACTTGATGTGTTTGGGGAATGATGGGCGTGCACGGAACTGTATATGCCCCCAGGGCATAACTTACAAGAGGGGTGTTAGTCGCTATCCAATCACTTTCAACTATTAAAAAAGGCACTAGCACTTTCAATTTCCAATTGAATGAGCCCTTTTGAAGTTTCTACGACAACGCTTTCAATAAAAACTTTATATGCCCACAGGGCATAACTTACAACACTTGCCCTGAGGGCTGTGGGTGGAGGGGTTATCATCCTTAAAGACCTAATTTCCAAAACTTTCAACTACGTTGAATAAAATGGCTATCTAAAAATTTTGATTCGATGTGTTTGGGGAAAAGGTGGGTGTGAGAGGGGGGTTATTTGCCCTCAAATCACTTTCAACTATTAAAAAGGGTACTAGTCCTTTGATTTTCAAATTGAATGAGCCCTTTTTCAAGTTTCTACGACAAAGATTTCAATAAAAACCTTATATGCCCCCAGAGCATAACTTATAATCCTTGCCCTGAGGGTTGTGGGGGAGTGTCCTCCTCAAAAATATGTTTTCTATCTGGAAATCAACTACCCTGAAAAAAATGGCTATCTCAAAATTTTGATTGGATGTGTCTGGGGGAATGATGGGGGGGGGGTTAGTTGCCCTCCAATCACTTTTGACTATTAAAAAGGGCACTAGCCCTTTGAATTTCCAGTCGAACGAGCTTTTATTGAAGTTTCTACGACAACACCTTTTTTAAAAACCTTATATACCCCCAGGGCATAACTTAAAACCCTTGCCCTGAGGGATATGGGGGAGTGTCCTCCTCAAAAACATATTTTCTGTCTGGAAATCAACTACGCTCAACAAAATGGCTATATCAAGATTTTTATTGGATGTGTTTTGGGGAATGATGGGCGTGGGGGGGGGGGCTAGTTGCCCTCTAATCAATTTCGACTATTAAAAAGGGCACTAGCCCTTTGAATTTCCAATCGAATGAGCCTGTTTTGAAGTTTCTACGACAACGTATTCTATAAAAACCTTATATGCCCCCAGGGCATAACTTAAAACCCTTGCCCTGAGGGCTGTGGGGGAGTGTCCTCCTCAAAAACATATTTTCTATCTGGAAATCAATTACGCTGAACAAAATGGCTATCTAAAAATTTTGATTGGATGTATTTGGGGGAATGATGGCCGTGGGGGGGGGGAGGGTGTTTGTTGCCCTCTAATCACTTTCAACTATTAAAATGGGTACTAGCCCTTTGAATTTCCAATTGAATGAGCCTGTTTTGAAGTTTCTACGACAACGCCTTCTATAAAAACCTTATATGCTCCCAGGGCATAACTTAAAACCCTTGCCCTGAGGGTTATGGAGGAGTGTCCTCCTCAAAAACATATTTTCTATCTGGAAATCAACTACGCTGAACAAAATGGCTATCTCAAAATTTTGATTGGATGTATTTGGGGGAATGATGGGCGTGGGGGGGGGCTAGTTGCCCTCCAGTCACTTTCGACTATTAAAAAGGGTACTAGCCCTTTGAATTTCCAATCGAATGAGCCTGTTTTGAAGTTTTTACGACAACGCCTTCTATAAAAAACCTTATATGCCCCCAGGGCATAACTTAAAACCCTTGCCCTGAGGGTTGTGGGGGAGTGTCCTCCTCAAAAACATATTTTCTATCTGGTAATCAACTACGCTGAGCAAAATGGCTATCTCAAAATTTTGATTAGATGTATTTAGGGGAATGATGGGGGTGGGGGGGGGGGGGCTAGTTGCCCTCCAATCACTTTTGACTATTAAAAAGGGCACGAGCCACTTCAATTTCCAATTAAATGAGCCCTTTTTGAAGTTTCTGCGACAACTCCTTCGATACGAAGTGCCCGGGTAAGGAGAACCAAAAATTAACACATTGTGCTCACATCGATCTTTACTTAGGCAGCGCTAGCGCGCTGCCTATGATTTAAAACTTTAAGGGTAAGTTGGGGGGACTTTGAACTAACCAGAAGGCACTATATGTATACTTTTAAAACTACCACTTCAGTAACTGTAGTGAAAACTCCTCCGTTAGCCTTAGTAATAGTAGTTCTGGTAACAGTAGTAGTAATACTACTACTAGTAGTAGCATTACAAAGAGCCTTTTTGTTAGTTAAACATCCCCTTCAACATTCCCAATAAATTTCAACTAAATACTCTAGACCGTTTGGGTAATTCAACATCTCCCTTAAAATGCCCTGAAGGTGTAAACTTAATACCCGAAGCTTCCCTGAGATAATGCTGATATTCGCTTTTGACAACCTGCATACAAAGTGTGTTTTGATTTGTTTCAACACCCCCCTCAAAGCAACTGAAACTGAAACTTCCAGCAACTGAAACGTCAACTCGATGCCCTATGTGCCAGCAATGGTCCAGGAGGACCTTTATCCTTTATCCTATCCCCCCTCAAGACTTCCTGAAATTTTCGCTTTAATATCTTTACCATTAGTAGATTTAGTAGACTAGCAGTAGAAGCAGCATTAGAAGCGTGCTTATAAAGCCTTTTGGTTAGTTTAAAAATCTCCTTGGCCTAATCTGAAAGTTTCAACTTAATGTTCTAAGCCGTTCTTGATAAATTGTTGATACACCCTTTTGAAAATTTGCTTGAATATAGTTGGTTTTGATTTAGTTCAACATCCTCCAACACATTCCATGAAATTTCCACCTTAGTACCCTTAACCCCAGGAGTAGTAGTAGTAGTAGCAGCAGTAATAGTATGCACATGCTGCCATTTGGCTAGTTTGACAGGCCCTGAAAGTTTCAACTTAATACTTTAGGCCGTTCCTGAGAAATCGTTTTACATCGCATGAGAACCTGCATTCATATGGTGCGTTTTGATTTAGCTCAACATCCCCCTAAAATTCCCTGAAAGTTTCACCTTAATAACCTTAGTCTTTTCAGTAACAGTAGTAGTGGTAGTAGTTTTAACAGTTGAAATGGTAGCATTTATATTAACAGTAGTAGTAGCAGTAGTAGTTATGGTAGTAGTAGTAAAATGCACATGGTACCTTTTCGTTAGTCCAACCTCCCCTCAACATGCCCTGAAGTTGTCAACTTAATACTCTAAGCCTTTTAGTTAGTTCAACGCTTCCATTGTAACTGAACCCTCGTGTAACTGAACCCCTGTTACTGAACCCTCGTGCAACCGAACCCCGTGCAACTCAACCCTCGTGTAACTGAAAAGCAGGTGTAATCGTTTTTCGAGTCCTATAAGTGACAGCTCTGATTAAAATTTAAAGTTTTGTAAAACTCAATTCCTCCAACCCCCAACTGTTGGACCAGTTGTTAATTACCCTACCGAGGCATAGCCTTTCCAAATTATGGTCCCTGACAGATACAGATACCTGACAGAGTCTCCCATCACCAGTCACTACCTATTCTCCCCAGAACTTTACCCGTAATCCTAAACCCCACTCTCACACTGTTTTGGTGTCGAAATCTATTCTCTCCATGACTGTCCCATGGGGTTGGTAAAGGTTTGAACTTAATACCAGTAGCCATTCCTGAGATGAATTAATTTAAAAAAACAAAGTTTTTCTGAGGGAAGTAAAGAATGAAGTTGAAACATCACAAAGTTATTGCTTCACAGTCTATCTAACATATATTCATTAAACTAGTGCAAATAAACCAACTGATGATATTTAATTACAGAAAACTAGCGCTTTAGTGAAAAAATAAAACATTATAATACTTTTGGTACAGTAAAAGCAAGCCGATTAAGGACACTTTTTAAAAAAATGAAGCATTTTAGGATTGTTGCATTATTATTATTTTTTTTTTTTTTTAGCTTAATTTGCTATCACTTATGAACAATGAGCTCAGCCCAATGATTGGATGTTGTTTTGGTTCTGAAAGAACATTTCATGAATAGTCAAACATTTCGTTGTAACGAACTGTAAGTATGGAGCGACCCGGCTCAATAGTAACCGAAACTCTAAAAAACGAAATTTTTATACCAATAGATATACCAAAAGAATCGGCTTATTATGCTGATTCCATATATATAAGTTTCATTAAGTTTAGCAATGAAACTTACCCATCAAGGGTTAAGAGCCTGAGAAAATTTGCCTGATTTCCGAAAAAGGGGTAATCACCCCCTAAAAGTCATAGAATGTTAATGAAAATCACATCACCAAATTCAGCGTAACAGAAAACCCCACTGTACAGGTTTTAAGCTCCTATCTGCAAAAATGTGGAATTCTGTATTTTTTGCAAGAAGAAAGATCACAGAGGCTTGTTTTTTTTCTTCCAGGGGTGATGAAATTGACCCATCGATCCTAGAATATTATCAGAGGGCTCATTTGAACGGAAATTAAAATTTCCAGTGTCCTTTTAAGTGATCAAAAAGATTGGAGGGCAACTAGCCCCCCCCCCACCCCTTTTTCCCCAAAATTGTCTGCTCAAAATTTGAGATAGCCATTTTGTTTATCAAAGTTGAAAGAAACTAATAACTATGGGAGGCAAGCATACATTTTAGGGTAGGGGGGAGGGACAAATTTTCTGCTGGGGATTTTTCCACAGGAAAATTTTCCTTGGGAAAGGAAGTTTCCAGGGGGTGAACTGCTTAGGGTAAATTATATACAGGCAGAATCTGCAGGAATCTCATAGAAAATTATTTGTATATTTATTGCTTTCTCTTTTCCGTCTCAATTTTAAGCGTGGAACTGTTAAGGGTAACTGTCTTAGGTAAATTTTCACCGGGATCGGATTGTCATATGGGGTATTTTTGTGTGAAAAGTAATTCTCCGTGGAGGTCGGGCCAGATTTCCTGGGATTATTTAGAAAACAATCAGAAATTAAATAAATAAAAGGTTTTTTTTCTAAAACATTTAAAAGTATGGCTTGACTTCAGACTTGTCTACAAATTAAATAAAGAAAAAAACAAAAGTTTCTTCAACTGAAAGTAATGACCAATATTCAAACTTAAAACATATAGAAATTATTACGTATATGATGGGAATTGCCTCCTCCTCATTACCTCGCTCTTCAAACGCTAAAGTTTGAATTTAAAATTCAAACGCTAAGGTTTGAATTTTGTCCCAATTCTTTAAGAACAACTCCTGAAACACAAGGATCGTCTAGTATGATTTTCATATGATTTTAGTGCAAGAGGGGGGGGGGGGTATGAACCACAGGTCATCCATCTTGCAGCTGTTTGGAACTGTTTGGACATTTTGATTTTTGAAAATAAATTTGCTTTGAGAACAATCTTTATTTCGAGGTATGTGTTTTTAATTCTCATAACATAAAAAATCACCACCATAACCAAGATTACTGAAAAAAGAAGTGAATGTGGATTAACAGTTTAATACATACTGACATTTACTTCTCAAGGTTTTAATAATTTGGATTTCTTATCGTTATAAATGAGAAAACGTTCAAAACAAACTTTGTTTCCAGTAACGTGCAAATTATGTTCTTCTCCTTAGAAAGTACAGGGGGCATTAGCCCTACACCTCTTTCTGGTAGTTTCTGCTGTTTTCTAATTTGACTTGGATATTTACTGCAATACCGTTCGTTTTGGGTTTCATTTCTTTATTGATAGTTATTTATGGTATTTTTACGCTTGGAAATCATTTAGCTTTATTGCCCCTCACCTTTGGTTAAACATAGCTCTTTACTTCTCTTTGAAAAATGTCATCTGTGGAAAGTTTTTCAAAATTCATTTCTGTTTTTTTTTTTGTTGTTGATTAATCTAGTTTGTTGATTAAGTGAGGAATATTTCAAATCTTTTAAGTTTTTCTATAAGAATCCAGATTTTTACTCCAGAACATTTTGTACCACTTTTTAATCATAGCTATACTATAATGTGTTGCACTGACAAGCACATGGGAAAAATATTCAAATATATGTATTAAAAATCGGCATAATCCTTGTGGTTCTTTAGGACTGACGGAATTCTAACCGCCATCATGTTACAACCTTAAGTACAGTTAAATATTGATCAACTATCCTGCTCCACATGCCCTGATAGTTTGAAATTAATTTCCTTTGCCCTTAATCGCAAGTAGTGACAGTGTGACAAGTATTTAAAGTCACTGTGTCAAGTATTCGCTGTCACAGTTGCAAGTAGTTGCATTTGCAGTCGTGATTGCAGACGCATATAGTTGTTGTAGTCAAAGTCGTAGGTACTTGCAATCACAGTTCTGAGTAGTCACAGTCGCACAAGCAGGTAGTTGGAGTTGCAGTTGCAAATGTTCGCAGTCCCAAGTAGTCATAATCGCAAGCAGTCACAGTAGTAAATAGCAGCAGTATTAATAGTAGAAGCAGAATAAGTAGTAGTAGTAACAGTTATAGCTCCCCTGAAAGGTTCAATTTAATTCCCTGAGCTGTTCCAGATATACTGATGATACATCCTTTTGACATCATGCATGAATACAGTACCTCAGTAGTAGCAGTAATCATCGTGGATGCAGTAATAGTAGTATGAAGATAGTGCCTTTTGGTTAGTTAAAAATATTTCCCTCGACGCTCCTTGAAAGTTTTAACTTTATGCTCTAAACCGTTCCTGAGATAATGCTAATGCGCCCTTTTTACAATCTAAACACAGAGGGTTTTTTAATTAGTTCAACATCCCCCTTAATATCTCCCAAAAGCTTCACCTTAATACCCTAAGCCTCAGTAGTAATAATAGTCGCAGTAGTAGTAGCATTAGTGGCAGTATTAACAGCAGTGTACATCGTGCTTTTTATTTTTTTCAATATCCTGATCATTATACCCTGGAAGTTTCAACTGGATTCCCTAAGACGATTCTGGGACATTTCTGATTTGTCTTTCGCCAACCTGCTTGCCCACAGTGTGCTGTAATTTTGTTCAAAATCCCCTCAACATTTTCTGAAATTTTCACCTTAGTACCATTAGCTCTTGGATTAGTAGCAGCAGTAGAAGTAGTAGTAGTAGCATGCCAATATTGCCTTTTGCTTAGTTCAACACTCAAAATATACCCCGTAATTTTCAACTAAATATTCTAAGGCGTCCCAAAGATATTACGCCTTTTTGACAACCTCCATACACATATAAAGGGTTTTGATTTAGGTCAACTTCTCCTTCATTATTTCAAGAAACTTTCACCCTAATACATTTAGTGCTAGTTATAATAGTCGTCGCAGTAGTCGTAATAACAGTGCTAGCAGTAGTAGTCACTAATTATTGGTCAGTTGAACTTCATCATGCCACCAAAATTTCAACTTAATACTCTAAGCCGTTCCTAAGATGATGCTGACATGCCCTTTTTACAACCTGTATGCTCGTAGTGTGTTTTGATATATTTCAAACTCCCCTGAATATTCCCTGAAATTCTCACCTTATAACTTTCAGCCTTAGTAGCAGTAGTAGTTGCAGTAGAAGTAGGAATAGTAGTAGTAGTATATCACTAATTTTTGTAAATTGAACGACCCCCCCCCTCCCCCTATCATGTCCTCAAAAGTTTCAATTTCATAATCTAAGCTGTTCTTAATATGTTGCTGACATGCCCTTTCATAACCTGTATGTACATATTGTGTTACGATATGGTTCAGACTCCCCTGAATATTCCCTAAAATTTTCACTGTAATATCCTTTGCCTTAATAGTATCAGTCGCAGTAGGAGTAATACATTATTGGCCAGTTGAACAACCCCCTCATCATCCCCTGGAAGTTTCAGTCTAACAACCTAAGCCGTTCCTGCGACACAACCTTCTGGCAAGATGCAAGCATGTAGCGTGTTTTTATTTAGTTCAACAGTCCCCTCAACATCCCTAAAAGCTTCACCTTAATAACCTTAGCCTTTTTGGACACCAAGGGCCAAACATACCCACCTTTCCCAATAACAAAAGAAGAAATATTCATATAGAATCAGGTTTTCGACCAAAAAGTATGTACAAACAACACAAATAAAATGAGATTGGGTAGAAAGAAGAAAAAAAGAAAAGAAAAAATGGGTAGAAAGAAGAAAAAAAAGAAAAGAAAAAAGGAGTATTACATTACATCGGAGATCACTGGAGCTTCTTTGCGCTGTTTGCGTTAATTTTGGCCAAAAACTGCATTATATTTCACATATTTTACAATAAAAATTTGACAGTATCATATAAAAAGCCATTAGACATTCATTTCTTCAGGGTCATAGGTTCGCAAGTTTCCAAAATTACGGCCATTCTTCTTCATTGTCACTCTCAAATCTAGATCCAATTGGAGCCGGCATGATCTGAATCCGTCTTTGCCTTGGCTCCCCAGGGACTGCTTTTGGCGCATGAATCCGAAGTTCTCCATCTGACGAAAATGTGGAGCTTAATTCACCAGGATTGATTGTTTTTGGGGGGACAAAACGTCGTCTTACCCTAATTGAAGTGAAAAAATATAAATAAAACAAATGAGCCAACTTAAAATATATAGAATTTAAGACGAGACACAGTGCAAATTAATCCATTTTTACCAGTAAATTTTGACAGGAATAATGGTTTGGAGGGGTGAGTCCAATTTACAATATTAGTCAAAGCAAGTCAATCGTATGGAAATTTAATAATAAGGTTAGCGAATTCTTAATTCCTTGTAGTTTCAGGGAAGGAAAAAGGTGCCCCTCCCCCTACTACGCACATGATTTGTAAGGGTGAGTACAATTTACAATATTAATCGAAACAAGTCAGTCGTATGGAAATATAATAAAAGGTTAACAAATTATTAATTCCTTCCAGTTTCAGGGAAGAAAAAGGGGGCCCCCAATACACAAATGCCTTTTCTAATTAATAAAGTTTCATTGAGTTATGGCTTATTTTTAGACAAAATACTGTCTAAATAGTGTTTAATCGGGTGCAATTTAGTTCGAAAACTTTTTCAACTTTTTTTAAACAACTGCTAATTTGAGCAAATTTTCAACAACTTTTTAAATTTTTTTTTTGAACAGCTGCTAATTTGAGCCATTAATCCATCACAGATGAAACCTATAATAAAACACAGACAAAGGAACACGGAAAAATGACAAAGAAAATAATATACTGGTCTAATTACGGTGCAGAAGCCATCTAGCTAAAAGATTACTATCCATCCCGTCCAGACATAGTTTGAGTACTCTATTGAGGTTTATTTTCTTTAACTTTTATTTTGGGTTTATTCAAATTGGCTCTATACAGCAATTCTTTATACTTACTGGCCGAACTGACTTTGTTACATTTTATGATATCAATTCTTAAGTTTGGACTGTTGTTTCGTCAGTCTCATACATTGCAAGTAAATGGGATAGGATTACGCCTTTTAATTGCTTAGTCAGGTATGTGGGCTGGGGATAACCTACCCCGGGGAGATCTATGGACCTCTCCCAAAAAACCATATTTTATTTAATTCCTTCAATTCCTCTTATTTTTTAGGTAATTGTAATTCCTTAAGTTTTTTAGATGATCCGTTCTTTATTTGCGGTTGCTAAGTTGTGCCTGAAATGCCTCCCAAAGGAATTCCTGCATATTTGCCCATCCTTAGGATTCACATTTATAATTTATTTTATACTATTACCAGTATTATTTTTTTTATACTAAGTATTGAAATTTATCGAAGGTATCTTTTTTTTTATTTTCAAGTATTTTTTTTTTTTGCAAATTTACTCCCAATTAGTATGCGGAAACAAGGGACCAAACAATCAAAAACAAGCGGTTTAAGTCAGCACTGAAGAAAAAGAAGGTACCAAAGAAAAGAAGAAAACACTAACGAAAACAAGGGACCAAAACAATCAAAAACTAATCATTTTATTCAACATTGAAGAAGAAGAAGGGACCAAAGAAAACAAGAAAACATAGAAGAAAACAACTGATCAAACAAACAAAACAAGTCGTTTTACTAAACTCTGAAGAAAAAGGAGGGGCAAAAGCAAAGAAGAAAATACTGAAGAAAACAAGGGTCCAAACGAAAAACATGGTTTTACTCAACACTGAAGAAAAAGAAGGGACAAAAGAAAACAAGAAAACACAGAAGAAAACAAGGGAACAATCAGTCAAAAATAGTGGTTTTACCCAAAACTGGTTTAACAACATTATCTATTTTTTATTATTTTCAAGTATTTTTAAAAATTTACTCCCAATAAGTGTGCAGGAAACAAGGGACCAAAAAATCAAAAACAAGTGGTTTTACTCAACACTGAAGAAAAAGAAGGGACCAAAGAAAACAAGAAAACACTGAAGAAAACAAGGGACCAAACAATCAAAAACAAGTGGTTTTACTCAACACTGAAGAAAAAGAAGGGGCCAAAGAAAACAAGAAAACACTGAAGAAAACAAGATACCAAACAATCCAAACAAGTGGTTATACTCAACACTGAAGAAAAAGATGGGGCCAAAGAAAACAAGAAAACACTGAAGAAAACAAGGGACCAAACAATCCAAACAAGTGGTTATACCCAACACTGAAGAAAAAGATGGGGCCAAAGAAAACAAGAAAACACTGAAGAAAACAAGGGACCAAAGAATCCAAACAAGTGGTTTTACTCAACACTGAAGAAAAAGAAGGGACCAAAGAAAACAAGAAAACACTAAAGAAAACAAGGGACCAAACAATAAAAACAAGTGGTTTTACTCAAAACTGAAGAAAAAGAAGGGACCAAAGAAAACAAGAAAACAATAAAGAAAACAAGGGACCAAGCAATCAAAACAAGTGGTTTTACTAAACACTGAAGAAAGAGAAGTTCTAACTTTTGTTCTATTTACATTGAAAGGACTCGTGAAAAAACCCATCCTCGTGAAAATTCGCCTCTGCAAAGCCTACCCCCTAGAAAACTTGGATAAAACACCCCTGTATGGGTATACCTTCTAATTGAAGTGACCCTTATTTAGTTCAACACAAAGAAATTTCAGAGGCAGCGCAATAGCGCTGCTTAAATAAAGGCTTCATCAGGCAACCAATATATTATTATTTTTTTATTTCACTAGGCTACTTTGCATAGAAGGAGTTGTAAAAACTTCGGAAGAGGCTCATTTGATCGGAAATTGAAAGTTCTAGCGTCGATTTGAAGAGTCAAGAGATTAGAGGGCAACTAAACCCCCTTCCGCACCATTTTTTTCTGACTGTTCCCCGCTTAACCCCCAAAGGATCTGACGAACATTTTGAAATGGCTATTCTTGAAATCAGTTGAAGTAAAATAACTATGCCTCCTGGGATGATATGACCCCCTCCAGCCCTTGAGGCGAGGGTTGTGAGCTACGTAAGTTTGACTGTTATTTGCATCTAAGGCTTGTTAGTCGAAAAGGGGGGTGGGGATGGGGTATGTTTGATCCTCGGTCTCTAAAAAAGCTAAGGATATTGACGTTGAACTTTCAGAGAATGTTAGGGAGGGGAATGTTAAACTAAATCAGAACACACCATGAGCATGTTAGTTGTCAAAAGGGTGGATCAGCAATATAGCAGGAACGGCTGAGGGTATTGAATTGAAACTTTCAGGGCATGCTCATGCTGATGTTGAACTAAACAAAAAGACAATATGCGTATAGTACTACTCGGTGGTACTGCTACTTGCAACTGCTACTACTGCTTGTGATTACTACTTGCAACAACTACTACTATTTGGGACTGCTTCTACCCCTTACGACTACTACTACTACTTGAAACTACTACTACTTCTTGCTGCTCTTGACTACTACTACAACTGCTTGCGACTACTCTTACTACTTGCGACTACTACTACTACATGCAACTAATCGTGTACTTGCAACTATTACTACTATTCGCAACTACTACTGCTACTTGCCACTACTACTACTACTTGCGACTACTACTACAACTCAAGATTACTATTACTACTACTTGTGACCACAACTACTTTCCACTACTGCTAATACTTGCGACTACTATGAATACTTGTGAATGCTACTACCACTTGCGAGTGCAAATGAAGTTCTGTTATTTAAAAGGCTGAAGAGTCCATAGCCCTACTCTTGTTTCTGTTAATTTCTGTTTGTTTTTGGTTTCTGCTGATTATTAACTGGAATTTCTGTTCGTCTCGGTTTCATTTACTTATTAATAGTGATTTATGTTCAGTATGTACTTGGATTATTATTTGACTATTTTTGTACTCTTCGTTGGCTTAAGGTAGCTCTTTTTCAAAAACTTCTTTTGAGATTTCTTTAAGAAATTAATTAAAACTAAATGACAAGTGAATTTTTGACAATTTGACGGCTCAACAACTTAGGATTAATTTTCAAAGGAATAGTCCTCCCCCCCTAACTCCAATTTAAACCTTTTTGCAGATGTCCTGATGGCAAAACTTTTGACTACTTATTCCGTATTGCCTGCATAAACCGTCATAGGAGAGAGATACTTTATAGATTTACTCATAGGAGAGATCATAGGAGATGAGATGTCTTATAGATTTACTAAGGGCTTACTTTCTAGCATGAATTGCCCATAAACAAAACAGTTAATGCCCCATTACAGAAAAGAGGGGGAAAACACTGTTGAACCTTTCATAATCAACGCTTTGGCGTTGACTTAGTGAAGAGCAAATTATGTTCCATTTATTTTTCTACTGCTACTTTACATAGTAGGGGTTGTTTTACAAACTTAGGAGGGGGCTCATTAGAAGGATGTCTTAGCGATGGTGCTCAAAGAGCATATTGCCTTTGAGTTCGCATTAATTCTTCTAGGAGGCAAGCTCCTTTGGACAGTTTTTAGGGGCAGATATTCAAGGGCAAGCTTTTCTTTTGAGCAAATTTATCTGGAGCAAGTTGAGTGTGAGTTTCTTGGGGCGAGTATACTCGTCGTAATATTTCTTAAATGTTAAGGGCAAGAAACAAAGCAGTAAGTTTTCTGGACAGTATTTCAGTGGTTAGAGCTACTTACGGTTGGTTTTCCAAGGGAAGTTTTTAGGAGGCGAGTTTTCCAGGGCCTAGTTTCCGCGGACGATATTTCTTGGGGACAGGTTTTCCGGAGAGATCTTCCCGGGTAAATTTTCCGGGGGAGATTTCTTGTTACGAATATAGACAGGCTCTAATAACATCTTCGTTTAGTACAAACAACTTGTTAACGTATCTCTAATATTGTTAATTCTAAAGTGATATATAAATAATATGACATCATTTATGTTACATCATTATGGCAGAATCATAGGATCAGAGACTATAGCAGGAAAAATATGGACTGGGAAAGATACTTACTCTCTAGAAACATAGCCTTCCCCACCTTCATAATCTGGACGCTCTTTATGCACGCCATGGACAATTACTTCCTTGTCTGTGCTGTTCACTGTAATGTCGCTTGGGAGAAAGCCTGGTAGTTGCATGGTGATTTCCCATTCCTTATCATCCTCTCTTGTCCGAACATCTGTGCCTTTCCTTGAAAAAAACCCTTTGAACGGTTCTAACCCTCCTTCTCCTCCTTCTTCTATGAAGATGGGTACGAGGCAATCCATATGGCCTAAAAAAACAGCAATATTATCATAGTCAATACAACAGCTTTATATTTGTCAAAGATGAACTTTTTTTACCGTGAGTTATTTTTCTGCAGGATTCACCATGGTTGCACCAGTAGATACAACGAATAAAGGTACGACCGAGAACCCCTAGTAGCTGAACTTTAAAAATAAATTTTAAAATGAAATGTCTAATGGCATAATTTCCTATGAAATAATATTTTGAAAATAGTAATTTCATTTAGGTATTACTGAGCAATAATATTTAATATTTGAGAAGGTTATATATCAAAGGTCACGCTCTAGTGTTGTCTAGAGGTAAGTCATAAGAATTCAATGTATTATTTTATTCCTATGGCGACTTCATATAGAACAGGTGATCAGATAAACTTCGGAGGGACTCACACGATTGAAAATTGGAAGTTCTAGTGCCCTTTTAAGAGTCCAAAATGATCAGAGGGCAGCCAGCCCCCTTCCCATGCTCTTTTTTCCCCAAATATATGTGACCAAACTTTAAACTGGCTATTTTGGTCAAAACAGTCCAAAGGTCAAGTAGCTATGCCTCTGGGGTGGACAAAAAACCCCATGTCCCTGGGCAAGGGTTGTACGTTCTGCAAGTTGCCCATTGTTAACATATAAGGGTTTTCATTAGGAAATGGGGGGGGGGATTTGAACCTGGGTCTCCAAAAAGACTTAGGGCATTAAGATGAAACTTTGAGGAAATGTTGAAAGGGATATCGAACAAAATCTAAACTCACTATGTCATGATGGCTTTCGAAAGGGTGTATCAGCAATACCTAAGAAACGGCTGACAGTATTGAGTTGACACTTTCAGGGTATGTTAAAGAGTAATTGGAGGGCAGCCAGCCCACCTTGCTCTTTTCTGATGGCCCCTCCCCTTAACACTGAACAAAGTTCTGAAAAGACATTTCTTTAAAAATAGTCAAAAGGTCTAGTAAATATGCCTCCGGGGATGTCAAGCCCCAACAGGCTCCTGTGTAAGGACCACTGTAAACTAGAGGTGTTAAGGTGAAACAGGGAATTTTAAGGGGGATGCTGAACAAAAAAAGACATTCTGTATATCCAAGATAGCAATAGGGTGAATGTGCAGTATCTTAGAAACGGCTAAAGGTGTTAAATTAAAGGTAAAGAATTCGAAAGGTAAGATTTATTTTAAAGCTAAGAATTCGAATTTTTTTTCGAATTCTTTAAGAATGACCCCTGAATCACAAAGGGTTTAATTAGAATAAATGGCTCTTATGAAAGTACTAAAACAACTTTAGTGTAAAGAGCAAGGTATTGGCGAGGGGGTGAACCCCCTCATAAACGTACGCGTAGTAATTTCTGTTCGTTTTAAGTTTTAATGTTACTCCGCACTTTCAGTTGAAAAACTTTTTTTATATTTAATTTTTGATCGGTTTTAAATAATTCTGGGAAACCCAGCACCCCCTTCATGGAAAATTCCCTTCCTCCATGGAAAGATCCTCCATCGTAACCTTCCCCTCGACTCCCCACCAGAAAAAATCCCCCGAAAAAACGCCTGTATACTTCCCAATAACCAATGTTATATGTAAACAAAGGGCAAAGTTCACAATTTGCAGCCCTTCCCCAGGGACTTTGGGGGGTCAAGTCATCCTCGATGACATATTTATGAGGCTTTTCGACTATGCTGAACAAAATGGCTATCTCCAAATTTTGATCGGGTGACTTTGGGGAAAAAATGAGTATAGGAGGGTGCCTAGTTGCCCTCGAAGTTTTTTGGTCACTTAAAAAGGGCACTAGAAATTTTAATTTCCGTTTGAATGAGCCCTCTTGCAATATTCTAGGACCACTGGGTCAGTGCGATCACCCCTGAAAAAAACTCTTCTGACAAAAAAAAAAAAAAAAAAAAAAAATTCCACATTTTTGGAGATGAGAGCTTGAAACCTCTACAGTAGGGTTTTCTGATAAGCTGAATTAGATGGTGTGATTTCCATTAAGATTCTATGACTTTTAGGGAGTGTTTCCCTCTTTTTTCGAAAATAAGACAAATATTCTCAGGTTTTTTAGAGTTTCGGTTACTATTGAGCCGGGTCACTCCTTACTAGCAGTTTGTTGCCACGAACTGTTTGATGAGTCTAAAGCCTACTGCGTCATTGGCGCTTTGATGAAAACAAATTATATTTCAAATATTTTCTTTTCTACTTATTACAATATTGAAAACAAAATTAAAATTACAGTGAAATAAAATCTTGAACAGATGGGTTTTCAGCAATTACTATAATAATATATCAAATATTCAGTTTAATTTTATTATTTCGTTTCTAGTCTGTTTAAGACGCATATAGTTTCATTACAAACAAGGGTTTGGCTACTGGCTACTGCCCCTTCCCACACTGTAAACGTCTAAGGTCTACTGCATCATTAACGTTTTAATGAAAACAAATTATATTACAAATGTTTTCTTTTGTTTTTATTACAACATTGAAAATAAAAATAAAAATCACAGTGAAATAAAATCTTGAACTGATGACCTTTCAGCAATTAATATCATTATATATTCAATATTCCAAGGTTGGGAATATTGGCCTACTGCGGTTGACCAATACCAGGTTGGGTGCCCAGGAAACACCCAGCCGGGGTCACCACTAATATCTCTAGCTATCTCCTTGGAGGGTAAACGGGCCCCCTGTCGATATAATAAATGACGGTATGTCTCACAAGCTCCTTTCCTACCCTGTCTGAGCTCCTGCAAAAATAGTCTACACAGCTGTGGAAAATAGCTTACTTGTATTCTTCCAAAAAGGGCACAAAACACATATATCCACTTCTCAATACAGACTCCCTAAGCCGGTCTCATGCAGACTATCAATACAGACTGATTACTAAAACATTACTTCTATACAAGAGCAGTTTGCGTAGGGATGAACGTTAGATTTACCCCAACCAATCAGCTAAGTAAAAGTTCAAATCCCTGGCTTCTTTTGAATAATATTATCTTTCAATGGCCCAATCCCGGAAGGCAAAAATAGAATTTAACTTCAAAACTTACTTATTGTGAAAGAAATTAGCTTAGCAACGAGAGTTTAGCTTATGATTGAAAATTATCCTATAGGCAAATGTAATTACAGAAAAAAAACAGGTCATTTATCTGAAAAGAAAAAGAACAAGGGGTGGAACCCCAACACTTCCCCCCGTAAGACAAATGACCACCTAAGCGCCACGCTGGTCCACCCTTACAAACATAACCGCTGAGCTTCCACTTCAACAAAATACATTTGTCTTCTTTCTTCCACCAACGCCTGTGCTTCCACCGCTTAGCTCTGGATCTGTCGCCATCCAGACGTCTCTACTGTAGAACCACCAGGGTCTCTAACATATGGCATCTGCATGAGGTTTTGAAGTCCCCAAGATTAGCAGAAAATAACTGTGCTTAGCGTGATTAACATAAACATTTTAATATCCATCGATGCAAACAATACCATATCTCAATTAAATAACGAATTGCCCCTTGGCATAATTTGAGATCATGTATGACCAAAATTCAAAGGCCTTTGAAAACGACAGGGGTACAGAGAAATCAGCTAAAACTTGAGCGAATCATTAGTCTGTTCATTCTGGGTTCCCTCCCCTGGGATAATCACATGAACAATAGGCGTTGATACTAACTGAAGATGAAATTTGGATACTGAATAAGGTTTGCCGGAAATAATTGTCGATTCCCATGAAGAGTAAAAACTATGAATAGGGTTACTGGACAAAAGTTGGGTGAAATATGAAATGACTAGGAGAGAGTATCCCCCAAGGACTCCAGATCAGAGGCAAAAAACTCGGTCACAGGGTCACACCTGGCCAACCAGTTGTCCGTGAGTGAACTGTCCTTAATTCATTGTTCCCCGAAGGGGCTCTTCCCCCCTTCCCCAAAAGAGATTAAATCTCCCTTCGAGTTGATAAGATTAATCTCAGATTCCTTCCCAAGTTTTTCCAATCCAACCCGAAATTCAATATCTCATAATCTTTCCTCAACCTTTGTAGGTCGTTCAACTCTATTTTATGATCATCTTGTTTTATTCCCAAAGGGTCTTGGACCTCTTTGTCCTCCCTATTATTTATTCTATTTATGTTAGCTAGGCATCTAATTTTTTTAGATGAGCCCACATAATTTTTGATTTTTCGCCACTGCAGACTGAATCCGCAAAAATTTTGTCTCATGTTTGCACTTACCTTTTCATTTCTACTTTTCTCAATTTTGTCAATTAGATTTGAATTAGAATTAAATTTGGAAAAACTTAAATTTGAATTGGACTCCAGTGTCCACCATCTTTGACTACATTTCTTCATTGTAGCTTTTCTTTTCTTTTTTTTTAGTTTTCTTTTCTTTTGTAGTAGCATTAAACAAATCGTCGCTAAATGAAAACTGAATTCTTAAATTGTAGTTTCGCTTTGCATCTTTTTCTCTCTCTTGTTCTCTTTACTTTTACCGCAAAAACAAGTAATTCGTCATCAAATGGGAATTTAATTCTGACATTTGGGTTTTCATATTGTACTAAAAGTTCTCGAACTTTACGAAAAGCGCGTACAATGAATTCCGTCTCTTTTTTTTCTGGTACAACCAGTGCATCATTTAAGCATATCTGTGTCGGCATCTCATATTTGGTGAGTGTTCTGAAATTTTCTAATCTCTAAAAATTTTCCCGAAAGATCATTTTCGCGCGTCTTATTTTCAATATTGTGGCTTCGCCACTTCCGCATCCCATTTTTCCGGATTCATCAACATTTCGAAGTGGAGTATCAAGCATTTCGTTTTTTCGAAAGGGTGGCATAGCCTTCCATTTTGTTTTATGGGCCGGTCCACCTCCCCGCATGGTCAGCCAAGTAGCATGTTTTTCCGTCTTAGTGTAATTTTGTAATGAGCAACTTCCCACTGTTAAAGAAGTCGCTTTTAAGGATAAAAGATTTTTGATATCCCCAAAGTCTCCTCCTATCAAAACGTAAACTGCTATAGTAGGTACTAAGCCTACTTTTATCGTTTTTCTCTGGGCTGTACCGTCCTTCTTTGCAATTTCTATTCTAACCCAAGTAGACGGGCATGGGTGTTCATCTCCATAATAACATGCTGTTATAATCATATCCCTATGGTTTATTTCTGTCTTTAATTAGGTCCGTTCACAAAAAAGTTTGCTCACTCCCTGAGTCAATTAGCATTTTGGTCAAATTTTCATTTAATTTTCCTTCCATTTTATGTGATTTCACATTCGTCAATATTTCCTTTACTATGGGCTATAGCCCAATTTGTTCTTTTATAGGTTACTTTTTCATCTCTGTTATGGCAATTTTTAGAAAAGGGCTCCGAGAAATCACATTTTACAGGACAGCATTCTGAGCTTGAATATCGTGTATTTCGTTTTTCAGCCAAGAAGGCTTAGCCTCCCAATTTGTTTTATGGGCCGGTTCACCACCCTCCCCCCCTCCTTTCAACGAAGTTGCATATTTTTCCGTCTTAGCACTTAATGTCTTATAATTCTCATTTTCTGACAATTGATCCTTAGAGAAATTTAGCTGGTGGTCCGACGGCCTATAAGTTCCTAGTGGTAAAATATTACGCTCCGGAATTCCCAAGCGTGCTTCTTTTAAACTTTTTATGGTTTTTCTAACTTCTTGGCGATCTCTCTAAGAGGTCTCCATATTAGCCTTTCTAAGGGTTTTATTAGTCCTTTCTTACTCCTCTCTATCTCTTTTAGTTTCATCTATTTCGGCCTGTATTTTTTCCATATACTCTCGGTGCTTTCTTTCGGCTACTTCTTCTCTGGCTATTCTATCTTTCTCTGTTTCTTTTCTATCTTCCTCCTCTTTTCGTTCTCTGGCTATTCTCTCTTTTTTTTTTCTTTCATATAATTTAATATATATTGTGTTATATCTACATGACTACTTTTTCGGGACCCTTTGCTGAATCTCGATTCCACACTGCTCCTTCTATTCGGTCTACTTTGATTCCTTGCGTCATTATATTCTCTCGATTAATTTTCTGAATCCGTTCGTTCCATATTTGTATTATCTCTGACTGACATTATTTCAAAATTCAGCCAACATCAAAATTCTTCTTTCATCTACATGAAAATAATTTCTCGAATGTCAATCTTCCGGTCTTCTCGTGAAAAATTGTTACGTCACAATTTGCCTATTATTTCACAAGCTAATTAGTCACGTGATATATTGATTCATACATTCTTTTATTATAGTCTAACTAGGCAATGCCCATTCAGATTTTCGTAATATTTTTATAGCCTATAAATTTTAGGCTAAATTCACCCGTAGTTTCGTGATATATTAATTCGTACAATTTGGATTGATTCTAACTAGGCATTGCCCATTCAGATTTTCATCCCGCCATTTTTTATATGTACTGTCAATAGGCTACTGAGTAGGCTAAATTAAATCATCTTTTCGGAAAACGCGGATTCTGTTACTATTAGTGTTACTGATAGGTCTTTAGTTGCGGCCACCACAGTTTGTGCTGGTAGATACGACTGCCACCAGATATTGGCGCGAAAATGGTGATACACCAGTTACTGGTGGGGAAGCCTCGCTGGCACCAAATATTGTAATGGAATGTCCACAGTCACCACTACAGTTTCGTAAATTAAGAGTATGTTAGTACCCTTTTTACGGTATACCCTGCTCCTGGGTACGGTAACGTTTTGAACGGTCAAACGACCAAACTCTGGGCCAAGGTTTCGACCAACCTGGGTCACCACTAATATCTTTGTAAGAACTGGAAAAGAAGATATGTGTAATATAATTCATTTTCAGTGAAGTGCCAACGACGCAGTAGGCTTTTAGTTTTTATTTACAGTTAAGGAAGGGGGCAGTATCCAAACTCTTGTTAGTAGTGAAACTATATTCGTCTTGAACAACTCTAGTAAGAACTAATAAATTAAACTGAATATTTGATGCATAATGATAGTAACTGTTGAAAGCTCATCAGTTCAAAGTTTCACTATAAGTTATGCCCTGGGGGTATATAAGGTTTTTATAGAAGGCGTTGTCGTAGAACCTTCAAAACAGGCTCATTCGATTGGGAGTTCAAAGGGCTAGTGCCCTTTTTAATAGTTGAAAATGATTGAAGGGCAGCTAGCCCCCCCCCCCCGCCCATCATTCCCCCAAACACATCCAATCAGAAGTTTGAGATAGCCATTTTGATCAGCGTAGTTGATTTCCAGATAGAAAATATGTTTTGAGGAGGACATTTCCCAACAACCCTTAGGGCAAGGGTTTTAAGTTATGTCCTGGGGTATATAAGGTTATTATAGAAGGCTTTGTCATAGAAACTTCAAAAGAGGCTCATTTGATTGGAAATTCAAAGGGCTAGTGCCCTTTTTAATAGTTGAAAGTGATTGGAGGGCAACTAGCCCCCCCCCCCCAAATCCACCATTCACCCAAACACATCCAATCAAAATTTTGAGATAGCCATTTTGTTTAGCGTAGGCTAGTTGATTTCCAGATAGAAAATATGTTTTTGAGAAGGACACTCCTCCACAACCCTCAGGGCAAGGGTTTTAAGTTATACCCTGGGGGCATATAAGGTTTTTATAGAAGGTGTTGTCGTAGAAACTTTCAAAAAAGGCTAATTCGGATGGAAATTCAGAGGGCTAGTGCCCTTTTTAATAGTTGAAAGTGATTAGAGGGCAACTAGCCCCCCCCCCCCCACAACCATCATTCCCGCAAACACAACCAAAAAAATTTTGAGATAGCCATTTTGTTCAGCGTAGTTGATTTACAGATAGAAAATATGTTTTTGAGGAGGATACTCCGCCACAGCCCTCAGGGCAAGGGTTCTAAGTTATGTCCTTAGGGCATATGAGGTTTTTATAGAAGACATTGTCGTAAAAACTTCAGAAAAGGGTTCATTCGATTTGAAATTCAAAGGGCTAGTGCCCTTTTTAATAGTCGAAAGTGATTAGTAAAATTCTTTGTTGTTGTTGTTGTTTAGACCAGGGCACTTCGTATGGAAGGAGTTGTCGCGGGAACTTCGAAAGGGGCTCATTCGATTGAAAATAGAAATGGCTGATGCCCTTTTTAATAGTCGAAAGTGATTGGAGGGCAACTAATCCTCCTTCCAATCCCACCCTCCCATTTGCTCACTATGTTTAAAAACTAAATGTTGCCTTAAGATTAAATCAAAATGCACTGCGATAATAATAATTCCCAATAAGGCATCTCAGCCGTATCCCAAGAACGACTGAGGGTATTATGTTTAAACTTTCGAGACTACTTGTGCTCTTAAAATTTAACCAAATCAAAATAGTGTAAGTGTATCAAAGCTATCAAAGAAAGTAAACAGATTTTTTTGCGAATGGTATCAAGTTTTCCGTTTCAGATCAACTAGAGGAAGTATGAAACCAAGTTAAACAGTACTATTTGTGTCCAGATTTTTAAAATGGTGGGTGTATGTTGTCAAAAATTGTTGAAAATTTTTCTCCAGCATACAAATAGCAGGCCAAACTATGAAGTCTTAAAAAACGAAAAGATTTAAAGTGTTATTTTCTTTTTTTCTGAAAAGGCTATGTCAATATAAAACGAACAGAGATTAATTAAAAAAACTTTTCCCACAAAATAAGTTTTTCAAAGAAAAGTAAAGAACTCCATTTTACAAAAAATGAGCAAAAATAAAATCAAATAATCTACCAAGCTCGAAACTACCACAAATCAGCATCGGTAAATAAATGAAACCCAAAACGAACAGAAATTAACATAAGTTGGGCGCAAAACCCCTATGCCTTCCCAAGGCCAGAACAAAATTTGCACTTTACTGAAAAAAATATAAATGTTTTTACTTTTATAACTTTAATAAATCAAATAATTTTAGCATTTTGATTATTAAATATCAGTATATGTATATTAAAATGACAATGCACATTCATTTTTATTTTTTCAGTAAAGTGCAAATTTTGTTCTGGCCTTGGGAAGGCATAGGGGTTTTGCGCCCAACTTATGTTAATTTCTGCTCGTTTTGAGTTTGACTCGGTTAATTATTGTAATTTCTGTTCATTTTGGGTTTCATTTATTTATCGATGCTGATTTGTGGTAGTTCCGAGCTTGGTAGATTATTTATTTTATTTTTGTTCATTTTTTGTTTAATGGAGTTCTTTACTTTTCTTTAAAAAAATTATTTTATGGAAAAGTTTTTTAATTAATTCTTTCAAAAAGGGCACAAAACATAAATCCACAAAATATACAGAATCCCTAAGCGGGGTCTCAAATGCAGACTCTCAATACAGACTAATTACTAAAACATGAGTTCTATACAGGAGCACTGCGTAGGGGTGAACCATAGATTTACCCCAACCAATCAGCTAAATAAAAGTTCAAATCCCTGGCCTCTTTTGAATAATATTATCTTTCAATGGCCCAATCCCGGAAAGCAAAAATAGAATTTAACTTCAAAGCTTGCTTATTGTGAAAGAATCTTGCTTAGCAACGAGAGTTTACCTTATGATTGAAAATTATCCTATGGGCAATGTAATTACAGAAAAGAAAACAGGTTATATATCTGAAAAGAACAAGGGGCGGAACCACAAAAGATGACCTTTCAGCAATTAATATCATTATATATTCAATATTCAGTTTAATCTTATTAGTTCTTTCCAAGGTTGTTCAAGACACATAGTTTTAGTATAGCACCAATGCCGCAGTCGGCCTTAGACTTTTAGTTAGGGAAGGGGACAGTAGCCCAACTTTTTTGTGATTTTATTCGTTTTAAGCTTGATTTGGATATTCAATTTAAGTCTTACTCGTTTTAAGAATTGTTCTTTTCGGCAATTTGTATCTTTAGTCGCTATTCCTGTACCAATCAATTGAAATCAAAGCGTGGTGAGGAGATTGCAATTGCTCTAGAAACAATACTTGACCAAGACGCCTACAATAAAATAAAGACGGGTCGGGGGAGTGTATTTATCAATCCAAACAAAGAAAATTTGGATAAAATATGGTACAGAGATGTATTATAGTCATAGTCCAATCAAGAATGCATGGCCCGAGAATCAGCTAATTATGACGAATTTTCTCACTAAACTGTTCTTTAAACACGTTTTTGAAATTTGTGTTATTATGGGTCGCTATTTGCCTTTTATTAGGTTGCAGCTATCGCTACAACCATGATCAACATACAAGGGGTAGATATTCCCAAACGGTGCCTGAATCCCTGAGTTCATATCACAGTTTATATAATTACCCAGTAAGTTTATCGCATATCATTTCTGGTCTTCGTTCTCGGTACGAACAAAAAGCTCCTCCCACGTCTTCGTGCAGTTATGGATCAGTGTGTTTGCGTCTATCAATGAGAAATGGTTACAAAGTGCATTATTCGTAATAGCGGGTTTCCACTTGTTTCCGATTGTTTCGCGTCTGACTTGTCTACCTGTGAAAAGATCTGATGCCGCTTATGTTTCTACGTTCTCTGGAGCACTCGCACCTCGGTCCGGGTTTTTATAATGGGTGAGATAGGGAATGATCTAATGGATAATTATATAAACTGTGGTTCATATATATAAGTTCATATAAGTTTATTAATCCACATTCATAAACAAATAAATAAATTTAACAACACTTTCACGCTGGAGAAAACCTACGAAGGTTTGTGATCGCGCGAAACTCCACGTAACTACTTACCTATTAACTCAACTATTTGATTAAAACTATTATAAATAAACCAAAAATAGATAAACTATATCCTATATATATATATATACATAAAATAATAATAATAGTAAAAAAAAAATAACTGAATTAAAAATGATAATACATAAATAAAATATAAAAGAAAAATAATAATAACCAATCCAGTCTCCATCGCTCACTATATTCAACTCCCTGAGAATGATTTTTAGTAGATTAAAATACACTTCAGTGGTCTACGATAAGTATAATATGCTTACTTGTAGACATCAGTTGAAAAAGGATCACGCCACCGCCCTGTAAATGTCTCTACCGGAAAGTCAGCAAAGGGGTCCTCCCATGGATCTGTCCATGTATCTGTCCAAGGTACTATCGTAGTCATTTTTTAGCTTGATTTAAAAAAAACCTAAAAATATTAGATTAAGATAATAGTAATTGTCAGGGAAAAAATTACTCTTAAGAACAGGCAGTTAAATGACGCTTTAAAATCTATTTAGTCTTAAATCAAGGGGAGTCTCCCACTCCACCAACTGATGCTCATATCGGAACGCTATTTGTCTCTGCGTAGCGCACGATGTGCCACATTGTGCCACAATATGTGGCACAAGCCCCCTTGTGTACACGATTTTTGAAAGTGGAACATCTATCAGAAATTTTATGGTTGCAGCGGTAGCCGCTACCTAATAAGGAACGTTACATTTAAAAGCACAAATAAACCTTTTTAAAAGGTCTGTACTGCCCCACTAAAACCCCCTTTAGATTTGTGCCACTTCTGCTTGTTTGAAGTATTGAGTTTATAAGATAGAAGTATTTTTATTAATTTCAAGCAAGAGTTCCTAACTATTTCTTTTTCCGCAAGGACCTGATTATATGCAAAAGTTTGATTTTTTTCTGAAATAGGACTTATAAGTCAACTATTGATGAGGTAATCAATCAAAAATTATTGCTTCACAGCCTATCTAATATATATATCAATAAAACTAGTACAAATAAACCAACTATTTATGTTTCCCTTTGTTTCTAGGAGTATAGAAAACTGGCACTGAACTGAAAACACAAACATAAAGCATAAAAACAGGAATATTGAATTGGGAGTCAAAAGTGAGTATGTAGCCTGACAACAATAAATTAACCTATAAAGCTTTCCATTAGTCTTACACAAGTTGTGACATCAGTACCTTTCCATATACAGTTAAAATTATCTTAAAAACATAAGTGTAAAATTAAATATTTTTTTAATAACTGCAAAGTCATTGAATAGCATACAGAAATATAGGATTGATTTATCAGGTAGCATTTTGGTCTTACAAGCTATAATACCAATAGTGATTAATAAACAATCTTTAAGTGCAAGAAATATTCTTTAGTATTACTTGAAATGAAGATAAAATGAACTATGAAAATTCTGTTTTTTCTCTGTACAACAGTGAATCTCAAGCTATATTAAAAATTCTAAAGCTAGTCTATAGTCCTAATAATAATGCTATCAAGATGGCTTTACTTCAAACTTGTCTACAAACTAATCATGACATGTCCTTTTTAAAACCAAAACGACAGCCAGGCATTGAACTGAGCCATCGTGCAGAAGTCATACCAAATTGAACGAGAAAAAAAAAGCAACAATTGTAAAATGAATTACTGCTTTATCTTTAAAGGGATTGATTCTAAAAGGGATTGATAATATTTTTATTCTTTAAAAAGTGTCCTTAATTGGGGTGCTTTTACTGTACAAGAACTCCTATATTATTTTATGTTTTCAATAAAGCGCTAGTTTTCTATAGTCCTAGAAACAAAGGGAAACATAATTAGTTGGTTTATTTGTACTAGTTTCATTGATATATATTAGATAGGCTGTGAAGCAATAATTTTTGTCCGTTTTAAGTTTCAACTTCGGTCTTTACTTCCCTGGGAAAAACCTTGTTTTTTTCAGATTAATCTTTGCTCGTTTTTTTTATTCAAATTTAATCTAGAAACAACACTGCCATGATCTTTTTTATTTATGCGGAATAATTCCTGTTCGTGTTAAGTTTTAATGCCATTCCTTAGTCTCAGTTGAAAACTTATGGAGCTGTTTAAGGGCGCATTTAAAAGCTTATGTTTATGCATAATAATTTTTTTTTTATAAATTTGATTGATAGCACATTCCCATAAAGTGCACTTCCGTTTTTCCCCCGTTTTTTTTTTGTTTTTTTTTTTTAATGAAAAATGTGCCTTTTTCAATGAAAGACCAAAAAAAGGTGTTTTTCAAAACCTACAGGAGCAAAAAACTAAGGGGGCAAGGACGTCCCTTCTCCTCAATTACAGCCATTAGAACTAGCACACAGAACTAGCACAGGCTTCATTGCAGAGTGAAGTTTGAAGATTTAATTCAAAACTGTTGATCATTCAAGCTTAATTTTTAGTGCACATTTAGTTCAAAAGTTTTTAGTTTAGTTAATTTGTTTTTGCAATAATCTTTTACTTTTTAGATGAATAGGTGATTTATGAAACTTATTGAGAGTATTTGGGGGGGGGGGGAGTATACGTGAGGGGTTCTTATAAACCTCCAGTTAAGTGCTTTGGATCATAATTATTGCAATGGTACCGTTTTATGCGTCCAAACTCTTTCACTTAAGAAGTGGCACCAAAAGTACCGTTTTTGGTGCTATATGGCACTTATGGATGGTAAAATTGATAAAAAGCACGTAGATATGAGTAATAGCTTTAAAATGACTCTTCCGGGGATAGTCTTTGAAAAATGAGTCCATCACATTTACAAAAATAGCGGATTATCTAAAAAGTAATCATAAGAAGGGAAAAACGATGATGGAACAAAAAAGAAATCCAAGGAGTAATCGAACGCATGATAATCTAATTTAAAGTCCAGCGCTGTACTAACAGAACCAAACCTCTAATAATCTAATTTAATATTGATATTTGTAGGACTTTAATTTCCTAGCTTATTAAGGGGGCCTGGAGGAGGATTATGCGGCAGGTGTTCTTGCAAACCTCAAGTTAAGAGCTTTGGATCATAATTACAATTAAATTACAATCATATTACAATTATACCGTTTTATACTTTCAAAATTTTCCAATTAAAGAGTGGCACCAAAAGCTTTGTTTTCAGTGCTATATCTCACTTACGAATTGTAGAATTGATATAAACACGTAGATATGAGCAAAAGTTTTCAAATGAGCCATTAAACATTACTAAGAAAATCTGGTAGCCCACTAGCCCCAGCTTTCCCACTAGAGACATGTCACAAAAAGTGCCGTTTTTAGTGCCATTTGCAACTTGCAGACGGTGGAATTTATTGGAAAAACGTAAATATGAGCAAAATTTTTTACACGAGCTACCAAAAATCAATCTAAGATGTTCTGGTTGCCCCACCCCTTGAGAAATGGCGTAAAAAGTGCCCTTTTTCGTGCCATATGGCACTTGCGGATGGCAGAATTTATATTAACCACGTACATATGATAAGTAGCTTTTGAATGAGCTCTTAAGCATCTCTATGATGTTCTAGTAACCTGCTAGGCCTGGAAAAAAAAAAGAAAAAAAAGACCGTAAAATGTTTTTTAACTTTTAGTTACTATGGGTTGTGGTTTGCTTTTTACTAGGTTGCAGCTAATGCTTCAACCATGACATAGTTGATTGCAAATTCTCCCAAGAAACTAGTTCATATTGAATAGATGGTAGAATTTGTAAAAACCTAGTAAATATAAGCAATAGTTTATAATTGAGCCATTAAACATCTATCTACGATGATGTGGTAGCCTGCTAATGTTTCAGTAGCTTACTGGTGAGCAGTTGATTTATGAAAGTTACTAAGGGGGTTGGGAGGGGTAGGGTACGGGAAGGGTTCTCGTAAACCTCTAGTTAAGGGTTCTGGAACACAACTATCACAATAGTATCTGTTTTGTACTTCAGAGCTTTTCCACTTATAAAGTGGCACCAGAAGTGTTGTTTTCAGTGCTATTACCTAAAAAAAAACCAGTTTTTTTTAACTGAAAGTAAGGAGCGAAATTAAAACTTAAAACGAAAAGAAATTATTCAATATATGAAAGGGGCTGTCCCCTCCTCAACGCCTCGCTCTTTATGCTAAAGTCTTTTATTGTTTTAAAAAATAAAGTTGTGAGACAGAGTCAAACTAGCGTAAAGAGCGAGGTGTTGAGGAGGGGGCAGCCCCCTTCATATACGGAATAATTTCTGTTCGTTTTAAGTTTTAATGTCGCTCCTAACTTTCAGTTAAAAAACTTGTTTTTTTTTAGCTAATTTCTGAACGTTTTTGAATCAATGCAGCTTTGATTTTGGCTCACCGTACATGAATAGTTAAAACGAAATTCGCATATTAATTTTCTTTTTTTGGCTAATTGGCTTTCTCGAAATTTTGTTCTGACGTAACTTACGAATCAACTTACGTAACGAATTTCTATATTCGTATGTTTTTTTTACGTATATTAGGGAGTTCGCTCCCTATTCAATACCTCGCTCTTTACGCTAAAGTTCAAATTTTGTTCGAATCACAAACCCCTGAATCACAAAGGCGGGTTAATTAAAATAGATAGCTCTTTTGAAAGTACTAAAAAACTTTAGCGTAAAGAGTGAGGTATTGACTAGGAGGTGAACCCCCTCATATAGGTAATAATTTCTGTTCGTTTTAAGTTTTAATGTTGCTCCTTATTTTCAGTTGAAAAAAAACTTGTTTTTTAATTTAATTTCTGATAGTTTTCTAATAAGGCTGGGAAATCTGGCACCCCCTTCATGGAAATGTTCCTTCTCCCAAGGAAATATCCTCCATGGAAAGATCCTCCCCCTTAACCCCTACTCCGACCCCCCACTAGGAGGAAAAAATTCCTCAGGAGGAAAAAAATCCTCCTGAAAATACCTGTATACTTCCCAATAACCAATACTATATGTAAACAATGGGCAAAGTTTATAACTTGCAGCCTTTCCCCCGGGAACTCTGGGGGATTAAGTCATCCTCAAAGACATATTAATTAGATTTTCGACTATGCTGAACGACTATGGTTATCTCAAAATTTTGATTTGGTGACATAGGGAAAAAAAAGAGCGTGGGAGGGGGCCAAGTTGCCCTCCATTTTTTTGGTCACTTTAAAAGGGCACTAGAACTTTTAATTTCCGTTCGAATGAGCCCTCTCACGATATTCTAGGACTACTGGATCGATACGATCACCCCTGGGAAAAAAACAAATAAACACACATCCGTGATCTTTTTTCTGGCAAAAAATACAAAATTCCACATTTTTGCAGATAGGAGCTTGAAACCTCTATAGTAGGGTTCTCTGATACGCTGAATCTGACGGTGTGATTTTCATTAGAGTTCTATGAATTTTAAGGGTTGTTTCCCCCCTTTTCGAAAATAAGGCAAATTTTCTCAGGCGCGCAACTTTTGATGGGTAAGACTAAACTTGATGAAACTTATATATTTGAAATCAGCATAAAATTTGATTCTTCTGATGTATCTATTTGTATCAAAATTCTTCTTTTTAGAGGGTCGCTCCTTACTTACAGTTCGTTACCACGAACTATTTGATATCGCACTTACTAAGGGTAGAATTGATAAAAAAAAAAGCACGTTGGTATGAGCAATAGCTTTCAAATGAGCCAGTAAATATAACTCTTACATGTTCTGCTAGCCCAATAGCCTCATCTTTTCCGCTTGAGACATGACACAAAAAGTGCTGATTTTAGTGCCATTTGGAAATTGTAGATGGTGGAATTTATAAAAAGAATGTAGATATGAGCAATACCTTTTATCTGGGCTATAAAAAATCTGTCTACGATGTTCTGGTAGCCTGCTAGTGCCACCCCTTGAGAAATGGCACAAAGTGCCATTTTAGGGCTATGTGGCACTTGCAGATGGCGGAGTTTATAAAAAGAACGTAGATATAAGAAATAGCTTTTGAATGAGCTATTAAGTATCTCTATGATGTTCTGGTAACCCGCTAGGCCTGAAAAAAGGGAGACAGACAAGTGCTACCGATGCAAAAAAGCGATTTTCCTTTGTTCATGGAGGGGGACTGTAATTTCCCTATGTCAGGTTTTTAACCCTGATTATTCCAATGGTACACTTTTTGTTTTGATCTGACGCCATTTTTGAGGGGTTTCAGGTTTTTTTTCGAAATCACCATAAATTTATTTTTGCACTAAACTTTATAAATTAAGACGAACCGAAATAATAGTTACCGTTCGTGAATCAATGTTAGGTGATAATTTATTTTCACTAGGCAGTTTTTTTCAAAACGCGTTTATAACTTAGTTACTATGAGCCGTGGTTCGCTCTTGACTAGGTTGCAGCTACCGCTGCAACCATGATTGTATAGATGATGGAAGTCTAAAAAATGACAAAAATTATTTAACTCGAACTTCAGGCTTTCAGTCTTTCATTGGCTCTATTTTTTGAAAATGCAGTTCCCATTATTTTAAAAGGATGTTAACCCATAAGAAGACTTTTCCCTAAATCTGAGAAATAAATGATCAAATCTATAAACCCTTATAATTTATGACTGAGCAAAGATACAAAGCTCAAATCACTTCCTGTGCATCATTTTGACAGGGCTGGATAAAGGGTGATTGAAGCGATTAGGCCCAATCGGGCCCACGCTGCCACCAAAATGAACAATTGATTTTCGAAATTGTAAAATGTTCTTAACAATTCCGGTAAAAGTTGCTTCTGGAGAGAGATCATTTTCCAGGCTAAAACCAATATAAAAAAAACTACATGATATCAACAACAATCAAATATTTCGTGTAAGAATTTTCATATATGAAATTTCGTAATTCCCAAATCCACGCTTTTGGAGATAGGAACTACAGACGTCGTCAATAGGTTTGTGTGATGTAATGAATCTGATGGTGTAATTTTCATTAAGATGGCTTTGATTCGGGCAATTTTTCTAAGACTTGAAGCTTTTCATGGGTAACATTAAACTTAATGAATTTTATATATTTGGAATCAGCACGAAAACTCCATTCTTTTGATGTATCTACTGTTACCACAATTCCATTTTTACCGTTTCGATTGCTATTGGGCTGAGCCGCTGTTTCCTAACAGTTTATTGCCACGAACGGTTTGATAAATTAACAACCCTATAATCAACCAATGAGAAACATCAAGAAACATTATAATCAAAGAAACATTATAATCATTAAATCATTATAATCATTAAATAATTATAATCAATAGAAACGTTATAATCAACCAATTGCATTAAGACACATGAGACATTCGCCCACAAACTTCGTTTGTGTTTGTTTTGAGCCGTAGGCCAAAGAGTAATGAAGCATACATATTTTAAGTTAATGTTAAAAGGAAATTGTTAGCTATGTAGAAAAATAGGAATTTTTCAACTTTATGCCCTTCACGCAAACCCCTTTTTTTCCTTCATACAAATTTTAAGCCCCCTTCGAATCTCTGTCACAACTATAGTTTTGCAAGTAATAAAAAAACTTTTATTGAGGAGGGGTCAGCCCCTTTCATACACCGAATAATTTCTGTTTGTTTTTAGCTTCAATGTCGCTCCTTACTTTTAGTTGAAAAAAAAAACAGTTTTTTTATATTTAATTTCTGATCGTTTTCCAAATAATGCCAGGAAATCCATGAGACATAAAATGATGTTCACGATGTTGAAGGCCGTACATATTTGGGGGGGGGAAGCTTTAACTTCCACTTTTCCATCTGTCACTCTTTTTTTCACTGTGTACCCATAAATTGAATAGATGATGACAAAACCAAGAAAAAGAAAACACAAAAGGAATATAATTTGGGCTATATATTTCTACACGAAGGAGCGGTTGGGGGTAAAGTATAGAAGTGCCTTCAAACCATCTTAAAAACAATTTTTTTTAAATAATATATAGTAAAAATTATTTTCTTAACATATCTGCTTCTCCATAGCCCCCATTCCTGGCTAAATCTATTGGTTCTTATTGCAAAATAATACCAATTTAGAAAAAAAGAAAATATAAACATATAGGCTCATAGACACATAAACATACAGACACATAGGCATTGTCTGGTCAACTAACGAATTTCCAGGAAAGTGAAAATCATGATTGCAGCGGCAGCTGCAACCCAGTAAAGAGCGAACTACAGCCCATAGCAATCAAAAGTTGAAAAACACGTTTAAAAAAAAAACTGTCTAGTGAGAAAAAATTTTAATTTAAAAGTGAATCAGGAATGGTAACTATTGTTTCGGTTAATCTAAGATGTGAATGTTTATTGCGAAAAGAAATTTATGGTGATTTTGAAAGAGCCTGAAACCCCTTGAAAATGGAGTCAGATCGAAATAAAAAGTTTACTATTGGAATCAACATGGCCCAAAACCTTTTGAAGGATAATTACAGTCCCCCACCATGAACACCAAGGAAAATGATTTTTTTGCATGGGTAGCACTGATGTGTCTCCCTTTTTTTTTCTTTTTTTTCTACCAGGGCTAAGGGGTGGCCAGAGCATCATAGAGATGTGTAATAGCTCAATTGAAAGGGAATTGAATTTGTAAGTGTCCTTTTTAAGTGACCAAAAAGAATGGAGGGCAACTAGCCCCCCTCTCCCTACAGGCCCCCTCTCCCCAAAGTAATCCAATCAAAATCATGACAGCCATTTTGTTCAACATATTTCAAAGGTCCAAAATATATTGTTTTGATGATGATATGGCCCTCCATAGTCCCTGTGAAAGGGCTGTACGTGGTATCGGGCGTATCGATATTGCGCGTATCGGTATTGGATGTATTGGTATCGCATGTATCGTATCGGAAATACCGGTATCGTTATCTGTTTTTGTTTTTTTCAGTCATTTTCCAGGCTCATTTTTAAAGCATATCCCGGCAAGGTATCATGATTGCAGTGGTAGCTGCAACCTAGTAAAGAACGAACCACAGCCCATAGTAACCAGGAAGTTAAAAAAACGCGATTTGAAAAAAAAAATACCTAGTAAAAAAAATTTTCATCTAACACTGAGTCAGGAATGTTAAATACTATTTGGGTTCGCCTTAAAAGTAAAAGTTTGTGGCGAAAAGAAATTTATGGTTATTCCGAAAAAAGCCTCAAACCCCTCTAAAATGGCATCAGATTAAAATCAAAAGTGTACCATTGGATTCAACATGGTCGAAAACCTGATACAGGGAAGTTCCAGTCCCCCTCCTTGAACAACAAGGGAAATCACTTTTGCATCGATAGCACTGATCTGTCTCCCGTTTTTTTTTGTGTGTGTTTTTTTTCTTTCTTTTTTTTTCAACAGGCTTAGCGGGCTACCAGAACGTCATAGAGATAATTAATGGCTTATTGAAAAGCTATGTCTCATATCTACGTTCTTTTTATAAATTCTGCCATCTGCAAGTGCCATATGACACTAAAATGGCACTTTTTGTGCCATTTCTCAAGGGTGGCACTAGCAGGCTACAAGAACATCTTTGACAGATTTTTTGTAGATCATATAAAATATATTGTAGATATCTACGTGTTTCATATAAATTCCACCATCATCAAGTTCCAAATGGCACTAAAAACGGCACTTTTGTTGTCGTGTCTCAAGTGGAAAAGCTGGGGCTGTTGGGCTAGCAGAACTTATAAAAGTAATGTTTTATGACTCATTTGAAAGCTATTGCTCTTATATACGTGCTTTTTTTTTTATCAATTTTACATCGTAAGTGCAATATAGCACTGAAAACAAAATTTTTGATGGCACTTTTTAAGTGGAGAAGCTCTGAAGCACAAAAACAGGTATCAATGTAATATTTATGTTCCAGAACCCTTAGATGGAGGTTCACAAGAACCCCTCACGTACACTCCCCTCCCAGCCCCTTAGTAAGTTTCATAAATCGCCTGCTCATCAGTCAGCTACTGAAACATTAGCAGGCTACCACACCGTCATAGATAGATGTTTAATGGCTGAATTATAAGCTATTGTTTACATTTAGTAGGTTTTTAAAAATTCTACCACCTATTAGATTTCACAGACTTTAATGTTAACTAGTTTCTCAGGAGAATTTGTAATGAACTCTTTGTCATGGTTGAAGCATTAGCTGCAACCTAGTAAAGGGCGAACCACAGCGCGTAGTAACTAAAAGTTAAAAAAATGTTAAAATGGTCGTTTTTCTTCTTTATTCCAGGCCTAGCGATTTACTAAAGCATCATAGATAGATGCTTAAGAGCTCATTCAAAAGCTATTTCTAATATGTACGTAGTATATATAAATTTCGCCGTGTGCAAGTGCCATATGGCACGAAAAAAGGCACTTTATGCCGTTTCTCGAGGGATGGGTCTAAAGGCTACTAGAACATCTAAGATAGATTTTTGATAGCTCATATGAAAAATATTGCTCATATTTACGTTCTTCCTATAAATTCCATCATCTACAAGTTTCAAATAGCACTAAAAAAGGCACTTTCGGTGCCATCTCTCAAATGGAAAAGCTAGGGCGAGTGGGCTACTAGAACTTTTAAGAGTGATGTTTAATAGCTCATTTGAAAACATTTGCTCATATCTACGTGCTTTTTATCATTTCTACCATTTGTAAGTGAGATATAGCACTGAAAACAACATTTTTGGTGCCACTTCTTAAGTAGAAAATCTTGGAAGCATAAAATGATATCATTGTAATAATTATGGTCCAAAACCCTTAACTGGAGGTTTACAAGAACACCTCCTGCAACTTCCTCCTCCAGTCCACCTTAATAAGCTATACAATTTAAGTCCTACAAACACCAATATATTAAATTACATTATTAGAGGCGTGGTTTTATCAGTACAGCACTGGACTTCAAATAAGATTATCATGCGTTCGATTCCAGCTTGGATTTTTTTTTCAATCATTGTTTGTCCCTTTTTATGATTACTTTCAGATAATCCACTATTTTTGCAAGCGTGATGCACTCATTTTTTAAGGCATATCCCGGGAAGGCTG
This sequence comes from Artemia sinica, assembly GCA_027921565.1. Taxonomy (NCBI): domain Eukaryota; kingdom Metazoa; phylum Arthropoda; class Branchiopoda; order Anostraca; family Artemiidae; genus Artemia; species Artemia sinica. The sequence continues at coordinate 47,765,196 of CM051273.1, read as the reverse complement.
ATATTAAACCTATTACTCATATCTACGTGCTTTTTGTCAATTTTACCATCCAAGAGTGCCATATAGCACTAAAAACGGCACTTTTGGACCGCTAATAAGGGCACTAGATCTTTTAATTTCCGTTCAAATGAGCCCTCTGCCGATCTTCTAGGTTCCTTGGTTCAATTGCCTACGATCACCCCTGGGGAAAATTAAGAAAAACAACAAAAACAAACAAACATGTATCCGTGATCCACAACATACAAAATTCTTCATTTTGTAAACAGAAGCTTAAAACCACTACAGCAGGGTTCGCTAATACCCTGAATTTTGTGGTGCGATTTTGTTAACATTCCTTGACTTTAAGTCCCCTCTTTTTAAAAAATATGATAAGATTTTCTCAGGCTTGTATCTTTTGATGGGTAAAACTAAACTTAATAAAACTAACAAAATGTGTTGATCCACGAAAGTTTCAAACCTTCAAAAACTACCTAGCCAGTGCGTAAGAAATTAATGTGTCAACTATTCTAATTTTATAACTTTGGGTTATTCCAATTTTAACAGTGATCAAGAAAATGATAAAACTTAAAAATAACCGTAAAATACCATCGCAAACTAAAACAATGACTCACAAATCGAGTGAATATCGCTTTTATTCCTTAATGTGCCTTTCACGTATTAAACTGAACGAGATCAAAAAGAGTTCAAACGTTTGAACTGTGTCGGAATTCTCAGAACCAGTTATACTGGTTAAGCAAATAACGCTCTTGCTCTCCATTACCAATGCTGTTGATTCATGAAAATTTAAGAGAGGGAAGGGGGCTAAATACGTTATTACAAAACAAAGGGGAGGATTGTTTTGTCTTTTTTTTTACATCTTTTCGATGAAAATTCCGAATGAGACATTTTCAATGAAAATAATAATGAAAAATGGGTACTGTTATTAGCTGGAACCCACGCAAGAAGTGAAGTTTGGTTAATGCTATTGAAATAAAACAAAATAGGATGAAAACATAATAGATTAGAAACAAATTTAGGCTATATATTTGTACATTAGGGGGGGGGGGTTGGGGAGTAAAGCATAGCATGGATTAAATACGTAACCTAAGCTAACCTAACCTACGTATCTTTTCCACCTAAGCCCCAAAAAACAAAAGTATACAATGACAAACCACGGTTTGCAATCCAATTCTCTATTGAAAGAAACCTGTTTGACTAGTTTCTTAATTATCTTCCCTATATAATATATCGCGTGGCTTCCAGCTAATACAACATACCTAAACATGTTCAAATCTAGGAGGGACAGGGGGCAATGCCCCCCCAGATTTTAACTAACTTGTGAATATTGGCGTCAACTCACGACAATGCGGGAGGGGGCAAAGATTTTATTCGTTTTCTAAATGAAGATACATATCAAAGATATTTTAAAAAATCTAGAGGGGTGTTTTCTTTTATTAGAGACAACGTTATAGCGTTGCCTGTAGTAAAGGCGATACGACTCCAATGTTTAATTATTTATATATTTATTATTTATTTTTTTCCCCAGAGGCACTTCATATTGAACAAGTCATCGCATAAACTTCAGAGGGGGTTCATTCGATTGGAAATCGGAAGCTCTAGTGCCCTTTCTAACAGTTAAAAGCGATTGCCCCCCCCACGACATTTTTTCCCCAAATACATTCGATAAAAATTCTGAGATAGCCATTTTGTTAAAAAATAATTCAAAGATCATATAACAAAAACTATGAATCGGCAGAACCCTCCAGGGCCCGGGGGTAGGCGCTGTAATTTGTGACCTGTTGGCATATGTGGTTCTTATAGAAGAGATGCTCGTATAAACTTCAGAGAGGGCTCATTTGATTGGAAATTGAAAGTTGTAGTTCACTTTTGAAGAGTCAAAAGAGATCGGAGGGAAACTAGCCCCCTCTTCCCCACACCCTTTTCCCCCAAACCCATCTGACAAAAATTTTGAGATAGCCATTAAAAGAAAATAGCTCAAACGTCATAACACAAAATCTCCAGGGTCGACACAACCCCCAGGGGCCCGCGGGCATGCGATGTAAACTATACCCTGGGGGCATATATCGTTTTATAGAAGGAATGCTAGTATAAACTTCAAAAAGGGCTCATTTGATTGGAAATTGAAATTTCTAGTTCACGTTTAAAGAGTCAAAAGAGATCAAAGGGCAGCTAGCCCCACCCCTACGGCTTTTTCCCTTCAGACCCATCCTACAAAAATTTTGACATAGCCATTTTGTTAAAAATAGTTCAAACATCAGATAATAAAAACTCTGGGATCGGCACTAACCCCCAGAGCCCAGAGGCAAATTTTTTAAGTTATGTTCCGGGGGCATATACGGTTTTTATGTAAGGGGAGGTCGTATGAACGTCACGGGTGGCTCATTTGATTGGAAATTGAAAGTTCTAGGTACCCTTTTATGAGTCAAAAGGGAACGGAGGGTATCTACCCCCTCCCCCTGACAACTCTCTTTTCCCCAATGCATCCGATTTGGAACTAATGAGCTTTCAGCAACTAATATCATTATATATCAAATATTAAGTTTAATTTATTACCTTTTTGTTTTTTGTTCTATTTTGTAAAATTCTATTTTGTTCGTTTCAAGCTTGATTTGCATATTCAATTTAAGTTTCACTCGCCTTAAGATTTATCTATTCATTTACACTATTACCTATTGTATGTTTGTTTGGTATGATTGTTTATTTAATTTCTGTTCGTTTTGGGTATCATTCATACTTCAATACCAAAATATGTTTTTCGTTTTAAGCTTTATTTGCATATTTAATTTACGGTTTACTCGTTTTAAGATTTATTTTTTCATTTATATTAGTACCTCTTGTATGTTTTTTGCTATGATTTTTTATTTAATTTCTGTTCGTTTTTGGTTTCATTTATTATTCAATAGTAATTTCTGGTCGTTTTGAGTTTGAATTTTAATATTTATTTGTATCTTCTGATCTTAAGTTTAAAATGGCCTATAATTTTTTTTTTAGAAAAACTTCTTTTTCAGAAAGCTTTTTTTATTAATTAAAAAAAACTCAAAACTACACAACAGGTATTTTCAAAATGTAGGGGACAATTACTCCTCTAGTCTGGACATGTCAGATATTGGCATTATTAACCACTGGTATTAATTTTTTAACTACTGGTATTAATTAGTAATTTAACTTAGTAGCCTATAGTAATTTAACTTAGTAATTTTAACTTAGTAGCCAGCAATGCTGACATTTAAAATTAGCGAGGTGCGTCAAGGAACACATCAATAAACTAATGAATAATTTCTTAGGCCACACTGATTTTCCTTTTACGAAAAATTAAGAGAAAAACAACAAAATATTAATCAGAGGCAACGCTAAATCGTTGCCTATAGTAAAGGCCATACGTCTCCTGTGTTTTATTATTTATTAATTAAAAAAAATTCCGATAAAGAAGTTTTCTCAAAGAAAAATAAAGGCTATTTTAAAATTAAGCTCAGCAGATACAAATACCTGTTAAAATTCAAACTCAAAACGACCAGAAATTACTATTAAAGAATATATGAAACCCAAAACGAAGAGAAATTAAATAAACTATCATGGCAAACAAAACATACAACAAGTAATAACATAAATGAATAAATAAATCTTAAAACGAGTGAAACATAAATTGAATATGCAAATAAATCTTGAAACGAACAAAAATCACTACACACAAGAGTTTGGGTGTCACCTACTTCTCTCACTGTAAAAGTCTAAAACCTACTGCGTCATTGGCGCTTTACTGAAAACCAATTTTATGACAAATATTTTCTTTTGTACTTAATATTGAAAAAAAACATTAAAATTATAGTAAAATTTTGAACTGATGAGCTTTCAGCAATTAATATCATTATACATCAAATATTCAGTTTAATCTATTAATTCTTTCTAAAATTGTTCAAGACTCCTAAAATTGCCCCCTTCCTTAACTGTAAAAACCTTAAGCCTATTGCGTCATTGGCGCTTCACTGAAAACGAATTATATTACAAATATCTTCTTGTCCAGTTTTTACAGCATTGAAAATGAAAATGAAATTACAGTGAAATAAAATCTTGAACTGATGGATCTTTAAACAATTAATATCATTATAAATCAAATATTCAATTTGATTTTGTTTATACTTTCCAAGACTGTTCAAGACACATCTAGTTCTCAGTAAAGCGCCATGACGCAGTAGGTTTTAGACTTTTACAGTGAGATAAGGAGGTGATACCCAAACTCTTGTCTGCAGTGATTTTTGTTCGTTTTAAGATTTATTTGTTCATTTACATTAGTATCTATTGTATGTTTGTTTCCATTGATTCTTTATATTATTTCTCTTCGTTTTGGGTTTCATTTATACTTCAATAGCAAAATATTTTTTTTTCATTTTAAGCTTGATTTGCATAATCAATTGAAACATTACTCGCTTTAAGATTTATTCATTCATTTATATTATTACTTGTTGTATGTGTTTTGCTATGATTGTTTATTGAATTTCTTTTCGTTTTGGGTTTCATTTATTCTTTAACAGTATTTTCTGGGTGTTTTGAGTTTGAATTTTAACAGGTACTTGTATCTGCTGATTTTAAGTTTAAAATGACCTTTACTTTTCTTTGAAAAACTTCTTTTCCGGAAAGTTTTTTTTTAAATTAATTACGATAAATCATGATTCTTTGGAACCAACACCTGAACTATCAAACGTGATAAGATATGAAATTCGATAACTGAACCATCCATTGCGACAACACCAATACGGACAGCTATAGCAAAGGCCATTGCTAAACTGTCTGAAGTAATCAAAATCCAAAAACCTGTCAAAAATGAAAATGAAGAGCAAAGATGCGGGCATTTGGAAAATATGTGAAAGCAAGGGCGCCGGCAGAAAATTTTCCAGGGGGGACAAATGACAAAATATCAGTGGTGGTTGGGTGACAGAGATTATATTTCAGGCATTTTTTTACGCTTGAATAAATTTATTTTTAAATACTTTTAGGAAAAAACTCAAATAAAAAGAGCAATTAAATTGCATGCAAAATGAAACAAAATACAGTAAATTTTAAGCCACAGGGAATCCTGGCAAAGGGATTAATTTGTTTAATCAATAACATATTTAATGATTATGCATTTAATCTTAAAAGAAAATCAACTCAAGCCAAAATTACAAAAAGATTGCTTCCGTAGATTATAACTGATGTAGACTTGTCCTTATGCAATTCCCTACACCTTAGAATAGTTTACAGAAGGAGTCGAAATACTAAAAAAAAAAAAAAAAATCATCCTGCCTACGCAGATACCACGTTTTGATTTTATAACAGTCATGTAAAATGTACCTGTTTCACAACAGGAAAATTCTCCCCCTCGAACTTACTAATACTGCTAACAACTCACCACAGCACCAAGCCGCCTCAGGTCAACACAGCTACGCACGACCCTCCTCCATCCCAATCTATTCAAGCCCCCCCTTTTTACAACCTCCACGAAGTTCCCAATTTCCTTTAAATCTTTTTGTGACGTCTTTTTACCTCATACTTGAATCCCTTATATATTCAGACATTAAAAAAAAAACAAAAAAAAAAAACAAAAAAAAAAAAAACAAAAAAAAAAACAAATACAATAGCGAAAAAAAAAAATATTTCATATTTCAATGATCCCTGTTTGGATTTTGATGGGGCAATCAAACCGTTCGTGGTAATGATCTATAAGTACGGGGTGACCCGGCTCAATAGTAACGGAAACTGTAAAAAACTGAATTTTGATACCAGTTGATATGTAAAAAGAATTCGCTTATTATGCTGATTCCAAATATATAAGTTTCATTAAGTTTAGTTTTACCCATCAAAAGCTACGAGCCTGGGAAAATTTGCCTGATTTTCTAAAAAAGGAGAAAAGACCCCCTTGAAGTCGAATAATTTTGATGAAAATCACACCATCAGATTCAGCGTATTAAAGAACCCTACTGTAGAGGTTTCAAGCTCATATCTCCAAAAATGTGGAATTTTATAATTTTTGCCAGAAGAAAGATCAAGGATGCTTGTTTATTTGTTTTCTTTTTGTTTGTTTTTTTCCCTAGGGATGATCGTATTGACCCAGTGGGCCTACACCGCCGAGAGAGGGTTCATTCTAATGAAAATGAAAGGTTCTAGTGCCCTTTTTAAGTGACCAAAATAATTGGAGGGCAACTAGGCCCCCTCCCACGCCACCTTTTTCCAAAATCGTCGGATCAAAATATTGAGATAGTTTTTTTCTTCAGCATAGTTGAAAGGCCCAATAACTATGTCTTTGGAGATAAAATGACCCCCTACAGCCCCTGGGGAAAGGTTTTTAAGTTAAAAAACTTACCCGTTGTTTTATTTGTTATTGGGAATATGCATACATTTTTAGGGTGGGGAGGGGAGGAAGAATTGTCTGCTGGGAGGATTTTACAGTGGGAAAATTTTACATGGAGAGGGAAATTTCCAGGGGGTGAACTTTTCAGGGGAAATTTTACACTTGGTGAATTTACCAGAATTCCTATACCAAAGTTCTTTACGTCTTGCTTTTTCTTTACCGATTCAATTTTAGGCGTGGAGATGTTAATGGTAATTGTCCGGGTTAAATTTGTCCGGGTATATGTATATTAAACTGACACTGCACATTCATTTGTATTTTTTCAGTAAAGTGAAAATTTTGTTCTGGCCTTGGGAAGGCATAGGGGTTTTGCGCCCAACTTATGTTAATTTTTGCTCGTTTCGAGTTTGACTCGGTTATTTATTGTAATTTCTGTTCGTTTTGGGTTTCATCTATTTATCGATGCTGATTTGTGGGAGTTTCACGCTTGATAGATTATTTGATTTTATTTTTGCTCATTTTTTGCTTAATGGAGTTCTTTACGTTTCTTTGAAAAACTTATTTTGTGGAAATTTTTTTTTAAATTAATAATAGGAAGAAACCGAAGACGACGGTGACGGCAAAGTTCTTCGGTTCCGGAGACACAATCGCGATGAAATCTCGTACGTCGCCGCACTTGCCAGAGAGTTATTGTCTATTCCTGCGACTAGTCTGACCGCAGAAAGACTATTTTTGGTGGTAGGCCTGATAGTGACTATGATAGTGACTTAGAAGAGAATTGGCCTCAGTCCACACAGTGTGGATAAGTTGATTTTCATTCACGATAACTATAGCCACACCCCGCAGTTCTAATATACTTCTGAAGTTTGCCTGAAGGAGTTTTTTTTCAACTTGCACTAATATTCAAAGATAAATAATGAATTTTGTGATACGGTATTCGAAGTTTTGTATACAGTAGTTTTCGAGGAATATAAAACTACTAATTTTGATTATTTATTCTGTTAGAAATACATAGCTCTTAGATATTTCAACTATTCTGCACGGATTCTGAAATGCCACAACCCAATTTTGTTTTTACCAGATTTCTTCTTCTCTTGATGAATAATGAAGAAGACCAGCGGCCAACCAGCGACTCGCAAAGTTTCAACCTCATGAATAGGTAGAATGTCTTGTAAATCAAAATAGGATTTGAGGAAGACTCAAATATATTCTCTTATAGCTGCGACGCCGGGAGTAGAGATGGGGGTACCAGCCCCATTGCTCACCCCTGCTGCCACCTATAACTGTTTTTACATAATTCATGGATGGTTATGTGTATTGGTCGATTTATTTGATGTTTTATGGTTTTTGTCAGTGAGAATTTGAAAAAACAGGAATTTTGTCGCATTTTTGTATGGTTTTATGGATTTTGTCAGTGAGAATGAAAAAACAGGAAGTTTGTCACATTTATGTCTGTTTTCATAGATGGTTATGTGTGTTGATTATTTGACGGTTTTATGGATTTTGTCAGAGAGAATGGAAAAACAGGAACTTTGTCACTTCCTTCTTGTTGTTGTTTTGGGCACGCGATAGAGTCATAAGGGGAACACGTGGTTAATGGGGTCAATGTTGTTGTTGTTGTTTTGGACACGCGATAGAGTCATTAGGGAGAACACGTGGTTAATGGGATCAATGTTGTTGTTGTTGTTTTGGGCACGCGATAGAGTCATAAGGGGGAACACCTGGTTAATGGGGTCAATGCTATTGTTGTTGTTTTGGGCACGCGATAGAGTCATAAGGGCGAACACCTGGTTAATGGGGTCAATGCTATTGTTGTTGTTTTGGGCACGCTCTCAGCGAATGTTATGATCCAGGAATAGATCCAAGTCATTAATGTCTTTGCCTTGGAAACAACTCTTTTGATCGAACTCCAAAGGATATTAATAGCCGAAGGCCATGGAAACAATTCTCCAAGAAACATCTTAGCGATGAATTGTTTTAGCGCGGGAATCAGGTTTCTTATTAATTTGAAATGCATTAGCGCAGAGATGCCAAAAACAAAAGGAACACGCTGAGATTACTTTTAGGGGATTATTTGGGTGAAACTGTTTTAGACATTTTAGGGAATTATTTCGGCGAAACAGTTAGAGATATTTTAAAAGATGATTTTAGAAAAGGTTTTAGAACAGGTTTTGAGTGTGGTCGTTATAGTAAACAAGTTCTATTTGAACAGTGTCGTGAGGTCCTCTACCCCAACCCCAAAGGGCCCCGATCGCCCTACCCCGATCCAAAGGGTTCCAATCCCCATACCCCAATCCAGAAGGAACCCCCCGGTCCCCAAAGGTTCCCAGGGCTCCCACCGGCCCCCCAGACCCTCAAAGGCCCACCTCGGGCCCCCCAAAGGCCCATCGAGCTCCCAAAGGACCAACGGGGTCCCAAAGGCCCTCCACCGGTCCCAAAATGTCCCCCAGGCCCCCAACTGCCCCCCCGGACACCCAAAGGCCCTACCTGTGCCCCAAAGACCCTCCCCCGGCCCCCAGAGGTCCACCGGGCTCCCAAAGGACCAATCGGTCCTCAAGTGCCCCCCAGACCCCCAAAGGCCCTCCCTGTGCCCCAAAGGCCCTCCCCCGGTCCCCAAAGATCCCCCGGGCCAGAGAAGCGCCGCCGGGATGTGCCGTGGGCCAGGAAAGCGCCGCAGGATGTGCCGCAGGGATGCGCCGCGGGTCAGGAAAGCGCCACAGGGGATGCGCCGCAGGGAGGTTAGGTTAGGTACCTATGATTTGGGATGGGTGGATTGCTACTTTTGACTTTTCTGAGCTGGATTTCTTAGCCTATCATAGGTTTTTGTTGTCTGAAACCTATAGTTTGGGATGACTAGTTTGCTATTTTTGACTTTTCTGAGCTAGGTTTCTTAGCCGTTCATAGGTGTGTGGTGTCTGAAACCTATGATTTGGGATGTGTAGTTTGCTATTTTCGACTTTTCTGAGCTGGATTTCTTAGCCTTTCATAGGTATGTGTTGTCAGAACATTATGATTTGGGATGTATAGTTTGCTATTTCAGGCTTTTCTGAGCTAAGGTTTTCTAGTATTTCGTAGGTGAATGTTGTCTGAAACCAATAGTTTGGGATGAGTAGTTTGCTATTTTTGACTTTTCTGAGCTAGGTTTCTTAGTCTTTCGTTGGTGTGTGTTGACTGAAACCTATGATTTGGGATATGTAGTTTGCTATTTTTGACTTTCCTGAGCTGGATTTCTTAGTCTTTCATAGGTGTGTGTTGTCTGAAACCTATGATTTGGGATGGGTGGATTGCTACTTTTGACTTTTCTGAGCTGGATTTCTTAGCCTTTCATAGGTGTTTTTTGTCTGAAACCTATAGTTTGGGATGACTAGTTTGCTATTTTTGACTTTTCTTAGCTAGGTTTCTTAGCCGTTCATATGTGAGTGTTGTCTGAAACCTATGATTTGGGATATGTAATTTGCTATTTCCGACTTTTCATAACCGGATTTCTTAGTCTTTCGTAGGTGTGTGGTGTCTGAAACCTATGATTTGGGGTGTGTGGGTTGCTATTTTTTGACTTTTCTGAGCAGGATTTCTTAGCCATTCGTAGGCGTGTGTTGACTGAAACCTATGATTTGGGATGGTTAATTTGCTATTTTTGACTTTTCTGAGCTAGATTTCTTAGCCTTTCATAGGTGTGTCCTTTCAGAAAATTATGATTTGGGAGGTATAGTTTGCTTTTTGAACTTTTCAGAGCTAGGATTCTTAGTCACTCATAGGTGTTTGTTCTCTGAAACTTCGAGTTTGGGATGAGTAGTTGGCTATTTCAGACTTTTCTGAACTAAGGTTTCTTAGTATTTCGTAGGTGAATGTTGTCTGAAACTTATGATTTGGGATATGTAAATTACTATTTCGGGCTTTTCTGAGTTGGATTTCTTAGTCTTTCATAGGTGTGTGATGTCTGAAACCTATGATTGGGAATGTGTAGTTTGCTATTTTCGACTTTTCTGAGCTAGGTTTCTTAGCCTTTCATAGGTATGTGTTGTCAGAAAATTATGATTTGGGATGTGTAGTTTGCTATTTCAGGCTTTTCTGAGCTAAGGTTTTCTAGTCTTTCGTAGGTGTGTGGTGTCTGAAACCTATGATTTGGGGTGTGGGTTCCTATTTTTGACTTTTCTGAGCTAGGTTTCTTAGTCTTTCGTTGGTGTGTGTTGACTGAAACCTATGATTTGGGATATGTAGTTTGCTATTTTTGACTTTTCTGAGCTAGATTTATTAGCCTTTCATAGGTGTGGCCTTTCAGAAAATTATGATTTGGGAGGTATAGTTTGCTTTTTGGACTTTTCAGAGCTAGGATTCTTAGTCACTCATAGGTGTTTGTTCTCTGAAACTTCGAGTTTGGGATGAGTAGTTGGCTATTTCAGACTTTTCTGAGCTAAGGTTTCTTAGTATTTCGTAGGTGAATGTTGTCTGAAAATTATGATTTGGGATATGTAAATTACTATTTCGGGCTTTTCTGAGTTGGATTTCTTAGTCTTTCATAGGTGTGTGATGTCTGAAACATATGATTGGGAATGTGTAGTTTGCTATTTTCGACTTTTCTGAGCTAGGTTTCTTAGCCTTTCATAGGTATGTGTTGTCAGAAAATTATGATTTGGGATGTGTAGTTTGCTATTTCAGGCTTTTCTGAGCTAAGGTTTTCTAGTATTTCGTAGGTGGATGTTGTCTGAAACCAATAGTTTGGGATGAGTAGTTTGCTATTTTTGACTTTTCTGAGCTAGGTTTCTTAGTCTTTCGTTGGTGTGTGTTGACTGAAACCTATGATTTGGGATATGTAGTTTGCTATTTTTAACTTTTCTGGGCTGAATTTATTGGCCTTTCATAGGTGTGTGTTGACTGAAACCTATGATTGAGATGAGTGGTTTGCTATTTTTGTCTTTTCTGAGCTAGTTTTATTAGCCGTTCATAGGTGTGTGTTGTCTGAAACTTATGATTTGGGATGTGTAGTTTGATATTTGAACTTTTCAGAGCTATGATTCTTAGTCCGTCATAGGCATTTGTTGTCTGAAACTTCTACTTTGGGATGAGTAGTTTCGCTATTTCAGGCTTTTCTGAGCTAAGGTTTCTTAGTCTTTCATAGGTGAATGATGTCTGAAACCTATGATTTGGGATATGTAAATTACTATTTCGGGCTTTTCTGAGTGGGATTTCTTAGTCTTTCATAGATGTGTGTTGTCTGAAACCTATGGTTTGGGATGGGTGGATTGCTACTTTGACTTTTCTGAGCTGAATTTCTTAGCCTTTCATAGGTGTTTGTTGTCTGAAACCTATAGTTTGGGAAGACTAGTTTGCTATTTTTTACTTTTCTGAGCTAGGTTTCTTAGCCGTTCATAGGTGAGTGTTGTCTGAAACCTATGATTTGGGATATGTAAATTACTATTTCGGGCTTTTCTAAGCTAGGTTTCTTAGTCTTTCGTTGGTGTGTGTTGTCTGAAACCTATGATTTGGGATGGATGGATTGCTACTTTTGACTTTTCTGAGCTGGATTTCTTAGCCTTTCATAGGTGTTTGTTGTCTGAAACCTATAGTTTGGGATGACTAGTTTGCTATTTTTGACTTTTCTGAGCTAGATTTCTTAGCCTTTCATAGGTGTGTCCTTTCAGAAACCTATGATTTGGGTTATGTAGTTTGCTATTTTTGACTTTTCTGGGCTGGATTTATTAGCCTTTCATAGGTGTGTGTTGACTGAAACCTATGATTGAGATGAGTGGTTTGCTATTTTTGTCTTTTCTGAGCTAGTTTTCTTCACACAAAAACTTACAAACACACACACACACACACACACACGAAAACTTACACACACACACACGTCAAAACTTACACACACAAAAGCTTAGACACACAAAAACTTACACACACACACACACACACAAAAAAAATTACACCCACACGCAAAAACTTACACCCACACGCAAAAACTTACATGCACACAAAAACTTACATGTACACATAAACTTGCACACACACTA